>CM071863.1:47588610-47685764 GCA_036759665.1 Gynandropsis gynandra
TGACTCCATCTGAGATTTAAGCTCACTAATCGCTGTCCCCACATTCGCGTCGAATTTGGCTTGTTGCTGCTCCTGCTTCTTCATAAATTCGAGCAATACCCCCTCTAGGTTTGATGAAGCGGCTTTGGGGGGAGCTTGCTGAGCTTGCTGGAATTGCTGGTTGTTTTGTTGGTATGGCTGTTGTGATGGCTGAAATCCAGAATACCTTACCGGTTGAGTCGTTCGATACGAAAGATTCGGGTGATTCCTCCAACTCGGGTTGTAAGAATTCCCGAATTGAGTGTTGCCTTGCTGCTGGGCATAGTTCATCTGTTCGTTATCCTCACGTACCGTACATTGATACGCTACGTGCTCCGTATCTCTGCAATTCGCACAGTACATAGCACTCGTTGCGTTACCCATAGCTCTATTCTGATTAGGCTCATATAAACGACGAGTGCTATTAGGTATACCTCTCGGAGTTGACCACATGGTGTGGTTCATGGCGAGGTGATCAATCAGCTCGAATGCCTCCTCGACGCTTAGATCCATGAATGATCCTCTGGCAGCGTTATCCAACGTCGTTCGGTGCTCATCTGAAATTCCGTTATAGAAAGTTTGGATAACGTACCATTGCTCAAGACCATGGTGTGGACATAACTGTAGAAGATCCTTGAATCTACCTCATGCCTCAAACAAAGTCTCTTCATCTCTGCACCTGAATGTCGTGATTTCCCCCCTCATCTGAATTGTCTTGCTCGGAGGAAAGAAACGCGATAGGAAAAGTGTGCAGAGCTGATCCCATATGGTGATAGATCCAGCGGGGAGTGATTGCAGCCAAGTTTTCGCTCGTCCCCCAATAGAGAAGGGAAAAAGACACAACAAGATCGCATCCTCTGAGACTCCGTGAATTTTGAACGGACCTGAAAGCTCAAGGAAGTCTCTGAGGTGCTGATGGGGATCCTCATGGTTTCCACCCATGAATTGCTTGTGATAAAGCATGTTGATCATTGCTTGCTTAGTCTCAAACTGCTCTTTTGCAACAGCAGGCATCTTTATGGCTGTTTGCACGTTGTTCATGTTCGGCACCACTAATCCCTTAGACGACGTGGTGGAGGAGCCTGTAATTGCATCTGTCCATTGCTGTTCTGATTATCCATTTTTTGTCGATCTGAAGGCTCTGCAAAGGACAAACAAAGAACAATTTACGTTGAAGGAACGAAAGAAAAGAAAACAAAAACAAAAAACACACCAAGAAGGACTATAGGTTCGCTAAGACGCGTTGACAACAGTCCCCGGCAGCGGCGCCAAAAACTTGATGCGTATAAGAGTTAAATAAAATAACCTAAACTACCCGCAAGTGCACGGCACGTGTGTAGTATTTTAGGTGTCGATCCCACAGAGACTACGCAACACTATCTAAACTCGAACTATGAATCAAACTTGCTAACGAACAAATATGGATGAAGAATGAAATACTGAAAGTAAATAAATGAGTTGGTTCTTAACGATAGGACAAACGTCCTAGGAATCCAGTTTCACCTATCTAAGGCAGACGATCCTAATATGATATCTACCCTCTCTCAAGGCATAGACACGTGATCTAGACAAGTTGCCCCCTACTTTCGTGGCTGACACCTTGCACTAAACCCATAAGCTCTATGATTCACCCGTTTTACCCTCAACCGTTGCTACCCTACTTTTGTGGCCTAACCTCGGTTGTTGTAAACCTGATCTTCCAAGACTAAAAGTCTCCTTTCGGTCCTTCTCCTAATCTCTAACACATGCATCTACGCGGCCGTCGCAAATACAAGATTCAAAGATAAATAGAAAGTGGTTCCGGGATAGCCAAGGGCTAATCCCTTCTCCTAGAACAAACAAACTACTCGCTCATGCGTCTGTAAAGAAACATAAACAAAGTAGAAAGTCTAAGGAACATGAAAACCAAGTGAAACCGAAGTGTCGGGTTGATCTCCAATGCTCCTAGCTTGCCTCCTCGCAAGAGTCTTCTCCAAATCACGAACTGAATGAATCTCCAATGTAAGCCTGCTCTAATGACGTCTTCTGCCTCCTTTTAAGCCTCCTAAGTCGGTCCAATTGTTGCCTTAATTGCCCCCACGAGTTCCCTTATGTTTTAAGTTAATTTAACTTAACTTTGATGTTTTCTCGGGTCGCGACCCGCTCGGGCACACAATGTGCCCGCTCGGGTGTGTTTAGGGCAGAACGCGCAGGTTGTGTGCTGCAAGGGGTGCCCGATCGGGCATGGTGTGTACCCGCTCGGGTACAAGACATTTGGTCGGGTATTTGCTTACCCGAGTCGTGCATGAATTGTGCACAAAATTTGTCGTAGCTTTGAATCTGCTAATGCGATTATACAACTCAAACAATGCCTTATCTAATTGCTGCAAAAACACTTAACACACGTGAATACATATGATCCAAAATGACCTTTGTAACCTTTGTGACTTTCGTGACTAAGAGTTAAAAAAACGTACATCATCTTCAAGTCATACGTCAGCCTTTAATATGATCTCCCAAAACTCTGGCCCCCAGGGACAATCTAGTTCAGCAACGTTCTTGGCGAGGTTTCATCATAAATCTATACAAATTAGTCAATTTCAGACCACTAACGTCAATGAACGAACGCTCTTGGGTTATCTTGCCCGCTTTTAATCCTTGGGCTTCTACACAAAATACTGATTCTCTGCAAATTCTTGAACCACCTTTTCTATGGGTTCTTGAACCATTTTTTTGTGGATTTTTGAACCACCTCTTCTGCTGGTTCTTGAACCACTTCTTCTGCAGGTTCATAAACCACCTTTTATGCGGGTTCTTGAGCCACTTGTTCTACGAGTTCTTGAACGACCTCTTAAGCGGGTTCTTAAACCACCTCTTCTAAGGGTTCTTCACCCACATCTTCTGCAGCAACAGCTTTCCCTCACCTTTGCCCTCTCCCTCGTCCTCTCCCTCTTCCTCCCACTGCCTTTGTTGTTGGTCCACCTTGTGGGTTTTGTTCCCCAACCGTTTTTTCTCTTTTTGTCGGCGGAGGTTCAACATATGGCTCTTGTCTTGCCTTTCATGGTCTTAACTTTCATTTAATTACCTTTGGATTATCACATTAACCGATAAGACTCTAGCATCTGCATAAAATTACTTCATTCATGAGACTCATCCTTCGTGACCCATGGGACATATGCGACCATACAACCCTTGGAAATATGCCATTCCATGGGACATATGCGACCCATGGGACATATGTGATCTTTGCGACCATGGCGACCCATGCCACCCATGGGACATATGCGACCCATTCAACCATGGCAACCCATGTGATCTTTTTGACCAATGCGACCTTTTGTGACCCGTGCGACATTTTTTACATATGCGACCTTTTGTGACCCATGCGACCTTTGTGACTCGATATTGCTTACTTGGTGGTACTTCGATATTTTTATAGGAACTTCTAGAGTTCCCTCAGCACCAACATCAGTGGTGACCTCTTTGATAGAACTCTGTGAAGTATCCTTGACAGGAACCTCCTCAAGAACACCAACGACAGTATCCGCATAAAAATTACTTCATTCATTAGACTCGTCCTTCCTGACATTGATGTGACCCATGCGACATCTACTAGATAAACAACCCATGGACATATGCGATCCATGGACATATGCGACCATTGCGACATATGCGACCCTTGCGACCTTTGTGACCCATGCGAACTTTTGTGACCTAATATTACTTACTTGGTGGTACTTTGACCTCTTTAACTGTTACTTCTGGAGTTCCCTCAGGAGCAACATCAGTTGTGACTAGGGGTGGGCAATCCGGGTTTCAGTCCGGGTTCCTCGGGTTCAGTTCGGGTGGGTTCCTCGGGTTATAAAAAATTGACCCGAATTGAACCCATTTGGTTTTCGTTCAAGGTTCTTCGGGTTTTGCTTCGGGTTCAGGTTGTTCGGGTTTTGAAACATTGAACCCAAAAAAACCCGAATTGTATTTGGAGGCGACAGATGGACCAATGGGAGGAGGCGACGGATGGCCTAGTGAGGCGATAAACGGGAGATTTAGGGTGACAGAGGAGGAAAGTTAGGAGGAGGCACCAACCGAAGGTTGTGAGTGAGAGAGACAGAGATTTATAGGAGGGGGAGGCACCGACTGACGGATGTGAGGTTGTGAGTGAGGAGGAAAGTTAGGAGGAAGGTGACAGAGGAGGAAAACTAGGAGGAGGTACCGACCGAAGGTTGTGAGTGAGAGAGCCAGAGATTTAGGAGGAGGAGGCGTCGACCGAAGGCTGTTGTGAGTGAGGACGAAAGTTAGGAGGAGGGTGACAGAGGAGGAAATTATGGAGGAGGCGCCGACCGAAGGCTGTGAGTGAGGGAGACAGATATTTAGGAGGAGGAGGCACCGACCGAAGGCTACTGTGAGTGAGGAGGAAAGTTAGGAGGAGGTTGATAGAGGAGGAAAGTTAGGGTTTTTTTAGGTTTTTTTCGGGTTGTTTGGGTTCTTTGGGTTATCCCGAAACCGAACCGAAATGGGTTCTTGATAATTAACCTATATGGGTTTTCTATATAACCCATATATCTCATGAATTGTGTTATTCAGTTCGGGTCGGTCCGGGTCGATCCAGGTAACCCGAAATACCCACCCTTAGCGGCGACCTCTTCGACAGACTCATCCTCGTTAGGAATCTCCTTACGAAAACCAATGGTCGCATCTGCACAAAACTTACTTCATTAATTAGACTCATCCTCCATTACATTGATGTAACCTAAGCGACATCTGCTACATATGCCACCCTTAGGACATATGCGACCCTTGTGACCCATGCAACAAATGCGACCCATGCGACCATTGTGACCCATGTCGACTCATGTGACCTTTTAACTCAAATGACCTTTGTAACTCAATATTACTTACTTGGTGGAACTTCGACAAGAGCAACCACTGGAGGAACCTGTTTAGAAATGTATTCAATTAGAGAAATGTTGTCGACAAATGTAATATTTTCAATTAATCTTGAAATGTTTGCCAAATCCTCTTCTGAGCCATCTCCAGAGCCATTTTCAGTCTCTGACTCCACTTGCTCTTTTTTGGGCTCTTCGTTTGACATTAGATATGGACGTCAAAGAAATTCAAAATCATTATCTCTCACAGTGCCAGAATATTGGTGTCTGGTACTCGCATCTTTCTTGACAGACTTTGACTTTGCTTTGTCACCACCTTTAGGATTTTCCACCTTTGATTTTGGATTAGGCAAATAAAACCTGACATCCGTTAGAAGGTCTCTTATGATGTTGATTATTTTTTTCTCTGACATCTTTATTTCCTTTATTATTTATGCTCCAGTGTCAAAGGGATTGCAACTTCTTCTCCTTCAGCTTCAGCTTCATCATAACTTTCTCCTTTAGCTTCAGCTTCAACATCACCTTCTCTTTCTTCATCAGCATCAGCAACACCTACATATCCTTCCTCTTCGTCAACTTTAGATATGGGTGGAACATCTACAACATCTATTGCTTTTCCCCTTCGTGTTCATCACAAAGAATACTTCGAATATCCTACAAAAACAACAAATAAACATTATGACCCTTTGTGACCCTTGTGCAATTATTACCTTAGAATCTTCGGTCTGCCTCATCACGTGTACATACTTCAGGTTAAAATTGGATTTAACCCTCTTCTTACACATCCTTGGGCATGATGGATCGACATCCATAACATCAACATACCATCTGTTTTCATCGAAACGAAGGATGGTTTCGAATGGAAGTAAATGAAACATTAAAACAAAATGATAAGAATGCAAAAAGTACATTAGTGGGATCATGAAACCGCCACAATGCCATTTTGGTTTCGGTGATGCCCTGCTAACGTGCTTGTGGCAAGGTTCCAAGAGCTTCTCGAATGTGTAAAGCCCCCATAGAAAGCACTCACAAAATTTCAAGTCATCAACCATGTCAATGAGATCATGGCTGATAAAATTGTCTTATGAAGGCTTGTGATCCAGAACTTGCCCCAACAAAATCAAAGTTGCCAACCTCGTCCGGTCTATCGAATTCTTCACCTTCACAAGCTTTTCACTCACTTATGCGGCAATCACATTTCCACGGCCAAAATTTTTCAGGCTTAATGTATCATCCCTTTTGGACTCCCATCCTCTGGGATAGAGTTCGTAGTTCAATACGGTAATTAGTGCATGCTCCACCATAGAGTACCGGATGGGAACATCGTTTACGATGAACCACAATTCCTTCTTGTCTCGTACAATCACAGAGTGATTTGATAGGACATACATTCGAACCTTCATCAATGTGGAGTCATATTAGAAATGGAATAAATGCCTAAATTGTGATCCCTTGTTGAAGTAAAGTAACTCATATTCATTTACGATTCCTCCCAACTTCTTTATTGTCTCGTGAGGATAAAACTTGGTGTTGATCTTTGGCATCATGTCATGTGTTTGAACTCATAAAGAAACTTCGGTTTTGGTGGTACCTGTAAAATGACCAATTAAGAATACATTAGACTTCTACCGACTCAAGCGACCCTTGTGACTCAATTGACCCTTGCGACTTAAGCAGCCCATGCGACTCAAGCGACCTTTGCGACTCAAGCGCCCTTGCGACTCAATCGACCCTTGCGAATTAAGCGACACATGCCACTTAAGCGACCCAGGCAATGTAAGCGGACCATGCCACTCAAGCGACCCTTGCGACTTAATGAGACTCAAGCAACCCTTGGGGCTGAAGCGACCCTTGAGACCCAATGAGTCACTTGAGTCGAATAGGGTCATGAGACTCAAACGACTCACTGAGACTCCTAACCCTCTTCGACTCAAGCGACTCAATGAGACTCCAACAACCCTTGCGCAAGCTACCATTGAGATCCAATGAGTTGCTTGAGTCAAAGAGGGCCATAAGTCTCATGAGAATCATTGAGACTCCTGACCATCTTCGAGTGAAGCGATTCACTGAGACTCACACCCGTTTCAAATCAACAAACAGATTTTTCTTTCAACAGTCTGATCTCTAATGTATTTCATATGCAATGTAAAACCCTAAAAATCGATCAACTTACAGACACCATTGAAGATTGACTCGTGCACTCTTCTTCACTACTGATTCTTGCCATTTCTTTCTCACTTTAAAATTTTATTGGTCTCAACTTGAATTTTACTTCTTGCTTACTTTGAACACGATCCTTGCTCCAAACTTTGAAATCTCCTCTCGCTCCTTGCTATCAACTTTGAAACAATTTTTCATTTCGAAAAACTGTCAAACCGTATGTGTTTTCACGTGTGAAAATTAAATAAAAATTTGTCTTTTTCTAATTTTTTCCTATTTAATAATTAGTTTTATGAGGGTAGACGTGAAGTCTTAAAGCCCTACGAGGGTATCTTGATATTCTCCCGCATCAAACTAAAAGTAAACTAAAATCAAAACTAATTGGGAATGGCTCATCCGTCCCCAATTCTGGGACCGGGACTATTGACCGGGATCGGGACGATGGATCGGGACGGGATATTCGTAAACGTCTAACATGATCCGTAAACGTCTAATCATTAACAAACGTATAATCATTACGAAACTATCCGTAAACGGATAACACGTAAAGTGTATCAATTTTAGGTTAGGTATTAGTATCATTTTCGCATATATTTCTTATTTAGAATTATATTTCCGATATTATTCTTCTTTATATGCGCCCGTTTTGTTGGTTTTCAGGTTTTAAGGCGACAAGGCCTAAACGAGCATAAAAAGACGAATTCCTGAGTAAAACCACGCATTTGAAGGTATAATTCACTCGGAGCCGAAATCAAGCCTCAGAACTCAAAGGAGCGGAAAAGAGCAAAAACAATGATAGAACAGTGCCCGATCGAGCACTGAGGTCTACCCGCTTGGGTAAACCCTACGGGGTTTAATTGTGAAACCTTGCACGATCCGGGCTCGAAGACTACATGATCTGGTAGTGATACCCGATCGGGCGCAATCAAGGTACCCACTCGGGCGTTAATTCGTCCTAAAAATCCCCGAGAGTTTGCACCACTCGGGCTGCTCAACCACGCGATCGGGTGCTGATGCTCGATCGGGCAGGACGGAGTACACGACCGGGCGAGGCTCTACACGACCAGGTAAAAGGTGTACCCGAGCGGGCCGCCTTTCTCGCAACAAACTAGATATTGAGTTCAAACGAGCAAATTAATAGACCAGAACGGATCTAGAGGCAAGGGGGCGACGTAGAGGGTAAGAAAAGGCTTGGAAATCATCACGAAAGGCTTGCAAGACGCTGGAGAAGGAGAGAAGCATCAATCCACACATCGGTAACACAATAGGGAAGATCGAGGCATCAAGTTTCCTAGGGTTTATCATGTTTAGGGTTGTGTTATTTCCTTTGTCTGTAATCTCCATGAGTGAGTAGGTTCCCAACTATGGGTTAGGGATATCAGATTGTAACGGATGTACAAACTTATGCGTTAATGCTTAGATCTATTGCATTTATCTTGATATTTGGTTCTACAATCAACACCGTAAACATCTATACTAGTGCTGCCCGCTCAGTAACATAGGAATTCATATTTTGCTGGAAGGTTAAAGTATTAATCCGGAACTATTGAGTTGTAGGTTAAGTTTGATTAATGAGAATCTGACCGGTCGGTTAATCGACTTAGGAATTAGGATTGCATTCGTAAAGCTGCCATAGTACGGGTTAATCACTGCTGGAAGGTAGGGTTGCACGTACTCATGGTTAGGAGGTCTAGGCTCGGCAGAATCATTCCTCACCTTAGAGCATGAATTTCCCATTATCAAGAGAATTCGATAGGTTTATGATATTTAGTTGTTACATCCATACGATTCCCGGTATCCCGACACCGATAGTGTTCGTCATAGCCAAGTTTTCCCCAACCTTTAATCGTTGCTACCATTTAGTTTAGTTCTCTAGATAGTTACACCACGCCATCATCTACTTCCCTTTGTCTTAGTTTAGTGATATTCTTAGGATTGGCTGCCTTAGTCCCTGATATTCTTAGGATAAGGCTGCATTAGTCCCTAGAGTTCGACCCTGGTACTACGCGAACCGTACACTTGCGGTAAAGTGGTCTAGGAAATATATTACTTGATATTTCCGACATCAAGTTTTTGGCGCCGTTGCCGGGGACTAATAACGGCCTAGACTAGGAATTAGCTAGATTAAGATCTTGTCCTTTCCGGAGTCTTCTTTTGTTTTTCGCATTTTCTTTTCGTTTTGTTTTTATCGAGTCTATTCTATCTACCGTGGATTTACACTTTGGTGTTTTGTTTCTTGTTTTGCGGGAGCCTTGCATGAGAAGCTCCACTCAAAAGCTCCTCATTTACGATCCCGAGGTCAAACGAACTTTAAGGAGCCTGCGCATGAAGAGAAGGATTGGAATAGCAGATTCTGAATTCGAGGTAGAAAGAGCGAGCAATCACGAGACATACGCCTCTGAATAGGAAGAACCCAATAGTGCAAGCAGCGGAGAGGACAACGCAAGTAACCCCGACATGGCTGCTGCCGATGAGACTTACGGAGCGTACACTGCTCTGAAGCACACGTAATTACTTTCGTGCATGGCTCGCACGATCGATAACCAGGTTGAGCTACAACCGGCCTTCAAACAAATGCTCAACAACTCGGCCTTTAGAGGAATGGAGAACGAAGATCTGAACTTCCACCTTACGGATTTCAAGATGCTTTGTAGCACTACCAAGGTTGGAACAGGAGTTACTCGGGAGGATCTCTACTTGATGGCGTTCCTATTCTCGCTTAAGGATGCGGCGCAACGTTGGCTATTCAACTTGCCGGCTGCATCAATCATTTCGTGGGATGATTTGGTGCAACAGTTCATGCAACAATTCTTCCCGGATCATAGAACGCTTCCCGCCAAGTGATGCGTTACTAGAGTTAAATATAAATAACCTAATCTACCCGCAAGTGCACGACACGTGTGTAGTATTTTAGGTGTCGATCCCACAGAGACTACGCAACACTACCTAAACTCGAACTACGAATCAAACTTGCTAACGAAAGAATGGTGATGAGGAATGAAATACTAAATGTAAATAAACTACTTGGGTTCTAACGATAAGACAAACGTCCTAGGAATCCGGTTTCACCAAAAGACTACCGAAACCGACGGTCAACCTATCTATCATGCAATCCCAGTTAAAGCTATCTAAGGCAGACGATCCTAACATGATATCTACCCTCTCTCAAGATATATTTCAATTCAAAGGCTAAAAACTCTCGTCAGAATTTTTCTAAACCAAAAGTAGTCATCATCGAAATATAGATCTTTTATAGTGATTTAGAGAATTGGTTCACTTTCAAGGTGCTTGTTACTCTAATAATAGATTAGCAGGAAATGTGCATAAAGAATCAAACTTTTTTAGAAGATTCAAACAACAGATAGAAAATAATGTCAATGTGTTCAAGAACCTCGTGAATGATCTTGCAAGGCTTTATGTTCCAGAATAAGGTTACTTCATGATCTTTTTAAATCAAAGGAGGGAAACTCAAGATCCTTAAAGGTTTACTAGTGTGAAATCTTGAAGGAGAGGTATATCATAGTACTCAAGTTGATGGATCATAATTGTGGCATAAATTCCTAGTTTATATGAGCTACAAGGGAATGGAACTTGATAACACGTAATCCGTAGTAGTTTTTATATCATTCTTAGGTCTAGTTTTAGGCCGTAGGTTTTGTCCGATCGTGCAAGGGTTGTGCCCGACCGGGTGAGGCTTTTCCATGCTCAATCTCGTCCCGTTTGTCCCCTGATGATCCCCAAAATTGCTCTTTAGCTCCGTGCATGTTCCTTTAGCTCCAAAATGGTCCAAATACGCGTAAAAACCTGTAAGAACATGAAAAGCACGAAAGAAAGTAAAACGGATACGGAATCATACGTAAAACATCACATATGTATCAAAAACGTCTCCCAAATCGTGCAAGAAATACGTATGAAAACGAGATGATCACCAAGAGTCGCATTAATTCTTTCTTACAAGAAATAGGAGAGACGTTACATGACGTATGGGAGCGATTTAAGAACTACCAGCAGATATGCCCACACCACGGAATGGATAAGAAGTATCTCATAACGAGTTTTATCCAAGGTCTCCAAGAAACCACCCGATTCATGATTGTGGCAGCGGGTGGTAGTTCCCTCAGCAACCTTGCGTTCAATCAGCTCGAGAACTTGATCGAGAGCATGACGAGGGAAGGAGGCAAGAAGGTAGGGGAATACAATCGTGATTAACCATCTAAAGCTGCAGTGAACGAGCTAGGCATCGCCAACCCAGAATTAACGGACTTGAAGCAGCAAGTTCGCGAGATACATCGGATGATAGCTGGACTTCATGTGGACCGACATGACGCATCCGTAGGCCAAGGGATGGAGGAAGTGAACTACGTTAGCAATCGGGGCTACCAGCAAAATTACATCAAGAGCCATCCCAACCTCTCATATGGTAACACGAGCAATGTAGCGAATCCGCAAGACTTCCAACTACGGATAATGGCAAGAAACCATAATCAAGGTTTCCAACCGAGAGGAAGTGGCCAAGACTACGGATATCAGCCGCGCACACAATCTTCAGGTGATTCTGAGATTCTTTCTGTGCTCCAATTGATGCACCAAGAGCAAAAAAGTGAGCTTGGAGGGATTAGGGCTGAGCAAGAGGATATGAAGAAGAGAATGGACGGATTTCAGACACACTTGCGGCTCCTCGAAATGCAAGTGGCTCAGCTAGCCCAAGGTTCGAACCGATAACCCGGACAGCTTCCCGGGAAACCCGAGGCGAACCCCCACGAGCAAGTAAATGCCATTTTCTTAAGGAGAGGGAACACGGTAGGGCAACCATTGCCTCCTATGGCTGCAAGAGAAGAGCCTTTGAGTGATAAGATCGAACAACCAATCACTCCAGCCGTGGAAGAGAAGGCGACCGAGGAAGAAGAGAGGGTTTTACCATAGGTAGCACCTCCCCCGAGGGTACCACCGTTACCCTTTCCGCAGCGCCAAAGGAAGCAAAGTGACGAGGCCCAATTCTCTCAATTCGTGGAACTCTTGAGGAAGCTACAAGTCACCATCCCCTTCTACAACGTGCTCACGAAGATCCCATCATATGCGAAATTCCTCAAAGACATCATAATGAGAAAGAGGACCGTGGACAATGAGATTGTAATGGTAACGAACTCACTTATACAGCCTCCTACCATGGTCGAGAAGATGCTCGATCCAGGTAACTTCGTCATTCCCTGTAAGATTTATGATTACGAAATTGAGCATGCACTAATAGATATCGGAGCGAGTGTGAGCTTGCTACCATTATCCCTTGTTGAGAAGCTCAATAGAGTAGGAGATCTTCAACCCACACGGATGCAAATCACCTTGGTTGCTCAATCCGTAAGGAGTCCAAGGGGTATATAGACGAATGTTGCCGTGCAAGTGGGAGAATTCTGGTTCCCCGCGGATTTTTTCGTTGTGGATATGGAGATCAATCCAAAGATCCCCGTCATTTTGGGATGACCATTTCTCAACACGACAAAGATGGTCATTCACTGCGTGGAAGGAAGGCTAGTGATGAAATTCGGGGACGAGTCTATCGAGTTCAAACTCGACGAGGCGTTGAAGAAGTTATATATGACCGAACTCGTAATGCACGTTACCACGACGGATGCACCAACGGAGAAGATTGACCGTGTACATCATGACATTCATCCAGAGGAGATACCACTATCTGAGAGCACCTGGAGTCAATTTCAGTCACCAGCAAGATCGAATGCTTTCACGCAGTTCGAGGAGAAGCCGAAATTCCCTCAGCAGGGAAGTGAGCCGAGCGGGCAACACACTCCACCCGCTCGGGCAGCATCGATTTTGGGAGACCCGGTCGGGCTGCCACATAGCCCGACTCGGGTAGGACTCACGGGGGTAAATTCTTCAATTAACCACCCGAACGGGTGGGTGCATGAGCCCGATACGATACGATACAGGTGGGTGCGTAAGCCACATAGCCCGACTCGGGTAGGTTTTAGTATCATTTTCGCATATATTTCATATCCGATACGATTCTTGTTTATATACGCCTATTTTATTGGTTTTCAGGTTTTAAGGCGACAAGGCCTAAACAAGCATAAAAAGACGAATTCCTGAGTAAAACCACGCATTTGAAGGTATAATTCACTGGGAGTCGAAATCAAGCCTCAGAACTCAAAGGAACACCCGACCAACGAGCGGAAAAGAGCAAAAACAAGGATATAACAGTGCCCGATCGGGCACTGAGGTCTACCCGCTCGGTAAAACCTACAGGGTTTAATTGCGAAACCTTGCACGACCCGGGCTCGAAGACTACATGATCGGGTAGTGATACTCGATCGGGCGCAATCAAGGTACCTGCCCGGGCGTTAATTCGTCCTAAAAATCCCCGAGAGTTTGCACGACTTGGGCTGCTCAACCACGCGATCGAGTGCTGATGCCCGATCGGGCAAGACGGAGTACACGACCGGGCGAGGCTCTATACGACTGGGTAAAAGGTGTACCTGAGCGGGCCGCCTTTCTCGTAATAAACTAGATCTTGAGTTCAAACGAGCAAATTAATAGACCAGAACGGATCTAGAGGCAAGGGGGCGACGTAGAGGGCAAGGAAAGGCTTGGAAATCATCAGGAAAGGCTTGGGAGACGCTGGAGAAGGAGAGAAGCATCAATCCACACATCGGTAACACAATAGGGAAGATCGAGGTATCGAGTTTCCTAGGGTTTATCATGTTTAGGGTTGTGTTATTTCCTTTTTCTGTAATCTCCATGAGTGAGTAGGTTCCCAACTATGGGTTAGGGATATCGGATTGTAACGGATGTACAAACTTATGCGTTAATGCTTAGATTTACTGCATTTATCTTGATATTTGGTTCTACAATCAACACCGTAAACGTCTATACTATTGTTGTCCGCTCAGTAACATAGGAATTCATATTTTGCTAGAAGGTTAAAGTATGAATCCAGAACCGTTGAGTTGTAGGTTAAATTCGATTAATGAGAATCTGACCGATCGGTTAATCGATTTAGGAATCAGGATTGCGTTCGTAAAGCTGCCATAGTACGGGTTAATCACTGCTGGAAGGTAGGGTTGCATGTACTCATAGTTAGGAGGTCTAGGCTCGGCAGAATCATTCCTCACCTTAGAGCATGAATTTCCCATTATCAAGAAATTCGATAGGTGTATGATCTTTAGTTGTTACATCCATACGATTTCTGGTATCCCGACACCCGTAGTGTTCGTCATAGCCAAGTTTTCCCCAACCTTTAATCGTTGCTACCATTTAGTTTACTTCTTTAGATATTTCGCACCACGCTTTCATCTACTTCCCTTCGTCTTAGTTTAGTGATATTCTTAGGATAAGGCTGCATTAGTCCCTAGAGTTTGACCCGGGTACTACGCGAACCGTACACTTGCGGTGAAGTGGTCTAGGAAATATATTACTTGATATTTCCGACATCAATATACGTAGAGAGAACTCTGTGATCTTGAGGATGACAAGAGAGTCCAATCCATGAGCACGGAGATTCATTGAAATCTCTCGAATTTCCTAAAAGGTTCCTATTATAATTCAATGCACTCTTTAATTCAAGCAATGCTTCCCCTGCAAATAAAACTTAAGGCCCAAATGTTCCAATATTTATATGAAATCGAAGATCAAACAGTTACATATAAGTTTGCAATTTCAATAGCGTTAATGATTTTTCTATAAAAAATTATATAAAATGTTGGAGCGATAGTAATGATTCCTCCATTTTCTCAAAAACCAAAAAGAAACTGTAAAATAACACTAACCATCAAGAATGAGATCAAACGAGCAAGACACGAAAAAGGGTAACCGAAAAAAATCGGAATTAACCATTTCCTAATTTCTCCGACTTTACATGATGATTGTCGGTATAAGAGTGAAGGATTATTATAATTTATTTATAAATTAAGTTAAACTGAATCAATAATCTTTATATATATCTTATGGCATTAATAAAAACACTAGATTCATTAATAATACATGATATCAGAGCAACTGGTTTTGAAACCCTAATATTAGCTATTTTTACTCCTAGTTGTCGAGTTATTGTTCACGAGTGCTATTGTTTATGAATTCTAATTGTTAAAGCCATCCATAGCTCTCATTGTGTCGTTCTCGTCGCAAATAGTAACTCTTCAAATGGCCACACCTATGAGCTCCTCATATGTCGCTGATGTTTCCATAACCTTCAATCCTCAAGAAACTCAACAGATCATCCTTTTCATCTACATTTCGAATATTATTAAATTCACTGCTCATAATTATCTTATTTGGAGTATTCAAATCTCCTCAAGACATTACTTCATTGTTTTCTTGACAAAGATTCTATATTTCCAAATTATCATATTTTTGTTGATGGAATTAAGATCTCGAATTCAACCTTTTACCCATTCAAGAAATAAGATCGACTTCATTGTTTTCTAGAAAAAGTGGCTAGATCGACCTCCATACGAGATACATTGGAGCTCCTTGCTAATAATTATGAAAATCTTTGCACTCTTGGAAGGACATTTACTTTATTGTTTTCTAGAAAAAGTATCTATGTTTCCAATGATCATATTTTGGTTGATGGAATTATGATATTGAATTTCATCTTAGCCTTGTTCAAACAACATGATTGGCTTCTTTTTAGCGTTCTTCTTGGTGTAATCTCTACACCACTTCAATTGATGATGGCTAGATTGACCTTTGTCCGAGATATGTGATCATATCTTGCTAGTTCTTATGAAAAGGCTTCTTATGGTCACATCCGCCAAATCCGTGATCAAATCAAATGTGTTTCTAAGGGAACCTAATTAACGGATGAATACATTTGCTCTATCATATAGAAGACATATGAAATTATTCTTCTTGACAAGCCCAATGACCATGAGGATCTACTAGATCATATTGTTAATGGTTTATCCGAAGACTTTAAACCCATTTAGATGTCGTCAACAATCGAGACATGTCAATCTCTAATGATGAGATTCATGAGAATCTACTCAATCATAAAGCTAAGATCCGAGCACTTATCTCAAAAGTGTCCTCTTCCTCGTTGACAACATATAATGTGCATGGTCGTTCTTGCTCAAACAATCGGAATTCAATATCCTTGAGATCTCGTGGTGACATGAGTAGTGCATCTTTGTGGCCATGTCTTTAATGTCACACAATGAAACCCTCTCATGGGCATTTCCAAGCATGTGACACTCAAATCCATAGCGAAGAAGTGCCCTCAATTTCATCTTATCACCACAATGGGAACCATTTCTTCGCAATCGTGGTGTCATTCCTCGTGCAACTTGTGGCGTCCATCATGTCAATTGTGACAGCCTCAAGCGTATCACATGGAAACAACACCACATGACTTCGGATTATAGATTATTGATAGTGGAGCCTTACATCCCATTCAAACTCTCTCTTTGCACAGTACTTATCAAAGTGGTGAGGAAGTTGTTATAGGCAACGAATCTGATCTACCTATCACTCATACATGTTCTTCATCGATTCCTTTTACACATTACTATTTACGGCTTGATGATATTCTTTTTTTCTTCTATATAGAAGAATTTACTCTTGGTAACCAATTGTGTAAGTTTACGCCCAGGGGCAAAACTCTTGAAAGATGAAACTGGAAATGGTCTTTACGAGTGGTCATCACAGTCAAACCATTAATCTGTCCCATCTTCTCCTTTGACCTTTTCTATAATAAAAACCACTAGTTCTGAGTGGCATTCACGTCTAGGTTATATAGCTTTACATACTCTCAAACAGTTGATTTCTCAAATTTATCTTCCTTTGTCTACGTCAAATCTTTTGTCTTTGTAGTGCATGCTCAAATAATGAAAGTCATAAGCTTTTATTTTTTGAGTCCACTATTCCATCATCTCGACCACTTGATTACATATTTTTCGATGTTTGGACCTCCCTTATTCTATCTTTAGATAGCTACAAATAGTATGTTATTTTTGTATATCATTATAATTAACACATATGGCTCTTTTCTCTCAAACAAAAATTTGATGTTCTAACCACATTTAAACACTTCAAAAACCACATTTAACAAAGATTCTAAACCAAAATTATATGTTTGTATACCGGTAAGTTTGGCGAGTATATTGGTCTTCGTCTATTTCTTACATCTCAAGGCATCTCTCACTTTACTACTCCTTCCACTCACCCAAACATAACGGGTCTTTCTCGGGTACTCCAATACTCGGAATGCATATATTTGCTTTGGCATGATTACATCTCGTTTCTATGTATTGCATCATGTCATCTTTCATGAATCTATCATTCCATACCCTATCTTCGTATCAATGTCGTCTATGTCTCCGACTATTGATCATTCCTCACCAAACCTTGGCTCTTCCCAACCTTGTGTAACTCATGTTCTAATGTTTGTAGCTCCACTTGTCCAACCATTATTTTCGCCCCTAAGAAATTATCCTTCACCATCTAACATTGAGACAACACTTTCGGATCCATCGAGTAGTTCTTTCTTGCAAAATGTTAGGGATATGGAGAATACAACTCATGCAACATCCAATGTTCATCTGATTATCTTGAGATCTAAGAACGACATTGTGATGCTATCCATATGATTTACTTATATCATACAAAAACAAGTTCACCAGAGTCATCGAACGCCACACAAGCTCTCAAGGATCCCAATTGACGACAAGCTATGTGTGAAGAATTTAATGCTCTATTAAAAATTGGTGCATATGAATTAGTACTTGTAACGAAAGTTATCAATGTTATTGGTTGCACATGGATTTTTAGCATCAAACACAATCCATATGGCACAATCAATCGATACAAAGTAAGGCGAGTGGTGAAGAGTTTTCATCAATGTCTAGGTATTGAATTTCTGGAAATATTTAGTCCAATAGTCAAGCTTACTACGATTCGAATGGTCATCAGACATATAGTTTCAAAGGGCTAGAATATACTATAGTGGATGTCAATAATGCATTTATTCAAGGCCATATTATGGATGAGGTTTATATGACACAAATAGTTGGTTTTTTTAATGTGATAGACTCACTCATGTTTTCGTCTTCACAAGATTTCTATGGTCTCAAGCAAGCTCCATGTGCATGGTATTCAGAGTTGCGAAACAATCTTATATCTCAAAGCTTCCATAATTCTCTGGCTGATGCTTCTTCTTTGTTCTACACATTGATAATGTTAACATATATGTTTTTGCCTATGTTGATGACCTTCTTGTCACATGCAACTCCTCTTCCATTGTAAAAGAAGTCATCACCACATTTGGTGAAAGGTTTTCTATTAAAGATCTCGGAGAGTTATGTTACTTTTCAGAATATAAGTTACACGATCTCCTAAAGGATTTCATCTTTCTCAAAGGAAGTACATCACTAACATTCTTCAACGAGCCAAAATGCACGATGCGAAGCTCGTTCCTACTCTAATTTCTAGCACTCATTGTTTCCATCGGTGATGACACGCCACTCACGATCCAATGGAATATCATGTTCTTGTTGGAAGTCTATCGTACTTGACACTTATCAGGCTTGATATTTGTTTTGTGGTTAATCGCTTATCTTAGTTCATGCATGTATCTACAAGTGAACATCAGAAAACTATCAAACGAGTTCTACGATATCTAAGTGATACAAGAGATGTTGGCGTCTTCTATAAGGTTCACAAGCATACATATTTATATGGTTTCTTCTACTAGAGCATATATTGTGTATCTTAGATCATATCTGATTTCTCGGGCATCCTGAAAGATCAAAACATAAGCTCATTCCTCTTTTAAAGTAGAGTATCGATCGATAACTTCCACCGCTACATCATTGAATATCTTCAGTATTGAATAAACTCTACCTCATCTTCGGTGATCTATTATGATAATTTTGGAGAAACCTATCTCAGTGTCAACCCGTTTTTTAACTCTAGGAACATTTGACATTGGACTATCACTTCATTTGTCATCAGGTGTGAGTTGGTTATCTTTGTGTCATTCATGTTTGATCTGCATATCTCGTCACAAAATCACTACTATGTTCTTTGTTTGATGATTTATGTACCAAGATTGAAGTCGCCAATGGTGCTTAATCTTGTGAGGGCATATAAGAGTGAAGGGTATTATTGTAATTTATTTATATTAGGTTAAACCTATTCATTAATCCTCTATTTATATGTATCTTATGGTATTAATAAGAACCATTAAATTCATTAATCATACACTTGGATGTTCTAGAAGGAAAAAGAAAACAAATCTTTTCTAATTCAAGGAAATCTCACTCATTGCCAAATGGTGCTCATCACTGGATGTTTGCCAAATAGAGCTATTATGCTCTACGAGAGCATCACAAAGAGGATATTTATCAATATCAAAGGCATTACAAGGACACATTGGAGTTCTTAAATCCACGGAATAATTTTTTCTATCATGACCAATGATATTGAGTTAGAGTGTAAAGTTGTTTAGTTCATGTATCTATAGCCTTATTGACTCCATAAATGATGTGTGTGATATATTTTCCAACGAATGTGTCAGCTTCTGTGAACTTGAGCCATTTAAATAATCTTGTCTATACTTATTGAACCACTTTACTACGTTTAACATTATTGCATCCAGCATTAGCAACAATGAGGACTTCATTGCGTCTTTAAATATTGAATTGATAGATTCAGCTCCATTGGTCGTATCAATGTTGTACCCCTTCCCAGGGAAATAACATATTGTCCATTTTTCTAATTCAACACAATGTTTAACATAGGTAGCAGCTCGAGAGTACTTAATCTTGAATTCATCATATAGCTCATGAAATCGAGTCATTGAATATGTCTTACCACATTTTCTAAATTTCTTCGGTATGGATTCCCTATCCATTTTTCTATCATGGTAAAATTTTGATTTCACATTTTATGCTAACTACCATACGCAAAACCCATGTGTAGTGTTCCTGTATTTACCTCACTTATCGCCATGGCAATACTCTTATTCCTATCTGAGATGAAAACCAAACAAATATCATCTGGTATTACCTCTTGAAGCTTCGTAAAAAAAACCATGTCCAACTAGTATCATTATTGAAGTCAACTACTCCAAAAGCAACTAAATATTGGTGAAAATTGGTGTCTTGAACGGTAGCAATGATGAAGACTACTCCATACGCATTCTTTGAGAAAGTTCCATCCATGGTAATAATTTTTTTCTTAATGCTCTAAACCCCTCAATAGAAGCTCTTAATGCAACAAATAAATACTTGAATCTCTTATTGTTGTCTAATTCAAGATATGTAATAGATCCCTCATTCATTTTCTTTAGAATGTGCAAGTAACATGGAAGCATTTCAAAACTAATTTATGGACTACCACGTACATCTTACTCAACCAAAAGTTTTCCTCTCTGTGTTGAAGAATATGATACTTTACACTAAAACATCCATGCACCATCGTTCTTATATTTATTAGACTTAGTGTATCTAGTTGTTATGGGTATCGTTCCTTCAAAAGGGATTAAACCAATTATTGTGCTAACATTATTATTCTTCTCACCTTGGGAGCATGTATAAATCTTGTTGTGTACCCTCGTCAAGAAAGCATCTAAAAGATTAAACCTAACCACAAGTAAAGAAAATTTACAACCAGAATCTCTTTGTTTGCATGTTATGAAAAACAATGTCTTCTTTCACTTCACGTGTTAAATCCAAAGCATTCAATGCATGCAGTCTTTTTAAACAGCAACACCACATTATCTTTGCATGAACATTCTTCAACCACGTTAATGTTTAAATTTTCATCCAAATCAAAAACTGAATAACTAACAATCATTAAATCACCAATTCACATTTCTTTTTTTGCTTCAACACGTTTTTCATTATCAACTTCAGTTCTGAGTTCATTAAGTTCTCCATTTTCTGGCTTCAACACGTTTTTTATTTTCAACTATATTTTCGGGTTCATGAAGTTTTCCATTTCCAGTTTCAACAATTTCTTCATTTTCAACTCCATTTTCGACTTCAATTGTTCATTTTCAACGTGATGTTTTTCAGAAAATGTACAAAAACTATCATCCCTATTTTCTTGGGTTCTATCGGTGATCTCAATATGTATGACATTTCTTCATCCATCCTTGTCAACTTCCAAAAAATAGCCAATAACATCTTTTTAATCTAAAATGTATGAAGGCCTATTTGGTCCTACAATCATTGGGAAATAGCTCAATTTTTCTTCTTCGTAAATTTATGCATATCAATCTTCCTACTAATGCGACCAACAAAATTATTGTATTTCACACTTTGCAAATTTTATAGAACATTATTATATAAACCACATACTTTTCTAAAACTCACCGCATGAATTTATCATTTGGGATCTTGTGATAAAACCCTAATAATCAAAATGAATTAATAAACACTTATTAGTTCCTTCAACATTCATCCTACACAACAAAAATGTCACAAAATTCATCAAACAATATTGCATCACACGTTATACCAACATTGTACAACGTTAAACATTGCATCACACATTGTGTACAACGTGTTAGAACTTAGCACACACGTTTTGTACAACGTGCTAGTACTTAGCACACACGTCTTGTACAACGGGCTAGTGCTAAGTACTATAATTTTGTATGCAATGTGTGTGCCAATTACTAGCACGTTCTACACAATGTGTTATACAACGTTCGTGCTAGTACTTAGCACACACATTGTGTAGAACGTGGTAGTACTTAGCACGAACGTTGTACACAAACGTGCTAAATACTATCACATTATACACAATGTGTGGTACAACATTCGTGCTAGTACTTATCACACAAATTGTACACACATGTTGTGTACAACGTGCTAGTATACATAGCACGAATGGTGCACCACACATTGTATAACGTTTAACGTTATACCACATGTTGTACAATAGTGCACGTTACACCAATGTTGTATAATATTGCATGTTCATCGACCAATCAGAAATCACATTATATTGATTAATCATAAGGTTTTATTTTCGAAGAATGAAATCAGAGAAAATGTGAAAGAAATGAAGGGTATTTTGGTGTTTATATTATTATTATAAAAGAAAAGATCGATTGGGGTTAAATTTTATTCAAAGTTCATGCGAAAAAATTTCACATTCATTAAATTCATCTTAGAATGAAGCTCTAACCCCGAACTAGGGGTTTCACATAAGTGCAAACTAATTGAAGTTTTTTAGACCATTTTGTTTAGAATTTTAGTCGAACTTACCCATACGAGCTATAGATCAACTATATATATATATATATAATTTTAATAACATATAATTATGATATTTTTATGGAAGATAGAATGTAGTTGCAAGGCATCCTTGAGGTGGCGTAAGAAAATCACCATTTAAATATCCCTTTTATATATAGACTTCTTAATATGCCTGATGTGTGGGCTTTTAAAATTTTATTTTTGTTTTATTTGTTTATTTATGTAGATCATAATTAGTACACAAGTATTTTTCGAAGATGTTTCATTATTATATAATATATATATATCATTAGTTAATTGGTAGAAATAAAGGATCCAAAAATAGAAATGTCTTATCCAGATCGATCTAATCCGAACTGATCCCAACAACTCAAACCATTTGAAATATAGATTATTCAAAAAATTCGTATGTATTCAAATTTCAAAACCTATTCGGGTTGGATCAGTTCGGATTTGGATAAAATCCGAGAAATACGAATAATTCAATTAAAAAATCATAAATAAACAAAAAATTTAATCACGAAAAAATTTTAATATATTCTTTAATATTTTTATGTTATATTTGATAATTTATTTTACATTAAAAACTAATTACTTGAAGAACCAATAACCTGAATAATTCAAATTAGATATAGTATCTAAATAATCCGAAGAATACCTACAAATATTTTGAAATGAATATGCTCAATTATATAATTTCTAAGAGATTCAAAAAATTTTGGAACATATTTATCCAATTAATATGAATGAATCTGTTTTGTATTGATGCTTTATTACATTGTGTCAAATTAAAATATTTCAAATCGTTTTTAACATCACAACGAATACATACATATATATATATATTATACTAAAATATAAGTTTAAGTAAACAATACAAACAATTTATTGATAACATATCAATAATCCGACAAAAATGATCATTGTTTTAATGTTATTCAGATAATTAGATTTATAAATAAATTATATGTTGAGAATTCTATTGAAATTTAAGGGATTATTATAAAGAAAAAAATCACATTGAACGTTAAAGAGTGATTGATCCTTCACAACATATGATATCATCTGCAAGATCTAACCAATTAGTTGACTAAACATATTTTGGATATGCCATACATTCCATCATTAATAGTACGAAGAATAATGATCGCAAATAAAATGGGGGTGCCCAATTACTTGTTTCTTGTATAGCATCTATATACTTTTTAACGTCGTCTAAAAGTCCTAGTGCACAATAGGTTTCTTTAAAAGTTGTGTAAGTGATACCGTTAATAGTGCGTAAGCAATTGAACGAAGTTAGGCCTTTCATTTTGTTAAGAAAAATTCTTAAGTAATAAGTTTCACCTATTGTAGGAGAAACATGGTGCAATCGACCAAGTACGTATAACCTTTTTGTCTTGGAGTCTAAATTTTTTTTAGTTTTGTTACAAAAGAATTTAGTTGGAAATTAATGTACGTTAAATCTTTAGTGTCATGATATGTAGCATTGCATTTGAACCATTCTGTAAACATGCTATGATTGTTATTTTGTTCCGAGACGATATCAATTAATATGTCATTTGCTGTAAAAATCATATTTTGTTCTTCAGGTAGATGAAAACTTAATCATTCAACAGGTATACTTCGATAGTGGATATCAAATTTATAAATTTTCAAACATGCTTCGCATCTTGAAATATATCGATAATTAAGATAATTCTTTATTTCGTCTATTATCATTTATTTATTTGTAGCATCTGATGAATATATGTTAGTTGTAATTTTGTCTGATCCCTTATTTATGTATTTGAAAAGGTATTTGATTGCTTTTGTTTGATTACACATTCAATATTTACATGAGCTCATAACAAATCTCTGATTGTCAGGTCTCTTTTATATCGGATAACCATCGTGATCTATGCAAGTACTTTGGTTGAAATTACTAGGAAATCATTTTTCACATTTATCTTTTTCCATACACGATGAAAACTTGTTTGTAATACCACATGGTCCATGTACCATGGTTTCTTGGACTGCATTGTACAAGTCTAAGTTGGAAAACTCGTTTGGAATTTCAGCAGATATGATTGAGTCGATATCAGTAGTTTTAGGTAATTTGGATTCACGTGCTAAGAATAGTAAAATGTAAGCATGCGGAAGTCCTCGTTTTTGAAATTCAACTGTGTAATGACTGCAAATTAGGTAATATATAAAATTTAGTTTAAATTTTAAAAATATGGAAATGTGTGATATGTAACTTTGCAATTGTTTACTTGCTAATACACATCCCAATACCTCATTTTTAAGATCATTAAACATGTTTTCAAGTTTAATTTTGAATATGCGAGTCATGATATTTGGACGATCTTCTGAGGCAAGATTTCGTTTTAAAAGAAATCTTTGTATTTCTGGCCATTTTTTGTTACAAGTAAAAGTTATAAATAGGTTTGGATATCTTAAATGTCAACATATAGCCATTGCATCCATATAGTTTTGCATCATGTATCGAGAACTTCATGTGAATGAAAATAAAACAATTTCCAATTGTAGAAGCATCATTGGTTCCAGAATCAATATTGAACGTATATAATTATAATTTCTGTAACGAAGTTTGATTAAATTGTTTCTAATATAAGAGATACGCTCGGATTCAACCATGCAGAAGCCATCAACAATAAATTGCTGAATAAGTCTTCCGCAATATTGTAAAATAGAGAATTCATAGCCTCGTTCTTGTAATCGGTAAGCCAAATATTCTCTGATGTTTATCCAAAATCGCGTTTTTTAATAGACACTGAGGGGCGTAGCTCTAAATCGATATGATAATCGTCTTCGCCGTAGGAAAATAATAATGGATACTAAAGCGGTAAATAGGGAGAATGGAGTTCAGTAATACGTATTAATTCGTTAATATGTTTTTGTAACAAAATATCTTGGGATTCTAATGATTCATCAAATCACCTACTAATAGCGCAACTACTTCAACTACCTGAGGTGTCGAGTATGTCTTATCAATATTTTTCTGTGAAGCTATCAAACAAATTTTCATATTAATTTCTATTTCTGAATTAAACATGTCTTTTGCTTGTCGAAATATTTTTACAAATGGATTATACGTATCAAGCATTTTTTGTAAACCTTTCATGAGATTGGGTTTAATTATATTCTCTTCACGTGTTGTATGTTGTGTACCGCTGTAACGTTAAAGAAAAAACAATAAAAAACTGATGATTAAATTGAAAAAAAAAATTCTAAGCTTTATTGAGGTGCTAAAATAAATATGACCTTATAGAAATAACTCTATTTTGAAGTTTGTTTACAATATCATGTATATAAAGCTATGCAAAATTTGGCGTATCTCCTGGTAAAGGTAATAAACCACCCTGCGAGCAACATAATGAGAATTTAAAAGGGATATTTTTTCTATTTCTTAGTTCTTTCGTCATACCACATAGATGTGTTACAACACGAACAATAATATTCCGGATCTCCAGTGTCATGGTACTCTGAGAAATTAAAATATCAATTGAAGAAATATCAATTTTTTCTTTTAAATACAA
Source organism: Gynandropsis gynandra (assembly GCA_036759665.1). Classification (NCBI taxonomy): domain Eukaryota; kingdom Viridiplantae; phylum Streptophyta; class Magnoliopsida; order Brassicales; family Cleomaceae; genus Gynandropsis; species Gynandropsis gynandra. Next base: position 47,614,411 of record CM071863.1, read on the forward strand.
AGAACTTGAAAAAGATTATACCAATAATTGTGTGTTACGTGTTGTTATCGTAGCATCATTTAAATGAGCTGATATACGTGGACTTCAGATTTGTAATTGAAAACCCTCAGAGTTTTGATATTTATATGAATCCTGAAGTCGTGATCTCTGGATTGAAGTATATATATATGTATATATATGTTAAATTGTTATTGACTATCAATAAAAATAGAAAATAAGATTGCAAAGATAATAATAATTAACAGTATACACTATATAAGAAACTATTGTTATATAGGATATACATACATATATAGACTCCGGAAACACTCCCATTAAAAAAATCATCATTATAGGTCGAAATGTTATAGTGCCGGATCTAGAATACGATGGCACTTGTTATAAACCTTGCAAGAATCATCACAAAAATTTGTATAAATGGGATTCAAATTTATCGCGGGTAATATACAAACATAATATACACGGGGAAAATGTTAACTGGTCAGATAGATTGGTTTTCGATTGTTTCAGTTACATATTTGTCAGTATCCGGTTGCTTTACTTTTGAAAATGAAGATTGGGATGTTAGATAACTGTCAATATCCTCAACATGTCGTATTCCAAGCGAATAAAACGGTGATGTTGAACCATGAGACAATTCTGCGTGAGGAGGGCCGAAAACTTCCACCTGGTGAAAAAAGAAAATCACAGTACATATTATACAAATAATTTATCAAAATCTTGGTAAATATGATTGCCGAAAGGTAATATATACCATAGTAATAGTTGTAATGATTTTTGGATTTGTTGTTACTTTACTTGCACGAGCAATAAGCGATTGTGGTAGTGCAGAAAAGTCGGAACAAACAATTCCGGTTACGCAACATCAACAGTTCCTCGAGATAACCACCACCAGATATATCCTACGAATCATATATTTACTTTTCATATTTATAACTCGTCATATAGTAGAAATAAAGTATATTTAATAAAAGTTTATGTGATATGATAACCTGTGGAATGTAACAACGAACGTCAGTAACAGATTTATTTATCAATTGAACAACCTTTTTATAAAAAATATGTAATGTCACATTGTTAGTGTCATCAACAACTTTGACATGAACTCTAAATCTGCATTCAACAACATCAAATATATGAAAAAATTGATTAAATTAAAAAATACTTTATGGAAAGAAAACATATTTTGGAATTGGATCAGTCGTCATGCACTTACAAACATCGTAAAAGAAGTCAGATTTGACTCCTCATCGGTAATAGGATCGACCTTTTTGTTGCATTGTCCACAACCAAAATAATACTAGTCGTCCTTAGTAATTTCATCAGTGATAGCCGTAACAATTACACAAGTCATTTACTGTAAAAATATACTATACAACATTAGGCATATTTGTTAAAAGATAACTTTTTTTATAAAAATTGATGCGATTACAATATATAAAATAAAAATAGCCTGACCTTCAAAATTTGATACACGTCACGTATGCACTTCAAAGGGAAACCATTCCAATATTCCAATGTGTCTGTCGCATGAGGTCGAGGATCTAGATAATTGATCATTGCTGGAATGCCAAGGACATTGTCTGGAAAGCTATTGCAAGCAAGCACCAAAAAATATTTCAATAATAGACATATTTTTTTAAATACTAACACCTGTGAATATAAAATAAAATAATATAACAAATTAGTATTAAAGAAACGTAATGTACATTATTGTTGCTTGAACACTATGATCGACGACACATTTTGGTTTGTCACGGGTTTACTTGAGTATTGGGCATTTCTTATAATCCGAGAATCTGCAGCACAATGATAAAAAATAAGAAGCGAAAACCCTTAAAAGTATAATAACATTAAGTAAATGTATAAAAAGTTTGATGTATAAGTATTAATAGCACTTACCATTCCAAGAACGAATTTTGAATAGATGGCATATAATGACCAAGGTTCTCTTTCATGATTGTACACGCAATCATAGAGTTCTTGAGCAATTTTGTCCCATAAAGTGCATTCTAAAGTTTGCCACTATCATACAAAACAATAATAATTAGACAACAAAACATAGTTATCATAAATTTTAAAATAGGTTTAGATGATAAAATATTGATATACCTATCATCGCGTAGAACTACTGTTAAACATTTTGACATTCAACCGACATAAGTTGTATCCTCTAAGCTCACGGCAGATTTGATTTCTCTGATACAATCTACAAAGGAATGAGCGAAATCATTGAACAGTGATAGCAAATGATATAGTTACTTTTGAATTGTCACAAAACTAACCGATCAGCACTATTTCATCCAGCAAGCCCATAGTAATGGCGGAAAAGTTAACAAAGTTGAAGTACTTATCATGATTAGGCAGTTCTTTGGAAGATCGTACAATGGTTGTCGAATTGAACGCAATTTTTATATCAGATGCAACAGCCTTATAGTCACCCTAATTATAATAAACACCGAAGTTAACGATTACACAATAGTTACCCTCACGCAGATATCATTGATGTTTATTCCAATAAATGGATCTTATAGACATCTGCATTCTATTACTCTGCAAATGAACCAATATAATCAAATCAGTAAATAAATCACAAATATGTTCCAAAAAAACAAAATCCAAAGACAGCAAATAATAATCAATACTATACAATACAATATAGCAAAGTTTGATTCTTACCTATTCATTGCAAGTCAACATTTTGTCTATAGTTGTCGGATCGCGTTGGATAAAATCTCAAAGAGAAGTATACATGGTAAGACAACAAATAAAATCCATACAAAACCAAAATAACAACATAAAACGAAGACAACAGTTAAGAACAGTTGGCAATATCGGTATAGACAACATACATCAAGTAAAAACAATGCATACCAAATTCTCTTTTATATTTTGTCATATATTTCCATAAAAAAGTAAACTAATACTCATGACACATACATATCAAGAAATCAAATCAGTAAACCAAGTAGTTATCTATTCATTGCAAGTCAATATTTCATGTATAGTTGTCGGATCGCGTTGCATAAAATCGCAAAGAGAAGTATACATGGTAAGACAACAAATAAAATCCATACAAAACCAAAACAACAACTTAAAAAGAAGACAACAGTTAAGAACAATTGGTAATATCGATATAGACAACATACAACAAGTCAAAACAATCCATACCAAATTCTCTTTTATATTTTGTCATGTGTTTCCATAAAGAAGTAAACTAATACTCACGCACATACATATCAAGGCAATCAAATCAGTAAACCAAGTAGAAATATGCTCCAAAAGAATAAAAACACAAAAAAGAAATAAGAAAATTCACACAAAACTGAAAACCAACTTGGAAAGAATGCAATTGCTCAAAACGAATGATAACACCGCAGTAAAAACAACATATATGAGGTCCAAACAACTAATACCAAAATGTTTTTATATTTTTTATCATGTATTTCCCAAAATAAATAAATTATAACTCATCACACATATATATTAAAACGATAAAGTGTATAAACCGAGTAAAATTATACTCCAAAAGAAAAAAACACAAAAACAACAAAGTAACTAACAATACACATCACGATATTGCAAAGTTAGTTAACATACTCATTCATCACAAACAACCATTGCGCGAGTAGTTGTTGGATTACGCGCAGACTCATAGAAAAAAGTCCATAAACGGACGATTCTAACCCTAATTTTGTAGGATACTTGTTGAGAGTAGACAATATCGCAAAGAGAAGTATACATAGTGAAACAACAAAAGAAATCGACACAAAGTTAAAACTAAATCAGTGAACTATAAGTTATCATACATATATAGAATACAAATATGGAAATTAAAAAGAAGTCAAAGATGTGAAAAATAGAAAAAAAAGACACATGACAACATATAAATAAGGTGTCGAATAAAGGAGATGACACCAAACTAATACATAAACAGCAAGTAACCAAACATACATACACACACATATATATATACACGCATAACCTAAACAACAGCCAGAAACATAGCCAAACAGATGTAAACACCACAAGACAAACAAATACATACATCCATAAATATATGAAACCTAACGTAAGACAATCATACAATATAACAGTCGCAAACCCAACCAAACAAATATAGACACAACGAAAAGATAAACAAATATATACATCCATGGAAATACGAAATCTAACGTAAGAAACAATTAGAATCGAGGTAAAATTCTTCAAAGCCCATTCACATTTAACCATCACCATTCTCACCCCAAATCTACCAAATCTAATCAAATGAGTCACCACTACACCAACACGAATGCTATAGAAGAACATTTAGATTCCAGAAGCAATAAATTCTTATTAAGTTTTCATTTACATGGACAAAGACAGTGTAGAGACCATCTCCTTTACCTCCATAGTGGTTGTTGATAGTATAAAGCAAGACAACATATAGATCTCAAAAGCAATCAAATCTTATTTAATTTTCACTTACATGGACAAAGGCAGTGTATTGATCATTTCCCATGCTTCTCATCAACACCCCTAAAAGCCTTTTAACAAAGGTTATCTTCCCCCTTATACTCATAGAAATAATTCGGTCATTAGGTCTGCTTCATCATGGAGTTCAAGAAAAATATTAACATTACAAAATGGAGATTAAGTATTACCAATAACCTAAAAACAATTCTTGAGCTATTATCAATAACAAAGCCAATCTTGTCTATATTTCTCAACAAATATGAAATGAATTACTCTTCTACAAAATATATGCTTTCAATTTGTTATTGTATATTCAATCATATAACTCCAACAAAAGGATGAATGATACACAAATTATATCATCTAGACGATTAAACAACATCATTAGATTATTTCAAACAAGGGGACATGCATCAAGAGGTCCAAAGAAGAACTATACATCAAGAGGTCCAAAACAAGCATGAATGATATACAAATCAGCGGACAATCCTATACTCACTCTACACGATATGCCTTAGCATCACGGAATAATGCACTGCCGCCTAAAGACAAAAATTATTCCCACAAAAATGATCGATAACAAAGGTTTGAAACGCCAATAAAATTCATAAATGATTCATAACAACAATGGACATACCAAACAAACAAAGCATTCGGAAGGAATATCACTAATCAGACCCACCGAGAGACCCTAAATCCCCAATTCAACCGAAACGAAATATGGTTACACAAACCCAATCGAGAATTAAATCATCATAAGAATCTCAAACGGATATCATCGATAAAGCAAACAAATAAAGCATTAGAAGGAGAAATCAACAATCAAAGTTTCCGAAAACCCTAGAACCCCAAATCAATCGGAAAAAACCTATGATTGCACAAACCCAACCGGAAATCACCACAACAAACCTAAACATATATCATTGGCGAAGAAAACCAAGAAAGATTTTGAAGGAGAAATCTCTAGATCAACTGAAAACAATTGATGAAAATGAAAATCCAAGTAGAAATCATCAACAAAACAACCGAGAAATGCAAAGGAAGAAAGAATCGACCGATAAACACAAGAGATTAAAGGAATCGACCGGAAAATGCAAGGATCCAACCGAAAAGCAAAGGAACGAAGGAATCACACTCAAGAACCCTAAAACATCCAAACCTCTCGATTGTGAAGAATGAGAAGGGAAAACCTCTAGGAAAGAAATTAATAAGGAACAACCAAAATCATATCGTGGAGAATAATCCAATGGCTAAAAAACGCAATCATGTATGAACAGTACTCAAAAACATCTGACGGCCTAAGATTGTCTAGCACAAAAAAAAATATCCAATAGTATATGCAATGACAGGTGGTTATTTTACTGTTCATTCAGGATTTTGTTTTTTTATATTTTAGATTATGTTCCACAATAATAAATAAAAAAATTTAAATTTATCCAAATCTGTGCACGGTCCGGATTATATAACTAGTAAAAAATGAAGAAGCAAGCTAAAAAGTTGTTCAGTTACATAATTAATATTTGTGTTAAACATACGAATGATTGATTAATTCAACATTTTATTTTTTTATTTTTGTAAATAATTGTTGAGATGGTTGTTATAAACTTTCTAATATATATGTATATATATACACACATTTTCATCTATATAAAATTTTTGGCAAATAAAGTAAATTTTAATTTAATATCATCCTATTGTAATTCTTTTAATTAATTAATCTATATTTCCATATTCGATTAGTATTATTACTACTAACCAATGCGGGGTGAATTAGGGTTGGACAAATAACGAATATTTACCAATATTCGACTATTTTGTATTTGTGTTCGGCGAATATCCAGATTTATTATTTGTATTTGTATTTGTAAATTCAAATATTTATAAATACGTATATTTGTCGAATATACGATATTCGTATGTGAATCTAAATTTTTTTAACGTAAAAAAATATATAAAAGAATTTTAATAAAAAAATTTTATAATCATTAAATATAATCTAAAACTAAAATTCAAATCGCACAAAGATGCAAAGATATATAATATAAATAAAAAAGTACCAAATCTTCACAATCATCTCCACATCAGTCATTTAAATTTAGTTTCGTCGATGATTCTACGAATATCGTTAATTCACCTAAAACAATGAACAAATTGTTAAATTATACATTAAATAAAACTCGTAAAAAAAGTTATATATTTAGTGAGCTCTATTTTTCTTTCATATACTGTAATGTCTCTATAACATTATCCAACTTATTTGGATTAGAACCAATCTTGAGTTTAAATTAAATCTTCAACAATATTAGTTAATTTGATATTTTAGTCATCCAATCATAAATATATTGTATATTTGTCTATATATTTATATAATAAATGTTTAAATAACATTAGTAATATTTTTTTATTTCCAATTTGATCATTAAAACAAAATTTGTTATATATGTATCTATATATTAACTAAATTTTTTATTTAATACTTATAGATACGAATAGTTCGGATAATTGAATCTACTATTTGTATTTGTATTTGTCGAATATCTGATTTCTAATATTTGTATTTGTATATTTGAATTTTCGGTTCGAATACGATCAGATACGAATATTTTGAATATTTTCTGAGCCTTAAGGTGAATTATATAATTAAATTCCTTAAATATTTTTTATTATAAAAAATAACTATTAAAATTAAAAATTAAATTTATTATAATTTAAATGATTATTTTAAAATTTTATTCGAATCTTGGTTTTTATCATATTAAAAAATAAATAATCAACGTTTATATATTTCTAATAACCTCATATAAAATACTTCTAAACAAAATTTTAAAATTTATATTCCAATTGATAATTTTTATTAATATATCATTTAACAATTTCGAGAAATTTTATAACCAATAAACAAGTTGCATACATTATTCCGAACAATATATTTGACAATCTTCATAATTTTTTCCATTACAGTTATAAGATATAATATTTAACATATAAATATAGAACAAATTGAAAGAAAAAAGAAGATTGAAATGATAACTAAACCCTAGACTGTTTACTTCCTCGTACCGCTGCCGCCTTCCACCTTATGCAAGAACCGTACTTTTACAGACATAAAAACTGACGAGGAAAGTGTTAAACGGGGGAGAAGGAGAGGAAGAAGAAAATGAGCAACCATTGCCTGGACCTGTCTGCGAGCTGTTCGTCCCTTTTCGCCTCTACGAAATCGAATTCATCTCTGTCGCCGACAAAACTCCCGAATTTTCGGTTTTTCTTTCGGTCTGGTAAGAATTCCAGGGGAAAGTCGAGGCTTAGTTCCGCTTGTCCTCACCCGACTGTTCAGCCATGGCGTGTCCTCAACTCGGTCCTACCCGTTTCGGAGCTCGCTTACCCGGGCAAAGCTTCTTATCCGGAGGAAGTCGGGAAGAGGACCGATTTGAAGAAGATTCTGATCATCGGCGCAGGTCCCATCGTGATAGGACAAGCTTGTGAGTTTGATTATTCAGGAACACAAGCTTGTAAAGCCCTGAGGGAAGAAGGATATGACGTTATATTAATCAATTCGAACCCAGCAACGATCATGACCGACCCAGAAACGGCCAACCGGACATACATAGCTCCGATGACGCCGGAGCTCGTCGAGCAGGTTATTGAAAAAGAGCGGCCGGACGCTTTGTTGCCCACCATGGGAGGTCAAACCGCGTTGAACCTCGCTGTGGCACTCGCCGAGAGTGGCGTGCTCGAGAAATACGGTGTTGAATTGATCGGAGCGAAGCTCGAGGCGATCAAGAAGGCGGAGGATCGGGATTTGTTCAAGCAGGCGATGAAGAACATCGGACTTAAGACGCCGCCTTCAGGCATTGGGAGCACCCTCGACGAATGTTTCGAGATTGCGGAGAGCATTGGTGAGTTTCCTTTGATAATTCGCCCTGCGTTTACTTTAGGAGGTACGGGTGGTGGAATCGCTTACAATAGAGAGGAATTTGAGTCGATATGTAAAGCGGGTCTGGCTGCGAGTTTAACTAGTCAGGTTCTTGTGGAGAAATCATTGTTGGGTTGGAAAGAGTATGAGCTCGAAGTGATGAGGGATTTAGCTGACAATGTTGTGATTATTTGTTCGATCGAGAATATAGACCCTATGGGTGTGCACACGGGTGATTCGATCACTGTAGCACCTGCACAGACCCTAACAGATAAGGAGTACCAGCTACTTAGGGATTACGCCATTGCGATTATTAGGGAGATTGGTGTAGAATGTGGTGGGTCTAATGTGCAGTTTGCTGTGAACCCGGTTGATGGTGAAGTTATGATCATAGAAATGAACCCCAGGGTCTCCAGATCTTCAGCTCTCGCTTCTAAAGCTACCGGATTTCCCATTGCGAAAATGGCAGCAAAGTTGTCTGTTGGGTATTCCCTCGATCAGATTCCGAACGATATTACGAAGAAAACACCAGCTAGCTTTGAGCCCTCCATTGATTATGTGGTGACTAAGGTTTGTCATTCTTTGTGTGCCTCCTGCAATCTTTTCCTAGTGTTATAAAATGATATCAGAATATCCCTTGAGGCAAACAGAACTAGACTAAAATGATTCTCAGTATCCTTTATGTATATGTCTGTTAATTCTATTCCCTTTTCTCCCCATTTTGCAGATTCCCAGGTTTGCATTCGAGAAGTTCCCAGGTTCTCAGCCTCTGCTAACTACTCAGATGAAATCTGTTGGGGAATCCATGGCTCTAGGCCGCACATTCCAAGAATCTTTCCAGAAAGCTCTGAGGTCTCTGGAATGCGGATACTCGGGTTGGGGATGCGGAAAAGTTAAAGAACTCAATTGGGACTGGGAACAACTTAAATACAGCCTCAGAGTCCCAAATCCGGACAGGATCCATGCAATATATGCTGCTATGAAGAAGGGTATGAAAGTTGATGTAATCCACGAGTTGAGCCTTGTAGACAAATGGTTCCTGACCCAACTGAAGGAGCTTGTGGACGTGGAACAGTATCTTATGTCTCAACCCTTGTCAGAAATCACAAAAGAAGACCTTTATGAAGTTAAAAAACGTGGGTTCAGCGATAAGCAAATTGCTTATGCTACAAAGACAACTGAGAAAGAGGTCCGCATCAAGAGGATTTCCTTGGGAGTTGTTCCTTCTTACAAAAGGGTGGATACTTGCGCTGCAGAGTTCGAAGCCAATACTCCTTATATGTACTCGTCATATGATTACGAATGTGAATCGGCTCCCAGTGACAAGAAGAAAGTTCTGATTTTGGGGGGTGGTCCAAACCGTATTGGCCAGGGAATTGAATTTGATTATTGTTGTTGCCACACGTCTTTTGCCTTACAGGTATGTCCCTTATCTGCTGAATTTGATCTGGGCTTCATTCTCTAAAACCATGCAATGCCGTTTTCAACATTATGTGAGAATATGTTTTGTTGGACTAATTATATCTTATTCAAATTTGGTTGCAGGATGCTGGATATGAGACAATAATGATGAACTCAAATCCTGAGACTGTATCTACAGATTATGATACAAGTGACAGACTCTACTTTGAGCCCCTCACTGTTGAAGACGTTTTGAATGTTATCGACCGTGAGAAACCTGATGGTATCATTGTGCAGTTTGGTGGGCAAACAAGTGGACAAGGACCTGTTCGCATCTGGGGTACTTCACCAGACTCTATTGATGCTGCTGAAGACAGGGAGAAGTTTAACTCGATGCTGAAGGATCTGAAAATTGAACAGCCTAAAGGAGGCATTGCAAAGAGCGAAGCTGATGCTCTTGCCATTGCGAAGGACATCGGTTACCCAGTTGTTGTACGGCCTTCTTATGTTTTGGGTGGCCGTGCAATGGAGATTGTGTATGATGATGGTAAGCTTATAACATATTTGGAGAATGCAGTTGAAGTTGACCCAGAACGACCTGTTTTGATAGATAAGTATCTCTCTGATGCCATTGAAATCGATGTTGATTGCCTTGCTGATTCCAATGGAAACGTGGTGATTGGTGGAATAATGGAACATATCGAGCAGGCTGGTGTGCATTCTGGTGACTCGGCATGCATGCTTCCAACGCAAACCATCACATCTTCTTGTTTACAAACTATACGATCATGGACTACAAAGCTTGCGAAGAAGCTAAATGTTAATGGGCTCATGAATTGTCAATATGCTATCACAACATCTGGGGACGTTTTCTTACTCGAAGCTAATCCTCGAGCTTCCCGGACTGTCCCATTTGTCTCAAAAGCCATTGGCCACCCTCTTGCCAAGTACGCAGCCCTTGTGATGTCAGGCAAATCGCTCCAAGATCTGAACTTCACTGAAGAGGTTATCCCGAAACATATATCCGTGAAAGAAGCTGTTTTCCCATTCGAGAAATTTCAAGGCTGTGACGTGATACTCGGACCAGAGATGAGAAGCACGGGAGAAGTTATGAGCATCAGCAACATGTTCTCGAGTGCGTTCGCCATGGCACAGATTGCCGCAGGGCAGAAGCTGCCCCTATCCGGCACAGTCTTCCTCAGCTTAAATGATCTGACGAAACCTCACCTCACGAAAATTGCTAAGTCTTTCTTCGAGCTTGGGTTCAAGATTGTTGCCACTTCAGGAACAGCTCATTTCCTCGAGCTGAAAGGCATTCCCGTGGAGAAAGTGTTGAAGATGCACGAGGGGAGACCGCATGCAGGTGACATGGTGGCTAACGGGCAGATCCACCTGATGGTGATCACGAGCTCGGGAGACTCCCTGGATCAGATCGACGGCCGTCAGCTCAGACGGATGGCTCTGGCTTACAAGGTCCCTGTCATAACCACCGTGGCTGGCGCCTTGGCCACTGCCGATGCCATCAAGAGCCTGAAGTCGAGCGCCATTCAAATGATCGCTCTTCAGGACTTCTTTGACGCTGAGGTAAAAGATCTCTCTTCTTCACTCGCCTGAGAAATATAGATGATATATTTTATGGTGCTTGGTAGTTTTTCTGGACTCTCCTTAGTTCACTCCATTCCACAAATCTTCGCATGCTCTTTCTTCAAAAGGGTTAACGCATAATCGGTGAAAATGCAAGAATTTGCCGACTCTGCTTCTACATTATTGTTCTCGCTTTTGTAAGATCCATGTTCTAGCTTCATAAACCCTAAAACCCTATTGTTAGTCCAATTTATAATGACGATTCGAGTAATGATGGGCCTATTCTGTTCTCCGCTTCTTTTTGTTCATGATGATCTCAGTAACCATGGATGGAGAAACCTGAAAATTTTTCACTCTAGGGTTTCGATCTTTGCTCCTTGGATGCTTAACCATGGATTAAAGTGAAATCGGATCCACGACACAGTAATAATTTGCCGACCTTTTTTAAAAATTTCTTCTTTTCTAGAAAAAAAGTTTGTGATATTCTAGAACCCGTTTCGTTTAGGTCTTGTCATCTTATGTTGTTTAAGGTTTTGCCCTCTCAAAGAATGCAACATAATCATATATAATTTGCCTGAACAATAAATTTCTACAAAACATCCTCAACCGGTCTGAAGAATCCAGCCGTTGGATCGAAGGCAGAATGGAGAGGTGAGGTATTAGAGAAAAAAGAAGACTAATCGGTATTTAATTGGCCGTTGGACGGCATCACATCGAACGGAATTAGATGAGAATTCTAAAAATGCTGTTTTTCTAATGCAAATACGATTTTAGTGTATCCAGAGAAATAACTTTCTAGAAATATGCTAAGGTTGTTCGAAATGTGAGGTACGATGAAGCTCTAATCTAGTTAGGATGAGTTTGTAATGATAAGCTTTTAATAGCAAGATCAATATCTTGAATATTTGATCGTCCTGCATAAAAGTCATGCAAACAAACCAACCGTAGGACTTTAAAAAGCATGTATGATAAATTTACGTTACCATTGCGTTTTGAGGTGATTTGATCTAATAATCATTATTTTTTTTATAACTAGATGGTATTCGCGCGTTGCGCGATTTTGTGATAATTATATTGTGTGTTTCTTAAACGTTATACATAATTCATCAATTCAATTGTTATGACATTTGATATATGTATCGGTCAATACAAATACACGAATTCTAATTTTCATTGTAAAATTTAAACAATAGATTTATAAGATGTAATGCAAACTAACAACGACATCTGTTAATAATATCATTGAAATTGTAAAACATAATCTGTTGGAAATAATGATTGCATAATTTGGACTGAAGTTTTTTTATTTTTTTTCTTATACGTAACTGTATAATTTTTAAGACTAAATTGAATTTATAACGTGATTTAAAAATAATTATTGAGGTATGGACATAATTTGAGAATCTTTAAACGTGACTAACTTAAACGTGACTAATCTTTAAACGTGACATAATTTGCATTTATAACGTGACTAATTTATGTTTGAATTTCTTGATTGTCTTTAGATGTTGATTGGTATAGATATTTGTGGAGCTTGACGGTCGAAGTGTTAATAAACATGATTGATCCATCTACAAAGGATAATTACTTAACGATATGAAACAAAAAAACATATATTAATTAATATAAGTGTTAATTTTTAAATATTTTTTTATCAAAATTTAGATGATACTCGCGTGTTGCGCTGTTTTATGATAATTAAACTGTGTTTTCTTAAACTGTTTAGTTGTCAATTGCAAGAAAAAACCAACAGAACAAATTAGATTCTAGGTCTTTGAAAACTTTTAGGTTGTTAAGATTGGTGTATATAATTTTTTTATAGGTAGAAATTTAAAATGCAAAGATAAAAACCGAATATATGTTTACTTTAATACAGTTCTATATGTGTTTATATGTTGTGTAAAATATGTTGTAACCTATATTTATATTTTGTGTAATATATTGATTGTTTTCGTTAAATATTAATATTTTAAATCTTTATTTTATTTTGATTCTTGATATGATTCTATATCCGTATACATATTGATATAAATAAAATATGATTTTATTCAAGTTTTCTTTTTACTTTTGTTTATTATAACAAATAAATTACCTCAAGCGAAGACCTTGCAACTTAATTATTTTTAATATTTTCATTTTTTCAAATATTATTTAATATTGTAATATTCTTAGAATTTTAATTTGAGTAATTTAGAAGGAAATTATAATTTATGTTTCAAAAATTTGTAAACAATTTTTTATAATTAAAATAATAAAAATAATAACAGTAACAATAAAATATATGGTTATTTTCTATGTTATTACTATTAAGATTATATCTTAATTAAATAGAGTTTTTTCTCTCTCTTGGTGATATGGTTTTCACCGTAGGAGAGAAACCTCTTCATTATATATATGATTTAATAAATTTAAATCAACTCTAATCATATTATAAATATTAGTTTTCTGAGCGTTTATTTGATTTTGATTCTTGATATGTCTCTATATCAACATACAGATTGATATAAATAAAAACAATTTTATTCAAGTTTTGTTTTTATTTTTTATTATAAAAAATAACTCAAGCGAAGACCTTACAACTTAATTATTTTTAATATTTAAAATTATTTTCAAATTTATTTATTTTTTCTAATATTTTTTAAAACTTTAATTTGATTAATTTAGAAAGAAATTATAATTTATTATTAAAATTTTGTAAGCAAATTTTTATATTAAAATAATAAAAATAATAACAATAATAATAAAATATATTGCCACCTTCTATTTTAATAATATTAAGATTATATTTACACTAGATATAGATAAAGGGTTTTCTCTTGGTAATGTGGTTTCATGAGAGGAGAGAAAAAACATTCTTATTATATATATGATTTTTTTAAAAAAATTATTTGATTTTGTAAAATTTTTAGAAATTTTAATTTGATTAAGTCATAAAGAAATTATAACTTATGTTTCAAAATTTTGTAAAAAAAATTTATAATTACAATAATAAAAGTAATAACAATAAAAATAAAATATATGGCTACTTTCTATATTATTACTATTAAAATTATATCTAAATTAGATTTAAATAAAGTTTTTTCTCTCTTTTGGTGATGTGGTTTCACCATAGGAGAAAAATCTATTTATTATATATATGATTTAATAAATTATAAATCAACTCTAATCATATTATAAATAATAGTTTTTTGAGTGTTTATTTTATTTTAATTCTTGATATGACTCTATATCTGTATACAAATTGATATAAATAAAAACAATTTTATTCAAGTTTTGTTTTTATTTTTTATCATAAAAAAGAAATTAACTCAAGCGAAGATCATAAAAATTAATTATTTTTAATATTTCCAATTGTTTCCATATTTATTTATTTATTAAATACTTTTTTAAAATTTTAATTTGATTAATTTAGAAAGAAATTATAATTTATTTTAAAATTTGATTAATTTAGAAAGAAATTATAATTTATTTTAAAAAAAATGTAAACAAATTTTTATATGAAAAATTTTAAAATAATAATAATAAAATATATTGTCACCTTCTATTTTAATAATATTAAAATTATTTTTAAATTAGATATAGATAGAGGGTTTTTTCTTGGTGATATGGTTTCATGAGAGGAGAGAAAAAAACATTCTTATTATATATATGATTTTTTTAAAATTTTATTTATTTTGTAAAATTTTTAGAAAATTTAGTTCGATTAATTCAGAAAGAAATTATAACTTATGTTTCAAAAATTTGTAAACAATTTTTCATAATTACAATAATAAAAATAATAACAATAACTATAAAATATGTGGTTACTCTCTATGTTATTAATATAAAGATTATATCTAAATTAGATTTAAATAGAATTATTTCTCTCTCTTGGTGATGTGGTTTCACCAAAGGAGAGAAACCTCCTTATTATGTATATGATTTATTAAAATATAAATTAACTCTAGTCATATTATAAATATTAGTATTCTGAGGATTTATTTGATTTTGATTTTTGATATGGGTCTATATAGGCATAGAGATTGATATAAATAAAAACAATTTTATTCAAGTTTTGTTTTCATTTCTTAATCATAAAAAAGAAATTAACTCAAGTGAAGATCTTACAACTTAATTATTTTTAATATTTCCAATTGTTTCCAAATTTATTTAATTTTTTTAATACTTTTAAAAATTTTAATTTGATTAATTTAGAAATAAATTATAATTTATTTTAAAAAATTGTAAACAAATTTTATATTAAAATAATAAAAATAATAACAATAATAATAAAATATATTGTCACCTTCCATTTTAATAATATTAAGATTATATTTAAATTTGATATACATAGATGGTTTTCTCTTGGTGATGTGGTTTCATGAGAGGATATAAAAAAATCTATTTATTATATATATGATTTTTTTAAAATGTTATTTAATTTTGTAAATTTTTTTAGAAATTTTAATTTGATTAATTCAAAAAGAAAGTATAACTTATGTTTCAAAAATTTATAAACAATTTTTTATAATTATAATAATAAAAATATTAACAATAACGATAAAATATATTCCTATTTTTTATTTTATTACTATTAAGATTATATCTAATTTAGATTTAAATAGAGATTTTTCTCTCTAAATTATAAATTAACTCTAATCTTATTATAAATATTAGTTTTTTGAATGTTTATTTTATTTTGATTCTTGATATGGTTCTATATCCACATATAGATTGATATAAATAAAAACGATTTTATTTAAGTTTCGTTTTTATTTTTATTATAAAGAAGAAATTAATTGAAGCGAAAACCTTACAACTTAGTTATTTTTAATATTTCCTATTGTTTTCAAATTTTATTTAATTTTTTAAATATTTTTTAAAATTTTAATTTGATTAATTCAAAAAGAAATTATAATTTATTGCTAAAAATTTTGTAAACAAATTTTTATATTAAAATAATAAAAATAATAACAATAATAATAAAATATATTACCATCTTAAATTTTAATAATATAAAGATTATATTTAAATTAGATATAAATAGAGGGTTTTTTCTTTGTGATGTGGTTTCATGAGAGGAGAGAAAAAAAAACCTTCTTATTATATATATATCATTTTTGAAAATTTTATTTAAATTTGTAAAATTTTTAGAAAGTTTAATTTGATTAATTTAGAAAAAAATTATAACTTATGTTTCAAAAATTTATAAACATTTTTTTATAATTACAATAATAAAAATAATAACAATAACAATAAAATATATTACTAATTTCTATTTTATTAGTATTAGGATTATATCTAAATAAAATTTAAATAGAGATTTTTCTCTCTTTTGGTGATACGGTTTCACCATAGGTGAAAAAAACCTTTTATTATATATATAATTATTTCATAAATTATAAATCAACTCTAATCATATTATAAACATTAGTTTTTTAATGTTTATTTTATTTTGATTATTGATATAGTTCTATATCTACATACAGATTGATATAAATAAAAACAATTTTATTCAAGTTTTGTTTTTATTTTTTTATTATAAAGAAGAAATTAACTCAAACGAAGACTTTAGAACTTAATTATTTTTATTATTTTCAATTGTTTTCAAATTTTATTATATTTGAATTCGATAAAATTCAAAATAAATTATAATTTATTTTTAAAAATTTTGTAAACAAATTTTTATATTAATATAATAAAAATAATAAATAATTAAATAAAATATATTATCACCTTCTAATTTATTACTATTAAAATTATATTTAAATTAGATATAATTAGAGGGTTTTCTCTCTCTTATTAATGTGGCTTCATGAGAGGAGAGAAAAAAACCTCCTTATTATATATATATATATGATTACACATTTATATGCATTTTAACATATATATTTACACTTATATATACATACAAAAATCATTAGATTTCATCATGTTGTCTTTGATGTCATTATTCTTACAAGACGAAACAAAAATGCAAATCCTCTCATTCACCTTCAAGCTTTAATCTAGAGTTTACATTTTACTATATGAAAACCTAATATTCAAATATTCAAATCAAGATACCACATAACATATATAGATTTAGACTTAACTCATATATATATATAATCATCACACATATACACGTGTATATATATACATTTAGATATATACAAATGTACACATATATACCAAAATATATACATATATATAATACACATTTATTATGTACAATACATATACTTTTATATAAAAACTTAAATAAATAAATAAAAACACATACACACATACATGTGTATATACAAGAAGATATACTTATATGCACACATATAAATATATGTACATGCCAGACATATATACTTATGTTATACTTACGTTTATACACATAATTATATATAGACATGTATATAAACATATATACACGGATATGTACATGTATATACATATATACACATATATACATGCATATGAATATATACTTATGTATATATGCATAAATATATGTATATACACATATACACAATCATATGCACACATATACAAAGATATAAACATGTTCATACATATATACAAGCATATACAAATGTATCACATTTACAAGCATATACATTTACTCATGTATATACATGTATATACATGCATATACCCCTATATATATACATTTACACATACACACATATACACATACATGTACATATACATACATATACACATACACACTTATACACATACATGTACATATACATATATATACACATACATATATGTTATACAATATATGTTTGTGTGTGTATACATATATATATATATTTGTATACATATATGTGTGTATATATACATGTGCAAGTGTATATATGTATGTGTATCTTTATATATGCATGTGTACATGTGCATATGCATGTATATATGTAATATATGTTTATTAGTTTTTAAAGTTACAAAACAAGTTAAATTAATTTTTTAAAATTATTTAAATTTATAGTTAATTATTTTAACGATTAAAAATATTTAAAAAACTATTGTTGCTATAATATCTCGGGTTAAGATATGTATGATGGTTGATCTGGTTTAAAATATTTTATTCAACTACATGTGAAATATCTTGTTTTGAATAGTGTATCTTATTTTTCAATGACCCTTGTTGAGAGATTTCTACAGTTAAATATCGCGTTTTGAATAGTGTCGGGATGGGTCAAACATTGGAATATACTTACTACTACACGTGTAAGTGAAGACAAAACATGCGAAGAAAAATACTTATGATAATTTTTAGGGATAGTCATAATCTTTTATAACTTCTTGGAGATGATACAGGCGATCCATGAGGGTCAGGGCATTACAAGTGGTAACATGTCTAGTCCCAATCGAGAATTTGCATTTTACGGATTTTCTACCTATATTCATTTTCATCGGAGTTTGAATTTGCATTTTAAGCCTAGTTTTACTAGATTGGTACCTAGTAAGTCATGAAAGCTGAGTTTTCTAATTACAACTATTTATATTTCTTTTTATATTTAAAGGATCATAAAATTTCATATGCATTTTGAAAACAAAAATTGAATATGTACAATTTTAAAAGGTTACAAAATGCAAGTTTATGATGGATTTTCTAGATAACCCATTAACTAGTTATGTGTTCTGAATTTAGATGTTACAATTTCTGCAAAATTTAATTATCATTCATCTTCTAAGTTTGAATTCATTTTAATTAAATTTATATTCACAAAGAACATCAAAATAAGAATCATAATGAACTGAATAACAAGAACAATATAATGCTTGATCCCTTTTGAGGTCATTGATGTCAACTTGTGGTACAAATATAATTGATAATAGGTCATCAATCCTAAGACTACTCCAATTCTAACACTCATTCTGATAAAAAAAATCCATTGATCCTGAGATTACACCAATCTAACATTCATTTTTATGCAAAACTTCCTATTCTTGGACTTGAACTTTCACCATTCTCCCTCACTTTCTTGGAAGTCCTTTTCATGTTGTTTCCTATTGTGACAATCCTTCTTATAATCGCATTTCTTGCCACAATAGCAACATTCACCTTTTTGTCTTGGATTTTGATCGAGATGTGTTCTTCTTTGTTCCCGAACTGTTGATATCTCATTGTCTAGTTCATCTTCTTACCATAAAATCCTTCTAGAATTGTTTTTATTGATTCTTGCTTGAGATTTCAACTCAAGTTCTTTGTAATGACGCCTTTATTCTTCACCTATAATGAAGGTTCTCAATAATTTCATAACTTCTCTATGTTGTTCATATGGTGCCGAAAGAGAATTCTACAAGTAAAAATCTCGATCCTCCTACAATTTCAGAGAGATCTTTTTATGTTCCTCCTACGTCTCGGAAGAATATACTTTTTATTCACCTATTGTGAATCTACAAGAACAAGAAAACATTTATAGAACTTTTGCTCACAATACAACCCAAAGTGCTCAAAGAGGTGAACAATGAAAAAAATAGCATGTTTCTAAAAAAACAATGTTCCTTACATACGTTGAAGTTTTTAACTTGCTCTTCTGATTTTCGATAATATTAGTTTAACCCATTAACCAACTATTTGTTAAAATTAACAAGTTCCCTTTTAATCTTTGATCATCGCACATTAATTCTATCGTGTTATATATATATATATATATATATATAAATTCGCTTTTACGTCATTAAGTGTTTATGCATGATATTTCGGGGTAAAGGAATTAAGGCACAATATTGGATGGAAAACAACAAGGCTTGGGAGAAAAACACGCAAATGGACATCATACACAAACACTTAATCGACCAAATCACTTTGTTGTTTGACACGATGCCAAAAACAAATCGAACTAGATACGAGAATACACTCGGCCTAGACAAACTTATGCTCGATCGAGTAAATGAGGATGCACTTTACAATATAATATGAGAATTAACTTGTAACACCCCCATCACGAAACACTTTCAAGACTAAGAGTTTCCAACATCACCTTCAAGAGGTGGTCGCACGTATCACCGCTCAAACACTTTATAGAATAAAATAAATACTATTATTTAAATAAAAATGTTTTAACCATATAGTGAAAGAAAATATATAAAATCATAATCACAACTAACAATAGATAAATACAAAATACTTAACAAATCTTATCGAGAGCTACTACATGCCTCTCCCATCGATAAATGCGAGCCATATTGCTGCTGCTCAACCTCATTATTCTTTTCCCTAATCATAATCTATCTATCCAAGACAACCCATAAAATGGGTGAGTACGAAAAACACACTCAATGAGACCAATATGTGTACGAACTCCGTACCACGTATTCTCCCATTGTTAATTGAGTAACATAAAATAAATATTTACCATCACACTAAAGACACATAGACAACTTTATCCAACCCGATTGAGTATCTTGGGTCTAAGACTAGTATCACATCCTATCAAAACTCGACAGATAAGACTGTAGCTCGAACATATGCTCGCAAAGTGCAAAGGATCCAAACACCTTGAAGCGCTCGCAAGGTCAGATGGATCCCAACCATCAATACAATACAACACTACCATGCTAAAAAATCCAATAGGACTCCAATATAGTATGGTGTTGGTAGGTTCACTAACCCGACTCACCAAAGCGCTCGGTCGCTCGTAAGGTTATCACAATCCCATGAGGTATGATGCTGACAAGTACACTGACCTGACTTACCATAGCGCTCCGTCGCTCATAAGGTTATCATAACCCAAGTATGATACAACATAATCATATCGTCTTCCATGATATTTTACAACTTGTACCTCGGGTCCTACTCATTATTGCGGATCTTCTGTAATATCTTATCAGATAGTTATGCTGTTAAGATTCTACTCAATATATCTTCTCAATTTACGTCTTGCAACCACACTTCTTTACTAAGTCTCCACTGTCTCTAGACTCAAGGTATTTATCTGGCTAATCAAATCGATGAATACTTGCATGCCTACAACCTTGACTTTTTTGCAGCTTAATTAACAATCTACAACTACGTTTGTTTTCCTCATATGGTATGCAATATCCACCTCGTAATCTGTGACAAACTCCATCATCTTTTCTAATGAAAATTTAGCTTTGGTTGCGTGAATATATATTTTATTCTTTTGATCTATAAAAATCTGTATCATCTGTGCATGTATGCCCTCAGATCTTTAACACAAAGACCACAACAACCATTTCTAGATCATGAGTCGAGTGATTCTCTTCATGCTCACGAAACTGTTTTGATACATAATAAAACACATTATCCTCTTGCATAAATACACTTCCTAACCCTTTCTTCGATGCATCCATGTACAATATATATGGAACTCTCGATTGTGGTAAAGCTAACACTTCTAACTCGGTTAGCTACTTTTTAAGCCCTTGAAGGACTCCTCGCAATATTTTCACTCCAAAAAAAGGTACGTATTTTCTAGTAAGTCTCGTCATTAGTTTTGTTATGCTAGCAAAGTCCATAATGAAACGTTGATAGTATCCTGCTAACCTAATAAAACTTCTTATAGTATCACTACTTCTCATGACCAATATAAACCCCTTACTTTGATATAACATGTCCCAAGAACCCCACATGCCTTCTCCAAAAACTTACACTTTTTTAGGTTCACAAATAATTGTTGTTCTCTTAGACTTTCCAACACCAAATGCAAATGTTTCTCGTGGTCCTCTTGGATCTTAGAGTATACCAAAATTTCATCCATAAACATAATAACAAAGCGATCCAAGTATTCTTAAAACAAATTATTCATCAACTACAGGAACACAACAGGGCATTAGTCAAACCGAATTCCATAACAAGTAATTCACAGTTCCCATATCGAGATCAAAGCACGACCTTCCTAATGTATTCTTCTGCAATCAAAATCTGATGATATCCTGATGTTGGATCTATGTTTGAGAACAAAGTCAAACCCCTTAAATCATCTAAAAAATCATCGATCCTCGACAGCGGATAACGATTCTTGCTGGTGACTTTATTTTGGGACCTATATTCGATGCACAAACAAGACTGGTGCATCTCATGGTGATGTACTCAATCGTACAAAACCTTTCTTAACTAACTTATTTAATTTCTTCCTTAAGTCTACCATTTCCACTAGTGTAATCTAATATGGAGACTTAGATATCTGAGTAGTACACGATTCCAACTCAATCTCAAATGGATCTTCTCGTGTTGGTGGTAGGCCTTGCAACTCTCTTAAAAATCTAAAAAACTCTTGCGCTATAGGGATCTACTCGACTTGCATAGATTAACCCATTTCTTTTGCCAAGATGGTGGCGAGATAAACCTCAAAACCATGATTTAGAAATTTCTCCATACACAACGTTAAGATAATATTAATTCCTTCACCGGACTAAAGTTCTTGATACTTAAGCTCTTTTTTGTTCTTCTAGAAACGAGCTTGACCCTGACGACAATGCGTCATATCTCGATGTCTTAACAACCAATCCCTTCCAAGTATATCATTGTAGAATCCCGTTGGAATGACAATTAGCTCTCTAGGTAACTCTTCCCTGCTCTATGACCATGGGCACCTCCTTAAAAACTTCTTGGGATCCTAAAATTTAACTTCCTGGAGTATGCAATCAAATAATAATCATTGAATTTCAGGGCTTAGCAGCTAATTTATTAGCCATTGACAAATTCAAAAACCATGTGTCGCACTAATGTCAAATAACACATGAGTAGATAGGCCTCCCACAATTACCGATCCTCCATCACGTGTAAGGAACCTAACTTCTCAATCATCTCTCGAAACTACTTTCCCACACACACACACACACATATATATATATATTTATATTTTGTATAAACACATATATACATAACCATATTATAGTAGCAAAATATATCAGCGATGGGCTGAGCATTCGCCTCTTGGCCTCGCACTCCTCTTGGTGACCTCCTATAGTATATACCCTCGGTTGCACGATCGTACGCTTTGGCACATGCTCTTCTGGCCTTCTAGCTTTGTGTTATGGCACTGGACCCATTGGTGGTGGTGTTCTCGAACAATCATTCAACATAAATTCTCTACACTTGCAGTGAAATCACTCATTTGAGTGTTCTAACCTTGTAGTTCTTTCTCTAACTTGCTGAGAACATTCACGAATCTGATGTTCAAAACTGCCACATCGAATATATCTTACTCTCATGTAAAATTCCTGGCAAGGCCCTACATGCTCACATCCACAATGATGGTATATGTATCACGGATTTTCTATGACTGGGCGAGTGAAGACTTCAAGATTTCCTCCTCGATGTTTCTTTTCTCTACTAACCGAGCATTCTGGACTAGCTCATACAATGATTCACACCTAATTATGAGATAGCCCTTGCAAAAAAATTTGATGACCTTTAGAATTTCCGAAGTCACTGATTTTGGAAAACTCAACAAAATCTCTTCACGAGTAGAGTGCGACACATACTTCACCTTAAAAAGTTGATTGAACTTAGCCCAACAAAAAATGCTCTCAAAGTTCCTTTTGGTTATCATCCGACCAGAAAACCATTTCGCCCTTCGGATACCAGAGTACAATATCAACCATAACCTCCAATGGACATCTCGACAATATAAAGTTTCTCTCCAACCGGAATATTCATTCTTCTCCCTTTATTGAAGGTATCGCACATCCACAGAACGTCTTGGTATCCCATTTAACCATGTGATCTATGACATAAAAGTACTTTTATGTCTCCATCTACCTCTAATTAAACTTGGGGGAGACAATGGTGGTGGCAGCAGTACTTGCGCGATGCATGTAGTTGTGCTTTTTGCGGTGGTGCTTGCCTACTGTGGTCCCTTAAGACTTTCTTATTAGCATCTCTATCTATCCAACTATACAATCTTTATCTCGATGAATGACACTGCATACGATTAGTGGAACAAGAGTTTCCGCACACTCAATGACCAAAGCCTCTAGTAACCATCCTCCTCGATACTTTCTACAAAACGTACACGATTAACCACTGTTAACTTTCCATATCTCAAATCCCAATTTAACACTTCAAGACATGTGTGCTACGGTCTCGTGGTTTTACTAAAATATTTTTTACAACACACTAACTTTGTTTAAAGTATAAATGGTTTGAATCATATAACGAAACAAAATATATAAAAAAATAGTCACGAAAATCAGTAGATAAATACAAAGTGCATAGTAAAGCTTATCGGCCATGTTGAATGCATCTTTCATCGGTCTGCTGCAAGCCCTGCAGCTATTTCTCAACTTTATTGTTCTTGTTCTTCGCCATAATGTATCTATCCATGACAACCAACAAATGGGATGAATACAAAAGATGCACTCAATGAGACCAATACATATAAGCATATCATACCACGTATTTTCTAAATCTAAACTAAGTAATATAAGATAAATGTCTACCATCACAGTAAAGAAACATAGAAAACTCTATCCAACCTGATCAGAACTCTAGGTCAAGGCTAGTATCATACCGAATCATATATCATCAAGTCCACAAGACTCTAGCTCGAGCATACATTCGCAAAGTCCAAAGGACCCCAACTCATTAAAGCTCTCGCAGGGTCTCACCAACCCGTGGTCATCAGTACAATACAACGCTTTGTCGCTCGAAAAGTCCAACATGACCCCAAAATGATACAACAATGGCAGGTTCATTGACCTGACTCACCATAAAACTTCATCCCTCGTAAGATTACCACAACCTCAGCATGGTATGATGCTTGCAAGCACATTGATCTAACTCAAAAATGGTTCGTCGCTTTTAAGGTTACCATAACTCCAACACGATACAACGTTAGCCTTTAATCAGGTTTCGTAATACTGACGTCTTCGACCTGGTACTCCTCACGTAAAAAATTTCACCAATGCGCACGCACACACCTTTCGAAGCATCAAATGTGAAATCATTTGTTTAAACGCACTAGCCTAAAACTTCACTCGACCTTAACATAGAACCAAAGCATTAATGTTCCTCGCCCCCAATGCTCAGTCGAGCGTCTAATCTCTAGGCCAGCTCTAACTCTTATGTTTCTCTAAAATCCAACTCATACACAAAGAATTAATCCTTATACGATGATTCCAGGGTTTGATCCAATATTTATTGCTAACATTTGCAATTTAGTGATTATGAATTCTCTAAATTATAATGTCTTCATGCCTCGTTTTGAACGTAAGAAATTATTAATGAAAAATATCAAAATAAAAAATTAAATTTTGATGGGAAGGATCATCACCTAAGCCTTTCCCAATTTGACGATGTATAATGATATTACTAACAACAACATGAATCGATTTTTTTCTTATTTCAGACTTATACAAACAATCCTTATAAAAAACATAAATCATCAAATTGGAAAATCATGACAAAGGAATGATGTAGGGTTTTGCATTAACCTTGCCTATGACAAAACCATGAAAAATAAGAGGGGAAATCTATGAATACGTTTTTTCTTTTTCTTGTTTTTCCTTCTTTATCTTCTAATTTCTGGTCTCAAAAAGATTGATGTGTACCTTTTTTTCCTTAATATTAACCTAACTTTAGGTTTTTAATTATGTTGTTATACGCAATTACCACTTTAATAATGAATTTGGGCCTTTATGGGCCTCACATCGCTCGACCCTGTAACTTTGTGTTCGACTGAGTGAAACACCCCGAAAACATCAAAGTTTGGTTGAACAATGCGAGAAAAGTAATGATGTAGTGTCACTCAACCTAAAAAAATCCTACTCGATTGAGCATCAGCCTAGACTTGGTCAAATTATTTGAATTTTGAATGCTTTGAACAAATCAGCTAGATCAACTTTAAAAAGGGCATGTTTCTAAGGTTGGAGAGAGTGATTTTTTTATTAAAAAAAAGCTTAGGGAATTTGTAGCACAATTGAAGATAACGGTGAAAATGGTTCGGGAACGAGGTTACGGTGGCGACGCTCGAAACATCACCTAAGTCTTTCTCTTCCTCTACTTTAGTTTTGTCTTTGTCATAGCTCTTTTCTAATATGTACTCCAAATAGATTTGGTGTTGTAGGTTAGGATTTTGTATGTATAGATTTGTTATGTTTTGATACATTTAATTCATGTTTTTTGTCATCTTTTCAATCTAATGCATTTTTTGAATGCTTTTGATTGTTGTTGGTTGCATGGGTTAAATATTTTAAGAATGTATTTTGATAGAAACATTGAATACATATAGATCTAGTGCACTAAATAGATTCAATTAATCATATCAAAAGATAGGTCACAAAGGTTTATGACTCATGATATCATTCTTTTATGCATTCAACGTTTAGCTCATTAAAATCGGTGACTTAAATAGACCTCAAGAGATGTTATTCAATTTAAGAGACTAATTAAATTCTCCAATCAGAAGCGAATTAACATGTTTACGACATATTTAATTAGAAGTGAATTTAGGCATATTAAGCAAACTCGGATACGTGATGCTTTATATCAAACGTACATAAAATGTAACCATAGTTTATTATACAATATATATTTAGATTATATATTACGCTTACATGGTTTCCATGAGTATAGTTTCATACAAATTATAGTTAGATTCTTCGTATGTAATTCTACATTATCTATATTTGGTGGTATTTTAGTCTATGTTTAAGTTATTGATGCGATTCAAGTTAAACAAATTAAGCTAAACTACCCGCAAATGCACGACACGTATATAGTACTCTAGGTGTCGATCCCACAGGGACTACGCAACACGAACTAAACTCAAATTAGAATCAAACTTGCTACGATGAAATATTGGTTGTGAGATGCAATAATGAAAACTAACGAGTTCTTAACAATGAGACAAACGTTCTAGGATACAGTTTCACCACATAGCTTCTGAAACCAACTATCGATCTATCTAATCATGTATTTTCAATCAAAATATCTAAGGCGGACGATCCTAATGTAATTCCTACCCTCTATCAAGCCATATGAACGTGATTCAATCGAGTTATCCCCTACTTTCGTGGCTGATACCTCAAACTAAGTCCGTATGATCTATGATTCATCCGATTAACACTCAACTGTTACTACTCTACTTTCGTGACCTAGTCTCGGTTGTTTTTAAGCCTGATCTTCTAGGACTAGAATTCTCCTTTTGGTCCTTCTCCTAAACCCTAAGACATGTATCTACTTGGTCTTCATAAATACAAGACGATTCAATACTGAGACAAAGAATAGATTACCAAACATTCATGAATAAATCGAAAGAGGTTTTGAAATAGTCATCGGTTAATCCGTTCTCCTAAAACAATACAGCTACTCAGTCATGAGTTCAGAATCAAACAACATAAACGAAATAGGATCTCTAAGGAGCATAGAAATCAAACGAGGTGTCGTCCCAGTTCAATCTTCCTTCTCCTTACATGTCTCCCGTCAAGAGGACTCTCCCCTATGGTGGATGATGAATGAATGGTGGTTGATGAATGAATGATTGAAGTCCTTTTTGTGCTCTTTACGTCTTATAACTTTAAAATTTTGAATCTCCCGTGCTAAGTTCCACTCAAAACGGAGGTAGAACGGTTTACCAAGTCATGTCTGACCGTGCTCCATGTCATGCCCGGTCGGACATGCTTCATTTCCTTGTTTGTAGAACGGCTTCCTTGAGTGCCCGGTCGTGCTGAGTTGTGTGCTCGGCCAGGCTGTGTGTTTGTCTTGGAAGCTCGGCCGTGCTGCAACATATGCTCGGTCATGCCTTGTCCGTTTCTCGTCCCGTTTGCTCCGTTGTGATCTTCGATGCTCGTATTTTGTCCCGTGTATGTTCTTTAGCTCCAAAACGAATCAAATACGCATTAAAACCTATAAGAACATGGAAACACGAAAACAAGTAAAATGGATACAAAATCACACGTAATCATCGCAACTATCGTCATAAACATCTCTAAAATCATGCGAAAATCGTGTACGAAAATGATATGATTAGTTATTAAAACTTATATTGTAAATCGATCACAGCTGACAACAATCTTTCTTTTTCTTCGATAACCCAAAGGTTCGTTTGTATCAGTGAGAACGCATTAATCTTTTGATTAAACTCTACACTTCTGTAAATCTGT
Source organism: Gynandropsis gynandra (assembly GCA_036759665.1). Taxonomy (NCBI): domain Eukaryota; kingdom Viridiplantae; phylum Streptophyta; class Magnoliopsida; order Brassicales; family Cleomaceae; genus Gynandropsis; species Gynandropsis gynandra. The sequence continues at coordinate 47,642,801 of CM071863.1, forward strand.
GTTAACCTTCATCGCCTACAACAGTAGACTTATTCTTTGCTCCTAGAGGGAGTGGACATACGGCTGAGATTATGGGCAGCGCAACAGTAGCGTCTCGAGCTGCTGATACCCCTTCCAAAATACGCTTTATCAAATTGATGAAACTGATTGAACATTAGCCAATGAATTGAAAATTTTGCTGAGCCAAGGTTTGATTGATGGGAAATGCTGGGGAAAAAAACAGAAGTATTGTTGAGTAAGAGGCAAAGACTGGTCGGTTCTTGGACGTAGGCTGTCGCAGCATTGCTGAACCAGGAGCTCGATCAATCATTGCATGAACGGGCCACATGAAGCCAGGGCTAGGAGCCGGGAAGCGCATAGTGTGGTCGCGGCTGGGAAAGAACCATTGGAGTGAAGAAGGTGAGGACTGATATTAGCCTATGAAAAGGAATATTTACATACCTATGAAAAGGAATATTTACATATGTATAACTCTTGCCTTATTAGGACTCTTCCTAGGGTTACCTATACGTGTATATATTGATCTCTTTGCACTTACATGAATAACACAAGAGAATACAGCCACTTTGGCAATCTTATGTCATGGTATGAGAGCACTAATCGATCCTACTTCGTTTAATCGATTCGGCTCATACTCTCGTTTTGCTTCCTCTGTTTCTTACTCACGAAACAGAGTTCTTTCTCTTACTTCTCAAATATTTTGTGATTCTTCATCTCGTTCAACATCATGGTGGATCCGACCTCTACAAAACCCGTCGGCGCCGATGTTGCAGTGTCTCGTCGTACGATCTCACCGTACGACCTCACTCCCGGGGAACATCCCGGTTTGATCTTAACGCAGACGATTTTCAAAGGCGAAAGCAATTATGCGGAGTGGGCAAAGGACATGCGTATGGCTTTACGTTCTCGGAAAAAGTTCGGGTTTGTCGATGGGACTATACCAAAACCCGACGACAAATCCCCGGACCTTGAGGATTGGTGGACTAACAACTCCCTAATTGCGTCGTGGATCCGCAATTCCATTGATTCCTCGCTTCGCTCTCAAATTGGCCAATTTGAGATCGCCAAGGATTTGTGGGACGACATACGGGACCACTATTCCGTTTCTAATGGTCCTCGAGAACAACGTCTTTTGCTTGAGCTTTCTACTTTGAAGCAGCGCGGTTTGACGGTTTCCGACTACTACGCCAAACTGAAGAGACTTTGGGACGATCTCGCTTGCTATGATTCCATTCCAATATGTGATTGTGGTGACTGCCATCTTCGGTGTGTTCGCAGCAAGCTCGAGTCTCGTCAAGAAAACTTAAAACTACACCAATTTCTTCTTGGTCTTGATGATACAATCTATGGGACTGTTCGATCACAACTTCTTGCTCGTGATCCTCTACCTTCCGTAAAACAGGCTTTTAATGCCGTCACACAGGACGAAAGCTTAAAATTGGCTTCTCCTGATTCTAATCATTCTGAGGTTGTTAGTTTTGCAGTCCAAACAGCTCCGGCCTCCCTTCGTCCTGATGTCGATCGCAAGAAACTCACCTGCACACATTGCGGTCGTCGTGGACATGATTTGGCTAGTTGTTTCGAGATTCACGGGTACCCTGACTGGTGGCCCGAGAAGTCTCGAATTTCTGGAGCTTCCGGAGGACGTGGACGAGGCCGAGGCATCTCTGGAGGTCGTGGACGCGGTCGTAACTCTTCTTCTCCCGCGGCCCATCATGCTGTCGTGCATAATGCAGCCTCTGTTCCTGTTGGACCGTCTCCTGCTCTGCCGTCTACTGCCGCTTCAGGTCTCACAGCTGAGCACATTCAGTTGTTCCTAAGTCTTCTTGCCCCCCAGAAGGCTGCTCAGTTGACCGAGATTGACGGTAAGACTCGAAATCTCAAATGGCTCTTTGACTCCGGTGCATCCAACCATATGACCGGTTCTCTTCACTCTCTTCTCAACTTGTGTGATATTCCACCTATTGCTGTTGGTCTTCCCAACGGAGTTACAGTATTTGCAACGAAGAAAGGGGATGTTGTTCTTACTTCTTCACTTCGTCTCTCTAATGTCCTATATGTGAAGGGCCTTTGTTGCAGTCTTATTTCTCTCTCACAACTTAGTGATGATATGGGATGTGTTGTTGAGTTTACTAAGGATCTTTGCCTTGTTCAGGACCCTATCAAGATGAAGCAGATTGGGGAGGGTGAAAGACGAGGTGGACTCTATTATTTACGTGACACGGTATCGGCTGCAGCAATGACGACTGTGGATTCTGTTTCGACTGATCTGTGGCATCAACGCTTTGGCCATCCCTCTGCCACGGTTCTCAAGTTATTTCCGGGATTTTCTTCTTCACAGAGTAGTAGTTTTCAGCATTGTGATATTTGTTTACGTTCAAAACAGACTCGAGATTCTTTTCCTATTAGTGACAATAAAAGTACGGAGCTTTTTCAACTTATACACTGTGATGTTTGGGATCCGTATCGTGTTCCTAGCACTAACGGCTCGAAATATTTTCTCACAATTGTTGATGATTATTCCCGAGGGTTATGGATCTATTTACTCCGACACAAGAGCGATGCATCTTCCAAGATCCGAAATTTTCTTGCATTTGTTGAACGACAATTCTCCAAATCCGTGAAAACAGTACGGAGCGATAACGGGACTGAATTTATGTGTCTTAGTAATCATTTTCAGAATCTTGGCATCATCCACGAGACCTCGTGTGTTGGTACACCGCAACAAAATGGTCGGGTTGAGCGGAAACATCGTCACATTCTCAACGTTGCTCGTGCGCTTCGTTTTCAGGCTCATCTACCGCTGGAGTTCTGGGGAGAATGTGTCTTAACGGCAAGCTATCTCATAAATCGTACGCCCTCCTCCGTCCTCAACAACAAAACACCTTTCGAGCTCCTTTACGGCCGTGTACCTCCACTTAATCACATCCGCGTTTTCGGGTGTATCTGTTATGCTCATAATCAACATACCAACGGTGATAAATTTGCGAGTCGGAGCCGTAAAAGCATCTTTATTGGCTATCCCCCGGGTAAGAAAGGTTGGAAACTTTTTGATTTGGACTCAAAGAAAGTCTTCACTTCGCGTGACGTTGTGTTCTGTGAAGACGAATTTGCTTATCCTACTGTTCCGGTTGCTTCTTCGACAAGCACGCCTCTGACCTCTCCGGTTTTGGCCCATGACGACGAGGTACCCTCTGCACCCTCAGATGAACCTTCCGCTGACTCAGTCTCCTCTGTTCCTCTGCCTCCTGGTTTCTCTTCTGTTCCGGACAGGGGGGGCCCTTCCGTTGGGTCTTCTCAGCTTGAATCTCTTTCGGACAGGGGGGGCGACTCTACTCTACAGCTTTCGAACCAACTGGGGCGTGGGATGCGTCCAAAACTTCCCTCTACTCGCCTTCGTGATCACGTCTTGAATACCGTTCACGTATTGAGTCCATCACCTCGCCTATCCGCACCCATCTCTTCATCAGGTACTTCCTATCCCATTGATCATTATGTCAATTGTGTGCGTTTCTCTGATGCTCACAGGCAATTTTTGGCCGCGGTCACATCATCTCGCGAGCCCGACAGTTTCGCTGAAGCTGTTCAATCTCCCGAGTGGCGTTTAGCTATGCAGCAAGAGATCTTAGCACTGCAAAAGAACAACACTTGGACTCTTGAGACTTTACCTCCAAATAAGAAGTCTATCGGTTGCAAGTGGGTCTTTCGGATAAAGTACAAAGCTGATGGCTCCATTGATCGTTACAAGGCTCGTCTTGTCATTTTGGGAAATCGGCAGATCGAGGGGCTTGACTATTCCGAGACCTTTGCACCGGTCGCCAAAATGGTTACTGTTAGGGTTTTTCTTGCTGTCGCTGCCTCACGACGTTGGGAAGTACATCAAATGGATGTTAATAATGCATTTCTACACGGTGATTTACATGAGGAAGTCTACATGAAACTTCCTCCCGGATATCGTTCTCCTCAGGCCGGCCAAGTCCTTCGTCTTCATAAGTCCTTATACGGTCTTAAACAAGCTCCCCGGTGTTGGTTTTCGAAGCTCGGCACAGCCCTTCTCGCTTACGGTTTCACGCAGTCTCCACATGACCATTCTCTGTTCAATTTTGCTCGCGGGACCATTCGTCTACACATCTTGGTTTATGTAGACGATCTTATTATCTCGGGTAACTTCACTTCCGCCATTGCTGATCTCAAAGGATATCTCAACACTTGCTTCTCTATGAAAGATTTAGGTCCTTTGAAGTATTTTCTCGGGATTGAATTTGCTCGCAGCTCTGAAGGTTTCTACTTATGTCAACGGAAATATATCTTGGATATTCTCACCGAGACAGGTCTTCTTGCTGCCAAACCCGTCTCCTTTCCTCTCGATCAGAATCATCATCTGCTGTCGTCCAAGGCCGAACTGTTTCCGGACCCGTCCAAGTACCGCCGTCTCGTCGGCCGACTCATTTTTCTTCTTGTCACACGGCCAGAACTTTCATATTCTGTCCATATCTTATCACAGTTTATGCAACGGCCTACCGTGGAGCATTGGGATGCGGCCATTCGACTACTACGGTACCTTAAATCTTGCCCGGGTCAAGGGATTTTGCTGCGTGCCGACTCAGATCTTCGCTTATACGGTTGGACATATTCAGATTGGGCGGGCTGTTCTCAGACGCGTCGTTCTCTCACCGGATGGTTTATTCAACTCGGGAAATCTCCTATCTCTTGGAAAACTAAGAAACAGCCCACCGTGTCCTGCTCATCCGCCGAGGCAGAATATCGCGCTATGGCAGCTACCACACGTGAATTAATTTGGCTCAAAGGCCTTCTCGGTTCTCTTGGAGTCTGTCACCCTTCTCCGATGGCTTTGTATTGTGATAATCAAGCGGCTATTCACATCACGACGAACTCCGTGTTTCATGAACGTACTAAACATATTGAAGTCGACTGTCATTTTGTTCGTCAACACTTCAAACGACGGAATGTAGATCTTCGCCATGTCTCTACACGAGTTCAGCTTGCGGACATCTTTACAAAGGCGCTTGGCCAACGTGAGTTCGTTGATTTCATTCGCAAGTTGGGCATTCGCGATCTTCATGCTCCAACTTGAGGGGGGGTATTAGCCTATGAAAAGGAATATTTACATACCTATGAAAAGGAATATTTACATATGTATAACTCTTGCCTTATTAGGACTCTTCCTAGGGTTACCTATACGTGTATATATTGATCTCTTTGCACTTACATGAATAACACAAGAGAATACAGCCACTTTGGCAATCTTATGTCAACTGAAGTCATTTTTTTCTGCTCTCTTAAGGTTTTTTTATAGTTTCTTGGGGAAGAAGTCTGTTGTCTTGTGTATGTGGTCTATAGATTAGGGTTTTGGGGACAGATTGAAATTCATTGCATGGATCATTCTCATGCTGTTTAAGATCATGTAAATTTGGAGCTCGAAATTTGTGGATGCCATTTGACTAAAAAAGGTTAATAATAAAATACTTCAAAAAACTAATTTAATCCCAAAAATAGATTATTTCCAATCTGTTAATTTGAGTGAGAAAATTTCTGTTATTCTATTAGTAAATTTGGAGAAAATTTTCTTTCAAAATATACTAGTAGTCCCTCTAAAATTGACTAAATCTTTATATAATATGCAACATGTATATGCAACATCAAATAAAAAATTATTTTATTTGATTTATTGTAAAAAAAAAGAATATTAAATAACAAGTAACCAACGAAATATTTTGCTTTTAACACGAGAAAACGTGGTCTAAGACGTGCATAGCATTTGTATAAACCCTTTGTTAAAAATAAATAAATTAAAAAATCAAATAAAAGATAAAAAATATTTAAAAAATGTTAAATTTGGGTTCTCATGCACTCAGAAGATTAGATCACTAACATCTTGTTTTCATTGAAAAATTCTAGACGCGTTTTCGTTCTTGAACCATGCAAGGAACGTAGAGAACCTTCTTTTTGTCTCTCATTTTCACATCTCTCTGTTACATCATAAATATCTCTGTCTGTCTTTGTCTCTGGTTTGATCGTCGGAATCAGATATGGCGGAGCCGAAGCTGGGATCGTTCAGGCGGAGCATGTTTGACGGTTCGTTCAAACAGAGCATGAAAGAGAGATTTCTCTCTACGAACAGAGGCTACTCCGATCTCAGATATCCCGATGCCGATTACGACAACCCCTCCTCCATACAATGCTGCTCCTATAGGTACATTTTCAACCAAGCCAAAAACGGCTTCAATGTTCCATGGATGAGAACAATCTACAACTGTTGATCTTGTGTTTGCAAGGTGGTTCGGCAACAAAATCATGGGGTTACTGAAGAAACCACAGGAGGTTTTTGCTGTAGCATGGGAGATGGGCATGTCAGATCCAAGGAAGATCATATTCTCCGCGAAGATGGCTTTGGCTCTGACACTTACCTCGCTTCTTGTTTTTTGGAAGGAACTGGGACCAGATATCAACCGCTACTTCGTGTGGGCAATTCTCACTGTAGTTGTGGTCTTCGAGTTCAGTATAGGTATGATGATCACATCTTGAACTGCAACAAATACTCTTTCTCTGGTTTTGACAGAGTTAAATGTTGCGTGAGTTCACATTGATGTAATGAACTGTGCACCTGCAAAGATGCTATGTTCTGTTTTCACCTGATATCCTTTTGCACTGACCCATGGCCTTTCATTCTCTTTTTCCTCCTTTGTTTTCCACTTTCTGCAGGAGCTACTCTAAGCAAAGGATTTAACCGCGGACTAGGGACATTGTCGGCAGGAGGTCTCGCGCTTGCCATGGCAGAGCTTTCGGCAATGTCTGGACGCTGGCAAGAACTTGTAATAACCATAAGCATTTTCTTCATAGGTAGGCAGCAAATTTGGCCTAATGGTCATAGGTCTTTTATTCCTTTTTTAGAAAAAGAACAAGCTTGAGATCGCTCTGATTCTGATAGAATATTGTGTGCCTGTTTGTCAGCCTTCACTGCGACTTACGCGAAACTGTATCCAACGATGAAGCCCTATGAATACGGATTTCGGGTTTTCCTGTTAACATATTGCTACATAACGATGTCTGGGTATAGGACAGGACAGTTCTTTGAAACAGCCGTCTCACGATTCCTTTTAATTGCACTCGGTGGTAGTGTCTGCCTTGTTGTGAACACTTGCATTTTTCCGATATGGGCCGGGGAAGATCTCCATATGTTAGTCGCCAAGAACTTCACAAATGTTGCAACATCTTTGGAAGGTTCACTTTCTAATCTGAGTAACTGATATGGTTTAGGAATCAGGAAGCTTCATGACAATTCCAAACAAACCATTTCCTATTGATAAAGATGTTCTTGGTAGGTTGCGTGAATGGATATCTCGACTGCGTTGCATACGATCGGATCCCTTCGAAAATTCTGGTGTATGAGGCAGTTGCAGATGATGCGGTATACAGTGGGTACAGATCGGCTGTGCAATCTACCAGCCAAGAAGATACTCTGGTAATGAAAACTCCCGCCCTCCATTCTTCCTTTACTCATTGCCACACCAAAACAATTTTTTCTCCTATATGATAAGTATACCACCAAGCAAAACAGCACCATACACATCAGAAAAGACAAGAGAAGACCCTAGTGAACACAAACGGGTCATGTTCTTACCAGACATTCTTTGATCTTATCTCTCCTGATCGTTTTTCTTATCTGAAGATGGGATTTGCAACATGGGAACCTCCACATGGACCGTACCAATCGTTCAGATATCCATGGCAGAACTACGTGAAGCTCAGTGGTGCACTGAGGCATTGCGCCTTCATGGTCATGGCATTACATGGCAGCATACTTTCAGAAATACAGGTACACATTTAACTTCTTCATATATGATACCGATATAGAAGTTCCCAGTTATCATCCAAAAATGCTACATCACCTTCAGGTTTCAGAAAGATCTCAGACAAATCTAAATTCAAAGATTGATCATCACCGTGAACTGATTTTGTCCATCCGAATCAGACAAACAATTCTGAAAAGTCTAAGATATGTTCCTGTGATATATCCTTGTTGTAATGTAGGCTGCAGAAGAGAAAAGACAAGTCTTCCGAGATGAACTCAGAAGAGTCGGAGTTGAAGGAGCAAAAGTACTACGAGACCTAGGAGCCAAACTAAAGAAGATGGAGAAACTAGATCTCCACCAAGACATACTCTACGAGGTTCACCAAGCAGCCGAAGAGTTGCAGAACAAAATCGACCGAAAATCATACCTCCTCGTGAACGCAGAGAACTGGGAAATCGGGAACCGACACATGGATTCATCCATCGAGCAACAAGAAATCTCGAATACTAACGAAGATCTAAAGAGAGTGTTGTCTCACAAGTCGAGAAGCGAAGCTATGCTCCGAGTACCACAAAATTGGGATGCACCGAAGAACCCTAGTTTACCCACAACTACCCATCAACCAACGAATCCAGTGATTATACAGAAACAACCGTCATGGCCAACTCGGACCTCTCTAATGGCAGACAGTATGTTGGAAGACGACGCAACGAAGATGTATGAAAGCGCGAGTGCTTTGTCATTGGCGACGTTTGCTTCGCTGCTGATCGAATTCGTGGCGAGGTTGGAGAATCTGGTGAGTGCTTATGAAGAACTGAGTGAGAAAGCGCGATTCAAGGAGGCTGGTGGTGCGATGATGACATGACAGAACCAGGAATGTCCGTTGCAATGTCTAACTATCGAAGGTTAATAAAACATTAAGACACAACCATTTACTTATCAAGTATTGTACACTATTTTAATTTTTATATCCCGTTAGTTGTTGAAAAATAAAATAATAAGTACAAACAAATTTGGAAAAATAATTATTTTATATAAAAGACTTCTTTATATAAATCATAAAACTACAACTAAAATGTTCTTTATTTATAAAATTTACTCATAAAACTACAACTTCTTTACTTATAAAATTTACTAAGTAAAAAAATATAATTCATAATTGAAAAGGTTTTCCTCGTCTTTCATATTATTGTACCTAGACATGTAAAAGGTATCAATCCATTAAAATAAAATGAGTTTTATAGTATAATTGAGTTGAGTTTAAATTAATCCATTTAATAATAGATTATATAGATCGGGTTAAACATTTTTAATGAGTTTATTCATATAATTAATATTTTGTATTTATATTTTTTATCATTCAACATTTATGATATATATAATTATATATACAGTAGATACTATAATTAATATTTTAATATTCAAAACAATAATTTATGAAACCGATTTGATCCAATTTTAACTCGATTTCATCTAAATTCACAGAATTTTAACCGGATTTCATCCAATTTTAACTCGTTTCACCCAATTTTACCGAATTTTGACCTGATTTCACCGAATTTCAACCCAATTTGATTCGATTTCACCCAATTTTAACCCAATTTCACCAAATGTTAACTTGATTTCACCCAATTTAACCCGATTTCACCAAATTTTAACTCGATTTCACTCAATGTCACCGAATTTTAGTCCGATTTCACCCAATGTCATTGAATTTCAACTCGATAAAATTGGGTGAAATCGAGTTAAATTGGGTGAAATTGAGTCAAAATTGGATGAAATTGGGTTGAAATTCGGTGAAATTGAGTTAAATTGGGTGAAATTGGATTAAAATTTAATTAAATCGAGCTAAATTTGGGTGAAATCGGTTGATATTAGGTGAAATTGGGTTTATATTCGGGGAAATTGAGTGAAATCGAGTTAAAATTGGGTGAAATCGGGTTAAAATAGAGTGAAATCGATTTGAAATTCGATAAAATTAGGTGAAATTATGTTAAAATTGGATGAAATCGGGTTAAAGTTCAGATAAAAATAGGGTAAAATACAGGTCAAATCGGTTATTCGGAACAATAGTGAATTTGAAGTGAAGGGAATATGGGAACGGGTTAAATAGATAAAACCCATTAAACCTAATGTAGATGAGCTTTATACCCACTAAACTCATATAAATTTATACCTATTTATTAAAAATCCATCTCTATTTTAAATGGGTTGGATTGGATTGGGTTAACCCACTAAACTCAATCAAATTGACATCCCTACTTGTACATGTGGTTTCACCTTCAAATTCTAATCTATTATGTAAGTTTCAATTTAGGTAGTCTAATTGATATAGGTATGTGGTATTCATTGACTTCAAACCTTTATTTTACATTTATCTCATATGTCAAATCAATTTATTATTTAGTAGATTTATCTTCATATAGATTATTTCTTATAAATTTAAGATATTTATTCAATATGCATCCGAAAGAATTAAGGTTGCGAATCCCGTAATTATCAAAATAATAAACAATTCATCATTATATAAAATTGTATATCAATTTAAAAAAAATAGTATTATCTTTATAAAGTATACCAAATTTGTGGAAGCCTATTTTGATCTATCGAAAATATCAAAGAATTTCGGATTGAATTTTCAACAAATCAAAAATTACGAATTGGTTTCTACATTTTTAATTGATAACAATTACACTATTTAATCAAAAGTTACTATATAAGATTACTTTAGTTTTGGCTAATAATATAATGACACCATACATTTAAATTATATATATATATATCGCCCCAAAAATCCTTATAATCTTCCATTGGACCATATATGTATCTGAAGAAATGTATATGTTGTATGAGCTCATCATAACCGTAAAGTACAAAAAATTTCTTCCATTAACCACAACGAATATAGGATCATGGCGGCTTTCACTACACTTTTCGTAATTAAACCTTCCATGATCACTAAATCCAATATGACTAAATGACATAAATCTTGTTATGAACATGTAGCATGAAAACCACATGGATATTATCTACACATGTTGTTTTTCAATTGGTCATACTTAAGTGAGATTACTGAATAACTTTATTATACAAAGTGAAATGAACTCAAAATTACTTTATTTCTGATCAAAAAATGTATATATATTCGAACATAGGACACAAAATACAAAATATATATGAAACTCCCACTAAGCGATAGAATCCTTAAACCCTGAAACACCTATTCGAGTAGTATGCTCATGAAAGACCTTGGGTGGAATACCCTTAGTAAGAGGATCCCCTATCATAGAATTCGTCCCTATGTGCTCTATGAAAATTTATCCACTCTGAACCATTTCTTTTACAACTAAGAACTTAATATCGATATGTTTCGATTTTTTTGAGCTCATGTTGTTGTAAGAGTACAAGACGGTCGATTTATTGTCATAATATATCTTTAATGGTCGTTCTACGCCAGTTAAAATTCACAATCTTGTGACAAAGTTTCTCAGCCAAATTCTGTGGTTTGATGCCTCAAAACAAGCTATAAATTCTGCAGTCATGGTTGATGATGCTATAAGTGTCTGTTTGGTACTTTGTCAAGAAATAGCTCCATCAGCCAATAAATAGATGTAGTCCGAAGTAGATCTCATACTTTTTTGACATCCAGCAAAATCAGAGTCAAAACACCCAACAATCTCCAAATGATCTAATCTCTAATAAGTGAGCATGTAATTTTTTGTTCTTTTCAAATATCACATGACTCTTTTGGTTGCTTTTCAATAAGGGTGCTAAATGGTTCGCCAACCCACGAGTTGACCCCACCCAACCCGTATAAGTGCGAATTTGGTTGAATTTTTTTAACCCATATATAAAATGAGCTCATGGGTTAGGCTAAAATTTTAGTCGACCCATATAAGCTAACCCATATGGACTATGGGTCAACTCGTGGGCCAAAACTAAAAATACATTACATATATTATAATATATATATATATATCTAATTAATATATATAGAAATAAAATATATTAATAGTATTTTTTATTTTTTTTTTCTCAGTTTTGTTTTGCAAGTCAACAAAACCAACATTTGAGCATTCTTGAAGTAAGTTTTCTACTTTGTTTATATTTTAAGTTTAATATTTAAATTGTTAATATAATTTATTTATTCGATTTGGAATTATTATCAATATAAGATTTCTATGAATTTGATTATTATTTTGAGACGCATGAAGAGGAAGGCAAGTCACTTTTGGAAATATACTTGGATGAAGAGAAATTGAGAATGTCGAATTATCCCGATTTGGATGTCTTAAGCTATTGGAAGGATATCGACATCGACACCGTTAGTTGACATACATGGCTTCTGATGTGCTAAGCATTCCTATAACTACTATTGCTTCTGAATCTTCTTTTAGTATTGGTTAATATATTATTTTGATTTATTTATATATTTTTGTTTTGTTTATAATATGGATAATGAAAAACATAAAGATTGAAGACAAAATACCTTTATTTAGAATTTTAAACTTTTACTCGGATTTTTTATAATTTTTATGAATTATTTCTATGTTTAAATATTTTTAACGTATTTAGATATTTTTACTTAAAATTTTAGACATTATTTGAAATATTATGATTTTTTAACATTTTATTAATTAATTATTATATAATTATAAAGAAAAAATTCAACCCATGGATCAACTCATATAACCGCAGTTTTTAGTGGTCTGGACTGGTTTGAAAAATCTCAACCCATTTTGAATATGGGTTGGGCTGATCTAAAAATCACCCAACCCATGATGGGTTGGGCTGAGCCAGCCCAATAAGCACCATACTTTTCAATGTTCCATGTCTGGATTTCTTAAGTATTTACCTAACACATAAACAATGTACGCAATATCTAGACGTGTACATACTTGAGTATACATTAGGCTCCTAATTACTTATGCATAAGGAACCTTGTGCATCTCTTGAATTTCAAGATTATTTTTAGGGCACTAATTGATACTAAATTTATCCCTTTTAGCGATCGGAGTGTTTCCTGGTTTACATCTTGCATGTTATTAAGTATTTTATCGATATAGCTCATTTGTGATAAATCTAGAGTATCATAGGTTTGATCTCGATGGATTTGAATTCCTAAGATAAAGGAGGCGTCACCAAGATCTTTATTTAAAAATTTTCTGAGAGACATCTCTTGGTTTTCGTGCAATATACTTGTATCATTAGTGACAAGTAATATGTCATCAACATACAAAACTAGAAAAATAAATTTGCTCCCACTGAACTTGTGATACACACAGACATCAAGAAGATTCATCTCGAAACCAAATGTGATAATCACTTGATGAAATTTATGGTACCACTCACGAGGAGTTCAAACCCTTATTGAAAAAGCCAACCTTAATCGCGCGGGTTCCTCCTCAATCCTTCATCCCCACCGCCGCTTCTGCCCCTCAGTGGCTTCGCTTTCCTCCCGTCTCCGCTCCTTCTTCGCTTGCCTCCAAGCGACGCTGATTTATCAAAATCAAGGCTCTAGAATTGGAAAACGAATTCCAATTTAGGTTTGACATAGACGAATAGAACATTCGAAACCATTGATTCCATCCTCTCCTTCCTTTTTCTGAGATCTTCGACGGTTTACTCTAGGTCTCGAGATCGTCGATGGCAATGAGAGAGTGCAGCTCGGTTCCCTCGTCTCTTGGGATTGTCTACGACATGGATGGCTTGCTCTGACGGATACGTGCAGTGAAGATTAAATTCTGGAGGTGAGTGGGTCAAGGTGGAGGCATCGATTCCATCATCTCCTTCCTTTTCCTGAGAGCATCGATGGCTTGCTCTAGGTATTGAGATCGTCGACGGCAATCAGAGAGTGCAACTCAGTTCCCTCGTCTCCTGGGATCGTCGACGACATCGAGGGCTTGCTCGGAGGCGTGCGGTGACGATTCAATTCTGGAGGTTAATGGTTCAAGGAGTCGTGCAGCAACGATTCCAATTCATGGAGGCATTAAAAACAATTCGGCTGTGTCGATTAGGATCCATGGCCAGATATAATGGGCTTATTTTTGAAAAAATGAAATTTTTTTTATTGCTGACTTGGTACGTTTAGGATACACGGAAAACACTGTTTTTTATATATATAATTTTTAATTTTTAGTAAAACAGTTTTATTATTTGTAATCTCATCCATTAAAATTAAATTTTTTATACATTTATCTATATATTTAATAAATAATCTATTTAATATTTAAGGATTTGAATAATTTAGATAATTTATCATAATATTTATATTTGTATTTGTATTTGACATGATATCTGGTTTCTGTTATTTGTATTTGGTTCCACATATATTCGAATTGTCAATTTGAATACGGATAGGATACAAATAATTTGACTATTTTGATCACCCCTGATTTAAACGTTACTAACAAGATTTCATGTTATCTTTTGAATTTAAACGTTAATATTTTCTTTTAAATATGCACCCATTAAATGATTGTTATGTTCTCTTTTTATCGTAAATATTACTTCTCTACTAGTTCTATGGCCCGTACGATGAGTAGACTTTTAAATTTTTTGTTTTTAAGTATTTTTTTTTCTTCTAAAACGGAATTAATATATATATATATATATATCACTACAAGAAAATCAGGTTTTAGGGACGATTAGTGGTAGTCCCCAATCGCGCGTCTCCAAATGCTATCTTTCCCCAATCCGTCCCCAATTAGGGACGGAAATTTCAGTCCCCAATCCGTCCCCAATTAGGGACGGAAAAAGTAGTCCCCAAACAGTCTCGGGATTGGGGATGAACCGTTTTCCGTCCCTAAAAATAAGAGACGGACCGCTGCAGCCGTCCCTAAATTTAGAGACGACTAATTTCCGTCCCTAATTTTTTTAAAATAAAAAAAATAAAATTTAAAAAAAGTTCCTTAAAACCCCTAATCTGTGCTTGGAGATTGGAAATTCTTCGATCAATTCCGACAGGCAAGTTCGGTCGATTCCTGTTTTTCTTTGTCACAGCTGGTGGGATTTGATGTTTTTTTTGTAATCGTTGCAATGTTCCCCCGCATTTTTAGGACTCTAGTTCCTCCATCATCTCGCGTCAAACCTTCGACTGTGTATGGACTCCAATCCATTTGCTCGATCTGGGTCCTATTTTTCTATTCATCAACTTCTAGACGGTCGAAATCGAACGTTTATTTGTTCGAGTACTTGAGAAATCAACATGGGTTTCTCCGGAAGTTGCTCGGAAAGCTTCGTCCGTGAAAAATGTTATGAAAAAACCCGAGTTTACAGATTATGTGCTTTCATACCTCAAAGAAACTGGTTTTTCGAAAACCCAGATCGAAAGGATTGTCTAAAGGTTTCCGAGAGTTCTGTTTTTGGATGTTGACAAATTAGTTAAACCGAAGTTTAATGTTTTCCAAGAACTTGATTTATATTAATTTAGGGAAATTTATATTAATTTGGGGTCGGACACATAAAATCCGTCCCCAATTGGGGACGTGCGAGATGCAACCGTCCCCACTTGGGGACTGGTATTATGTTTCCGTCTCCAATTGGGGACGGGCTTTAAGTTTTCGTCCCCAATTGGGGACGGCTCAACCTTCCGTCCCCAATTCCGGGATTAGGACGATTGACTAGGGCCTAGATGATAGATCGGGATCGGGACGATTGAGGGGTTAAATAGATTATTTATACACGAATTAGGGACAGATTAGGGACTAAGAAATTAATTTTCCGAAAAATCGTCACGAATCTGTCCATAAAATGGTTTTTAAAGTCCTAAATTTAGGGACGATCTCAAATCCGTCCCCAAATTTAAGGACGGAAATTTCTGTCGTCCCTAAATTTGGGGACGGATGATCTGTCCGTCCCTAAATTTAGGGACGTCAGAAACTTCCGTTCCTAAATTAGGGACGGGAATAAATTCCGTCCCCAATTTAGGGACGCCTTACTCATCCGTCCCTAATTGGTCCGCAATTAGGGACGGATTAGGGACGACTCTTCTGTACCCAAATTTGGGGACGGATTCGGGACGGATTTCATTTTCCATCCCTAATCTGTGTATAATCCGTCCCTAAATTTTGGGACGGAAATATCGGTCCCCAAATTCCGTCCCTAATTTTGAAATTTCTAGTAGTGTATATATTATCAAATTAATTCATTGTTATATAATATAATATAAATGTATGATTGATAAACAATATAGAATAACTCTTAAAATTGATATAAAAAACGAATTACAACACTATGTCATTCTATCGAATTCGGGTAGTTAAATAATACAATTCATTGAAAACAAATTAGCATTTCATTTTTTGCATGAAATGTAAAAGAAAAAATGTCCTCTCGATAATAAAATAATAATTGAATCAAATGAAGATTGACATTGGATATTCTTGCTATAAATATTCTTGTATTTTCATTTGTTTAATCTATACATGCATTTGTAAACATATTTAGTTTGGAATTATATTGAAATGATCAATATATTATTGAAATTTATTAATATTTGGAGTATAAAAAACTTATTTGAGATGAAATCTTTTTATCATCGATAAAAATATTTGTAGACGATTATGTTTGAAGCGTCATATCACCGGAATCATTAATACAAAAGAATTTAATATAAAACTTCATAATTGTTTGTTTCGGAGTCCAATCTTCAAAATTTTCAACATTTGAAGAAATCCTTTTGCTCATTCTGACGAAACAAATGAAGCATTAATTTTGTTTAGGCCTCAAATATAGGTGTGCACAAACCCTGGAGGAGAAATATAGGTGACTCTTTTATCTGTCCTAATTTGTGATAGTAATGCATTTATTAGCCCATTTTGTCATTTCAAATGATTGAAATGAAATTTATTTGTTTAATATTTGTTACAATGTTTTTAGATATCTCGTTAATCTGAATCATCACATTACATAAATTTTCAAGTTTATCATTTTGAATCAATCTGAATCAATCTGAATCATCATCATATTATAATCATATATTATAACAATTTCATATTGACGAGATATCTAGTTAACATAAATTTTCAAGTTTTATACCATAATTAGTAACTATATAATCATACTTAAAAAAACATAGAAACATGATTACATCAATTATACTAAAAATCACTTCAACTTTTTTTTTTTGCATAAAGATGTGTGGATAGGAACCAAGTTCGTGAACCAGAAAGTTGGGAATTATGTACTGAATTTAGAGTTTGAACTTGCTCTTGTTCGAAATTCATCATAGCCCAAAACTCAGTATACAATATTTCAAAAATCCTAACACCCAAATTTAGATTCGAATCTCTTATGTGGACTTCACGCCAAAATTTTCGGTAGAATCAACTAGTTCTTTTCTTGGCCTTCATGACTCGGACGTAACAGAACGATATGAAAAGAGAGTTGATTGATATGCTGCTACGCTTCTCCAATCAATAATAGAAGGGATCGCTACCGGTCATAGTTTTGATCCTTGCATATTAGTCATTCCCCCGATTGGCTTGACACTCATGACCTGGGATTGAGCGCCTGTTATGAAAAAACGAATCACACCTGACCCCCTCGACGCTGACCAAGAACCAAGACGAATCTAGTTCGAGTGACACACTATGGTGACGACAAGCAGTCGCCGTCGTGTGTCACTCTGGATTCGGCTCTTGATCAGCGTCGAGGGGGTCAGGTGCATTTTTTCGAAAGAAGGCGATGGAATCTGTATAGAGATAACATACATGCATACAAATACATGTGTACATATATTGAAGATCATTCAACATCAACCCGGAAAAAATCAAGAGATAGAGTGAGAGAACACAGAAAATCACCTCACCGTCACTATCAAAGATTCTCCAAAGTTGAGATCTCCTGGAGGAACTGAGGAAACGAGGAGTGTAGAAAATTACCTTTCCCTCGCATATGCCTTCTAGTCGTCTTTTTTTTTTCATCGTCATTGACCTCATCGTTTCAACGTCGTTTCTTCGAATCGTGTTGCATTCTCCATTCCCTCATACGCCTTCTTATCGCTTCCCATTCTCCATCCGTGGTTCTTTCCATTCTCCATCTGTGATTGTTTTTAGTTAGCATGTGGAAAAACGAAGAGGTAATGTAAGATCGAGCTAATTTTAATTAGCTTGTGGAAAAACAAAGAGGTAATGTAAGATCGAGCTAATTTTAATTAGCTTGTGGAAAAACAAAGAGGTAATTACAAATCGAGGTAATTTAGGACCATGGGATAGTGAGTAATGAATTAGAGGAGAAATAAAAGATAATTCAAAGGGTTTTGATAGAATAAAGAAGGGAAAAAGGCCTATTCCCTCTAAACTATAACACTTTAATCTTATTCTCCTGAACTTTTCTTCTCATCCAATTCCCTCTAAACTATCGTTACTAATTCTATTTCCCATAAACTTTAAGAATTCATCTTATTTCCCCCTCCGTTAATTTTTTCTGTTAATTTTTCTATTAAATAATTTTAAAAGAGTATATTCTCCTCTTAACTATAACACTTTAATCATATTCCCCCTAAACTATAGCACTCATTCGATTCCCCTCTAAACTATCATTACTAATCCTATTCCCCCCTAAACTTTAAACATTCATCATATATCCTCTCAAATATATAACATCTAGCATATTTTCCACAAACTATATGACTTCTAACCTATTCCCCCTAAAACCAAATTATACATTCAACGTATTTTCAAAATATTGGTTATTATAAACGTAACATATTTTCTTTAATAGTAACATATTTTTAAATTTTGGTTACTATAAACGTAATATATTTTCTTTAATAGTAACATAATTTTAAATTTTGGTTATTATAAACGTAACATATTAATTTAATATTAATGTATTATTAAATTTGGTTATTATATTTATATTTTTTATGATTGATAAAAAAATATTAAAATAAAAAATACTTTAAATTAACATAAAAATACTAAACGGTTATAAAATGATAAAAAAGTATAATGTTCAATTACACAATAAGATAAAAAAATACTATTGTTGAATGATTCGGCCATATTATTGTGAACATCACTACAACAAGCGGATTTAAAGAATGCATGACACGAGTGACGTGGATGAGTCTTTATCAAATCATCATAAGGAGCCTTATAGAATTTCTCTAGTTTCCTATAGCTAGAAATAAAATCGATCTCGTTATAACTCGAAGCAATATTCCAAACCAAATGTTTCATACCTTTCACTTTATGATTTTTCTTCAGGTTTCAAATAATATGTCTCAAACACATACGATGTTCCACATTAGACAATTCTTGTTTCACCACATTCAGTAATCCTACATCAAATTAAAAATGATATTAAATATGTGAAATTAAATAAAATGCACAATGGAAAATAATGTCAACACTTACGTTTTGCCTATACAATAATTCTTAATCCTTCTACTAAATCGAGATCCAAGTCGCTTTTAAGTTTTGTTATAAACCAATATCAATTCTCGGTATTTTCCACTTGGACAATGGCCCAAGCAATATGATAGATTTGGTTATTTTCATCCCGACCAATGACAACCAAAATCTGACCTGTAATAGCACTCTTGGAAAAACAACCATCCAACCCATTTGTAGATCTACAGTTTTATTTCCATGACGTTTTTAAAATTTAATAATACATTAATACTAAATCAAATATGTTACGTTTATTGTAACCAAAATTTAAAACTATGTTACTATTAAAAAAATATATATTATGTTTATAATAACCAAAATTTAAAAATATGTTACTATTAAAAAAAAATATATTACGTTTATGTTATGATAAGTTGTCCCACATCGGCTAGGACATGAACTTTGAGACTGATATATATGGTGTTGGGCAACCCTAAACTCTTGAGCTAGCTTTTGGGATTAGTTAGATCCAACCCATATTTGACATGATATCAGAGTCCGATTTGTCCCAATATACCGATGTTGGGCTCCCGACTGCGATGTCCACGCTCCAGGACTGAGCCTGGGCGTGAGGGGGAGTGTTATGATAAGTTGTCCCATATCGGCTAGGACATGAACATAAGGACTCATATATATGGTGTTGGGTAACCTTAAATTCTTGAGCTAGCTTTTGGGATTAGTTAAACTCAGCCCATATTTGACAGTTTATAATAACCAAAATTTAAAATTATGTTACCATTAAAGAAAATATATTAAGTTTATAATAACCAAAATTTTAAAATACGTTATTATTAGAAAAAATTTGTTACGTTTATAATAACCAAAATTTAAAATTATGTTACTATTAAAGAAAATATGTTACGTTTATAATAACCAAAATTTTAAAAATACGTTGAATGTACAATTTATTTTTAGGTGAAAATAGGTTAGAAGGCATATAGTTCGGGGAAAATAAACTAGAGATTATATAGTTCGGGAAAAATATGATGAATATTTAAAATTTAGGAGGAAATAGGATTAGTACCGATAATTTAAGAGAAAATCGGATGAGAAAAAAAGTTTAGGGGAAATAAGATTAAAGTACTATATTTTAAAGGGAATAGACTGTTTTAAATTTATTTAATAAAAAAGTTTATAAATGAAGAAATATGATAAATGTTTAAAGTTTAGGAGAATAGGATTAGTATCAATAGTTTAACGGACAATCGGATGAGAAAAAAGTTTCATAAAAAAATAATATTAAAGTGTTATAAGTTAAGGGAGAAAATACTCTTTTTTTCAAAAAAAAAAAAATAATCCAAACGTTTATTCTAAAAGAGCGGGTACTGAATTGAATGGGAAACCATTCTCCGGCTATGATTTTTTTAATTAAATTTATTAGAATGAACAAATGAAGAGACAATACATGATTTATTTTTTTCAAGAAGAAAATGATGTGTCATACATTTATACTCATTCAAGGAGTTTGAGAATGAAAGAAGGAAACATCTAATTTTCAGTCAAAATAATATCTTAATATGTCACTTTTCCAACATTAATAATTGAAACAAATTATCCGATATCCAAAAGATTTTCAAGATCTTTTTTTATTCTTCATAGACTTTTTAAATAATTTTTTATATTTTATATTTTCATATTAAATTCTTTTAGATATAATAGATATTCATAATCTAATATATATATACGTTACAGTGCATCATCGAAATCCAACTTATGATAATGCATTTTTGCGATCCACATTATACATTATTATGAATTATTTGGGATCCCATATGTGTATAAAAAGTAATTTTTTCAATGAATATTTTTTAATATATTTCACATGATAAAAATATGTATAACTAAATGTAATAAATATAAGATTAACTGTGACTATTTTTATACACGTGTTTCCATAATAATGATCATGTGTAAAGCATATAAAGTTATAATTATCTTACAATATAAAATAATCCTAAATAATAATTTATCTAATTGATATATTTTATAAGATAATTCATCGAGTAATAAAAAATATTTGCATGCGATAAAACATTGTGTTATCAGTTGATAACGTTTTGCAGAGTATTAAAAAATAAGGACAAACACATATGTTAGCGGGAACAATATTTTTTATTCTCTTATGAAAAATATAAATGAAGTTAGATATATTTTTAGACTTTGCAAAGTAGATAATGTTAAAAAAATGACTCCCGATTTTACAAATTTTTCAAATATTGTCTGTGTGAAAGTTCAAAGTCTCATATTGCTTGGAAAGACAATTGTTTTCGTTATAATATATATATCAATCACATTACGTTGAGAAGATTCTTAAATTGCTTTGATGAATTGCATGTAAGAACTCCTTATGATCCGGACATGAATCTTAAAAAAACAATAATAATAGTGTTTCACAAATTGAATATGCTAAGATTATAGGAAATGTTATGTATCTCATGAACTGCACAAGATCAGCCATTGCTTACGTTGTGAGTAGACTAAATAAATACAAAAGGAAATATGAATTTGTGCTTACATTTTAACATGAACATTGGAATGCACTTCGTCGATTATTGAAATACCTTAAGGGGGCTATGAATTTGAGCTTACACTTTAACAAGTTTCTCGCAGTATTAGAAGGTTATTTTGATGCAAATTGGTAGACATATAATGATGAAGTAAGTTTCACCGGTGGATATGTGTTTACCTTAGGTGGAAGAACTGTGTCATGGAAATTATCGAAACAAACTTGTATTGATCGGTCTACTATGAAATCAAAATTTATCGTTCTTGAATTGACTGGTCAAGCAGCTGAATGATTGAAAAATCTCTTAGGAGATATTCCATTGTAGTGGTCTATCGTTCCTGTCTCATTGCATTGTGACTCACAAATTGTCATTAGAGTTGCAAAGAATTATGTGTATAACAATAAAAAAGACATTCACATAAGATATGAAGCAGTTAAACATCTTTTCACTAAAAAACAGACATTTTTCAACGGCTCTTTCCAACGGATGGCAACGAATTTCCGTTCGTTGGGAATCGGTCGTTAGAAATTCGGATCCGTTGCAATTCACAACGGTCTTCTAATGGATATCATCCGTTGCACAATTGTAACAGATATTTCAACGGAAATCTCCGTTGGAAAATTGGTAACGGACGCCTGTTGAAAAATTTTGTAAGGGATGCCCTTTGCAAATTTACAACGGACAGCCGTTGAAAAAGGGCAACGGGCGTCCGTTACACTTTTTCAACGGACGTTCGTTGCCATTTACGCGGGAAAAATGAGCGGAAATTTAGCTTTCCAACGGGCATCCGTTGGAAAGTGGCGGGAAAGAGCAATAGACGTCCGTTGCAAAGTGGCGGGAAAGGGCAACGGATGTCGGTTACCATTTACCGGGAAATAGCGTCCAACGGATGCCCGTTAGAAATACCAACGGGCATCCGTTGGAAATCTTGAAAAAAATAAAAAAAATAAAATTTTTAAAAATTAAAAATATTTTTTAAAATAAAAGTTTTTTAATTAAAATATTAAATTATTCACGAAAAACTAAAACTAAAACTACATTAATCTATCCTATTACATTTTGTTTAAATCCGCGGGGTCGATATCGTCTCTATGATCGCCATCACCTCTAGATGGCGTTGCATCTGAATTGGAATCCGGTTCTTGCTACGACGTTGATCTTCTCCCTTGCCCCATCAACTCGATGACGCTCTCCAAGTGCTGAACTTTGGCTTCGAGCTCCTGGATCCGTCGTTGTTGCGTGAAACTCTCTTGCACTACGGGAGATACCGTCGTGGCGTCCTCGAAGATATCCCTTTTAAGTGCCCGAGACCGTATAGACGTCCCTTATACGGTCTCACCGACTACAAGACAAACAAAAATAACGTTAGATTTTTACAAATTATTTTATTAATAATCGAGAAATAAAATAATGAACTTTTACCTCTAAATAAATTTTGTCCTTTTGTAAAAGACTGAGTTCGTCGGGGCTTGAAGCGCAAGCTTGAAATTGCTGTGTGATCTTCTCCGTCACAACTCTCACGGTTCGCTCCGCTTGAGGATCGAAAAGTTCGGGTTTGTCGGCCTCTTCCCCGACAACCAGCTTCTTCTTGGCATGGGTTTCTAATACCAGCTCAAGAAATTTAAATAAAGAAAATTTTACGAATTCTTTTCTTCGTTTTGGGAAGGATTTTGATCCCGAAGTATGGCGATGTGGACTATCTTCGGGAACCTTCTCACCTTAGCGACATTGTTTGGCCTTCTCGCTCTTGGCGTTGAATCCTGCGGACTCCCAATTGCTGAATCATTTTACTAAAGACCACTTGTGTTGCCCATCTTGGTTTGCGATTGTTGGCGTAGTAGTTGCGTTTCACACCGTTCATCATCAGGCACATCCGCGCCTGCATGTCACGCATCCATGCTGTGTAGATGCGCAACGTATCCTTTCGCCTCCATCTGTATGAGCGCTGCAAACAAAGTTATAAAATTTTTAGTTTTATAATATATATATATATATAACTAAAAATTTGAAATTTAATTAAAAAAACTTACAATAAAAATACGCCACAATCGCTGGCGCACAACTTCTAGTGTAACTTGCCAGGAATAGTAAAATTCGTCCTGTAAGGACCCTTGGATAAGGAGGTTGTTGATGTGTTTCAGTACATCATCAACATCAAACCTGCAAATCAACAATACAAAGTTATATAATATTTATAACATATAATAATACAAATCAAAATAGTAATATTTTTACCATAACGTCCCAGGAGAATGTTCTGGATCGATGATCGGAAGGGTTGAACGCCCATCGAAATCATCGATCAACGAATCGATATCTATCATATCTTCCTCGTCATCAAATATCGGCGGTGCCGATTCTGGTGACGGAGGACGATATGTTGGTGGTGGCGGCGGGGGAGGAGCTCCCGTAGAACCAGCCAATAAACCCCCCGATCCTACAAAACGTCTCGGTCTCATTGTTTGTCTAAGGATTTCGAAGTGTTTGTGGGTGAAATGTGAATTTGAGAGGATTTTTTGTTTGTGATTTGTGTTGAAATAAGAACTATTCAACGGGACGGAGTAAATTGACGTGACGTACTGTATTCCCAACGGACATCCGTTCCAACTTACCAAAGGATGCCAGTTGGAATATTTCTAACGGGCATCCGTTACAAGGTACCAACGATGCCAGTTGGAAATGTCGGAAACTTAAAAAAATTTTCTAAGTGTCGGGGGCGAATTCGTGTATCAACGGGTATCCGTTACCAATTTTCAATGGATGTCCGTCGGTATTAGATAATTCTAAGTTTTAATACATCTAACATCGCATATGAGTTCTCCGTCTATGTCATTTCTCGCAAGAATCTCCTCGTGATCGGTATCAATTAAGCGAATCGGTTGCGGATGATCGGGTTGCAATGCATATTCTTTATCATTAGAGCTTATGATCCCTCGTGGCTTGATATTTACTACGACCCACCACTCCTCTCTTCGACGTTTCAATGTTGTTGGATATTGCATGTAACATACTTGATCTACTTGATCTATTGTGATGAATGAATCATACTTACCATATTGCCGTGCCGGGTTGACGTTAATTCCTCTCTAACGGTTTTTCCGTATTTCACGTTCTACGTTTGGGTCAAACCACCGATATTTAAAAAGTATCACCTTTAACCCAACGAGACCGGGATATTCCAGTTGTATGATTTGGTGCAAATGTCGTAGAAGTTATCACCCTCTATATCACTATTAACGCAAATGCCATAGTTGTATATGCTTCTATGTTTTCCGTGTTCGTACGTGTGGAACGTGTAGCCGCGAGTAAACAAGATTGGCCAACACATGACATTTCGTGCGGGACCATTAGCTAAATCTTTTAACCACGTAGGAAGTCTTTCATCAGAACATTTCACATGTACGTATAATAAAAAAAATTAATACTTTTATATGCAATTAATTTAAACAGATGTGTACACGAGTACTTACGTAGTCTCTAAACCATGAGCCATAATGTTGAACTTTCATGTCTCGATTTACCTCCTGTACGTCAAATCGGTGTAAACATTTCAGGAATTGTGCCAAACTGCGGATTATATTGATACATATAGTTTGTGTGATCATCCGTTGCACGACGTTCTTTCGTTTGAATATGCGACTCGAAATAAAACGTGCTGAAATATGTGATTTCTTCCAGCAAGTATTGTTTGACAATAGATCGTTCGACCGCTGCTTTTTTCTTTAAATGAAAGAAAAACCTTTCGAAAGGATACATCCATCTAAATTGAAATGGCCAACCGAGTATTGCCTCATCTGGTAAATGTATTGGCAAATGCTCCATGACATCGAAGAATGAAGGCGGAAAAACTTTTTCCAATGCACATAATACTTCAGAGATATTGTTTTTCATTACTTCCAAGTCATCACCTTTTAAATTCCTCGAACATATATCTCTGAAAAATATGTTGATTCAGCATAACACATCGTGAACATTCCGTGTTAAGAGCTCAGCAAATGCAATTGCATTGAGCCGCTGCATGAAATCGTGACAATCGTGACTTTTCAATCCGATCAGCCTCGAACCAACAATATCCACACACCGAAATCAGAATCTTTACATCTATTATTGAATCTAAAAACAACCTTCATAAACTGCATCACCGTAGGGAATCCTTTTCCCGATCCCGACGGTGAGGCAATTTATGAAAGTTGTTTTAGATTCGACATTAGATATTAAGATACTTGTTATTGATGATTTGAAGTAACTCTAGGTTCCGATGTAAATAGTAAATATTCCAACGGACATCCGACATCTTTACATCTATTATCGAATTCAAAACAACCTTTATTAACTGTAACACCGTCGGGAATCCTTTTCCCGATCCCGGCGGTGAAACAATTCGTCAAAGTTATTTTGGATTCAATAATAGATAATAAGATGGTTTTTATTGATGCTTTGGGGTAACCCTAGGTTTCGATATATATAGTAAATGTTCCAGCGGACATCCGTTGGAAATTGCAACGGATGCCCGTTGCCCCTTCGCGGTAATTTAATTCTACAGTTGAACCTCGAAATCTACAATATCAACGGGCATCCGTTGCGATTTCTAACGGGCATCCGTTACAATTTGCAACGGACGCCCGTTGGAATCCTTTTTCCGGTTTCTAACGGATGTTCCAATGGAAAAGGCCAATGGACATAATCTGTTACATTCCGTTAAAAATCGCGACGGATTTCAACGAAAAGAGCAACGGAAAATATCTGTTACAATTCCATTGAAATTTGTAACGGATTGCAACGGATTGTTGCCCGTTGAAAATATCAACAAATCCGTTACAATCCGTTGGTAAATGTTTCCAACGGACGGATCCGTTGCCCCGTCCGTTGGAAATTGCGAGTTTTTTGTAGTGCTTGAAAGATGATATATTCTCTTTAGAGTTTGTGAGATCCGAAAAGAATTTGGTAGTTCCTTTAAAGAAAGGATTATCAAGAAGAATAATCTTCTACAGGAACGTGACTTAAACCTCTCGCTTGAATTTTGTTGAGCATATCAGTCTATTCCTATTTTGTGATTATAATTCCATAACTCTATTTGTTGAGTGATCATATAAAGGACTTGATGGATGATTGAGATGTAAAGCGAAATGTCTTATTTCATAACTCTAGTTGTTTAGTGGTCCTATAAAGGACTTGATGGATGTTTGAGATGTAAGTCGAAAAGACTTATTCCATAGCTTTAGAAGTTTAGCGGTATTTTGAAGGACTTGATGGATGATTATTTGGAAATCTAACAGAATTAATAATTTCATAGCTCTATTATTGAGTGCTCTGTAATTATGACAGATTTGATGAAGTTATCATTGGAATGAGTTTGAAGGTGAGCCACATTATATGAAAGAAAATTGAGTTTCTTTCTAGAACACTCATAAAACAAAGGTAAAAAACGCATGACCTTAAAAAGCATTGCAACCGTATCGCAAAATAGCAAGTACCAAGGAATTGATACATGTTGTGGGGTCTCAATTTAAGTTTTTGAAAGTTCAAGAAGTAATTCACTTCCACTGGCTTAAATTGTTGCCTCATATCGCTACGTATCAATTCAATCGAAAGATATTAATGATAATTAATTCTATTTCTATATTTATCCGTCTTCACTCATATTTTTAAAATGTGGTAGTCATTTGTGGGGATTTTTGAAAAATGGCTCTTGATTTTTCAAATTTCGTCCTTTTGTGAAAGTTTAAAAGTCTCACATTGTTTGGGAGAAACAATTGTTTTCACTACATATATAGTCTTGTACATTATTTCTATCAAATGAAGAAAATGAAGAAAGTGGAGAGATTTTGAGTATGTGGAGGATTTTACAAATACTACCACATGTGCGCGACGGCAACGACGACGTCGCCGCCGTCCGTTCGGATCGGGTTGGACCGGACCAGATTTTATGAACGTGTATATATTTTTTGTGGATTGCTTTAACACATGTAGATACTTTTCAAAAACCGAATCATTCAACATTTTGTTAAAACATGGTTATTTTCCTGGGATGGTTTTTAGAGTCGGTTTGGCCTATATTAATCTGCATTAAACCATCGATGATGAACAATCAGAAAACGTATCATCTTCCCTCTTCTAACCAAAAACGAATACCACCAAGTGATATCATTTTGGATATTCTACCATTCTCTTTACGGGGGCATGTGAACGAAAAAGATTGTTGTGTTAGAGAAGCGTTCAGTTGTCGGTATACACCATGATCGTACCGAAATACGCTTTCAGAAAATGGTATTCCATTACACAATTTTGGTTTAATATACTTTTTATTAACATATAAGGAGATAAAAAAACTAATGATTACATAAAATTAATAAAAAAATGTGTGAATAAAGATAGAAAAAAAATAATGGGAAGATTAAAATATATTTACATATTATCTTGTTTTTTTAATATTAATATTTTTAAAAAAATTAAATTGTGGTTATATTGTAATTAATAAAATCAATTTTAAAATTTCTTTATTACTATTATAAACTAATTGTAACTACACAATACCAAAACCGTAACATAAACCAGTTAAACATAGAGAAAAATCTATATATATAAAAGGGAGGTTTTTTCCTCCCTCCTCATGCTGCCACGTCAGCGGGAGGAAAAAACCTCCTTTGCCACCTTGAACACTCGTGTTCCCTCATCGATTTCTTCATTTACTCCCTTCTTCACATACAGTGTAGGCCTTTAATCAGGAGAGAGATTATGACTCCCCATCATCGAATCGCTTCCTCTTCCTGCGTTCATTGCATAAGCCTCGACGACGGTGAAAAGGGTCAAAGCGGGGCGCACCGGTTGAATCTGGCATTGCAAGGTGATACCTAGGTCGGCACAAATATGCTCTATCGGCACGGGATTATGTATCTCCATGGTTTTTTAGGAAATGGGCAAGCAACGACGGCGAAAGGGGTCAAAGCGGGGCGCACCGGTTGAATCTGTAATTGCAAGGTGATACCTAGGTCGGCACAGATATGCTCTATCGGCACAGGATTATGTATCACCATGGTTTTGTAGGAAATGGGCAAGCAAAAGCAGGCAGGTAATTCCTCAATTCTTCCCTCCTAAATTCAAGTCGTTGCCGCCACCGAGATCGACGACACCATGACCAGCAGTGGAACAGGATATGGAACCAGCGCAAGCTATTCCTTCAGAAGTTTCTCCGACCTTCTATGGACGAGTTTGTTCCGGAATTGGGCAAGGCAGCATCGAATCCGAGGTCCACGCCATTGGAGTTGCAGGTTTGGACGAGTTTGTTTCGGAATCGGGAAAGGCATCATCGAATCCAAAGTACACGGCTCAGGAGCATACCGACAACACATGCATCGCGGAAAACCCTTGAAGAAACCAGACAAGGCTCAAGGGCATACCCACGACTCAGGTACCTTCGAGTGTCTCTTCAATGCCTATTAGGTCGTTAGTTTCTTCCTCGGAGTTGGGTGAGAAATCGAGAGCGAAAAGGAGACGAGTTTGAATGTCTCTTCAAAGACATTGTGATTCTTTCTGTTCAAGATCGGGTTTGTTGTGCTTTCTGCATCCTGATTCCGTACAACACATAGATTTTCTTATATGCAGATTCTGGGAATCAACAAGAGGAACACATAGACCTCACAATTCTTTCTTTAATCGTTTTGCGTAACCTTAACATCTCATAATCAACGCCGCCCTGCAAGCATTTTAGGTATTTTTAAAATCATCATACCACTATTTACCCCTTCGTTATTGCTCACTTCAATTCACCGGACTTTCCCTTTTTAATTCCGTGCAGCCTCCGGTTTCTTTGGGTTTCAAGAGAGCCTTGCATCGTAAACTGGATGCTCGGCCATCGCGATGTACCAATTGGAATCGTTACGATGAATTTGAAAACTGGCTGCTCCCAACAAATGCTTGCTATTAGAAAGGTATTCATCTAGGACTCCATAGAAATCAATTTTTGGTATTGCAATCACTGAATATGAGGAACTGTAAATTTGAGTTTTGGGAGTTATTTTGGAATGAAATCAATGCAATTCACACCGAACCACCAACATTATGCAGAAAAGGCGGAACACCCTAGAAGAAACCAGACATGGCTAGGGAGCATGCTGCCGCCTCAGGTACCTTCGACTGTCTCTTCTATGACTATTAGGTCATCAGTTTCTTCCTCGGAGTTGGGTTAGAAAAAGAAAGAGAAAGACTGATCGGTTTGTTGAATGCCTCTTCAAAGACCAATGTGATTCTTTCTATTCAATATCAGGTTTGTTGTGCTTTCTACATCCTAATTCCGTGCAGCCTACAGATTTTCTTCTATGCAGGATCTGGAAATCGAAAAGAGGCATAGAATAGTTATATATGCACACGTGCAATATGAACACGTTACTGTTCACATCAATTCACCAGATTTTTCCGCGTGGAACGTGCCTCGGTTGGTCGATTCAGCAATGTTGGTACTCATGCCAAGGTTATTCCATTATATGAATATCTCAGTTCATAGTTTATGGCAGATGCTCAGGAAAACGAATTGGTGGTTGCGAAAGGCGTAATGTCTTGCTCCACTTTCCAGGTTGGGTTAGTTGCTGGAAACCTTTGACTTTATCTTTATTGATGATTCCATGCCAATAGCATTGTTGCTGTATTGGCATTTTTCAGTTTCTGATACAGATGTTTTCCAAGCTCGCAGATCTGATTACATATATGTCGACATTGATGTAAACATCTCAGTTATTATCTCTTTGACAATTTCCTAAGTTCGAGTCCGATTAGAACATGTAACAACTGGTTAGACGTGGTTGACTCTGGAGCCGATGCATTATATTTGGTAACTATGGTTTTGTTACCTTTTCTGGAGTCTGGATCTCCTCACGCATTTAATCTGGGACCGCTATTTTCGTTGTTAGGTTTCCCCTTTGCGTTTGGTGCTTACCATGAATCTTATGGTAACGGAGCTGGTGGTTGCACATCATGGTGGGCCTGTTGATGTAGAAGAAGAAAGGCATCGTGCTGTTGTCCAGGGACTACGTAAGTGCAATATCGTATTTCATTGGCTCATTGCCATTGCTTTATGTTCGACCTATAGGTTTCTATCACTCATTAATGGAACCGATCTTGGTCTTTGTTGGCGACGGAACTAATACTCTAGCATCTATTACAGTATTGGTTATGTTATTTGATAAAAGAACACATTGCAGAACACATTTGCCTATTATGGTGTTTGTTCATATATGAGTACACTGCAGAAGGAATTATATATATATATATATATATATATATATATATTACTATAAACTGCAGAAACGTCGTTGGTAACGTGTACCCCGTTGTCCAGTATATGATGTGTGTCTTTTTTTCCCTGTATAATGTGTTGTTTCCACACAGAGACTTCCTGTTTCCGGATCCGAAGATGCTCCATAACGATAATCTCAGTATGCCACGCATAGCTACTATTGTGTTGTCATGGACGATGCGCTGTTTTAGGTCTACCGCGTTGTATCAACTTCGATTATGCCCGCATCATGAGGTATGGGTAAACCCTGTATGTGTCTGAGGGCTATGGATGAATCTTTTTCCTTGTCGATTTGTTGAAACACAAACTTTCGGCCTGCTTTTCCTTTGTCCGATTTAGCGTGTCTTTCTTTGATTCCTATGTTTCCCTGTAGAATGTAATTTTTCCACATATCGATTTGTGTTTTAAGCTCAGCTGATGCTCCGTCACAATAATTGTTGCGTTTTACAGGATTAATGTATTTGCGCCTGCTGATGGAAACGACGGGTGTGTCGTGCCTGCTTATGGGGGCCGTGAGGTTTAAGGTATGCCGCGTTCTATCAACTTGCAATATGTCCGCACCATGAGGTATGTGTTAACAACATTTGTGTCAAGGTTATATTCAAAAGTCATTCCTTTCCTTTCGTACTCTGAGTCATGCAATATCCTTAGCGAACTCAATGTTTGTAGCTACCATTTGATATGCATATAGTGTTCTTCGCTACCTTCGAATTCGCCTTTCTCTCGCCGTGTGTTGTAATCTAGCATATGGTTTTCTTTTTATTCCTCAGTTTCTATGTTCCTCCATGAGCATCTTTCTGTCCGTGCGCTCTCTGGCCCCGAGACATGTTATTGTTTCCAACTTTATCCTGCAGCTCGCAGCCCTCAACTTTCATGTCTGTTTTACTTCTTTTCCTTCTTCATATCTAAGCGGCAAAGTCTGCTCTGTTCTCAGCCTTTTGAAATCGCGCTTTTTTCCCCCTGTTGTTCTCCATTTCGTCTTCTCTGAAAAACAAGGGACAGATATCCTCTTTGGATAAAATGCCACGAGAACCATAATAGGATCTTCTCATTCTTTCCATGCGTCTTGTGCATGTAGATATATACATATATATAGGTGTGTGTTTTGAACTGGGGGGTGAGGGACGCCGCAAGGCCATTTTCTTTGTATATAATGTTCTTCTGCCCTACATCTGCGATGTCCGTCCTCGATTCTTTCGGAGCCAGCTTTTTCTCTCCGTGTGCTTCCCACGCGTATTGTGTACGTAGACATATATATATATATAGAGGTATGTTCGTTTGAAAACTATTGAAGCTACTTTTGCTTATACTTCCAGTGGCTGGATGGTGAAGGACGCCAGCGCGCCATTTGATGTGCATATATGTTCTTCGACCCTAATTTTGCAATGTACTCCTTCAATTCTTTCAGTTTCATGTTTTTTTTCTCTCTGTGGGTTGTAATCTCGCCCGCAAGTTAGACTTGATTTTGTTTTCTGTATTCCTCCGCGCGCATCATTATGTCCGTACACTACCCAGCGATAGGACATGCTTAACGCTTCCAAACAATCTCCAGTTGTATGTCTTCCCATCTCATGCGATTTATTTTTTCCTAAATGCTTGCACTACTGCCTTGCCTAATCCTGTCCGGAACACCACTGTGCTCTGAAAATGTAGGGTGTGTCATTTTGGATCTACGCACGCAGTGTAACCATTTGATATTCGATCCGATGTTGCTTTTTTAATCTGCTGCCCTTTTGCATTATTGGTTGTTCATGCATAAGTCTATTACGCCTGCTTGCGGGTTGCTGAAAGCCACAATGTAAACAATGTTGGGCAACACAAAGGCTTATGTCGAGTTAACATATGTCGAGTTTCCGACAAAATTTGTATGGCACAACTCGGATAAAATTTGGTCCAAAAGGAAACAAGGATTGTCACTTGGTCACATTGTCAATATTCATCCAGCGTTAGGAGAGTTGTATTACCTCCGAATGATACTAAACGTAGTAAAAGGCCCGACGAGTTTTGCCAGCATTAAAACTGTCGATGGTGTGCTATATAATACGTTTAAGGATGCATGCATTGCGAGAGGTTTATTGGATGAGGATAATGAATGGCGTCAAGCTATGATAGAGGCCGCGAAATGGGCGATGCCCACGCAGTTGAGGCATCTATTTGTCATGCTATTACTATATTGTGAGGTCAGCAAACCATTAGAGTTATGGAAAGTTTGTTGGAGATCCCTAGGTGATGATATTGTGTTCAAGAAAAAGAAACGATTGTCTGAATCAGAAATTGAAGTGTACACACTCATTGAGATCGAGAAACTCCTCAAAGAGCATGAAAAGTCACTACTAGATTATCCTGATATGCCCACCCCTGATGACCAGATCATACATGCCATATCACGCTCCTTTATACGGCAAGAAATGCAAATTGACGAGGAGTTCAAACGTCAAGAGCATACGAAGTTGTTCTCAACAATCAATGAAGAACAAAAAGAAATATATGCAGCGGTTATTGACTCAGTCCAACGGAACGATGGAAGGCTTTTTTTGTTTATGGCCCTGGTGAGACAGGGAAAATGTACTTGTACAGGACAATCATTTCAAAACTACGATCTGAGCGCCGTGTACCGGTCGCATCATCCGGTGTAGCCGCGCTCCTTTTGCCCGGTGGACGTACAACACATTCTCGGTTCAAAATTCCTATCAATTTGCATGAAGGATCAACCTATTATATCAAACAAGGTACTTTGCTGACAAAAATGCTTATTGAGGCTGATTTAATTATTTGGGATGAGGCACCCATGACACACCGTCATACATTTGAAGCGCTTGACCGTACATTGAAAGATATTGTTTCTGTGGAGGACGACCATGCATTTGAAAAACCATTTGGTGGGAAAACTGTGTTTTTAGGGGGTGATTTCCGTCAAATATTACCAGTCACACGTGGTGGTCGTGCTGAAACGGTTATGTCAACAATAAATCGCTCATTCTTATGGAAATCCTTTCGTATATATACTTTACAACATAATATGCGATTGCGACAACAAGAGCGAGAATTTGCACAATGGTTGTTAGTAGTTAGGGATGGCACATCACGTAGTTTGCGAATTACAAAGAGCGATTCATTTGAAGGGGACAACATATTGATAGACAAAGAATTAATGCTCGCGAATACAGATGATCCTTTGCAGACAATCTTCGACGTGACATATCCATGCTTTCGTGAACTGTACATGAACCCTGGTTATCTGAGGGAACGAGCGTTCTAACTCCTAGAAATGAAGACGTTGATGAGGCAAACAATTTTTTTTTATCGAAACTCCCTGGAAAGCCTATTGAATACTTAAGCTCTGATTCAATTGGAATGGATAGTGCTCCGACAACCGACTGGCAATCATTATATCCTGTCGAGTATCTTAACTCTCTTGAATGCTCTGGTTTGCCAAGGCACAAGCTTTGTTTGAAATTTGGTTGTCCTATCATGATGTTAAGAAATCTCAACCAAAAAGAAGGTCTTTGCAATGGAACGCGCTTAATCGTCACTCAGTTAGCTTCTCGCGTTTTAGAGGCTGAAATTATAACTGGCACGCATATTGGCAATAAAGTCTTGATTCCAAGAATTATTTTATCCCCAACTGATACAGCCTTTCCTTTTACATTGCGGAGACGACAATTTCCTATTAGACTATGTTATGCAATGACAATAAACAAAAGTCAAGGACAAAGCTTGAAACAAATCGAGCTGTATCTACCGAGACCAGTCTTCAGTCATGGAAAATTATACGTTGCCTTATCGCGTGTTACTTCCGCTGATGGGTTAAGGATAATTGATCACACCAACCCTACACCACAAGAACCAACTGTCGCAAACATTGTTTATCAAGAAATTTTCGAGGGCATACGTAAATCTTAAGGTGAGTGTCAATTTCGTTGCTTACACAACGATTTAAAAAAATCACAGTCATCTAATACTTTTATATTAATTGAACTTGAACCAAATACTATATAATGTATTACCATAACCGCTTTAACGAACTGCACTATGACATGTTATTTACTCTTTTGTTGCAAATGGCCAATAATATTATATGTCAGCATCACCTTTTCCATTGGTTTATGCTCACTTCTACTTTCAATCGACTTCTGTTTATCTCTTGATGATCTTATTATTTACTTCTTACTTCCCATGACTTAGATCAAAGCTCAAGTTGCATACGACGCCTGCATAGCATACCAAAACATGGATTTATTGCATCTGCCGCTAAGGAACAACACCTTTTAGGACGTTTTTTGCGAATTTGGAGAAGCCAAGAAACTTTCAATAACAACTGTTTCCTTGGTCTTGGATTTTTATTCCTGAGTGAAACAGTAAGTGTCTGGTAATATCTTTTTGTATTACGTATTATATCAATATCTTTCATCGGCATGTATATGGTATAACTGCAGAGAACCGCCATCGAGGACATATTCCTCTTGTCGATGTTTCTAAATACAACGGCCATATAAAAGAAGGAATATATGTATCCTAAAAAATTTATCAATTCTTCCGAATGTTGGTCAATACAAGTTAACCTAGAATATTATGCGAATATCTTTTAGAGCTGACACAATTGTTCAAAAAGTGACCGACACGATTCATTTGATTCCGTCGTACAAGTTCAACTTGCGTTCATACCGGCAATTGGTTGGATTGGTCGACCGCAGAGAGTTAGTATCAGGTAAATACATTTACGCCAAGATCTAATATACTGCTTCTTTACTACAAAACTCCTATATTGCCCATTACAACTTGCAGATGTTATTGGCCTCCTGATTGCTATACAAGGATCAAATTTGCACTTTCCAACCTCCGGTCAAAAAATTATTATTCGATTGTTATTGAACAAGTGAGTTTAATATTATTACTTTATCAACCTTTCCTTATTTCTTCTATTAACCGAGTAACTAACCACACTTAAACATCTCAAAAACAGCAAACATTCCGTAAAAATTATCATGTTTGACGAACTTGCTATTCATTTTCGTTCAATTGTTGCTCAAATGACTGTCAACAAAACCGTCATGATCGTTACAGGCATTACTCCCATTATGATCAACGGTAATAAAAACCATTATATACCATATATTTTTAAATATATATTTACTTCGATATGATTCGTTCTAACCCTTTTTAAATCTTTCCAACAGATGTTTTGACACTACGTCCGTCCTGTTCCACCCACATCTACATAGATCCGCAGCTAAGGCCAATCAGGAAATTCAAACTTAGGTACGTTTTGAAAATACCCAAATATTATCCATCTCAAAAACTTCTAATACCGAGTACTTGATTATGTTTAAATCTCAATATTTATGCAGCTAAAGATAAGAAGAACAATTATCGGCGCATTGCGGCTCAAATCATGAAATACCTTTTTTTCATTTTATAGTTGATAATTTTCAAGTGCACTGCAAAAACCTTCACTATTACTACTCGCTTGGACTTATACATCTATATATCTAATTCCTACATTAAAACTTTCATTCCTTATGTTCATATTGCACGTGTGCATATCACTTTACAAAATCTTACTCAAATTACATGATGACCATATTATAATAATCACAAATCCGCGCGTAGTGCGGGTATCACCTAGTGTTATGTAATGTTAGAGTGGTTGCGTTGTGCCATTAAACATTAAAATAATTGAATAATATATACATTTTTTATCTAAAAAATAAACCGTTTAATTTAAAAAATTTGGAGAAATACATCGTACAAACAAAAAAAAGTTTATCTATTTATAGTAACATAGCATTATAAACTGCAAATCCTCTTATTATTCATGTAAGATATTTGGTTTAATCTTAGTTTTTGTGGATCGATATATGTGAATAATTTTGAAATAAGTGTTGTCATTCGGTTTATTTCAAACTAAATATGATCAGATTTAAGTTTAATTGATTGGACTTTGATATTGGATTGAATGGGGAGGATTATATGCATAGAGACCTTTGGTAGTGTCGTTTATATTTCATGATGGGCGAAATTAAACGATATAATTGAGAACTGAAATTAACCGATTATCTATCGGTTTATGGTCCCTGGTTCACGTGCATATATAAATGAGATTCATTTGGTTTTTGAAAAGTGATTTTCATTATCATCTACGGTTTTACAGAAAATTTCAGAGAGAATTTCATCTTGATACTTTGACGGGTCATGACCTTACGATTAGGGAGGTTCGTCCAGTGATAGTGGAATCGAGTTCTATTGAGGATCGTAACAAGCTCGAACACTGAGAAACCTCAAACCGCACGTGTTTGATGATCATAAAAAATTCCATTCCTCCGATTTTCAAGGGCTTTTTGCCTAATGAGGTGACATTGGCTAAAGAATATCTCGATGCATTGAAGAAATTCTTTTCCAGAAATGACAAAGTGGAAACAATCACGCTTTTAGCAAAAATTGTCTCTATGAAGTACAAAGAGCAACGAGAGTATTTGGGAGTACATTATGAAAATGTCTAATTGTGCCTCTCTAAGTTAAAGGCACTTGGACTTTGGTTGTCGGAAGACGTCATAGTGTCCTTGATTTTGATCTCTCTCCTGCACAGTACAATCATTTTAAGGTGATTTATGATTTGTCAAAAGGATAAATGGACTCTTGATGAGCACATTTTCAACTGTGTGTAAGAGAAACAGAGATTGAGGTAGGAAAAGACATATAGTACTTGTGTAGCCACCACCTCAAAGGGGCATGATTGAGATAATAAAGAAAGGTTATGAAACCGCTGATTCGGGATTAGTTCATGTGCAAAAGAAACATAATAAGGTTAAAAAATATCTATTTTATTACAAGACTGGTCACATAAGAAATGTTGCACGAAGTATCATACTTGTCATGCAAATAAGGATTTGACTCTCATTTGGTTTGTTCTGAGGTCAATTTATCTTCAGTGCCTAGTAATACTTGGTGGATTGATTCAAGTGCTACAACTCACGCAAGTATTTCTATATAGGGTTTCCTCCATTACTGAAAACTGATTCATGTTGAAAGATACATCTATGTAGGTGACAGTAAAAGGGTGGAAGTGGAAGCTATCGGGCAATTTATACTTTTGATAAAGACTGACCAATTTTTGGATTTGGAGGGTGTTTTTTATAGTATCGTCTTTTATACGGAACTTGCTTTTGATTTCTGTTTTGGAAAAATCGGTATATTCTTGTTTATTTAGAGATCATAAGTTTACCTTCTCATTTCATTCAGTTATGATTGGAACCGGTTCTTTATCTATTTTGGATAATATTTATATGCTCGATATCATCCCTTCATATAATGAAATCATGCATGGTGGTGCACGAGGCATGAAACGTAAATTGATGGATGAAAATTCTGGTGTTTTATGCCATAAACGATTAGGCCATATCTCGAAACCGGGAATGGAATGTTTAATATCAGATGAAATTATTGAAACTCTTGATTTATTTTGGCTATTGTGTCAATTGTATCAGGAGAAAACAGAAAAAAAAAGTAGGTAAAGCTACATATAGAACTTCAAAAGCTTTGGAATTGATACATCCTGATGTATGTGGACCATTTTCTATGGCTACTTGGAATGATCAACATTATTTTGTATCATTGATAGATGATTATAGACGATATGGTTACCTTTAGCTAATTTATGAGAAGTCGGAGGTTTTGGATGTTTTCAAAACGTTTAAAGCTGAGGTTGAACTTCAACTTAATAAATGTGTTAAGACCATCCGTTCTAATCCTGGTGGTGAATACTACGGTAGAAATGATGGATCAGGTGAACAACGTCCAAAGTCATTTGCCAAGTACCTCGAGGAATGTGAAATTGTTCCTCCATACACAATGTCGGGTTCACCTAGAATGAATAGTATTACAGAGAGACGAAACCGTATACTTTAGAAAATGGTGAGAAGTATGATATCATTTTCTACTCTCTCAATCTCCATATGGGGTGAGGCATTAAAGACAACGAGTTATATCTTAAACAGAGTACCAACTAAATCATCAATTAAGATGCCTTACGAGTTATGGATGGGTAGACGTCCTAGCTTAAGGCATTTTCACATTTGGGGTTGTCCAGCAGCGCTCGATCTTTTCAACCCGGTGAAAAGAAATTGGATTCCAAAACTCCGAGTTGTTACTTTTTTAGATACTCCGAAAGATCTAAGAGGTATAAGTTTTGTGATCCCACGAAACAGATGATCTTTGAGATGAAAGTAAAGACGTTCTTTGATGACATTGAACCTGGGGAAAAGGGATGATGAATTCTGTTTTGGAGAGGAAAAGGATGAAACTTTTATTTAACAGAAGATAACGATTCAAATTCTGATTATTGTAGCTGGAAATGATTTGTAACATATTGCTCGAGCTACAAATCAAGATACTCCAAATGTCGTTGCTGAAATCTATGAGGAACAAGTTCATGAACCTCAAGAACAGTTACATCAGGAAAATTTGCCACATAGTTCTACTCGAAAGAGGAGAAGTGCTATTTCTGAAGACCATATAGTATTTCTTCAGAAACACGAGGATGGCATTGCGTTAATGGAAGATGATCCAGTTAACGTCCGTTATGTCTTTCAAAGTGTTAACTCTCAAAAGTTGATTGATGCCATGAAGGAAGAGATTAAATATATGGATGAAAATGGCATTTGAGAACTTGTACCTTTGCCTGAAAGTGCGAAACCGTGAAACCTGTTGGATTTACTTAAAAGGAAGGCATAGACTAAAAAAAGACTTTCTCTCCAGTGTCATTGAAAAACTCTTTGAGAGTATGATGGCACTAACAGCTAATTATGATTTAGAGTTGCATCAGATGGATGTTAAGATAACCTTTATCAATGGTCACATTGAAAAGACTAACTATATGGTGCAACTAGAATACTTTGTGGTCAGAGATCCAAAGAAAATGGTTTCCAAATTAAGGAAATTCATCTATGGTTTGAAGCAAGCGTCTCGTCAATGGTATCACAAGTTTCATCGTATACTCATCTTATATGGTTTTGAGGTGAATCAGGTAGATGATTGTGTATACCGTAAGATCAATGGGAGAACCTTGATATTGATAATCCTTTACGTTGATGATATCCTTATTGCTGGTAACGATGTAAGCTTTATGCGCGACATTAAGAGTTTTCTTTCGGAGAAATTCGAGATCAAATATATCTTTTGTATTGGGTATAAAATACACCAAGACCACTTTCGGGGTATATTGGGTTTATCACAAAATAGTTACATCGATAAGGTTTTAGAGCGATTTGGCATAAAAGGATGTAAAGATATAGATACCCTTATTTCTAAAGGTGATAAATTCAGCCTTAGACAGTGCCCACAGACTGAATTGGAGATTCAGAAAATGAGGAAGATTCCTTATGCTTCGGCTATAGGGAGCCTAATATATGCAAGGTTTGCACTCAACCTGATTTGGCATACACTGTTGGCGTTTTGGGAAGATGCTTAAGTAACCCTGAGATTCATCATTGGAAAGCGTCCAAGCAGGTGATGTGAAATCATTAGAAAACAAAAGATCATATGCTCGTGTATAGACGAACTAACCAGCTCAAGATCATTGGTTATTCAGATTCGGATTATGTTGGATTCCTCAATAGTTTGCGATCCACTTTAGGTTATATATTTCTCCTCGATGGTGGGGCTATTTCTTGGCGTAGTGCTAAGCAAA
This sequence comes from Gynandropsis gynandra, assembly GCA_036759665.1. NCBI lineage: Eukaryota > Viridiplantae > Streptophyta > Magnoliopsida > Brassicales > Cleomaceae > Gynandropsis > Gynandropsis gynandra. The sequence continues at coordinate 47,683,495 of CM071863.1, forward strand.
AGCTCGTAACATCATCCACAATGGAGGCAAAATATGTAGCATGTTATGAGGCATCCAATCAGGCTTTATGGTTGCGGAATCTTGTCACTGTGTTGCACATTATGACTAGTGTGGATAGGCCCCTAAAGATTTATTGTGACAATCAATCTGCGGTATTATACTCGAACAATAACAAGAGTACTTCGAAGTCAAAGCATACCGAAATTAAATATCTTGTTGTTCGTGAAAGGATAAAGAGTGGGGTAATCTCAATAGAGCATATAGGTACAAACTCCATGGTTTTGGATCCGCTGACTAAGGGCGTTATACCTAAAGTCTTTCGAGAGCATATTGCTCGTATGGGTATTGTCCTTTGTGACAATATTACGGTTTAGTGGGAGTATTATATCTATTCCAATTTGCCATTAGATTATGATAATGTCTGCTTATTCGGTTTCATTATTATGTTCTAGAACTACAAAATTATAAGCTTAAAGTATTCACTATGTATCATTTGGTTTAAGTTGATCTCGATAAGGTAGGACCAATTGGAGATAGACCAAGTATTGATCACTTCATGTGTAATCTTCATGTTATGCATCCACATTCAGATCAATGTCATTCTTCTTTATTGTGTTAGTAATCAAATGTGGGTCTAACTACGTTGACATTGTTGTTAAATCTCTTTGGTTCTATGTTGATATGGTTGATGGACGAGATAGGTGTCAATATATGGTCACATATATGGTCCAAGTGGGAGAGTGTAAGATATTTGATTTAATCTTATTTTTTTGTGGACAGATATATGTGAATAATTTTTGGAATAAGTGTTGTCATTCGGTTTAGTCCAAATTAAATGTGATTGAATAGTTTAATTGATTGGACTTCGATATTGAATTGAATGGGGAGGATTACATGCATAGAGACCTTTGGTAGTATTGTTTGCATTTTATGATGGGTGAAACTAAACGATACAATTGAGAACTGAAATTAACCGGTTATCTGTCAGTTTATGGTCTTGGTTCACGTGCATATATAAATGAGATTCATTTGGTTTCTGAAAAGTGATTTTCATTATCACCTATGGTTTTACAGAAAACTTCAGAGAAAATTTCATCTTGATGCATCCCATCAGTATCAAGTATTCTATTGCATGTCGTATATACCATAAATCCAGGTATTTATCTCGATCTTCTATTTCGATTTTTCCAAATCTTGATATAATTCACGATAGAATTTCGAGGATTTTGGAATCCAAATCAGGTTAAATCGGATTCCTTCAGTTCAGTATACAAAAACTACAATCTACGACATAATTTACAAACAAAAATTGGTTATAATATTTTTGTGACAAATTAGAATAATCTTACAATGAAAAATAAAAATTTAACTCTCTATTATTATAAAAATTTAACTCTCTATATATATGTATCTATATATTAACTATATTTTTTATTTAGTATTTACGGATACGAATAGTTCGGATAAATGAGTCTACTATTTGTATTTGTATTTGTTGAATAACTGATTCTACTATTTGTATTGGTATTTGTATTATAAGTGAAAGGAACATAAATGTAATTTTGTGTTATTAGGGTTTCCGTTAGGGTTTCATATCTCTTGTATATTAATATATATCTGATGTAACTCATATTCGAATCAATACACGAAAATCTTTCAACATGGTATCAGAGCCTTAGATCCATAACCCTAATCACCGCCGGCCATCTTCTCCCTCTTTTCTCCTCATCGCTGGCCTCCAAACCCTACCCTCCTCTCACCGTCGGCCAAGCTACTTCATCACTGTCGGTCTTTTCAATTCAAAACCCCTCACCGTCGGCCAAATTCTCTCAAAACCCTAACCCTAATTCTTCCTCACCGTCGGCCAAATTCTCTCAAAACCCTAACCCTAATTCTCGTTCAGCCATTGCCGTTCACACACAATCATGGCTAACTCCTCAGCTGCTGATGTAACTCCGGCTTTCAACGTCCATGAGCCCCACGGCACTCTTCTCACGGTCAACATGACAAACGTGACCAAGCTTACCTCCTCCAACTATCTGATCTGGAGTATTCAGATCCGTGCACTCCTTGAAGGCCATCGGTTGGAATGCTTCCTCCAAACCGATTCAATTGTTCCTGATGCCACTCTCATTGTTGATGGCATCACAATCCCGAATCCAAATTTTGTGCCCTTCAAACAGCAAGATCGTCTCCTATTCTCGGCCATTCTAGGAGCAATTTCGCCCCCCCTACAACCGATGATTGCTAGGGTTTCATCCGTGCGAGAG
>CM071863.1:47710795-47734805 GCA_036759665.1 Gynandropsis gynandra
CACCAAATGGTTACCGAGTGACGGAACTTGTTCAAGCATTCACGGGGAGTCGATTAGTATTCGATTAGTAGTTTAGTACATCCTAAAGTCGGGTGATTTCTCTTTGGGTTGATGAGGAAGAAGAAACCATTTACAACGTCAATCAACGGTTAAAACAGATTGTGACCCATGTGTACCTAGTTGAGTTGTGTATAACCAATGCCCGTGTTTCAAAAGTGATAGTAGTGTTTTAAGAACTCGGGGGATGATTAAACAATACATTTAACATTTTCTTCAAATGTCGATATTATTTATATTATTATCTATATTGATTCTAAATTAGACATATACAACTCAATATATTGTTAATGGCATATTGATAATGGCATGGGTCGCTTGGTCGCATATATGCCAAATTAGGGTCGCATGATCGCATATATTGATGAATAGATGCGAACTCGACGAATTTACGGGTTTGGGATGATAAAATGACAAAAACCAATCAAAACAATACATTTACAACGTCAATCAACGGTTAAAACAGATTGTGACCCATGTGTACCTAGTTGAGTTGTGTATAACCAATGCCCGTGTTTCAAAAGTGATAGTAGTGTTTTAAGAACTCGGGGGATGATTAAACAATACATTTAACATTTTCTTCAAATGTCGATATTATTTATATTATTATCTATATTGATTCTAAATTAGACATATACAACTCAATATATTGTTAATGGCATATTGATAATGGCATGGGTCGCTTGGTCGCATATATGCCAAATTAGGGTCGCATGATCGCATATATTGATGAATAGATGCGAACTCGACGAATTTACGGGTTTGGGATGATAAAATGACAAAAACCAATCAAAACAATACATTTACAACGTCAATCAACGGTTAAAACAGATTGTGACCCATGTGTACCTAGTTGAGTTGTGTATAACCAATGCCCGTGTTTCAAAAGTGATAGTAGTGTTTTAAGAACTCGGGGGATGATTAAACAATACATTTAACATTTTCTTCAAATGTCGATATTATTTATATTATTATCTATATTGATTCTAAATTAGACATATACAACTCAATATATTGTTAATGGCATATTGATAATGGCATGGGTCGCTTGGTCGCATATATGCCAAATTAGGGTCGCATGATCGCATATATTGATGAATAGATGCGAACTCGACGAATTTACGGGTTTGGGATGATAAAATGACAAAAACCAATCAAAACAATACATTTACAACGTCAATCAACGGTTAAAACAGATTGTGACCCATGTGTACCTAGTTGAGTTGTGTATAACCAATGCCCGTGTTTCAAAAGTGATAGTAGTGTTTTAAGAACTCGGGGGATGATTAAACAATACATTTAACATTTTCTTCAAATGTCGATATTATTTATATTATTATCTATATTGATTCTAAATTAGACATATACAACTCAATATATTGTTAATGGCATATTGATAATGGCATGGGTCGCTTGGTCGCATATATGCCAAATTAGGGTCGCATGATCGCATATATTGATGAATAGATGCGAACTCGACGAATTTACGGGTTTGGGATGATAAAATGACAAAAACCAATCAAAACAATACATTTACAACGTCAATCAACGGTTAAAACAGATTGTGACCCATGTGTACCTAGTTGAGTTGTGTATAACCAATGCCCGTGTTTCAAAAGTGATAGTAGTGTTTTAAGAACTCGGGGGATGATTAAACAATACATTTAACATTTTCTTCAAATGTCGATATTATTTATATTATTATCTATATTGATTCTAAATTAGACATATACAACTCAAATATATTGTTAATGGCATATTGATAATGGCATGGGTCGCTTGGTCGCATATATGCCAAATTAGGGTCGCATGATCGCATATATTGATGAATAGATGCGAACTCGACGAATTTACGGGTTTGGGATGATAAAATGACAAAAACCAATCAAAACAATACATTTACAACGTCAATCAACGGTTAAAACAGATTGTGACCCATGTGTACCTAGTTGAGTTGTGTATAACCAATGCCCGTGTTTCAAAAGTGATAGTAGTGTTTTAAGAACTCGGGGGATGATTAAACAATACATTTAACATTTTCTTCAAATGTCGATATTATTTATATTATTATCTATATTGATTCTAAATTAGACATATACAACTCAAATATATTGTTAATGGCATATTGATAATGGCATGGGTCGCTTGGTCGCATATATGCCAAATTAGGGTCGCATGATCGCATATATTGATGAATAGATGCGAACTCGACGAATTTACGGGTTTGGGATGATAAAATGACAAAAACCAATCAAACAATACATTTACAACGTCAAACTAATGAATTCCAAATTAGGGTCGCATGCGTCGCATGGGTCGCATGATCGCATATATTGATGAATAGATGCGAACTCGACGAATTTACGGGTTTGGGATGATAAAATGACAAAAACCAATCAAAACAATACATTTACAAAGATTCCAAATCAAAACAATACATTTACAAAGTCAATCAAAGATTCTGCACGCATTCTATTTCCACTGGAGAAATAGTTCATTGAGGGTCGCATGGGTGCTTAATTATTTTTCCTAACAAACAATACATTTACAAAGTCAATCAAAGATTCTGCACGCATTCTATTTCCACTGGAGAAATAGTTCATTGAGGGTCGCATGGGTCGCATGAGTTCACTGGAGAAATATTACATTAGCAGAGAGTGACCCAACACCGTCACCTACGACATCTCCTGCCATGTATTTGGTCTTCCAGTGAACATTTGAAGAGTGACCCAACACCGTCACCTAAGTCACCCCCGCAACTCGTCAGTGACTGCATAGACCCTGAGTCCGCCGATTACCAAGACCTTGAGTAACAAATAGACAGCACGATGCCCTGCGTCGACAATGGTGACTGCGCCACGCAGGTCACAAAGTTAAAAAAGATTTTTCATAGAAATATGGGTTAGATACGCATACTAAGAGAAGAGACGTAGACGTTAACTTATATACATGGGTCGGAAGGGTCACATGGGTCGGCAGACAGGAGTCACATGGGTCGGAAGAAAAGATTCGGACTGCAAAACGACAAGTCCATGGGTAGGAAGGGTCACATGGGTCGCATGGGTCACATTGGTGGCAAGACAGGAGTCTGACAGCAAAACGACAAGTCGCACCGAGTCGCATAGGTCGCATGAGTCGAACAAGGGTATTATGTGGTCGCATGAGTCGTCCATGGGTTACAAAGGTCACAAAAGTTATTCTGATGATATTCTATGAGATATTCTGGATATTTTCTGATATCTTATTTAAATCAGAATTATTTTCGAAGATTGTATAATATTATGCGATATTATATTTCCTTTTCCGTATAATATTTTCGAAGATTGTATATTGATTCGACTTCTTTCATAATCTTACGAACAATAGATGCAAAATAAGACATTTTCAACGTTTAAATATTGATTACATAAGGTCTCAAAGGTCACACGGTTAAAAAAAGGAAAGAAAAAAGTTGAAGAAAAAGAAAAAGGAAGTTCGAGAAAGAAGAAGGCAAAGTTCGAGAAAAAAAAAGGAAAGAAAAAAAGGTCAAATTTGCTGAAGATTAATGACTCTTTCACCGCAAGAAATGCTCCATTGACATTTCGGGCTTTGAGTCATGTACGGTGAGTTCCACGGTAGCAAATGACCTCCAACCGTGACCTTAGGTAACGCGGATAGAGCTTGATGCCTGAGTCCGCCGATTACCAAGACCTTATGTAGTGCAGATACATCACAAAGTACTCCATCCATGTTGTAAGTACTTGTGTGTATCTGCATACAGACTGAGTCCGACGATTACCAAGACATTGAGTAACAAATAGACAGCACGATGCCCTGGGTCGACCATGTGACCTTAACGGTCACAAAGGTAACAAGGATTTTTCAGAGAATTAGATGTTAGAAATCACCCTTTTGGGAGAATGAAAGAGTCGAAATAAGAGATGATTTGGTGCTTGTTGTTGTAGCTTTCCTCCTCTATTTATTACGAAAAATAAATGGACTCCTAAAATCCAGAAAGACAATAAATACAAAGAATGACCAAGGTGCATTCATTGGTAAAATAAAAAGCATAGCTAGAACCTGGAAAAGGCAGTGTAGTCTGACATTGAAAAGACTAGTCGGAAGGGTCGCAATGGTCGGAAGGGTCGCAATGGTCGGAAGGGTCGCAATGGTCAAAAGGGTCGCAATGGTCGGAGGGGTCGCACGGGTCCAACATATTTTGATTTGAGCTGTATTTTCAAAATTTTATTCATATTATTTGTAAATAATTTGTAAATAATAAATTAGTATCGCAGGGGTCTAAGGGTCGCAGAAGGACAAGGGTCGCAGGGGAACAAGGGTCGCAGGGGTCCAAGAGTCGCAGAGGGACAAGGGTCGCAGGGGTCCAAGGGGCGCAGAGGAACAAGGATCGCAGAGGGACAAGAGTCGCAGGGGTACAAGGGTCGCAGAGGAACAAGGGTCGAAGAGGGACAAGGGTCGCAGGGGTCCAAGGGTCGCAGAGGAACAAGGGTCGCAGAGGGACAAGGGTCGCAGGGTCAAACTGGGTCGCTGGGTCGAACTAGGTCGTAAAGTCGCAGGGGTATTTTGGGAATATCAACATTTATACTGGTACTTTTGAAGTTAGAAATATTTTCTTTTTCGGGAAGGGTATTTTTGAAGTGTTTTAGCCCTACGAGGGTATTTTTGAAGTTACCCCTATATAATATGTACTTCTATTAATTGCATCATATACCATACAATATTTTAATCAAAACGCACGGTAAAGTTTCTTATGAAGAAGATGTAAAATTTCTCCTCTTATATTATAAGGCACATTAATTTTTTATCTTTTTCTCATTTTATGTCCGTGAATGCGGGTAAACTCATAAATACACTTAGTATGCTATTAGGGTTTCAATTCTACCATTTCCTCCGTAAAAGAAAAATCTCAACTTCAACTCCACCCTTATAATATTGATAACCCCATATTGCCTTTATACTTTAATTGACATTTGCGAACATAAAACCCTAGAAATCAATTCACTCACAAACGCCAATAAAGATTGACTCGTGCTCTCACCTTCGAAATTGTATCTCCCTCTTTGTTCTCAACTTCGAAATCGTTTCTCGCTCCTTCCTCTCAACTTCAAAATAAACTAAAATCAACTCTCGCTCCTTACTCTCAACTTTGAAATAGGTTTTATTTCGGAAAAAAATACCAAACCGTCTCTGTTTTTACTTGCAAACAATAAATCCACATTTTTCTTTTCTCTATTTTTTAAACTTTAAGTTTTCGAGGATATACGTGAAGCAAAGAAGTCCAAGAAGACATCCTTGATATTTTGCCTCATGAATGATTAACACTTATTTTTAAGGATTAAGTGAAGCATAAAACAATCCACAATATTTGGTAATTAGAAAGTAAAAAATCAACTAGAAAATAAGTTTTGTAACATTGACACCGACGACCCAATTTTGTCGTAAATGTTAAATTTTAAAAAAAATGGATAAAATTTGTGATTTATTATATTTTTTTATGTATTCTAGCTAATATCAGTACTCTTTTTAAAATAAAAATTTAAATTCAAGTGAAAGATATATACTTTATGTATTCAACTCATTCAAAATATCGTTTATGAATTTGTGAGATTAGAGAAATTTTTAATGTATTAATAATTTGTATCTTTAATTAAATTTGTATTAAAATATAAAAATGTTAAAAAGCAATTATATCAGTGCAACCAACTTTGGATGTCATTGACCTGTTCAACAACATCCCTGTTACACCTTGTGTTGGCAAATTTCCAATGATTCCAACGCGTATGTCAACGTCAAGTTGTCATTATAAGTTGCAACACTATTTGGCGTTAGAAACGATGTCTTCCCAGTAACACCAATGCATGTTACACTACATTACATTACAAAAGGGTAATACAAAGTCTCTAAACTTTTGAAACCGTTTTTCTTTCAACGCCATCGTCACTGATATTATTCACGCGATGATGTTGATCCCGCATTGATATTTTGCATGCTAAATTATGTAGATATGTGTTGCTATTTTTAACGCAAATATAATGCTTAGTATTTATCAAGGGTGTCCTAGTGAACGCAATGGTCGTATTATAATGGCATGGAAAACCCGTTTGTTTTCAACGTGAAGTTGCATTGGTGTTTTTTTGTAGTGATATCATAATAAAATAAAATATCATGATAATACCATCAAAACATAATATACAAAAACCAATCATCCACATGCATCAAATATTGTAAATAAAGCTAACAAATTGTGTAAGATCTTCAGGAAATGATATTCATTCAAAATATGAAATGTTGAGATAATGAAGATACCAGGTTTTCTTAACAACCAACAAAAAGAAACCTCTTGTGGTTCTATATCAAAGAGTGGTTTAACAAACAACTCATCCTAGCCGCCAAACAAAATACCAAATTGTATTTAAGATCCAAATGAAAGAACTCGTTTATCTTTAAATGAATTGCATATGGTAAAATTCTATTATGAATTACATCAAAATTGAGTAGAGATTGATATAAATACGTGTACCCATAGATATGCCATGAAGCGGAATTGATCTTCTCGTTCTTACGTGTAATCGTCGGATTCTACACATGTGTGGGATGTGTGAAGAAACAAATGAGAATTTCTGTAATTTTTTTACGCGTCTGTAACAAAATGAATCTTCCATAAAAAAATAAATCTCATCTATATATACACGTGGACCAGAGACCATAAATCGAGAGCTAACCGGTTAATTATCTGATTCTCAATTGTATTGTTTAATTCCACCATCATGAAATTTATCGATATAACCAAATGTCTCTACACATATAACCTTCCATACTTAATTCAATATCAAAGTCCAATTAGTTAAACTTAAATGTGATCACATTTAATTTGGACTAAAATGAATGACAACACTTATCCCATAATTATTATATATTTTGGTCCACAAATATAAGATTAAACATAAAATCTCATAATCTTCCACTTGGACCATAAATGTGAACATAAAACTATGGAATAACCTTAAGAACATTCATTAATTGTTGGCATCAAACCGATATTGACACCAATCTATTCCATCGATCATATCAAGGCATAACCAAAGGGATTTAACCATATTTCAATGTAATTAGACCCACATTTGATTACAAATGCAAATATAAAAGAATGAAATATATATATAAATGTGGATGCATAGCATGAATATTTCACGTAAAATGATTGATACGTGTTTATCTCCAATTAGTCCTACCTTATCGAGATCAACTTAAACCGAATCATATAGAGTGAATAACTTAAACTTAAACTGAATAGTTCCAAAACATAAAACTTAAACTGAATAAATGTATATCGCTACAATCCAAGAGCAAACTGGAGTAGATACAGGACTTCCACTAAACTGAAATATCATCAAAAAAGACAATACGCATACGAGCAGTGTGCTCATGAAAGACTTTAGGTATGAAACCCTTTGTCAGCTGATCCACAACCATGGAGTTTGTACCTATGTGATATATTGAAATGATCCCACTCTTTATTCTTTCACGAATTAACAAGATACTTAATATCGATGTGCTTTGACTTCATAATACTCTTGTTATTGTTTGAGAATTATACCACATAACGATTATCACAATAGATCTTTATAGGAGTCTATCCACACGAGTCATAATGTGCAACTCTATGACAAGATTCTGTAACCATAAAGTCTGATTGGATGCCTCATAACATGAGACATATTTTGCCTCCATTGTTGACGCTGCCACGAGCTTTTTCTTGGTATTACGTCAAGAAATAGCCCCGCCAACGAAGAGAAATATATAGCTTGAAGTGGATCGAAGACTATCGAGGCACCCAGCATAATCCGAATCCGAATATTCAGTGATCTCGAGCTGGTCAGATCATCTATACACGATTATATAATATTTTATTTTCTGAAGATATCGCATCATCCGTTAGGATGTTTTCCAATGATCAATCACAGTGTTACTTAAGTATCTTCCTAAAACGCCACCAATGTATATCAAATTAGGTCGTGTGACTTGTGCATACACTAGACTCCTTATAGGCGCAGCATAAGGAATCTTCCTTATTTCTTGAATCTCAGGTTCAATCTGCGGACACTGTTTAAGACTAAATTTATCACCCTTAAAAATAGGGATATCTATACCGTTACATCCTTTCATGCCAAACTACTCTGAAACCTTATTGTAACTCTTTTGTGATTAACCTAATATTCCCTGAGAGTGATCTCGGTGTATTTTTATACACAATACAAAAGAGGCATCACCAAGACATTTCATCTCGAATTGCTTCGAAAGACAACTCTTAGTATCGCGCATAAAGCTTACATCATTACCAACAATAAGGATATCATCAACGTAAATGATTATCAATATTAATTTTCTTCCACTCATCTTATGATAAATACAATCATCTACCTAATTCACCTCAAAACCATATGAGATGATTATACGATGAAACTTGTGATATCATTGACGATACTCTTTCTTTAAACCATAGATGGACCTTCTTAATTTGCAAACCATTTTCTTCAAATCTCCGACCACAAAGTGTTCTGGTTGCATCATATAAATAGTCTCCTCAAAATCACAATTGATAAATCTTGTTTAAATATCCATTTGATGCAGCTCTAAATTATAATAAGTTGTTAGTGCCATCAATATTCTGGAAGAGTATTTCAATGAAACTAGAGAGAAAGTCTCTTTGTAATCTATTCATTTCTTTTGAGTAAATCGTTTAACAACTAGACGTGCTTTATACCTTTCCATATTACCACGTGAATCCCATTTGGTTTTAAATATTCATTTACATCTAACAAGTTTTTCACCTTCAGGCAAAAGTACAAGTTCCCAAACGCCATTGTCATCCATAAATTTAATCTCTTCTTTCATGGCATCAATCACTTTTTAGAGTTAACACTTTGAACAACTTGACGAACGTTAACTGGATCATCTTCCGTCAACCTAATGTCATCTTCATGTTCTTGAAGATATATTATATACTCATCCGAAATAGCATATCTCCTCTCTCGAGTGAACCTATGTGGCATAATTTTCTGATGTAACTCTTCTTGAGGTTCATGAACTTGTTCCTCATGGAATTTAGGAACGACATTCGAAGTATCTTGATTTATGGCTCTAGTAATATAATCCAAATCATTGCCAGCTAGAATATTCAAAATAGGAATCATCTTTCGTGAGTCAGAAGTTTCATCCTTATCCCTTACAAAACAAAAATCGTCTCCCTTTTCCCATGTTCATCATCCTTAAAGAATGTCGCTACTTCCATCTGAAAGATCGCCTTTTTCGTGGGATCATAAAACATATACCCCTTGGATCTTTCTGAGTATCCAATAGTAACAACTCAAAGTTTTGGAATCGAGTTTCCTTTCATCAGTTTGATAAGATCGAGCCTCGGTTGGACATCCCTAGATGTGAAAATGCCTTAAACTAGGACGTCTACTCATCCATAACTCATAAGGCGTCTTAATTGTTGCATTAGGTTGTACTCTGTTTAGGATATAAACCACTATATTTAATGCCTCACCCCACAAGGATTTTGGGAGAATAGAGAACGATATCATACTTCTCACCAATGTACAGTTTTGTCTCTCCATAATATTTTTCATGCTAAGTGTACCCGACATTGTGTATTGGAGAACAAGCCCACACTCCTAAAGGTCTTTGTCAAATGCTCTTATACGTTATTCACTCGATCCATCATTTCTACCGTAGTATTCACCACTACAATCAGAACGAACATACTTAACACGTTTATTAAGTTGAAGTTCAACCTTAGCCTTAAACACTTTGAAACATCCAAAACCTCTGACTTCTCATAAATCAGATAAAGGTAACCATATCAACTGTAATCATCTATGAATGAAACAAAGTAATGGTGACCATTTCAAGAAGGCATAGGAAACGGTCCACATACATCCGTATGTATCAATAATAAAGTCTTTGAAGTTTGATATGTATCTTTACCTACTTTGTTTGTATGTTTCCCTTTGATACAATTGACACAATGTTCAAAATCAGAAAATAAATAGTTTACATAATTTCATCTGATACTACACGTTCCATTCTCGATTTTCAGATATGACCTGATCGTTTATGCCATAAAACGACAGAATTTTCATACACCAATTTACGATTCACACCACGTGAACCAACATGCAAGATTTCATTATATGAAGGGATAATATCGAGCATATAAAGATTATCTGAAATAGATAAAGAACCAGTTCCAATCACATCCAAATGAAATGAACAGATAAACTTAAGGTCTCTAAATGAACAAGAAAATCCTAATTTATCTAATGCGGAAACTGAAATCAAGTTATGTCTAAAATATGTTACAACGAAAATACCCTTTAAATCTAAAAATTGAGCGGTGTTTATCAAAATCCTAAATTGTCCCATCGCTTCTACTTCCAACTTTTTACCATCGCCCACATAGATGTATCTTTCACCATCAATCGATTTTCGGTAATGGAGGAAACCCAATATAGTAAAACTCACATGAGTTGTAGCACCAAAATCAACCACCAAATATAACTTGGTACAGAAGTTAAATTGAATTCAGAATAAACCAAAATAAAGGTTAAACCTTTATCTCCACGCCAAATACGATATTTCGTGAATTCATTCTTTCTTACCTTTTAAAAAATTGAAATGGACTGGACCTATAAAAACTTAACTGGGTCAGGCATTATAAGATAATAATCAAGATTAGACCCATAACGTAAGTAGGCGGAGCCCAATCTCTAAATTTATTGGAGCTCTTTTAAAAAATTATTTAAATCCAAAACAACAAAAAAAAACGAGCCCAATATATAAAAACAAAAAAATTTGGGCCCATTAGAAAAACATACAAACTGTTCCTTTCTTTTTTACCGTATCCTCCGGCCAACAATAACCCTATTTCGTCTCCAATTAGTTATTCATTTATTTATTATTTTAAAAAAATTCGGCTATTTTTTAAAACAAATTCATTCAGCTGATATATTTTCTCTTTTCAACCTTATTTAAATTCAAATTTGGTGTATTAATAAAAGTTAATTCAAATTTTGATATAAAACACATTAGATCATTCGAAATTTGAAGTAAATACAATAGATCAGATTCTGATACCAACCGAAAGAATTTGTTTATCTTTATACGATTTTAAAATCCTAAAATTTTATTATGAACTACATCAAAATTGAAGAGAAGATAAATACATGTACGTAAAACAGTGAAATTGATCTTCTGTTCTACGTATAATCGTCAAATTCTACACAAAAATGAGATATGTGAAGAAAAAAATGATATGTTCTATCATTTTTTATGTATATGTAACAAAATGAATCTTCTATAAAAAAAATAAATCTCATCTAAATATACACGTGAATTAGAGACCATAAACCGAGAGTTAACCGATTAATTGTCTGGTTTTCAATTGTATCGTTTAGTTATGTCTATCATGGAATTTATCAATATAACCAAAGTTCACTACACTTCTAATCTTCCGCAGTTAATTCAATACTGAAGTCTAATTATTTAAACTTAAATCCGATCACATTTAATTTGGACAAAATCGAATGACAACATTTATACTATAATTATTTACATATGTTGGTCCACAAATATAAGATTAACTATAAAATCTTATACAAAATGTACTATTTTAATAAAACTTGGCGTTTTCTAAGCCAACTTCATTCGATTTTTTTCGATAGTGCTTGAAACGAGATTGCATCAGAACAGAACATGTGAAGATTAAAGTCAACATTCATATTATGCATATAGTAATTGAAATAATATTTGTTTGGAATATATAAAAATTAATAACTGGTACATGAAAGATGAAATTAGGTAAATCAAAATTTTGAATTTCTTTCTCAATATTTTCGTCGTTTCAAAATCAAATCCAATCATTACTATTGTCTTCATTCTTACTTCTTATTTTTGTGTTTGTGGTGATTTTTTAGATGTTTCGTTTGTCACATTTCAATCGTTCAGAATTAACACATTTTTAATACTATTATTTTCGAGTATATGTTACATGTTTTTAAGATTATGTAAATAGTGCTTCAATGATAGTTATAAACGACTTCATATGTAATCGCTAGACTCACTTCCACTTTTTTGTTGTATTATTTATAGGCTATTAGTGTTACATATCAATTAAACCATAATGGTTTGACAATTGCATTCCTTACGAATATTGTGGCTGTATAAAGTCCGCCTTGCGGGGTGTCTCGGCCTATCAACATGTTGGTATCCTACTCACGAGATCCTCATTTTATCACTTTTGGTTGAGTTATCCCGATAGAGCGATCGATTAGAGTATTCAATTATATTCGAACCTTTTATCCCGACTATATCTTAATACTAAGACTACGCCAATCTGTTGACAATGCAGTGAAGTCTATGTCTTGTTCTATCTCCCTCAGCCTTAGCACACATCACGATAAAAAAATTTGTCGCTTAGTGATTCTTGTTTTATATGATGAAATCTATTGATTTTTGTAACTACCATACTCTATTAGTGTGTGAAAAAATTTATGATGCATTCCTATTGAATTCGCAAAGAAGGAACATAAAAAAACTCATTGTTAAAACGTAAACAAGAAACTCCTTAGTTTGGTATTCTTCATACTCGGGTTCAATTGGCAGATGACTATTTTTATGTGTCTCTTTTTATAAAGTTTCTCTAAATCTATCCATCACTGATCTTTTTAAGGTTAACATTTGCAAAGTTTTGGTCTCTCCAAACCTTCTACAATAGGTTTCTATTTATAGAAAACCAAGGACACCATAGGGGTTCCTCGTGCTTCATTACTGCAGTTTGCAACCATGGTAACTCTTCCATTATATTAACAAAATAAAATTCTCATAAAAACACTTTTCAGATGGATGACACATAATAATAAGTCTTCGTTAAAAAATGTTAACAATTAACTCGATAACCTCCAATATAAAATCGCAAATCCTACGACCAAGAAAGTTCATCACCCAATCAAATCTCAATCCATCGTTTAACTAAACTCTACGGTAACCCTGATATTTTAAAACTACTTGGATGTTAAAAAAGACTAACACATACCAATTCAACCTAACCACTCGTTGAAAGCCACATAAATGTAACCCTCAAGACTATTCATTAAAACCTTAATCAACGATGAGACGATGAGAAAATTAAAATCGAAACCCCAATGAGAGAGAAAATCAAAGCATACTACCAAAACTTTTGCAATGAGCATCACAAAAATGACAATCTTATCTAACAAAATATTGACAATGAACAAAATCATACACAAAATCTCAAAAAACAAAATAGTGAAACAAAGTTTTACCATTGATAAAATGAAATTTGAAGATATATTACACATCGCATTAAACAAAGGAATTATCAATCAAAATACTGAATAAAATGGTAATAACTAAAAACATTACATATAGGAAAATCAACATGTCTAAATGAATCATGAAAACAAAACCAAACAAACAACTAAAAGCAACAAAAAAATGCTCAACGTAAAGGCATAACATTTCATTGGTCGATTAAACAACAACAACAAGAAAATAAAAACATGCAAAAAGAAAAGAAACAACAATGAACATGAGAGAGAAAGCAAAATGAAAGAAAAATCTCGAACATGTGGCAATTGCAAGCCAATAAATCTTTAAAATACATACGAGATAACCATGAATTAGATAACACACAAATAACACTCATTGGACTACTCATATTGAACATTAACTACCAACAAAGACAATTCAACTTTTCAATGAGGAAATTTAAATTATAATCGTTGAATCGGATGACTAGATCCAATCAACAGACTTAAAACATCCATCATCAATTATCTAATCGAATGATCGAAATTGAACATTATCAAATGTTGGATGAAAAAACTGTCAATCTCAATTGTCCGATCATATAACCAAATCCAATCCAACGATCCAAAGATAATAGTCGAGAAAACCTTGGATCAAAAGGCCCAAGGACGATCCAAAATCAATCATATTCTTTCATCTAGCGAAATCTAATCCAATAGTACAAAAGCATCAACCAAGAAAAAATACAAACGCCTTGATTGAAACAACAAAATTCAATCCGATAATAAAAAAAATCGAAAAAACAATAGATAGAATGGTCCAAAATCAATTGCATCGCACACAAATATGGATCCCCAATCAAAACGGATCAACATCGCCCAACACATTAACTGTAAAGGAAAGAGATCCATCACAATCCCTTGATTCCACAAATCATATCAAATCATATCAAATCTCTGCAAATCCCTGATTCCATAAATCTGTGCAAATCGTATCAAATCTCTGCAAATCATATTCATTTCCCATTGCTTATTGAGTTCATTTACCAACTTTGTAATACAAATAACATCACAAATAACATAAATGAAGCGAAACCTTTTATTCATTTACCAACTTTGTAATACAAATAACATCACAGTTGAGTTCTCTTCTAATTCTTTTCAGGTGAAGGATCGAACAACGGGGGCAATTCTCGCAACAGGGCAGCCTAAAGGAGGTGTCTATGAGTGGTCATCTGTGTCATCTCCTTTGTCTAGTCCTTCTGTCTTTTCATGTGTCAAAGCGTCCTCGTCTGAGTGGCATTCCAGACTTGGACATCCAGCGTCTCTGATTTTAAGGTCTCTTGTGTATGCGTTTCATTACCTTTGTCAAACTCGTTGTCATCTTTTTCTCATTGTAGTTCTTGTTTTATTAATAAATGCCACAAATTGCCCTTCTTTGAGTCTACACTTAAATCTCATCACCCTCTCGATATCATTTTCTCGGACGTCTGGACGTCACCGGTCCTTTCGCATGACGGGTTTTGGTATTATCTCGTATTCATTGATCACTTACTAGTTACATTTGGTTGTACCCTTTACGCCTCAAATCACAAGTCTGAGATATTTTCATCCAATTCAAAGCTCTCGTTGAAAATCATTTTCAAAACCGTATTCGTATTCTTTACTCTGATAACGGCGGTGATTACATTGCTCTCTCGCCTTATCTCTCTTCCGTAGGTATCTCACATCACACTTCTCCACCACACACACCCGAACATAACGGGATCTCCGAACGCCATCATCGACATATTGTTGAGACGGGTCTTTCCCTTCTTTCTCATGCTTCTATGCCCTTTGCTTATTGGCTTTACGCCTTTGCCACGACCGTTTACCTCATAAACAGGATGCCTACCCAAACCTTATCATTCGTCTCTCCCTTTCAAAAATTGTTCAACGAACCGTCAAATTATCTTAAACTCCGAGTTTTTGGCTCTCTTTGTTATCCTTGGCTTCGCTCATATTCTTCTTGCAAACTTCAATCCAGTTCAACTCCTTGTGTCTTTGTCGGGTATTCACTAACCCAAAATGCTTACCTTTGTCTTGATGTCACTTCACATCGCTTATATGTTTCACGTCACGTCCAGTTTGCTGAAAACATTTTTCCCTTCGAAAAGCTTCCTTCCTCGTCTTCCTCACAATCAACATCAGAGTCAAATAGCTCCTATGTTTCGCTTCCCCCCATTTCTGTTCTTTTTTTTCCTCGACCATCGATGACACCACCTGCAGCTGCTCCTCGCCCTCGAGATCCCTCACCAATGCCTACCTCTTCGCAACAAACACAGATCACTCACCACCCTCCACCGACTACCTCATCTATTTCCCAACCAAACACCTCATCTTCACAAAATACCACTGAAAATCTGAACCAACACCCTATGACCACACGATCAAAGAACCAAATTTTTAAACCCTCTACGAAAATGAGCCTCACTGTTGTTGCCTCACCAGCGACTATTTCTGAACCTCGAACCGTATAACAAGCGCTCAAAGAACCCCATTGGAGACAAGCGATGTCGGCTGAGTTTGATGCATTGGTTCGAAATGGCACATGGGATCTTATTCCTCCACATCCGAGACAAAACATTGTGGGTTGTAAATGGGTATTTCGTACTAAGTTTCTTCCTAACGACTTTGTGGACATGTACAAAGCACGTTTAGTTGCGAAGGGTTTCCATCAATGCCTGGGAATAGACTATCATGACAATTTCAGCCCCATCGTCAAGCCTACAACGGTTCGAATAATACTCAGCCTCGCTACCTCACAAGGTTGGCCACATCGACAGTTAGATGTCAACAATGTGTTTCTCCATGGACACATTTTCGAAGACGTATACATGGTCCAACCTCCGGGTTTTGTCGACAAGGATAAACCTTCACATGTTTGCAAGCTCAAAAAGGCATTATATAGACTCAAGCAATTACCTCGTGCTTGGTACAATGAGCTTCATGTCTTCCTCCTTTCCTACAGGTTCATAAATTCCATGGCAGACACATCTCTCTTCTTGTTACGCATCAGGCATCATCAAGTCTTTCTTCTGGTTTATGTTGATGACATTGTGATCACCGGAAATAATCGAAAATTGATCGATAGGGTCATTGATCAGCTTGCGAAGAAGTTCTCCATCAAAGATCTTGGTCGCCTCTCCTTCTTTCTTGGTGTTGAAGTCACTTACACAAAGTCGGGTCTTCATCTCAGCCAAAGAAAGTATATCTGTGACTTACTACAACGGTTGAATATGCTTAACTCGAAGCCTGTTTCAACCCCATTTTTTACAGACAACAAACTCACTTTGCTAAGTGGTACATCCCTCTCTGATCCGATAGAATACCGTATGGCAGTTGGGAGTCTCCAATATATGACCTTTACTCGTCCGGATATCGTGTTTGCAGTGAACAAGCTGTCACAGTTCATGCATAGGCCTACGTCTGAACATTGGGCTGCTGTCAAACGCGTTCTACGCTACTTGAGTGGCACCCAGAATCATGACATTCACCTTTCGTCCACGAATCCCATCAAACTACATGCTTTCTCCGACACTGACTGGGTTGGAAACAAAGATGACTATTCATCAACAAGCGCTCACATTGTTTACCTCGGCAGCCACCCTTTCTCATGGTCTTCACGGAAACAACGCACTGTCGCACGTTCTTCCACAGAGGCTGAATACCATTCTGTCGCCTCTACAAGTGCTGAAGTAAGTTGGGTGTACTCTTTGCTTTCGAAGCTTGGTGTTCTGCTGCAACACACACTGGTCATCTACTGTGACAATGTAGGTGCCACTTACCTCTACTCAAATCCCATTTTTCATTCAAAGATGAAGCATGTCGCCCTCGACTACCACTTCATTCGAAACCAAATTCAGTCCGGATCACTTCGTGTCGTTCATGTCTCCTCAAAAGACCAGTTAGCTGATGCTCTTACCAAACCCCTCACTCGACCTCGGACACACGAACTATATTCCAAGATTGGAGTCCGACAAGGTCCTCCATCTTGCGGGGGCATGTAAAGGAAAGAGATCCATCACAATCCCTTGATTCCGTAATCATATCAAATCACATCAAATCTCTGCAAATCCCTGATTCCATAAATTTCTACAAATCGTATCAAATCTCTGCAAATCATATTCTCATTGATTTTTGTAATATTTAGTTACCTTAATTATAGCTCATTCCTCATGGATATATATGTGTAATCACGTATCAATAATACACAAGTTCATAATCATTATATCAACCATTTAGATCTAGAAATTAGTAATATGCAACATGAACTCATTGTATAATATAAAACAGATGGTCCAGATTCAAATAATATATGTTAATCCAACATCCACAAAAGAACATAAAAAAATAATCTAAGATCGAACGGTCCAAAATCAATCGGATGGGCGAGAAATATAGATGGCCAATCGAACTGTCCAACACATCAAACACATCATCCATATTGATCCAACTGTTTGGAATTCACCGTGTCAATCATATTACCTTACATTCCGACTTGTTTTTTTAGTATATAGTTATGATATATACTATAATTATTCTTTAACTAGAAAATCTTTCGATTAAAAATAAAATTTCGTGTGTGATATTCACAATGGGTTTGAAACGGCGGAATATCAGAAATACCCTTATAGGGCTAAACCACTTCAAAAATACCCTTCCCCAAAATAATTATTAAATCCGAAAAAAAACTGAAGAAAAGACAAACTTGCCCTTAATGTTCGAACGTGGAAAAATGGAAGTTCGGCAGTTTTTCGACGTGAAAAACTAACGAAAACGAGAAAGTCAAACAATTTTTCGCCGTGAAACCTGTTTAAAAGTTTATAGCAAGAAATAAATAAGTGTTTTCGAACTTGAGAGGGATCGATTTGAAGTTGGCAAGAAGGAAAATGGCTAGAATCAGCAGCATCACTGGCGAAGAGAGCACGAGTCAATCTTCAATGGCGTCAATAAGTGTAAGTAGTTTGATTTCTAGGGTTTTGCAAGCTTTTGAGTTACAAAATGTTTTATTGATTTGAAATAGGTGAGTGTCAGTGTCAGTGAGTCGGTTAGGTCGCAAGGGTCGCAGGAGTTGCATGAACATCTTCGACTCCATGAGTCGGTTGAGTAGCAAGGGTCGCAATAGTTTCATGACCATCTTCGACTCAGTTTATTGATTTGAAATGGGTGAGTGTCAGTGTCAATGAGTCGGTTAGGTTGCAAGGGTCGCAGAAGTTGCATGAACATCTTCGACTCAGTGAGTCGGTTGAGTAGTAAGGGTCGCAGGAGTTGCATGACCATATTCGATTCAGTGAGTCGGTTGTCTCACTGAGTGGGATGGGTCGCAATGGTCATTTGAGGGGCGTGGGTCGGTTGAGTGTCGTGGAGTGTCTGAGGGTCGTTTGAGTCGCATGGGTCGCACAGGTCGGTTGAGTCGCATGGGTAGCTTAGGTCGGTAGAAGTATAATGTATTCGTAATTGGTCATTTTGCAGGTGGCGCCAAAGCCGAAATTTGTGTATGAATTCAAGCACATGGACAAAATTCCAAAGATCACGACCAAATGTTATCCTCACGAGACAATAAGGATGCTGAGAGGAATCTTAAATGAACATTGAGTTGGATGGGTCGCAATGGTCGTTTGACAGGCGTGGGTCGGTTGAGTCTCAGTGAGTCGGTTGAGTGTCGCAGAGTGTCTGAGGGTCGTTTGNTTGAGTGTCGTGGAGTGTCTGAGGGTCGTTTGAGTCGCATGGGTCGCACAGGTCGGTTGAGTCGCATGGGTAGCTTAGGTCGGTAGAAGTATAATGTATTCGTAATTGGTCATTTTGCAGGTGGCGCCAAAGCCGAAATTTGTGTATGAATTCAAGCACATGGACAGAATTCCAAAGATCACCACCAAGTGTTATCCTCACGAGACAATAAGGATGCTGAGAGGAATCTTAAATGAACAGGACTTGCATTACTTCGAGAAGGAGTCACAATATAGGCATTTATTTCACTTACAATGTGACTCCACATTGACAAAGGTTGTCACAGTTTAGGCATTTATTCCACTTACAATGTGACTCCACATTGCCGTAGGTTCAAATGTCTGTACTACTAAATCACTCTGTGATTATACGGGATAATACAGAGTTGTGGTTCGTCATAAATGGCATTCCCATCCGGTACTCTATAGTGGAGCACGCACTAATTTCCGGATTGAAATGCGGACCATATTCCATAGGATGGGAGTCCATGATGGGTGTCACATTCAGGCTGAAGAATTTCGGCCGTGGAAATGTGATCCCCGAACAAGTCAGTGAAAAGCTTGTGAAGGCGAAGAATTCCGACGACCGGAAGAGGTTCACAACTTTGATGTTGTTGGTGCAAGTTATGACTCACAAGCCTTCAGCAGAAAATTCTATCATCCATGATCTCATTGACATGGTTGATGAATTGGAATTTTGTGAAGGCTTTCCATGGGGTCGTTACACATTCGAGATGATTGTGGATACTTGCCGCAAGCACGTTAGCGGGGAATCACCGAAACCAAAATGGTATTGTGGCGGTTTCATGATCCCACTAATGGTAAGTTGTATATATTATTCGAATAACTTGAATGTTTTCGTACTTTTTGCATTCTTATCATTTTGTTTTAATGTTTCAGTTACTTCCATTTGAAACCATCCTTAGTTTGGGCGGAAATGGATGGTATGTTGAGGTTGTGGATACGCATCGATCCTGCCCAAGAATGTGCAAGAAGATGGTTCAATCCAATTTTAACCCGAAGTATGTAGATGTGATAAGACAGATTGGAGATTCTAAGGTAACGATTACACAAGGTTCACAAGGGAAACAAGGGGACATAGGGTAATAATGGTTATGTTTTGTTTTTCAGGATATTCTAAGTATTCTTCGTGCTGAACACGAAGAGGAAGCTTTACTTTCTCGTCTGGAGGATTACGAGGGATGTGACGATCCCGATGTTTAGATATGGATGAAACATCTTCGTAGAAATCAGAAGGGTATTTGTTGGGAGGATATCCGTGAGCAAGAACTGCTGACACGAAAAGCAGCTCTTGGTGATCAAGAAAAGGAGAAGGAAAAAAAGGGACTAAGAGGAAGTAGTGCGTGAGTGATGCTGATGTTGATGCTGATGCTGCAGTTCCTCTGGCACTGGAGAAGAAATTAATAGGGGAAATAAGGAAGTCGGAGAAGAGAATCATCAACGCCGTAAGAGACCTTCTAAGGGATGTCGGGATTCATGTGCCTAATCCAAAATCAAAGGCTGCCGAGAAAGTTGCGATCACCGAAACCCAATCTTCCGACACTGTTGGTGATTTTTCTTTTGAATTCCTTCGACGTCCAAATCCAGTTTCAAGAAACCTTGCTCCTGATGGAGTTCCACCCGTTCACGCGCATGAAGAATATTCAAGTTCACATGAAGTCACAAGCCTAAGGAACGTCATTCAAGCTGAATCCCGGCCTGCATTGGTTATTAATTAGGTAAAGTGACTCGCGTGTACTCTTTTCCCTTCGTCGGTTTTGTCCCACAGGGTTTTTCGACGATGGGTTTTTAACGAGGCCGCGTGTCACTTATTTTTCGTGACCTAATTAATAACCCGGGTTTCCAAGAAGAGTTCGCACCCCAACATGCACGTCCTAAAAAGTTTATCTTCTTGTTTTATGTTTTCTAGGTATTAATGTGTAGCCTTGCATGAAGACTACCCATTAATGTCGCATTTAATGTTTGCATGGCCTAGGATTCTATAAATGGCCGTCCATCCCCTCCTTGTAACAGTAATCCAACTTTTGAAATTAAATTTTGAATTGATATTTTGATCTTTCTTTTGAATTCCTTGTGAGTTCTTGGTTGTTGGTACGTAATATCCAGCATCCTTTCGTTGGTGTGTCATATCCAACGATCGTTCGTTCTTCCTTGGTGCGTAATATCCATTGGAAACGAACCGGTGAATCGAGAGCCTTCCGCAACTCTCGTGTGACCACTTGCTCCACACACCCTTGTGCAATCCATTGCAGCAAGGCATATCCATCACTAACCAAGTCTAGAGCGTCGATTCAGTCGGGATCGCGTCAGGTGGTATCAGAGCTCGTTCTAGCGCCCAACGGTTAGTTTATTTTCGTTTTGATCTTTCGGTCAAAACTTGTTTTCAATCCTACAATAAATAAAATATATATATATAAAGGAGCATTCGAACGTTCAAAAGTTTATTACGTGAGTGATTAGCTTGAACGAATCCTTGTTAAAAAGATTGAAGCATTTCGTGCGCCTAGATTCAACGACTAGTAGTCTATCGTGTGCATATTCTTATTTCGTGCGTTTTGTGTCCATTGAGTACGTAAATTTGCGAACGTGATTAGAGGATATTGAACGTGCTAGTTCGTGTGTTTGAAATTATATTCGAATTTATCTAGTCTGTGCGGTAGAAAATCCGTTCGAACGTGTGAGTGCGCGACCATACCCGTACATGTTTATTTTTGTTTAGGGTTTGCGTTTGTTTCCTTCCCGCTTGTGGCTGCTCCGTTTGTTACGTGTGCAGGAGATCAAGAGTAGGTACACGCAAGAGAAGACCTAAGACAACACGGGTGACATGGAAGGCGATCCAAGCCGTGTCAATGAGAGACTCATTGAGGCTCTCGCGGCTCGCCTAGAACAAAAAATAAACAACAAGATGGAAGAGATCCGTCATGAGTTTCAAGCCGAACATTCCCCATGGCCAAGAAACATTCCAACGTTCCAGCAACGTGAAAGGAACCCGCTTGAGGACGACAACAACTACTACGAACGAGGTAGCTCATCCTTATCCCGAAGTAGTCACCAGCGGCAACGCGCGCCTAGGGAGCGGAGAGACGACCCGAGGGATGACCTCGCTGGTCTCAAACTTAAAATCCCCACGTTCCATGGCAAGGCCGACCCGGAAGCGTATCTAGAGTGGGAGAAGAAAGTAGAACTAGTGTTCGGATGCCAAGCTTACCCCGAGGCCAAAAAGGTTAGGGTAGCGGCCACAGAATTCTACGATTATGGGTTGAGTTGGTGGGATCAACTCACGATTTCTCGACGAAGAAATGGCGAGGAACCAGTAGCTACTTGGCTGGAAATGAGGTCGATAATGCGCAAGAGGTTCGTGCCAAACCATCACCACCGAGAGGTCCATCGGCGGCTACGAAAACTTATCCAAGTAAACCGATCCATGGAAGAGTACTACCAAGAGATGGAGCTGCTCATGTTACGGGCTGATCTTACGGAAGATCAAGAGGCAACGATGTCACGGTTCTTTGGAGGTCTCAACGTAGACATCCAAGACCAACTCGAGCTTCAACATTACGTGGAGATCGAGGAGATGCTTCATAAGGCGATCCTCATCGAACAACAACTCCAGCAGCGACGCAACCCCGTTCGGGATATGGGATTGGAAAATACGTCCAAACACGAGATAAGAGACCGAGTTATTCCCGGAGGGACATCCCCGGAGGGACAACACGACACAAACAGGTTGCGACCCGCTGAAGACGCAGACCGCGGGCCGAGATGCGCCATATGTTGAACCTCCACCGGCGAAAAGAGCAAGAACAATGCGAGGGAGAGGGCGAAAGAAAGATGCTGGTGGAGTCCAAGAACCCGAAAAGAAGGTTGTTCAAGAACCCGAAAAAACGGTGGTTCAAGAAACTGATGAGTTTGTGTGGAATCCCAGTGGATTAGTAAAGGGCTTGGTAAGCCGATTTCCTACATTCATTGAGGCAAGCGGTGAAAAGTTGACTGGCCTATATTGGTTCCTGAAGGCACCTCAACATGATCGGTGGTGGAAATCTGAGCTAGATATTCCCCGGGGGCCAAAGTTTTGGAAAATTATATTAAAGGCCAACGCATGGCTTGAAGATGAAGTACGTTTTTTTAAACCCTTAGTCTCACAGAGTTTTGTGTCATATGTATTCTTGTGTGTTAATTTTTTTTTTTGCACCAATTGGATGAGGCGTTGATGGAGTTGTCTTCTCGCTTGGCATTGGATCCCAGCGCGAATCAGAATTATTACGTTTGTGAACCAAAGCGGAATGACTGTGGTGTTTTCTCCTACAAATTCGTAGAAGTCTCGTTATTAAATGATAGGAATCTGTTTCGCTTAATTTGCGACGACAAGGTTACTTCCATACGTGAGAAGATGGCGGCTGATATATAGTAATGGAGAACGTATCTATGAACCCGAAGAAGACTCATGCGACCAAACATGACACATGGACGTCGAATGCGACCACATAAGACCCTTGTACAACTCATGCGACCCTATATGACCACATATGACCCATGGACGACCCATGTGACCCTTCCGACCCATGTGACACTTCCTACCCATGTGACTTGTCGTTTTGCAGTCAGAATCTTTTCTTCCGACCCATGTTACTTGTCCTTTTGCTATCACTTCTGTCTGCCGACCCATGTGACCCTTCCGACCCATGTGACCTTTCCGACCCATGTGACCCTTCCGACCCATGTATATAAGTTAACGTCTACGTCTCTTCTCTTAGTATGCGTATCTAACCCATATTTCTATGAAAAATATTTTTTACCTTTGTGACTTGCGTGGCGCAGTCACCATTGTCGACG
>CM071863.1:47735842-47775109 GCA_036759665.1 Gynandropsis gynandra
TTTTTTTCCGAAAATGCAACATTTCGTAGAAGCAGGGTCATCTTCTTCTGATGAAAGGATTTTCACGGTACTAGTCACGCGTTCAAATCTGGTCGTAGATGCAGTGGTAAGTAAACTCAAACCGATTTATTCGATTCATCAAATCTGGTCGTATATGCATTAGTTTGGCGTCGTTGTAAATTTATTCGGTTATCGTTGACACTTTCGATAGAGTTTGCGAGGTGGAATGGTCTTTGCAGTAGACGAAGTAAGGTTGATCTGATAACCAACTACACAGACGTTTGGGAGGCACATCTAAGGCCCGTGAAACGCGGTGGCGCTAGCATCACCAGGGGTTGGACAAAGTTTTTTCAAGATAATGGCTTTAACGTCGGTTGTGCCCTCAAAGTCGAACTGGACACCGTTGTCGATGATGTACCTTGTCTACTGCTTGCCCCTATAATCTTCATAGATTGAATTCCGTTGTATTTGGTTGGTTTTTGTATTTGGTTGAACCTCATTTGAACAACAAAACTATTATTCAATAGAATGTATTATTGTAAGTATCGATGTTTTTGTGGATTTACTATTATTGTACAAAGGGTCGCAGAAGGTCCAAGGGTCGCAGGGGACAAAGGGTCGCAGAGGGTCCAAGGGTCACAGGGGACAAAGGGTCGCAGGGGACAAAGGGTCGCAGGGGACAAAGGGTCGCAGGGGACAAAGGGTCGCAGAGGGTCCAAGGGTCGCAGGGGACAAAGGGTCGCAGAGGGTCCAAGGGTCGCAGGTGACAAAGGGTCGAAGGGATACAAGGGTCGGAGGGGGAGAAGGGTCGGAGGGGGAAAAGGGTCGCACAGTCATGTGGGTCATATGTGGTCGCATGAGTCATCCACGGGTCATGTTTGGTCGCATGAGTCGTCCATGGGTCATATGTGGTCATATTGGGTCGCATGATTCGTACAAGGGTATTATGTTGGGCACATGAGACGTCCATGGGTCATGTTTGGTCGCATGAGTCGTCCATGGGTCATATGTGATCATATGTGGTCGCATGAGTTGTACAAGGGTTATGTGTGGTCGCATGAGTCGTACCCGTTTAAACCTGATTATAATTTAATCCGATTGAGCGTCGCATAACGGGTCATATTGGGTCCTAATCTTACGAACAATAGATGCAAAATAAGACATTTTCAACCTTTAAATATTGATTACATAAGGTCTCAAAGGTTACAAAGGTCACAAGAGTTACATAAGGTTACATAAGGTCTCAAAGGTCACAACGGTTAAAAAAAGGAAAGAAAAAAGTTGTTGAAGAAGAAAAAAGTCAAAAAGAAGTTCGAGAAAAAAGGAAAGAAAAAAGGTCAAATTTGCCGAAGTTTAAAGACACATCGGAGCCCTTCCCCGCAAGAAGAGTCGTGTGTGACTTCTCCAAGCTTCACGAAATGCTCCATTGACAAGGATTTTTTAGAGAATTTAGGGTTAGATGTTAGAAATCGCCCTTTTGAGAGAATGAAAGACTCGAAACAAGAGATGATTTGGTGCTTGTTGTAGCTTTACGGTTTTTCCTCCTCTATTTATAACGAAAAATAAATAGACTCCTAAAATTCCAAAAAAAAAACAATAAATACAAAGAATGACCAAGGTGCATGTATTGACCACATTAAAGAACCTTTGATATAGGTCTTGAATGTGGCATTGGTAAAATAAAAAGCATAGCTAGCACCTGGAAAAAGCAGTAATCTTACATTGAAGAGACTAGTCGAAAGGGTCGAAATGGACAAATGGGATAAAATAAAAAGCATAGCTAGAACCTGGAAAAAGCAGTAGTCTGACATTGAAAAGACTAGTCGGAAGGGTCGAAATGGTCGAAAGGGTCGCAATGGTCGGAAGGGTCGCACGGGTCCAACATATTTTGATTTGAGCTGTATTTTCGAAATTTTATTCTTATTATTTGTAAATAATTTGTAAATAATAAATTAGTATCGCAGGGGTTCAAGGGTCATAGAAGGACAAGGGTCGCAGGGGTCCAAAGGTCGTAAAGGAACATGGATCACGAGGGTCCAAGTTTCGTAGAGGAATAAGGGTCGAAGAGGAATAATGGTTGCAGGAGTCTAAAGGTCGTAGAGGAATAAGATCGTAGAGGGACAAGGATCATATAGTCATATTGGGTCGCTGAATCGAATTAGATGCAAGGTTACAAAGATATTTTGGGAATTTTCGAAGTTAAAAATTTTTCTTTTTCGAGAAGTTATTTTTGAAGCCCATTTTGAAGTTAGCCCGTTTGAAACGGCTTCGGTAAGCCAGGTCTGGCTACGGGC
Organism: Gynandropsis gynandra; assembly: GCA_036759665.1. Lineage (NCBI taxonomy): Eukaryota > Viridiplantae > Streptophyta > Magnoliopsida > Brassicales > Cleomaceae > Gynandropsis > Gynandropsis gynandra. The sequence goes on from CM071863.1 coordinate 47,738,137, forward strand.
ATCGTAACCAAACTAAAACTATCTGAAATTACAGAGACCGAAGCAAACTCGTCTCCGTCAATTCAAACTCCAGACACATCCACCAACTTTCCGTCCTAAACCCTCGGACGAATCTCTCCACCTCCCTCATCTTCTCGGCAGCCATGTATGGCGGAGGTCGGTTTCCCTTCGTCCTCTGAATTTCCTTCCCGATAATTCGAGAAATCTCGAGTTCTCGTTTAAATTCCGAATCTTTTGTGGTGGGTTTTTCGTTTTTTTTTGGTTTAAACAGATGAAGTGTCAGCTATTGTCGTCGACTTGGGTTCGCACACTTGCAAAGCTGGTTACGCAGGCGAAGATGCTCCCAAGGCTGTTTTCCCCTCTGTAAGCCTCACTGTCTCTATTTGTCTTTCTGCGTGTGGAAATGTGTGTTCTTGGAGTTGGGGGATATTCGTTGGATCTTTTGGCCCTTTGCTTGCTTCTTATTTGGTGTAATTGTAGCTTCTGATGTTACCAGTGTTTCTAGAAGCCTCATTATATAGTTAAGAACCTTACAGAAACTTTATGAACTTATGCTTGTATCCGTTGGCAAATGGCCTTTTAAAACATGGGTTATCTTTGGTTTTTGTTGATGTGTCATGAGGTTGCCGGTGCAATAGACAGAATGGACGTTGATGATTCTGCAAAGGCAAATTCTAATACGGAGGAGTCGAAGAACGAAGCTCTTGATTCTGATAAAAGAAAAGAAGGCAAACGCAAGCTGTATGTAGGGTCTCAAGCCCTGGGATTTCGGCGTGATCATATGGAGGTTAGGTTTTCATATTGATAATGTTTGTTTTTTAAATGGTTGAGACTATTTGGTTGGGCTTTCAGTATTTCAATTGTGAACCGTTCTGTGTCACCAGATATTGACACCCATAAAAGAAGGCATAGTTGCTGATTGGGACATTGTGGAAAATGTATGGGAACATGCTTTCAAGTAATGAGATGAGCTATATATGCCTTTCATTGTCGTTTAATTTCTATTTATTCCTTAGGATTCGATTACTGAAACTATCGATTTTCCAGGGATTGTCTGCTGATTGATCCTAAGGAGCATCCAATGCTGTTAGCAGAACCCTCTTCAAACACACAACAGCAGAGAGAGAAGTCTGACTTTGCACCTTAAAATTTCTTTAGAATTTATGTATTTCCCCTTTGTGATTTATATTCATCCATATCATTTATATTATCTGACAGGGTAGCAGAGCTAATGTTTGAAAAATACAAAGTTCCAGCATTGTTTACCGCCAAGAATGCTGTATCTTCCTCTTCCTCTTGCAATTGAATTTTGTTTGATTATTGTCTATTATAGCCTAGCATCCTCTCCTCTAACTTAGTTTATTATCGGCTTTCTTTTTACATGATTTTTGAAATTCTCGGTCCTAGGTTCTCACATCATTTGCATCAGGACGTGCTACCTCTCTGGTTGTTGATTGGTAATACTTTTTGTACTCTTTAAAATTTTCTATGACACTGCTTTTTATTTGATTTTAATCATAAATAAGGATATAGAAGGTATTTTTTTTATGTTGTATATGTGTTGGGGAAGATATCCTTGTTCTTTTTATCATTGCGTTTTTTTAAGCTATGCTGATAACAATTTTTCCTCAAACATATTCAATTCCCTTTTCAGTGGTGGAGGGTCCACAACGATTGCACCAGTGCACGAGGGTTATGTTCTTCAAAAGGTCCTTATTCTCACTCCAGGCAGTAACAATCATGTTTTGGATGAGAATTAGCGTGTTAATTCGGTAGTAGTAGTGTAGATTAATCCCTTACTTTGAATAAGCTGTTGGATGCCTCCAATCCAATACATCATAGTCTTTAAGCCTTTTTTGTTTTATGTCTGTGTCATTCGCAAATTGTAAAGAAAAGGGTAGGACAGATATATCGTAAGTGATCTGTTTTTTGTATCCCTCAATTTTCACTGCTAAGAAATGCTAATCTATTTAGATTTTGACCAATTCAACTTTTCTAGCATTAGTTTAGCTTTAATATTGATCCCTTAATTGTTTTTTGGCAATAAATTCACTGCAGGCTGTCGTATCGTCTCCAATTGGAGGAGAATTTCTCACTGATTGCCTTCTGAAAAGCTTGGAGAGTAAAGGCACTAAAGTGAGTTGTAAATGTCGTTAGGCTGTTTGGTTTATTTTAAGTCATAAAGACATTCAGACATCTTATGCTTGAATAATCAGAATTCTCTTTGTTATCTAATCCATTATGCTGCCATTTCACTTTTCAGTAGAATCTGCTGTTCTAATGGTACCTATTTTTCCAGATAAGACCCAGATACTCATTCAAGAGAAAAGAAATACGGCCAGGAGAATTTCAGGTACTTGTGGACTCTTAGACCTGTACATATGGGCAAAACTATTGTTTTCTATTTATGGAGCTTTGTTTTCACATAAATCTTGTGGTATTTTTGGGATTTGGCACTTATCCTTGTCGGAGGTTTCCTTCGTAACTAAACAATTTTCCTACGGATGATTTGGTTTCCGCGTGCTAATTTTAAAGGAAATCCGTGTTTTTAATCTAAAATAATTATTGCGTTATTGGAACTTGTGAATTGCGATAGAACATTTCTCTTTACAGATTTGGATATTCTCTTATGTTTATCTTTGCAGGTCGTGGATGTAGATTTTCCTGATACTACAGAAAGCTACAAACTCTTCTGCCAGGTCTGCATTTGATGTTGATAACTTCATCAAGAGTATCTATTGTTTTATGGTTTTCTTATTTTTGTTATTATCTTTATTTTGGGAAACAGAGGATGATAGTGAGTGATATCAAGGAATCTGTTTGTCGGGTCCCTGATACTCCTTATGATGGTATTCCTTTCATCTTCTGTCTTTAGCTGGCTCCAGTCATTTGATTTCCTTCCTTGAGAGTTGCAAACTAGCGACTTCCTTTTTGAACATTTATAAATCATATGGTTAAAAACTTTTCATGTTAATCTTAAATGTAAAACGATGGGTGGGTTATCTGAAGCTGTATATTTTGTTAAAACCTTTTTCGCTTTATCTGCTTTAAGCAAAAAACAGGCAAAAACTTGAAGAGTATACTGAAAAGAAGCTCTCCTAGATTTTCTGATATGGTGCATCTTGTTTGCAGACACTTCTTATTCAAATATACCAATGACGTCATACGAACTTCCTGATGGCCAGTAAGCTCCATTTTTTAGTTTATCGCATTTTTCTTAGAAAATATATGCTAGATTGTCCTTTTCCTCCTTGGAATGTAGTGTCTGCTGAATTTTCCTTTCTCTGATGGAGGCTTCATGGTTGTTCCTAGCTCAAAGTCTTGTAACGTGTAGCATGTAATGCAGGACACTTGAAATCGGTGCTGACAGATTCAAAATTCCTGATGTGATGTTCAACCCATCCCTGGTTAAGGTAGCATGCTAATCTTTTCCTTTCGTTGGTAGGCTGAACGACAAACCTTTTTACCGTCCAATGTCAAGCTATGAGAAGATTGCCGGCCTTAATTATATTGTGTAGATAATGGAAGAGCTCATGTGAAAGTTTGCTCTGAGATTTTGTTTATTGACGATTAGATATTATAGTTTGTTATCAAGAACAATTTTTTTTAGTTTATGCTGCGTGCTGAGCATTTCTACAATTTTACTTTTCAGTGCTCTTGACTTTTTGAGTTACCTTTTGAATTTTTATTGCAAACTGTAGACAATTCCTGGAATGGAGAATTACACAGGCATGCTTCCATGGCTTCGTGGATTGCCGCAAATGGTATCTTCTTTCTTTTTGCATGTAGTCATTACCCGTTTCATAAGTAAACACAAAACAAAACCCTCTTTACAGGTCATAGAGAGCATCAACAAATGTGATGTTGATATTCGGAGAGAGTTGTATAGTAGCGTATTGGTAAGATCTCAACTCAACTCTATTATCCTTTTTTGTTTGTTCAACTCATATTACTTATACGTGTTACCATCCCTTTTCTTTTTTACATGAATTTGTTCTGTTTCTATGGCATGATATAGCTTGCTGGTGGCACATCATCAATGCAACAGTTGAAAGAACGCCTCGAGAAGGATTTGCTGGAAGTGTGTTTCTCTCTCTTTTTTTTATTTCCCCGCTTGAACGTTATATTATAGTTTAGCTAAAGCCGCCCTTTCACGCCTTATCTTCTTTTAGGAGTCTCCTCAATCAGCTCGAGTTAAAGTGTTGGCGAGTGGTAACACAACAGAAAGAAGATTCAGGTTAGACATAATTTACTTCTTCCTCAAGTAGCTACTGTGTTACTTCCATGGACAGCTTACATAGAGTAGAGGCTCAAGAAAAGTTCTGTCTCCCAGTACTTGGAGAGTTTTCATGAACGTTTTTCTCACATTTGAGTACTAGTGAACCTATAAATACAGAAACGTCGTTCAACATGAATACCATTATGATATGTTTTGTTATACGTGCAGCGTATGGATAGGAGGGAGTATCTTGGCATCACTTGGCTCATTCCAGCAAATGTGGTTCTCTAAGTCTGAGTAAGTAGCCCTTACATTGATCCATTCTTCTCGCGCATGTTACACGTCTCTTGTTGATGACAGGTACGAGGAACATGGAGCTTCGTACATTCAGAGGAAATGCCCTTAAGCAAGGTTGGCTCCTCGTGATGAACAAGAGAGTTTTGAGAGAGTAAGGTAAGGTTTTCTTTGTGATCTTAGAATTGGCATTGACTAAATTATTTGTGGTATGTGTGTGTTTATAAAATTATCAACGTTTCTAATCAAGTTGGATATATTTTTCAATATGGATATAAGAGATTTGGAATTTGTGACCAAAATAAAGATTTTTTTTAATAATCTTTTGTTTTTAATTTGAAGTCCAAAATTCTTTGCAAAAAAGAAAAAAAATTACTTTTTTTTGTTTTAAGAAAATCTCTCTCTCTCTCTTTTCTATCTTCTTTATGTTTAAAACTAGGATCTATAATTCAAAATTTTAGCTGGGTATTTTATTTAGAAGGTTTTGACAAATTGTTATTCATTAGATCGATTAAATACAAAATCCGAATAAAACACATCTATATCTATTCAAGTGGATTTATGAATATATTTCTTTTTACTAAAAATTTTTAGGATCTTATTCTCAAAATTAATTCTGTGATTTTTCTAATCAAAATTGGCAAAATAGTATATACTAGTTACAGTTTACACTAATTCGAAACAATGTAAATAATTTTAATTTACTATGGTATTTGAATGAAATAAAATCCGATATTTAAACCAATTCTTATATGCCACTTTTCTTTTAAAAAAAGGCATTTAAGCAATAACTATATTTAAATCATTTTGTTGTCAAATAGTTCGCTTTGATTACAATGATAAAAAGTATAAAGGAAATAAAATTTGAACATTAATTAATTTGGTTGTTAATTATATTTTATCTATATGGAGGTTTTTTTAATGTAAATCCGTAAATAAAATATAAGACTAAAAATTAATGAAATCATCAATATGTTACATAACATAAAATATAACCTATAAGCAGTGTTTAATACTTAATCATAATTGTTAAAATATACTAGATAAATATTTCATAATTTGTTAATATATGCAAGATAAGATAAAGATTTTTGAGTTAATCATTTATCTAGGTTTTAAATTTTTTTAAACAATTAATGGATAATCTGAATTATTTGGTTAATAACCAAATTATATATTATATATATTTTTTTAACTTTATACTAATTAACTATTCGAATCGATCACAATTTTATTATTCGATTTTATTGTCGACTTCTAGTTAAGTTAAATTTAAGTAAATTCAAATAGTTATGATTTTCTTAAATTAAAAAAAATTAAATGATTAATGATATAATTAAGATCATTTGGTGGAATTTGAAGCATTAAGTAAGATGGGGATATACTCATTTGCTACAAGGACTCCAAGGGTGGGAATTCACTATGTTGACTTAAAAAAACGTTTAAAAGATAAAATTAACCTTGCGTTTAAAATTTGGAAAGACACGTGACAGCATACAAGGGGTACAAGTAGAAAATAATAAACAAAATTGAGAATGAAATGAAATGAGAAACGGATCTGCCAATGAAATGAGAAAAATGATCAGCGACGATGCACCCACCCACCAAAGTCATACTCAAGCCTCATATCGTACACACTAGAACCGATGGATAAAGAAAATATACTGGTAAAACTTCTATTCTCACCTAAATTTGTTTATTTTGTCTATTCCCTCATGTATCACACTCATCCTATTTCTCTCTCATATATCTCTCTCATTTATCACCTCTAATTTTATTTTCTCCTCAAGTTTTCCAAGATATAGCTTGCTGGTGGCACATCATCAATGCAACAGTTGAAAGAACGCCTCGAGAAGGATTTGCTGGAAGTGAAAACTGTTAGTCGTGTTTTTATTCGAACTACTTTAACTTTAATCATCTAGCAAATAAAATCACCAAAAATGGATATAATTTGGGTAAAACTCCTATTCCACCCAAAGTTTGGTTACTTTGTCTATCCCCCCATGTATCACACTCATCCTATTCCCCCCTCATGTATCACCCCTAATCCTATTTCCCCCTCATGTATCATACTCATCCTATTCCCCCTCATGTATCACCCCTAATCCTATTTCCCCCTCAAGTTTTCTAATTCAGCCTATTTCTCCACACCGTTTAAAATTCTGTTAAATAACGAGAATTTTGACCAAAACCCTAAAAACCATCTATTTTGACCCGATTTCATACCCAATTTTGACCCGACCCGACCCGACCAAAATTAAAATTGAATTAAATCCAGTTTACCCAATTTTGACCGGTTTACTGAATTTTGATCCAACTCAATTTATTATAATTTTGACCCGGTTTACTGAAATTTTGACCCGATTTTATTGCAATTGACTCGGTTTTCACCCGGTTTGCTGAAATTGATCCGGTTTTGACCCGATTTTGTTCAAATTGACCCGGTTTTTTCCCGGTTTTGCTGGAATTTTTATCCAGTTTGTTGAAAAGATCCGGTTTTGACCCGATTTTGTTGAAATTGACCCGGTTTTTCCTCGGTTTGCTGGAATTTTTATCAGGTTTGCTGAAATTGATCCGGTTTTGACCTGGTTATGTTGAAATTGACCCGGTTTTTTCTCGGTTTTGCTGGAATTTTTATCCGTTTTGTTGAAATTGACCGGATAAAAATTCCAGCAAAACCGGGGAAAAACCGGGTCAATTTCAACAAAATCGGGTCAATTTCAACAAAATCGGGTCAAAACCGGATCGATTTCAGCAAACCGGGTGAAAACCGAGTCAATTGCAATAAAATCGGGTCAAAATTTCAGTAAACCGGGTCAAAATTATAATAAATTGAGTTGCAGCAAACCGGATAAAAATTCCAGCAAAATCGGGAAAAAACCGGGTCCATTTCAACAAAATCGGGTCAAAACCGGATCAATTTCAGCAAACCGGGTGAAAACCAGGTCAATTTCAACAAACCAGGTCAATTTCAACACATCGGGTCAAAATTTCAGTGAACCGGATCAAAATTATAATAAATTGAGTTGGGTCAAAATTCAGTAAACCGGTCAAAATTGGATAAACTGGATTTAATTCAATTTTAATTTTGGTCGGGTCGGGTCGGGTCAAAATTGGGTATGAAATCGGGTCAAAATTGATGGTTTTTTAGGATTTGGGTCAAAATTCTTGTTATTTAACTGAATTTTAAACGGTGTGGCGAAATAGGATGAATTAGAAAACTTGAGAGGGGAATAGGATTAGGGGTGATACATGAGGGGGGAATAGGATGATTGGGTCAAAATTCTGGTTATTTAACAGAATTTTAAACAGTATGGGGGAATAGACTGAATTAGAAAACTTGAGAGAGGAATAAGATTAGGGGTGATACATGAGGGGGAAATAGGATGAATGTGGTACATAAAGGAGAATAAACGGATAGGCAAAACTTTGGATGGAATAGGAGTTTTACCCAAGTTATATCCATTTTTGGTGATTTTATTTGCTAAATGATTAAAGTTAAAGTAGTTCGAAGAAAAACACGACTAACAGTTTTGGAATTTTTGAATGATTTTCTGTCGACGAAATATAATTATATTTATATTTGCATACATATAAAATAATCGTCCATAATTTCATGACGAATATTGTATTCATCTATAAATTATAGATAAATCTAATAATATTTTTTAATTTCGATTGAATTATTATTATTTTACATGTTATGAAGTTGGCCCATTATTCGTCCATATTGGTCTTTAATTTGTGACCAATATTGTATTTATACAAAGTTACAGATGAATACAGATCTTGTATCTTACACAAAATTATCATTTCTTTGTTCATGTCATCTTTATATTTTATATTATTACATCATTTTCCAGATCAAAAACTTTAATTTCTAGAGAAAAGGATGTTCAAAAGAATCAATCTAGAAACTAAAGGTATCTTGAAAAGGTTTATGGAATGTATTATGAAATTTATGTCGTGTGTGACAAATAAATGAGCTCCCAATAAGTTTGTTTGCCAATGCTTCAAATGAAAGAATGAGAAATTTATGAGTGAGAAAACCATGTGACAGTTACATGAATTCAATCTCAATTATGAATTTTATATCTCAATTAGTGATGCAATTTTGTCCAATCTTACTATGAAACTAAGAAAATGATGTGATGTTTGGGTTTATTGATATATCAAAAGATGGGTATCAAGATAATTACATGATTTTTTTAAAAGAGACTACAATGTCGACGTTATAAACTTGTCTTTATTTAGAAAAAGTCTTTATTTTGAAATAGAAATATCATAGATTAGGAAACTTAACTTAATGTCGACGTTATAACCTTGTAGTGTCAAGATTTAGTTTGAATTTTTCGTGAATTTGGTTCGAATCGTTCTTTTTAAGGTAAACTCTATGGTTTAACTTCTGATTTAACCTCATTTTCGTTTGCAATTCATGTTTGGCCTAACTTAGTTTTCTTTTTTGGTTTGTTCTTCTTTTAATAACAATCCATTTATAGTAACTTCCAACAATACAAACATGTTTCTTTCTTCATGTCATCGTTGTACGTCATATTTATAATTAGGTATACAGGATAAATTGTATAAGTAGATTGAAAAAGTTCGTATAAGGTCGAACTAATGTCCATAATCTTGTGTGACAATAATGTTGTTTATGAAAAGAAACTTAGTGTTGTCACTTGAGAGATCACTTTAAAAAAACATGGCTTTATAAATAGAGAAATATGTTGAAATAACAATTTTGTTTTGAAATCTTCCATTTTTAATGAATATAGATGATATTTTGAGTGTTGATATAAAAAATTTTAAAAATAACGTTTTTTTTCATCCATTGAATTTTTAAATGGTCATTCAACATGCAGTATTCGTTGAAAGTTTTCAAAGACACCCATCGAAATGTCTTTGATAAATCTGGTTCAAATATTCAACGAATGACTGTTGATAGATCTATAACAAAATTTCAAGGGAATAAACCATTGATACGTTACAACTTTTCAACGAAAAAAATCTGTTGATTAACCATTGAAATAATTGAAAAACTTATCAACGACATATCCAACGGAAATATGTTGAAACTCATAAAAAAACTTAACAACAATCAACGCTATAAAAAAATTTAACGATGCTCGTTGATAAAAACAAAGAGAAATATAAACATTTCAATATATATATATATATATATATGCTGATAATAGCACATGCATATTTTTTAAACATCAATAAATAAATAAAAAAGATGTTAAAAATTTTATATAAAAAATTAAAATTTTTTAAAATAATAAAATTACAAAATTTATTATTGAGAGAGTACAATTTTTAAAAGAAAATAATTTTTAATCAATATTTAGATATAAAATAATGTGAAAATATTCAGTCTAGTTCTTAAATCATTATTAGCACCTATGATCGACCTTAATTTTGATTTTTATTTGTAAATTAATAAAAATTATTTTCTTTAAAATTTTAATTTTTTCTTTACAAATTTCATACATGCATGAGAAATGCTTAATTTTTAAAATTCGATAATTTTGATCCATACTATCCACTATGATCTACCACAAGTCAAAAGAAACTTAATCAATTTGTCTTTCATAAGGAGATGTGTAAGACCTAATTCTAATTTTTGAATACTAGGGAACATGTGGAATTTTATTACAAACTTTTTTATTTAAAGTTTTTTCACCATCTAAATTGTTACTTAATGTTTTTTTATTTAAGTCAAACAAAATTTTATAATTAAATTAAAAGTTCTTATTCAAAACCAAAAAAATTTTTGTTAGTCTCCATCCATTCGTAAACTATAAATAAAACTTAACAATTAACTAAAAGAAGAATCATATTAGTCATGTTTTCGAGTTCACTCATCATGTCATTTGCAAGTATCGCTCAAAATTTATCCTCTTTGTTCATTACCACGACCTCTAAGTATTTATAGATAAAGATATCACAATTTATATCATTCATGATCCACTCAAGTGTTTAACGTATTTGTTATCCCAAAGGTGTTGTAAGTCTTGAATATCCAAGACATGAAAGAATATGACCAAGCCCATTGTGACATTCAACAAGGTGGCATCATTTTGTTAATAAAATCTCGATGGATAGATGTACACCGTGAAACATTTTTATTTGATACTGATTTTCATCACCATCCAATGTAGGGGTACATAGGATTGGCAAAGACAAAATCAATGGTTAAAAAGATCTATATGACTTAAAACAACCAAATATGACACTATGACTTATAAATTCGATACAATATTCAAGACGGAAATTAGCTCATATGCATCAATATGACAATTATTTAAAAGATAGATTCGTTGGATTTATAAGAATTATAAGGATAGCCTAGTCGAATCTTTTTCGAACCATCAACTCTAATAATGCCTCATACAAAAATGTCTAGGAAGTTTCTTTATAGGTTCTCAGTTCTAGTAATGCCTCGTAAAAATGATGTATAAATAACCAATATGATCATGAAATGATCCAATATGCATGAAGGGACGGTGTGTTCACTCGATAGTAGAAGACACCAAATGAGCGTGTTCCCCCTAGATAGCGTAGAATACGCTTGACAGCCTGCCAATGATCAGTTATAGGACAATGCATGAATTGAGACAGCTTGTTCACCGCAAACGCTATGTCCGGCCGAGTGAAGAGGAGGTATTGCAGGCTTCCAAGAACCTTTCGAAACTCAGTATGGTCGGCAAGAGGTGTACCCGTGGTCGATGTGAGAACCGTGGTGGGGGCCATGGCTGTTGAAACCGGCTTGGCAAGAGTCACATTATGGCGTTGAAGCACATCCGTTATGTAGCGCCTTTGTGTGAGCAGTAGGCCTTTGGATGATTGAGTTACTTCGACACCAAGAAAGTATGACAATGTGCCGAGATCCTTCAAGAAGAAGCGAGCTGAGAGCAGATCAATGATTCTTCGAATTTCTGCGAAATGAATCCCTGTAATAATGATATCATCCACGTACACGAGCAAGTATAGAGTGATATCATGTTGTCGATAAACAAATAGAGACGAGTCAGAGAGAGAGTTCGTGAACCTGACTAGAAGTAGGAAGTTCCACAACTCATTGTACCAGGCTTGAGGAGCCTGTTTGAGCCCATATAACGCTTTGCAAAGTTTGCATACATGGTATGGACGGTCACGATCAATTAAGCCCGACGGTTGTATCATGTAGACATTTTCATTTAGAGAGCCTTGGAGAAAAGCGTTATTGACGTCAAGTTATCTTAGATCCCATCTGGCAAAGACAACAATGCTTAAGATGAGTTTGACCGTAGCCGGCTTGATGATTGGGCTAAAGGTGTCATGATAGTCGACCCCTGGCCGCTGATGAAAGCCTTTGGCCACAAGGTGGGCTTTGTACCTATCAATAGAACCATCAGAGAGGTGCTTAGTGTGGAAAACCCATTTACAACCAACAATATTGTAAGTCGGGTGAGGAGGGACTAATGTCCACGTCCCATTGCGAATAAGAGTGTTAAATTCCTCCGTCATAGCTTGTCGCAAATGTTGATGTTTGAGTGCTTGAGATACACACGTAGGTTCTATGTCCGGGTCGATGGTAATGGATGCAGAGAAGAAGTGATTGTGGAAGTGTGAAAAGGATGCTTAAGAATTTTATTAATAGAACATGCCTCACAAGACAATGAACGACTTGATGAGCTTATTACCGGGAGAGAGTAAGTGGAAATAATTTTATTTAGAATTTCAAGAGAAGGATGACCTAATCTAGAATGTCACTCGGATAAAGTGGTTTTAGATACAGAGAGAGCATGGACGGATGAGTGTGGGACGAGATGATGCAGGATGGATTTGGTAGGCCACTCGTACACACCATCATGGAGTTTGCCCGTTGTTATTGTTGCCCCCGTGTTGAGATCCTTCACCTGAAAGTGGAAGGGGAAAAATTCAACCGGTACATTGTTGTTAGTACAAAGTTGGTGAATGGAGATAAGGTTTTTATGCATATGGGGAACACATATGACATTATTTAGAGAAAGTAAACGAGAGGGTGAGGGTAGGAGCATAGAACTGGTGTGTGTTATTTCAAGACTCGAGCCATCACCGATGACTACTCCATCTGGGCCGGTGTAGGGAGAGTGGATCGAGAGATTGGCCAGATCTGTAGTGACGTGATGCGATGCTCCGGAGTCAAGAAACCAAGTTGGTGTTGACGGTTGATTGACGGAGACATGGTGTGCACTCGGCCGCCAAGAGGATGAGGTCCGCGAACCATTAGGAGGAGCATTGGAGGGAACTAATGCATTGCGAAGGAGGCAGCATGTTTTGGCGCTGTGACCATGAACCCCACATAATTGATATCTTCCTTGATAACCAAGACCACCGTGGCTTGAGGGAGTACAAGAGCCGTGAGTGCGGTTGTCAAAGAAGAGTCGAAACTCAGGATGCCATTGCCCACGAGGCTTTGATTGAGCATTGTGAGCCAAGATTGGAGTCACATATGTAAGAGGTTGAAGCATAAGCAGATCAGCCTCTTGGTTTAGCAACTTCTCATGTAACTCAACAAAAGATATCAGGGTATCTTTAGCGTTGACAACATCTTTGGTGGACTTGTACTCATCATCTAGACCTGCAAGAATCAAATCAAGAAGATCTTCATGATCTATCAGCTTACCCAATAGAGCAAGTTCATCGGCTTTGACTTTGAAAAAATTCATGTAGTCGTCGATGGATTGGGCGCCTTTGGTGAATCTCCGCATCTGATCTTTGATTTGCTTCAGATGCCCTCGACTAGAGCGGTCGTAGGTGGCAGCGAGTGTGGTCCAAGAAGTGCCGGACATTGGAGCAGTGGCGATGAGAGCTTGACACGATGCAGAGATCGATCCAAGGAGAGCCGCGAAAATAAGACGGTCTTGGCGGAACCAGGGCCCATGGCGGGGTTTCTGAACGACAGCGTTGTTGATGACTATTGTCGCCGAAGGAGCCAGTGTCGGCTCAAGGAAATCTTCAAGGTTGTATCCTTGAAGGAGGGCTCGGATTTGCACGCTCCATGTGATGTAGTTGGCGGCGTTAAGTTTAGTAACATTAGATACATTGATATGAATCAATGTGGATAGAGGGTTGGCCGGATTGAAGGGAGTGACATTGTCACTCGATGTGGAGGAGCCGATGGGATTACCCTCGGTTTCCATATGAGAAGAGAGGCCGCCGAAAAAAAATTACACCGTTTGGTGAATATTGTGCTATGATACTATAAAGGTAATTGTTAATTGTGTATTATGTTTGTATGTCAAGTACATCTATATAGTTACAGAGATGGCTAAAATTACGAAAACCAAATACTAAAATCAAGGAATCGAATCATAACGGAAATATTGAAATCAAGGGATCTAATCAAGGCTATGATATAGTCTCCTTCTATTACTTTTCCCCATCGTTTTCTCATAAACTACCTAAGGTTTGTGATTTTAGAAGATTACCCAAGCACAAACAAAAGTTTGGTTATTGATACAAGGTTTAGAGATTCTTTCTTTGAGACATTTCTTACAATTTATCATATTTTTCTTTTTCCTACTATTCTCGCTTTCTTTGTTGGACTTTTTATCCCTTAGTTCGAGCTATTTTCCTTTGTGGTTTGTTGAGTCAGGTTCAACCTAGGGGATCTTATTGAAGGTTAGGGAATGTTCTTTCTCAACGTGCAGTTTCTCTTCAAGGCAATCCCATTGGCATGTCAAACTCGTTATTCAATGGTCTAGCATGGGAAATGGAAGTTTTTTACCCAAAACATGGACAACGTTAATCAATTCCTTAGTTGCTTCGAATTCTTTAGCAATTTAAACATGACACATACAATGTCATTGAACATTTCTATAGTAGCTTTTAATCCTTTCAGCAACTTCCTCTCTAGTGCTTACCATACTCTATTTTCTTTCACTTTAGTATTTCTTGTTCTTCTTCAACCACCTCTCCCATGCTCTTATTGATGAGGACATAAAGATGGATGAGGAGAGTGATCATCTCGTTTTCATACGTATTTCTTGCACGATTTAGGAGACGTTTTTGATACATATGTGATGTTTTACGTATGATTCCGTATCCGTTTTACTTGCTTTCGTGCTTTTCATGTTCTATCGTCCGCGTTAGATAGCTTTAACTGGGATTGCATGGTAGATAGGTTGATCGTTGGTTTCGGTCGTCTTGTGGTGAAACCGGTTTCCTAGGACGTTTATCTCATCGTTAGAACCCAAGTAGTTTAGTTACTTTCAGTATTTCATTCCTTATTCACCTTCTTTCGTTAGCAAGTTTGATTCGTAGTTCGGGTTTAGGTAGTGTTGCGTAGTCTCTGTGGGATCGACACCTAAAATACTACACACGTGCCGTGCACTTGCGGGTAGATTAGGTTATATTTAACTCTGATACGCATCAGAGAGTAAGAGATGAGATAAAAAATCTGATCTTGAAATTACTGGACCAATGACGCGTGCACGAGCCAAAAGATTACAAAATGCATTCACCAAACTTGTTCAAACTGAGTTTGGCAAGAGAGCTCCAGATGGAGGAGATACACAAGGAGATTTGATTTTAACCACACTAATTGGAGCCAAGGACGTGGAGACTTGAAGAACAAGAAGATTTGGGCGTTTTTGGCTAAAGCAACACAGAGTTTTGTTTAATCGGATTTATTTCCAGTTTTTAGCTCGGTTAGAGCTTATTTGCTTGGTTTGAGATTATTTTCGATTTATTTTGTTTAGGACTAAGTCAAAACTCATAGTTTTGCCTTCTTAGGGTTTATTTATGTCATTTTCTATTCAGTTGCAAGGCAGACTATGAATTTTGAGATTTGAGAGAGTTTCTTTTACAAGTTCTTGATTTCTAATCTTCAACTCTTGAGTTGAAGTTTGGAATTCAACCAGACTTATCAATCACGTAACTACCTATGATTGTGGCGTCATCGCACATTTTCAAGGTTTCTCAATCGAGTTCTTCAGGGGTTTAGGGCGTCCTCATTATTGAAACTAGTCCTAGGTTTCAGTTGTTGGTTGTTAAAGAAATCTATGTATGGATTTAAACAATTTCAAGGTAATGGAACTAGATATTTTACATATTCGTGACAAATAATATGTTTTCGAGGAGCAATATTGACCATGTGTCTATTACAAGTAATGCATGACCAGTCCTACATGTATTTGTTGATCTATGTGGACGACATGTCATTGCTACAAGGAGCTTGACAAAGATAAAAAAATTGAAGAAGACTCTTGGAGAATAGTTTGAAAATCTTGGGCATGGAGATTGCTAAAGACATGAGTTCTTATAGTTTATATCTATCTCAACAGATTTACTAGAGAAAGTGTTATCTAATTTTGTGTTGAAGGATGCAAAACTAATTAGTACACCATTGGGAATACATTTGAAGATTTTCACAACACATAGCAAGGAGGAACATGATGAGAACTTCAGAGAGTCTATACCTTATGCTAATGCAGTTGGTAACAAAATGTATGTTATGATAGGAACTAGGTCTGATTTGGCTTATCCTATTGGAGTCACTCTCACATAGATGACAGTGAGCGACAAATGTAATTCAGATAATGCAGCTGATTTGGATAAAAGGAGATCAATCTCAGATTTCATGGTCTAGGTTGTGGAAATATAAAGATTTGGAAGTTGCAACAAATAGTAGCTTTATCTACCACATATGAAGATTACATATCACAAACAAAAGATGTGAATGAAGAAATATGGTTGAAAGGACTTGTGAATGAGCTTGATTTTGAGCAAGGTTTAGAGTAGGTATTTTGTGACTTACAAAGCGCCATCAGTCTCTCAAAGAATAATGTTCATTATGAGACAACCAAGCACATAAATGTGTGATGCGTATCAGAGTTAAATATAACCTAATCTACCCGCAAGTGCACGGCACGTGTGTAGTATTTTAGGTGTCGATCCCACAGAGACTATGCAACGCTACCTAAACCCGAACTATGAATCAAACTTGCTAACGAAAGAATGTGAATAAGGAATGAAATACTGAAATTAACTAAACTACTGGGGTTCTAACGATGAGACAAACGTCCTAGGAATCCGGTTTCACCACAAGACTACCGAAACCAACGACCAACCTATCTATCATGCAATACCAGTTAAAGCTATCTAAGGCGGACGAACCTAACATGATATCTACCCTCTCTTAAGGCATAGACACGTGATCTAGACAAGCTGCCCCCTACTTTCGTGGCTGACAACATGAACTAAACCCATAAACTCTGTGATTCGCCCGTTCACCCTCAACCGTTGCTACCCTACTTTCGTGGCCTAACCTCGGTTGTTCTAAACCTGACTTTCTAGGACTAGAATTCTCCTTTCGGTCCTTCTCCTAATCCCTAACACATGCATCTACGTGGCCATCGCAAACACAAGTAAATTCAAGAACTCAGATAAAGAATAGATGAACTAAAACGGGAAGATGCATTCAAAATAGATCAAAAGCGGTCTCGGGATAGCCAAGGGCTAATCCCTTCTCCTAGAACAAACAAACTACTCGCTCATGCGTCTGTAAAGAAACATAAACATAGTAGAAAGTCTAAGGAACATAAAAACCAAACAAAACCGAAGTGGTGGTGCTTGATCTCCAATGCTCCTCGCTTATCTCCTCGCAAGAATCTGCTCTAACTTCACTGAATTGTTCCCCTCTGTATGCTTGCTGTAATGACGTCTTTTTGCCTCCTTTTAAGCCTCCTAAGTCGGTCCAATTGTTGCCCTAATTGCCCCACGAGTTCCCTTATGTTTTAAGTTAAGTTTACTTAAGTTTTGAGAGGTTTCGGGCCACTACCCGCTCGGGTAGTGAGTGTACCCGCTCGGGTGCGGCTAGGGCAGTTCGTGCGCGTCCTGTGGTGCTGGAATGGTGCCCGATCGGGCATGGCATGTGTGCCCGCTCGGGCACAAGGCAAAATGGTCCTAAATGCTTGCCCGAGTCGTGCTAAATGGTCCACACAATTGGCCGTAGGTTTTGCCCGATCGTGCAAGGGTTGTGCCCGACCGGGTGAGGCTTTTCCATGCTCAATCTCGTCCCGTTTGTCCCGTGATGATCCCCAAAGTTGCTCCTTAGCTCCGTGCATGTTCCTTTAGCTCCAAAATAGTCCAAATACGCGTAAAAACCTGTAAGAACATGAAAAGCACGAAAGCAAGTAAAACGGATACGGAATCATACGTAAAACATCACATATGTATCAAAAACGTCTCCTAAATCGTGCAAGAAATACGTATGAAAACGAGATGATCAAAATCCCCCAGACTTGAATGTTTGCTTGTCCCTAAGCAAACGTAAACGTGGAATACATGGGGTATGAAAATACGAGAATCCCCCTTCTCCTAGAGATACCGCTAAAGCGAGCCTAACCGATCAACTAGCATATTGTGAGCAAATTCGGCCTACTCGAGTTTTCAGCCTTAATCCTAGGTCCACCACGGTTACCCATAAGAAAGTAAATCAAAGGAGACTAGACACACTACCGTAACTCCCTCCACCAGAAAAGACTTCAGACTATGCTAAACCTAGGTCAACCGAGGATACTTGTTTCTTTCTTTCCGAGCTTCTTCTTTTTTTCTTTTTCTTTTTCTTCTTTTTGTTTTTCTTTTTATGAATTTTTTCTTTTTTTTTCTTTTGTTTTCTTTTATTTTTCCATTTTTCTTTTCTTCTTTTTCTTTGCATACACACTAGGCTTCTAGGACGTCGGATTTGAAGGGATCCAGCCTCTACTTAGACCCAGACTACCGATGACGGTATACTCATGCATCTCGTGTAAGAGTGCAGCGGAGTAGGTGGCTTTTTGTGCCTTGCCCTTAGGACGTAGAAAGATGATCGCCAACCCACCACTTAGACCCGAGCCACCGAAGGAGTAACAAGGTCGATGCACTCATATCGATTTTTGATCATGCTTATTAGGCACTATTTCTATCGACAGCGGAGTGTTAGTGTGTGCTTTTCAATCTGCAAAACAAGCTCGATTTTATATGATCCAATGATCCTCAATGTAACCAAAGTAAAGTGTCGTCTACACGAAGTATGACCATCTGGGTAGAGAAAATAAACGACAGACCAGCCTAGCAACCTCGTCTAAACATCCCCACAAGTAACACTAGGATTCCCAAGAACTACGACCTATTGTTTTTCAGCCGACTAATAAGCTCTAACGCATAGGAAAACCTAGCTCAATAATGCAAAGTCTAACGGAAAAGGTCAACCTCTTAAGCATTCCTAAGTTCAGGGTTCATCCTGGGATGATGCCCGATCGGGCATGGCATGTGTGCCCGCTCGGGCACAAGGCAAAATGGTCCTAAATGCTTGCCCGAGTCGTGCTAAATGGTCCACACAATTGGCCGTAGGTTTTGCCCGATCGTGCAAGGGTTGTGCCCGACCGGGTGAGGCTTTTCCATGCTCAATCTCGTCCCGTTTGTCCCGTGATGATCCCCAAAGTTGCTCCTTAGCTCCGTGCATGTTCCTTTAGCTCCAAAATGGTCCAAATACGCATAAAAACCTGTAAGAACATGAAAAGCACGAAAGCAAGTAAAAAGGATACGGAATCATACGTGAAACATCACATATGTATCAAAAACGTCTCCTAAATCGTGCAAGAAATACGTATGAAAACGAGATGATCAATGTGCGATGACATTTTATCATAAAATGTGATTATAAAAGAAGCTGTAAAAGTTGTCAAGATACACACAAATGTTAATCCAGCTGATGCATTAACAAAAACACTGTCCATTAACAGCTTCAATTCAACAATAAACTTGTTGAATCTCACAAAAGCTTAAAGGTGAGTAAGTTATTTATTCTAGGATCATGAAATCTTATGTGGAATGTTAAGAACAAGGTGGAGTTTGTTTGTTGAGGTTGTTTTAAACATGCATGAAATCTTATATGGAAATAGAAGAAGGAACATTGATGTAAAATTAAGTGTCAATTAGTTAAAGTTATTAAGTAAGTTGAAGGACTTAACTCTGCAATATTATTGCAGAGTGTTTTTTGCAAATCTTTCATGGAGAATTTTTTCATTTGTAGGGGATGTAAAAGGTTATTACTTGATGTAATCGGAGTATCAAACATAGTGAATAAGATCCCAAGAACTTTCTAATACGTAGGATTGATCTAATAGATCGATCCGAACACATAAAATATTCGAGTCGTTATTCTGTTTTTCTTTTTTTTACTCTGCAACTGTTTTTGAATTTTCTAAAAGTATTTTACTTCAAACTTTAACACAAACTTTGAAGGTATGAATTGGTAACTTGTAAAGTGCCTTTGGTGAAAATCCTAAAAAGGAATGTACACATATCGGTCTCAATGATTGGAGTTTTCGTATTCACCTGTTATGGATTATTGTGGTATATACGATATGGAGTGGCAAAGCAATAGTTCAAGGTTAAAGTCGGAGATAAGGAATTTCGGAGAATAATGGGGATGCATGTGCTCATTGCCTTATCATATTTTTCGGTAATATTGTTTTTTCTTTTTTAATTAGTAATATTCAATATTCAACACTTTTGTGGCAAACAAATAAATATGTTTTTGAAATTTAATATTCAAAAACATATTTTCTTTTTTAATTAGTAATGTATACAAGTTTAGATCATGAACGTATCAAATAAAAAACTAATAACAAAGGTTATTATGCAATAGATCTTACATGATTAATAGTAATTTATGGATTTTGTGTTTATTTATATTTATACGGAAAAATCACAAAATGTTGTATTTATATAAAAGATGTAAGAATTTAATTATTCAAGCATAATTAGTTAATGATACAATTGATTTTATCAATCTCAAGAAATTCTTAAAGCGGAACCGGATAATATATTTATTAATGGGGACAAACATCTTTATCTCTATGAAATATTATGCTTTAATCATTAAAACATTCGTCTCATCTAATTCCAATCCGAACTTTGCGAATTCACCCTATTCCCCATAAACTTTACAAATTCATTTTATTCTTCCTCCCTCCATTCCTCGTAAGCACTTTCAACTCACAATCAAAATTCAATCTGTTTTTCTCTAGATTTCTAAATTCAGTATATCCCCATACGTCAAATTCAAAGTTTATAATACAACTTAATTACATTCGACTTTTTCCAAGTTATCATAATCCATCCTGAAATTTTTAATGCAGTCTATTTCTCCCCGAAGTTTCCACATACATTTCATTTCCCCTAAAAAATTTCTAAATCAACCTATTTTTCTCAAAAAATATTCAAATTAAATGTATTTGCTCTAAGTTTTCAAATTCAATATATTTTCTCCTGGAATTTTCAAATTTGACCTATTTGTCGTGAATGTTCTAAATTCAACCTATTTTCATTGGATAAAAAATTATCGACATAATAATTAGGGTTATACAACTCGAATTCGGTTCGAATTTTTATTTTATTACCACATATATGCATTATTTGGATTTCAATAAATAATAAATATTCATTTATAAACATAAATTTAGTTAATAATAGCATATTCATATTTTTAAGATAGACTAAATTCAAAATTTTGGTTAGAAAATAGATTAAATTTTGATTTGGATATTTAAAACTAACTAATTTATAAGTGAAGTTAGTCAAATTTTAGCATAGTGAAATAAGATTGAACTTACAAAGTTTAAAGTGAATAAATAGATTTTTTATTTAAAAGGAAATATGACTAGAACACAATATTTAGATCAGAAATAAACCTTTTTTCTAAATGAAATTTGGTGATTTTATCTTTTATTAACGCAAGGGAAAACATTTTGAAAATATTTGAAGTTAATTTGTTTTGTTAAAAAACTCTTGGACTTGTGAATTCTCCAAAAATATAGTAAAAATAATATTATGTTCAGATAAAAGTATTTAATATTTAAATTTAACTCGAAATGTTTTTATATTTAGTTAAAATACATTGATTATTTCAGCTATATGACATGATACGATGAGATTTTGGGTTTAATTTAAACATTAATAATGGTATTTGGTAAGAAATTAATTTATATGATATTTACAATTTAAAATATTTTATTTTCTAATGTGAAAATAAAACCCCAGTAACATCTTCAAAACCGGAGAATTTCAAAAATGTCTTTGTAGGGTTTAAATACTTCAAAAATACATTTCTTTGAAAAAAAAATTTCAACTTCAAATCTACCCTTAAAATATTGATAATCCCATATTATTTTTGTCGACAAATTTTCTCTTTTCTCCAGAGCATCTCGATTTCTCTCTACTGTGGCGCGAAAATAACTGTTCTTCCACACCACAATAGATTAGACGAAAGTAGCTTGATATCGGCATCAGATTCACTGCCAATAGGTTGAAATCGTTTGTTGTCAACAAAGAAGCTTGCATTTAAGTACGTTCCGTAGAAAAATTTTTGCACTGGGTCACAGAGTCTTAGGGGTCTAAGTGTCGCAGGGGTATTAGGGTCGCAGGGATAAAGGGATCACAAAGGGGTCAAAGGGTCACAAGGGTACAAGGGTCGAGGGGTAAAAAGGTCGCAGGGTTTATGATAGGATCGCAAGGGTAAAAGGGTCGAAAAGATAAAAGGGTTGCAGGGGTCCAATGGTCGAAGAGGTAAAAGGGTCGTAGGGGTCAAAGGGTCGCAGGGGTCAAAGGGTCGCAAAGGGACCTCTTCGACCCTTGGACCTCTGCGATCCTTGTATCTCTTAGACCCTTGGCGACCCTTATCCCTCTACTACTCTTGTTACAATAATACTAAATCCACAAAAACAACGATACTAACAATAATACTTAATATTGAATAATAGTAAAAATAATTTATTATTTACAAATACAATTATTTACAAATAATATGAATAAAATTTTAAAAATAATAATTATCAAGTTATTTACAAATAATTGACTCAAATATCTACGAGCCTTGTACATCTGCGACCCTTGTACCCCTACGACCCTTGTCCCTCGCGACCTTTGGATCCGTGCGACCCTTCATCCTCTGCGACCCTTGTCCCCGCGACCCTTAGACTCGTGCAACCCTTGTCCTCTTTCGACCCTTGTCCCTCTGCGACCCTTGTTACAATAATAGTAAATCCACAAAAATAATGATACTAACAATAACACTAACAATTGAATAATAGTAAGTCCACAAGATCAAATGAAGTTTAAGTTAAAAGTAGGTTCAAAGAAATCAAAATACAACTCAAATAAAAATATGTTGTTGACAAATCGAAGCACAGGTTCTGCTCCATTGGAGAACAGTTCTACTATGAGGGAACAACCCACGTTCAGTCCATTTTCTTGACAAAACTATCTCCACCCCCCTCTAATGCAAGCGCCACCACGACTCACGGGCCTCAAAGCTGCTGGCCAATAATAGAATCTTCCGCAATCGAGCATTCTGCAATCGAGGTACATCATTATCTTACATCGTCTACGGCAAAAGTGTCTGCGACATCACCAAGTTACATCAGTATAAATGAATAAAAGTCGAATAAATAACCAAATTATATATGATGAATCGGTTTGAGGTCACTCATCAATGAATCTACGGTCAGATTTGAATGCGTGACTGCTACAATGAAAACCATGTCATCAGGAGTGGCCCTTGTACCTCTGCGACCATTGGACCCCTACGACCCTTTATGCTTTATTATTAAAAAATTATTTACAAATAATATGAATAATTTTTTAAAAAATAACAATGTACAAAATTGAATTATCCATTCCCAAAAAATAAAAATTATTTACAAAGAATATGAATAAACTGTTAAAAAGAACAATGTACCAAATTATATCTTCCATAATCAAAGAGTAAATTTTTTTTATAAAGTTAGTTACAAATGACCCTTGGTCCGTGCAACCCTTGTCTCCCTCCGACCCTTGGACCTCTGTAACCCTTGTCTCTCAGTGACCCTTGGACCCCTCCGACCCTTGGACCCGTGCGACCTTGGACCTCTACGACCACTTGGACCTCTGCGACCCTTGTCTTCCTTCGATCCTTGTACCTCTACAACCCTTTGTCCCCTGCGACCTTTGCCCCTCTACGACCCTTGGACCCTATGCAAATCTTGTTACATTAATAGTAAATCCACAAAAACAGTGATACTAACAATAATACGTTCTATTGAATAATAGTAAAAAACCAACCAAATACGAACATGAATTTCAAGTTTAAAGGAATGTTGTTGTTCAAATGAGGTTCAAAGCAATAAAAATACAACGAAATTCAAACTTTTTTTTTGTAGGCCTGATAGAGGGAAAAACCGTAGACAAGGAACATCATGAACAACATGCAGTTCGAATTTGAGGGTACAATCCAGTTTAAGTCCATGATCGTGACAAAACTTTGTCCAACCCTTGGTGATGCTTGCGCCATTGCGTTTCACGGACCTTAGATTTGCCTCCCAAATCTGTCCATAATTGATTATCAGATCAAACTTACTTTGTCTACCACAAAGACCACGCGAACTCGCGAACTCTATCGGAAGTGTCTGCGATAACCGAATAAATTTACAACGACGTCAAACTAATGCATATACGGCCAGATTGATGAATCGAATAAATATGTTTGAGTTCACTTACCACTGCATCTACGACCAGATTTGAACGCGTGACTAGTACCGTGAAAATTCGCTGACCAGAAGAAGATGACCCTGTTTCTACGAATGATGATGATATAGATGATGCATATTGTAGAATACGCATATCATCTCCGAAATTAGTTACGTGAAAAACCATATCACCTTCGTGACGGAAAACTAAGAAATCCCGAATACAAAAATCATGGTCCTTAGAGAAATATTTCCATCCATCAGTGAATCTTGAGCCATCCAACTTGACTTTCCATATTTTGTTAGACACATCCGATTTAAGCGTTGTCGTTTTGTCGTCCCTCGTTTCCCCGTAAATATGCTCATCTAAAAATTTCGTTGGAAAAGTCAAATCTGTACAATCTCTACATTAACATACCGAATGAGAGAGATGAAGGAGATTATGAGGTAGTTCTCCATAAAGCTCGGAAGAATGATTTGGACGAAGGTAGGGAAATGTGGAATTTTTCGGCAAAAAATGGATGGAAAATGATGAGAGTTAGAGAGAGTGTGTCGTTATTCGAAAAAGGATGGGTGGAAGATGATGAAAGTTAGAGAGAGTGTGTCGTTATTCAAAAAACGAAATGGCTAGAATTTGAAAAGACACGACCCTGACATCGAATCGCCGTCAGATGGAATTCGATAAGACACGATCACACAGTTATATTTTTTTCAAATTTTGGTGAAAAGTTTGGAGGGAATTTTGGTGAAAATGATAAAATGTCAAAAACCTATCAAAATTGAGGGTGACATGGGTCGCATGGGTCGGGTCGCATATATACGAAGTCGACGAATTTACAAGTTTATAATGATAAAATGACAAAAACCAATCAAAACAATACATTTACAACATCAAACTAATTAATTCCAAATGAGGGTCGCATGGGTCGCATATATTGATTAATAGATGCGAAATCGACGAATTTACGAGTTTATAATGATAAAATGACAAAACCAATCAAAACAATACATTTACAATGTTAAACTAATTAATGCCAAATGAGGGTCACATGGGTCTCTTGGTCACATATATTGATTAATAGATATAAAATCGACGAGAATTTACGGGTTTGTAACACTACAAAAGAACATGCATTTTCCAACGGACAAATCCGTTGGAAAATGCCTAAAATCCGTTCGAAAGGGCTCTTTCCAATGGATGGCAACAGATTTCCGTCTGTTGGGAAACGTTCGTTGGAAATCCGGATCCGTTGCAATTCGCAACGGACTTGCAACGGATAATATCCGTTGCAAAATTGTAATGGAACTTCCAATCGAAACATCCGTTGGAAAGTTGTAACGGACGCTCGTTGAAGATATCTTGAGCAACCATGTTAAGAGTTTAGAGAACTCCGTAGCACAGCAAGCCGTCTCATCCTCTCGAAATCTCGGACAACTTCCCGGCAAGCCCAAATTAAACCCGAAGCGGGAATTTAGCTTTGTAACGGGCATCCGTTGGAAACTGGCGGGAAATAGCAACAGACGTCCGTTGCAAATTGGCGGGAAAGGGCAACGGACGTCCTTTACCATTTGACGGGAAATAGCGTCCAACGGATGCTCGTTAGACATTCCAACGGGCATCCGTTGGAAATCTTGTAAAAAAATAAAAAAATAAAAAACTAAGAAAATAAATTTTTTAAAAAATCATAATATTTTTTAAAATAAATGTTTTTAATTAAAATATTAAATTGATTACAAAAAACATTAAAACTAAAACGACTCCTATCTATCCTATTACATTTCGTTTAGATCGGCTGGGTCGATATCGTCTCTCTGATCGCCACCACCTCTAGATGGTGTTGCATCTAAATCGGGACCTGGTTTTTGCTGCGACGTTGATCCCCTCCCTTGGCCAGACATCAACTCGATGACGCTCTCCAAGTGCTGAACTTTGGCTTCGAGCTCCCCGATCCGACGTTGTTGCGAGAAACTCTCTTTCACTATGGGAGGTACCATCGTGGCGTCCTAGACGATATCCTTTTGAAGCACCCCGAGACCGTATAGACGTCCCTTATACGGTCTCACCGACTACATGACAAACAAAAGTAACGTTAGATTTTTACATATTATTTTATTAGTAATATAAAAATAAAATAATGAACTTTTACCTCTAAATAAATTTTGTCCTTATGTAAAGGACTGAGTTCGTCGGGACTTGAACCACAAGCTTGATATGTGTATGTGATTTTCTCCATCACAGCTCTCACGGTTCGCTCTGCTCGAGGATCGACGAGTTCGGGTTCGTCGGCCTCTTCCCCGACAACCATCTTCTTCTTGACATGGGTTTCTAATACCAGCTCAAGAAGAGTCGGTTCTCTTCCTATCCGTTGCATCTATAATATAAAATAAAGTTGGTTAGATAAATATTTAAATAAACAAAAAATTTAAATAAACAAAATTTTACCAATTCGTGTCTTTGTTTCGGGAAGGATTTTGATCCCGAAGTATGGCGATGCGGACCATCTCCGGGAACCTTCTCACCGTAGTGATATTTTTTGGCCTTCTCGCTCTTGGCCTTGAATTTTTCGGACACCCAATGCTGAATCATTTTACTGAAGACCGCGTCTGTTTCCCATTTCGGTTTGCGATTGTTGGCGTAGTAGTTGTGTTTCGCGTTGTTCATCATCACGCGCATCCGCGCCTGCATGTCGTGCATCCATGCTGTGTAGATGCGCAACGTATCCTTTCGCCACAATCTGTATGAGCGCTGCAAAAAAAGTTATAAAATTTTAGTTTTATAACATATATATATATATAACTAATAAGTTGAAATTTAATTTAATCAAAAGCTTACTATAAAAGTGCGTCACCATCGCTGACGGACAAATTCTGGCATAACTTGCTAGGAATAATATAATTTGTCCTGTAAGGACCCTTGGATAATGATGATGTTTGTGTATTTGAGTACATCATCAACATCAAACCTGCAAATCAACATTACAAAGTTAGATAATATTTATAACATATAATCATACAAATGAAAATAGTAATTTTTTACCATAACGACCCAGGAGAACGTTCGGGATCGATAATCGGAAGGGTTGGACGCCCATCGAAATCATCGATCAAGGGATCAAATATCTACCATATCGTCCTCTTCATCAAATATCGGCGGTGCCGATTCTGGTGAAGGAGAACGATATGGTGGTGGTGGAGGCGGGGGAGGAGCTCCCGCGGAACCAGCCAATAAACCCCCCAATCCTATAAACCGTCTCATCTCATTGTTTTTTCTAAGGATTTCAAAGTGTTTATGGGTGAAATGTGAGTTTGAGAGGATTTTGAGATTGCGATTTGTGTTGAAATTAGAACTTTTCAACGGGTTTATATATATCAAATTTCCAACGGGCATTCGTTGGACATTACAACAGATGCCCATTGGAAACCATGTCATCTCAACGAACGCAGTAAATTGACGTGACATGCTGCATTCCCGAGGCAACGGATGGCTAAATGGCGACTCGTCTCTCTTTGCAATGGGCATCCGTTGCGATTTCCAACGGATGCCCATTGGAAATTCTGTAGACTAGGTTAGGCATCATTACCTATTTCAACGGGCGTCCGTTGCGCGTTCCAACGGAAGCCCGTTAGAATTATTTCAAACGTTAAATTTCCAACGGATGCCTGTTGGAAAATTGGTAACGGGTGTCCGTTAGAAATTTTGCAACGGATGCCCGTTAGAAATGTGGAAAACTTAGAAATTTTTTCTAAGTGCCGGGGGCGAGTTCGTGTTTCAACGGGCATCCGTTAACATTTTCAACGGATGCCCGTTGATATTAGATAATTCTAAGTTGTAATACATCAAACATCATTTATATAACCTGTTCGATTGTATTAAGATTTCGATTGTTCGATTACGCATCATATACATTACTACACATCATGGACGTTACACGTCATTTACATTACACATCATCTACATTTATTACACATAATAGACATTATTGTATTTACATTTCTTCTTTAGTAGATTCATCGATGGGCGAGTCTTCTTTCGCTTGTTCATTGAATTCATCGCCGTTTTCATCTTCAGCATCTTCCGGTTCAACGTCTTCATAATCGCGTATGAGTTCTCCATCTATGTCATTTATCGCAAGAATCTCCTCGCGATCTGTATCAATTAAACGAATCGGCTGCGGATGATCGGGTTGCAACAGATCTTCTTTATCATCAGAGCTTATGATCCCTCGTGGCTTGATTTTTACTACGTCCTGCCACGCCTCTCTTTGACGTTTCAATGTTTTTGGATATTGCACATAACATACTTGATCTGCTTGATCTATTGTGATGAATGGATCATACTTACCATATTACCGTGCCCGATTGACGTCAATTCCTCCCCAACGGTTTTTTTCGTATTCCACGTCCTACGGTTGGGTCAAACCACTGACATTTAAAAAGTATCACCTTCAATCCAACGAGACCGGGATATTCCAGTTGTATAATTTGGTGCAAAATGCCATAGAAGTTATCACCTTCTATGTCACTATCAACGCAAAACACCATAGTTGTATGTGCTTCTATGTTTTCCGTGCTCGTACGTATAGAACTTGTAGCCAGGAGTAAACAAGATTGGCCAACACATGACATTTCGTGCGGGACCATTAGCCAAATCTTTTAACCACGTAGGAAGTCTTTCAGCAGAACATTTCACCTGTATGTAGCATAAACAAATAATACTTTTAGATGCAATTAATTTAAATAGATGTGTACACGAGTAGTACTTACGTAATCTCGAAACCATGAGCCATAATGTTGAACTTTCATGTCTGTGAGTTCATTTGCATTTAGATGAGGATATGTACCAAGTACTTCTTCATTAAATATCATGAATAATGAAAATATATATAAGATTGAAATTAATATGTACCATGTGCATACCTTTCCAACGGTAATAACTCTTGACAATTTAGTAGTATATATGTGTGGACGTGATTATACTCCTCTGGTGTTAACCAATATTCATCGGATTTACCTCCTGTACGTCTAATCGGTGTAAATATTTCAGGAATTGTGCCAAACTGCAGATTATATTGATACAGATAGTTTGTGTGATCATCCGCTGTACGACGTTCTTTCATTTGAATATGCGACTCGAAATAAAATGTGCTGGAATATGTGATTTCTTCCAGCAAGTATTGTTTGACAATATATCCTTCGACCGCTGCTTTGTTTTTTGCTTTTTTCTTTAAATGAAAGAAAAACCTTTCAAAGGATACAATCCATCTGAATTGAACTGGCCCACCGAGTATTGCCTCATATGTTAAATGTATTGGCAAATGCTCCATGGCATCGAAGAATGAAGGCGGAAAAACTTTTTCCAATGCACATAATACTTCAGAAATATTGTTTATCATTACTTTCAAGTCATCATCTTTTAAATTCCTCGAACATATATCTCTGAAAAATATGCTGATTCCGCATAACACATCGTGTCTTATCGAAAAAGTTCTTCTCGATATGCATAACATCTAAATTATGACGTAATATCAATGATTTCCAGTATGGTAGTTCCCAAAAGATACTACGTTTATACCAGTTATGCCATTCACCTTGACCTTTTGGTTTACGATGCCCACGATCTCCACCGCATTCAACCGATTCTTGTAAATCACCCATTGTGTTCAATCTTTCGTAAAGGATTTGTGTTCCGGTTTGCATGCACGGTGCCTCTTTTTTTTTAACCACATTCTTCCGAAAATGTTTTTTATCTTTCCGGAAAGCATGGCCACGAGGAAGAAATCTTCTATGACAATCAAACCAACATGGTTTCTTACCATGTACTAGACGAAATGCATCTGTATCCTCCATACAATATGGACATGCCAATCTTCTGTGCGTGCTCCATCCAGATAACATTCCATAGGCAGGAAAATCGCTAATTGTCCACAACAAGACCGCTTTCAATGTGAAATTTTGCTTAGTACTGATGTCATAAGCAAAGATTCTTTTGTTCCACAACTGTCGTAATTCATGAATTAATGGCTGCAAAAAGACATCGAAACTTTTCTTCGGATGTTCTGGTCCTGGAATCAACAATGTCAGAAACATTACCTCTCTTTTCAAACACATCTCGGGAGGCAAATTATACAGGGACAAAATCACCGGCCAAAGAGAATATTGACTTCCAGATTGTCCATAAGGACTAAAACCATCCGTGCATAAGCAAAGATAGACGTTTCTCGTTTCATACGCGCACTCGGGAAATATTTCATTGAAATCTTTCCAAGCCTTACCATCTGATGGATGTTGCGTTATACCTTCGACCGTTGAGTGTTCTGTGTGCCATCTCATTGCCGCAACAATTTTTTTTTATTTATATAACCTTCTCAACCTGTTTGCTACAGGCATATAGAACATTTTCTTGTATGGTACATATTTACGTGAAGATGGTTTTTTAGGCCGAAATCTGCTTGCACCACAAAACTTGCATTCCAACAAGTCTTTATCATTTTCCCAAAACAACATGCAACTGTTTCTACAAACATCAATTTTCTCATATGGCATTCCCAAATCTTTTAACACATTCTTTGTTTCGTAGCATGTCTCAGGAGCTTGATTATTTTCCGGTAAATATTCTCGCATTGTTTTGAAAAATGAATCCATGCAATTTTCAGCCATATTGTAGTCTGTTTTAATACTCATCAATCTTGAAGATAAAGATTAACGAGACTGACCTTCACAACAACCTTCATATATAGGCTGTTTCGCCGAATCCAATAGGTTGAAGAATCGACATGCCTCGATGTTCGGCATCTCTTCATGCGTTTGTTCATTAGTAGCTCTAGGAAAAGCATCTGACACCATTTCCACATATAGATTGGACGTTGATGCTTTATAAATAACTTCTTCATTTCGTTCTACTTGTGCATCTTGCAGAATATCTCTAACACCGCAATTTTCACCGTGAAAAAACCAAATTTCATAATTTTAACCGAAACCTACCTCATAAAGATGTTTACAAACAATTTCTTGACTTTGATACTTCATGTTTTTGCATCTTTTGCATGGACATAACATTGTCCCGCGTTCTTGACACAAAAGCTGCATCGATGCAAAACTCATAAATTGCTCCAATCCGTGTAAGAATTCTTGCGTAATCTCTTCAATTATAGGATCTTTTCGTCTATGCATCCACTCTCTTGATCTATATATATTTTGACTTGAAAAAGATGACAATTTTTTGAAAATATTTTTGTTATTGATGGTTTGATGCATTCTTTGGTATGATCTAAATATTGAACATTCCAACGGACATCCGTTGGAAATTGCAACGGATGTCCGTTGGAGGTTCACGTGAATTTATTTAAACCGGTGGCCTCGAAATTACCAAATTCAACGAGCATCCGTTGCAAATTCTAACGGGCATCCGTTGCAATTTCCAACGGATTCCCGTTGAAATTATATCCAACGGATTCATGCCCGTTGAAATTGCTTACAAATCCGTTATTTTAGCATATTACAATAGTTAGATCTTTAAATTACGATTTTGTAATTATAGTTCATTTCATTTGATCTCAAGCGGTGAACAAAATCCGAAATAACGCGAAATATGTAATCAAACTCAAACGGTGAACAAAACCGAAATAACGCGTAATATGTAATCAAAATTTCAACTACAATTTCATTAAGTTCTTTTCAATTACACTATTGTAACAATAACCTAAGGAAAAACATTTAGGAAATAGGCAAAGTCCTCCGACACCTCCGTCGTCAAATTTAACTAGCATCTTTACGTCTATTATCGAATTCAAAAACAACCTTCATAAACTGCATAACCGTCGGGAATCATTTTCCCGATCCCGGCGGTTAGACAGTTTATAAAAGTTGTTTTGGATTCAACAATAGATATTAAGATGGTTGTTATTGATGGTTTGGGTAACCTTAGGTTATAAATAGTAAATATTCCAATGAACATCCGTTGGAAATTGCAACGGATGCCCGTTGCTCCATCACGGTAATTTAATTCGACCGTTGAACCTCGAAATTTACAATATCAACGGCATTCGTTGCAATTTCTAACGGGCATCCGTTACAATTTGCAATGGACACTCGTTGTAATTATTTTCCCGGTTTCTAACGGGTATTCCAACTGATATGGCCAACGGACTAAATCCGTTAAAAATCGCGACGGATTTCAACGGATGCAACGAAAATAATCCGTTACAATTCCGTTGAAATTTGTAATGGATTGCAATGGATTTAGGCCTGTTGAAAATATCAACAAGTTCGTTACAATTCGTTGCTAATTGTTTCCAACGGACGAATCTGTTGCCCCGTCCGTTGGAAACTGCGAGTTTTTTTGTAGTGTAATGATAAAATGCCAAAAACTAATCAAAACAATACATTTACAACGTTAAACTAATTAATGCCAAATGAGGGTTGCATGGGTCGCATGGGTCGCTTGGTTACATATATTGATCAATAGATGTGAAGTCGACGAATTACGAGTTTATAATGATAAAATGACAAAAACCAATCAAAACAATACATCTACAACGTCAATCAACGGTTAAAACAGGTTATGACCCATGTGTCCCTAGTTGAGTTTTGTATAAACAATGCTTGTGTTTCAAAAGTTATAGTAGTGTTTTAAGAACTCGTGAGATGAGCTTGAGAAAATTTCAAAAAATACATTTAACCTTTTGTTCAAATGTCGATATTGTTTATATTATTATCGATATTGATTCTAAATTAGACATATACAACTCAAATATATTCATAATGATATATTGATAATGGCATGCGTCGCTTGGTCGCATATATGGATCAATAGATGCGAACTCAACGAATTTACTAGTTTATAATGATAAAATGACAAAAACCAAACAAAGCAATACATTTACAACGTCAAACTAATTAATGCCAATTGAGGGTCGCATGGGTCGCAAGGATCGATCAAAGATTCTATATCAAAACAATACATTTACAACATCAGTCAAAGACTCTGCACGCATTCTATTTCCACTAGAGAGATAGTTCATTGGCCGAGAATTATCTCCTGCCATGTACTTCGTCTTCCAGTCTTCTGCATTTTTCTTGTTTGGTATTGCAGTCAAGAGTTAACTCGTGCCATGTGCTTCGTCTTCTAGTCACATTTCAAGAGTGACCCAACATCGTCACCTAAGTCACCCCCACAACTCGTCAATGACTGCATAGAGACTGAGTCTGTCGATTACCAAGACCTTGAGTAACACATAGACAGCACGATGTCTTGCATCGACAATGGTGACTGCAGCACACATGTCACAAGGGTAAAAAAGATTTTTCATAGAAATTGGGGTTAGATACGCATACTAAGAGAAGAGACGTAGACGTTAACTTATACACATGGGTCGAAAAACAGGAGTCTGACAGCAAAACAACAAGTCATATAGGTCGGAAGAAAGGAGTCTGACTGCAAAACGACAAGTCACATGGGTAAGAAGGATCACATGGCTCGGAAGACAGGAGTCTCACAGCAAAACGACAAGTTGCATGAGTCGTACATGGGTCATATGTCGTCGCATGAGGTCGCATGCGTCAGATAGGTTCCTGTTTAAAATTGATTCTAATTTAATCCGATTGAGGGTCGCATAACGGGTCATATTGGGTCGCATAAGTCGGATGGGTCATAACCTTACAAACAATATATGCAAAATAAGATATTTTCAACGTTTAAATATTGATTACATAAGGTCACAAAGGTTACAAAGGTCACAGAAGTTACAAAAAAAGTTACATAAGGTTACATAAGGTCTCAAAGGTCACAATGGTTACAAAAAAGGCAAGACAAAGGTTGAAGAAAAAGGAAAAAAAAGATTACATAAGGTCTCAAAGGTCAAACTTGCCGACTTTAGAGATACATCGGAGCCCTCCCCCGTAAAGAGAGTCGTGTGTGACTCAACGCCTTCTCCAAGTTGACCTCGACCGTGACCTTAGGTAACACGAATACAGCATGATGTCGGAGTCTGCCGATAACCAAGACCTTATGTAATATAGATACAACACAAAGTCCTCCATCCACGTTGTAAGTACTTGTGTGTGTCTGCATAGAGACCTAGTCCGACGATTACCAAGACCTTGAGTAACAAATAGACAACACGATGCCATGCTTCTACCATTTGACCTTCGTGATGAAGGTCAGAACGGTTACAAAGGTAACAAGGTTTTTCAGAGAATTTAGGGTTAGAGACTTAGACGAAGAAAGGAGAGAGATAGGATTCTCCCGATTCATTCTCATCTCAAATGGGTGTTATGGCGAGACTTAGAAAATTTGATGAACCTTTTAGTATAGGGGTAACAGAGATGTGTCGCAATGGTTTTGAGTGTGGCATTGGTAAAATAAAAAACATAGCTAGCACTAGAAAAGCCAGTAGTATGACATTGAAAGGACTAGTCGAAAGGGTCACAATGGCCAAATGGGTCGCAAGGGTCGCACGGGTCGCAATGGCCACATGGGTCGCAAGGGTCGCATGAGACTCTGTGACCCAGTGCGACCCTGCGACCCTTATACCTCTG
The DNA here is from genome assembly GCA_036759665.1 of Gynandropsis gynandra. NCBI lineage: Eukaryota > Viridiplantae > Streptophyta > Magnoliopsida > Brassicales > Cleomaceae > Gynandropsis > Gynandropsis gynandra. The sequence continues at coordinate 47,772,703 of CM071863.1, forward strand.
CGACCTTGTACCCCTACGACCCTTTGACCCCTGCGACAATGTACCAAATATTTAAAAAATAACAATGTACCAAATATTTACATCTTCCATTCCAAAAAAAACAATGTACCAAAATATCAAGTTAGTCTTGAGGTGGAGGGATACATTTTCCTTTACTAAATATATCAGCCGCCATCTTTTCACGCATGGAAGTAACAGTGTCGTTGCAAATGAAGTGAAAAGTGTCACTCTTTCTCATTAACGAGGCTTCTACGAATTTGTAGGCGAAAACACCACAGTCATTCATGTTTTTGTTCTGTGAGAGACCTTCATAATACTCATACTTCCATTCATCTTCTTCAGAAGCCAAAGAAGGAAACCCTCCGAGAATGAGCATCTCGGGGACAACGTTTCTTACCTTCTCAATCACCGGATCGATATGCGTTTTCTTCATGCTGCTTTGGCAGTAGTATACCGTGATGCATCGAGTCACGAATCTGCTTTGGTGGCTACCAAATGATATCCTACAAATCGACTTTCATTCGATGGAATATTTAGAACCGAGGCAAAGCCTTCAAAATCACTCATTGGTGTCTTTGTACTTCTGAATGGATACTTGGCATTCAAAAAATCGCTAAGAATTTCCGACAAAGTTTCCATATCTTCGTACATCCACAACAAGCATCTGCATGAAAGCAACAGGACAAACGTAATAATTCTGATAGCGGGCATGAATGTCGAGCGAAAAGACAACACCATCAACGCCTCATCCAATTGCTGTTGCAAAAAAAAAAAATTAATATACATGAATACATATGACACAAAATTCTGTGACTAAGGGTTTATAAAAACCTACATCATCTTCAAGCCATACGTTGGGATTTAATATAGTGTCCAAAAACTTTGACCCCCGGGGAATATCTAGCTTAGATTTTCACCACCGCTCATGTCGAGGTGTCTTCAAGAACATATATAGATTAGTCAACTTTTCACCGCTAGCGTCAACGAACGAAGGAAATCGGGTTATCTCGCTCTTTACTAATCCCTCAGGCTTCCACACAAACTGCCTTTTCCCTGCAGGTTCTTGAACCACCTTCTTTACGGGTTTTTGAACTACATTTTCTGCGGGTTCTTAAACTACATTTTCTGCGGGTTCTCCATCAACATCTTTCCCTCACCCTCTCACTCGCACTATTCTTGCTCTTTTCACCGGCGGACGTTCAACATATGGCGCAGAATCCTTCGATAAAGGTCCAACACCTGCATAAAATTTACTTCATTAATTAAACATATGGCGACCAATGCGACCTATGCGACTAATATACGACCTTTTGTGAGCCATTCGACCCATGCGACCAATGCAACCTCTATGACTCAAATGGCTGTACTTACTTGGTGTTACTTCGACAATAGTGGCGATCTCTTGGACATGACCCACTGCTGGAGTATCCTTGGTAGCAACCTCGTCGGGGACGTCATCGACAGGACCCACTAAAGTATCTTTAGTGTGGACCTCTTCGACAGGACCGACTGGAGCATCTCCATAAAATTATTTCATTCATTAGACTCATTGTTCATTACATTGATTATGTAATCCATGCGACCCATGCAACCCATGTGACTTTAGCGACCCAGTGACTCATGGGACATATGCAACCCATGCGACCCATGTGATCTAGCGACCCAGCAGCTTATGCGACTCTACGACTTATTCGTCCCTGCGACCTATCTAACTCTTGCGACCCACGCAGACTCTCGATAGAAATTGACTCTCAAATGACCTTTTTACTAACACTACTAGAAAAGACAATACTGCAAACGGATTTTGCGAACCGCGAGTTCAGTCCTTAAATTTGGGGACGGATTATAAAGGATTAGGGACGGATGCCATTATCTGTCCCTAATCCGTCCGGAATTTTGCATACGGATAAACCGTCCCTAATTGGTCTGCATATATGGACGGATTAGAAATGGATGAGTAGGGCGTTCCGGATTAGGGACGGTAGAGCATGGGCGTCCGTAAATTGCGGACGACGACACCTTCCGTCCGTAAATGTGCGGACGACTTCAGGCCCGTCCGCAATTTTGTCATGGAGAAAATTTTGTACCACCACTACTAGAAAATTGGAAATTAGGGACGGAATTTAGGAACCGACATTTCCGTTTCTAAATTTGGAAACGGATAAGACACGGATTAGGGACGAACGACGAAATCCGTCACTAATCCGTTCCCAAATTTGGGTACCGCGCAGTCGTGTCTAATCCGTTTCTAAATGGGAACCGATTAGACACGGCACGCCATCCGTCTCCAAAATTGGAAACGGATGGCGTGCCGTGTCTAATCGGTTCCCATTTAGAAACGGATTAGACACGACTGCGCGGTACCCAAATTTGGGAACGGATTAGTGACGGATTTCGTCGTTCGTCC
>CM071863.1:47782242-47801814 GCA_036759665.1 Gynandropsis gynandra
AAATTCATCATGATGTATAGTGCCCCTAAAGTTTTCCACAACATTACTAGATCGTGGTGCAAATTTTTCTCCATGACATAACCACATGAAATAATTCGGAGTAAATCCTCTTAAATAAAGATGCTTCCAAACAGTTCTCTCATTAACAAATTTTTCATTCTTGCATTTGACGCATGGACAAACCAACGTACTCGTTTCTTTGTAAACTTGTTGATTTTCGTCGCCATTGTCATAAACTGTGTGACGCTTTCTATAAACTCTTTCGATACGCTTTGAGATTCTGGATCAATTCTTCTGTACATCCATTGTCTAGAAACGAAAATGTTCGATCTTGATAAAGAGGCCATTATAATCGCAAACACTATAAAAGATATGCGGTAAAAAATATGAGAGTTGCTTATGAAAAACGGATCAATGGTTAAGGGGTTAAATAGATTATTTATACACGAATTAGGGACGGATTAGGGACTACGAAATTAATTTTCCGAAAAATCGTCCTGAATCCGTCCCTAAAATTGTTTTTAAAGTCCTAAATTTAGGGACGGTCCCAAATCCATCCCTAAATTTAGGGACGGAAAAAGAAGCTGTCCCTAAATTGGGGACGGATGATCTGGTCGTCCCTAAATTTAGGGACGGAAGAAACTTCCGTCCCCAAATTAGGGACGACAACAAATTTCGTCCCCAATTTAGGGACGGTAGAAATTTCCGTTCCCAATTTAGGGACGCCTTACTCATCCGTCCGTAATTGGTCCACAATTAGGGACGACACTTCGGTACCCAAATTTGGGGACGGATTCGGGACGGATTTCATTTTCCGTCCCTAATCCGTGTATAATCCGTCCCTAAATTTAGAGACGGAAATGTCGGTCCCCAAATTCCGTCCCTAATCTTGAATTTTCTAGTAGTGAAAAAGTACGAAAACATTCAATTTATTCGAATAATATATACAACTTACCATTAGTAGGATCATGAAACCACCACAATACCATTTTGGTTACGGTGATTCTCCGCTAACGTGCTTGCGACAAGTATCCACAATCTTCTCGAATGTGTAACACCCCCATGGAAAGCCTTCACAAAATGAGATCATGGCTGATAGAGTTTTCTGCTGAAAGTTTGTGAGTCATAACTTGCGCCAACAACATCAAATTTACCAACCTCTTCCGGTCGTCAGAATTCTTCGCCTTCACAAGCTTTTCATTGACTTGTGCGGGGGTCACCTTTCCACGATCGAAATTCTTCAGCCTGAATGTGTCACCCCTTTTGGACTCCCATCCTTTGGCATTCTGTCCATGTGCTTGAATTCATACACAAACTTCGACTTTGGCGTCACCTGCAAAATGACCAATTAAGAATACATTATACTTCTACCGACTTAAGCGACCCATGCGACTCAATCGACCCGTGCGACCCATGCGACTAAACGACCCTCAGACCCTCTACAACACTCAACCGACCCACTGAGACTCAAGCGATCCATGCGACTCAATTTACCCATGCGACTCAAGCGACCCATGGGGCATAATATCAAGCGACCCACGAGGCATTATATCAAGCGACCCATGCGACTCAAACGACCCTTGCGACTCAATGACATAAGCGATCCATGTGACGCAAACAACCCTTGCAACTCAAACTACCCTTGGACTGCCTGCGACGCTCACATGACCATTGCGACCCAACCGAATCACTGAGACAACCGTGGTCATGCAACTTCTACGACCCTTGCGACTCAACCGACTCACTAACACTCACACTCATTTCAAATCAATAAACCATTTTGTGACTCGACAGCTTCCAAAACCCTAAAAATCGATCTACTTACACTTATTGACGCCATTGAAGATTGACTCGTGCTCTCGTCTTCACTACTGCTGCTGATTCTAGCCATTTCCTTCTTTCCAACTTCAAATCGATCCCTTTCAAGTTTGAAATCACTTATTCTTTCTTGCTCTAAACTTTGAAACATGTTTTCACGTCGAAAAAATGTCCGTCTTTCTTGCTTTTGACACGGTTTAACAGTTTTTCACGTCGAAAAACTACAGAACGTGTGTTGTTTCACGTTCGAAAATTAAAAACAAATTTACTTTTTTATTAAATTTTTTTCCTATTTAATAATTATTTTTTCGAAAATATTTTTGAAATAGTTTAATCCTACATATCATGCGTTTCAAAACCCAATAACATGAAGAAAAATAACAAATCATATGCCTCTCCGTAAAATGTCTGGTCAAATACACGTGGATTATATTGTAACAATCCTAACCGTCCACGTCACTGTCGCGATCATCAACGGCCGGAAACAAAAGATCATCAGATCCACGAATTTAATAGTTGGTCCAAATTTAAATATTGATAACAAAATTGGTCGAAAATAAATACCAATTGAATGATCTCTCTCGAATTTCTCAATATTAAAATATGTAGACACCAAATATTCATTACATATCTTTTATCTATATACAGCAGTGGATGTAAATTTTTTATATATCTATTATATAGAAATAAATTAAATACAATATTAAAATAAATGATTTTATATACGATTATATTTATTTATAATATATATTTTATAACATCATTTGTTATTGTTTCATATAAATATTTTTAATAAAATAATTAACAAGATTTAGTGATAAAAAATGTTAAATATATTATTTTATCTGATAAATAAAAAATAAAATTATTATACTATTTTAATATGAAGATTAAAATTAATAAATTAACTCATAGTAATATTCAAAATTTGAAATATATATTATATATGATTTTAAGTTGAAAAATTAATTTTATATAAATAATATATAATTATTTAGTTTGTAAATATAAACAAGAAAAATATTATAATTAAATTAAATCATATTTTATATAATTATTATTTTCTAAAAAAGAGAAAAATATTGGAAGCATTTAACCACGATACCACCACAGTCCATCCGCCTCTATCTATATATAAATATTATATTATACGGAGAAAATTGTATATAAAGATATAAACTGTATAAATTTTTTTTTTTAAAAAAATCCATACATATTTATCTTTATGTAATATATAAATTTAGAATGTATTTTGAAACTATTATTGACTTTAAAACTACAAAAAGTTTTATAATTTGTTATCGTCTCTGAATATTTGGTAATTTTGTTATAAAAATTTACTATGTTTGAAATATTTTTAATTTTATACTTTAATAGTTTATAAATTTATGTATCGATATTTAGAATATAATCATGTACATATTCAATTTTAAAATTGTAAATATACTTTACATGTATATTTTTAGCAAAAGTTTTGTATATTTTATAACATTATCTGAGATATAAGAAGGAAACAAAAGGCGTGGCTTCTCCGCCAACTAAGACGTACGTGTAATGTTTCCACCTCCGCATGCATAATCCAATTGATGACACATTCCCATCAATCCAATCACCTTCTTACACGTGTCACCCTCTGGTTTCTTCACCGACCTTCCTCCTCTGGACGACAAGAATCGGCGACGTGCCCTAATTTATCTAATTCACCCAAAATTTAAAATCACATCGATTCTCGATCCTCGATTGCGGCCTTTGATTTTGTGGGTCTTTCGAATTCCGTTAAGGATTTTGGTTGCGATTTCGAATATTTTCTCTCGAAGCAAAAAGATCCAGAGTTTTTCTGGGAATTTTGGTTTTTTTTTTCTCTTTGTCAGGTGGATTGGATATTTTTCCATTGTCGTTTTCCCGGAAAGTTTCTGGGTAAGGGCGAGAAAATCCGGGTCGGTTTTCTGTTCCAACAAAGGTGTTTTTTTTTTGCCTTGGTGTTTTCTAGTGTTGAGAGAAAATCATGCAGCGGATCGTCGATAACGCCCTCGCTGTCACCAAAGAGTGAGTCTTGTCTTTCTCTATAGCGTGCATGCACATTTCTGATAATCTGCTATGCTTTTACATTTTTTGTTTCCATAGTTCGGATGTAATCAATCTACTTGTGTTCTAAGTCGCGGTGTCCTGTTTCTAATCAGATCACAGCAGATTTCATTTTGACTTTCTAATTTTGTTGAATCTCGTTTTGCGGCGATAGTTGACTTTGTTGGTCGAAAATGTTGCGAATTCGTATAGTTGTTGCTCTGGGGATTGTCTTTTAGTATTGGTAGATTTTAGTGTTGTGGGTTGATTTTCATTGTTGTTTAGTTTGTTCATAGATTCTTGGTTTGGGTTGTGGGCTTTGATTTGTCTTGATGTTTGAAATTCTTCTTACACTAACTACGTTTTGATCATATATTTTGGCTTTTAGTACAGGTCAGTGAAAACTTTGACATACGAATGGTTGAACAACATTGCTAGATTCATTAATGGAGTTTCTGCACTTCTGTTGACCATTCTCCCGGGGAAGGCTAATATTCTTGAAGGTCTTCATGGCTGGGAACTCAGGCCGACATTTCGTGGGCCACGTTTACCACGGTGGATGCATAAGTAATTTCTTGAATCCTGTGATTGTTCTATTTGTTTGGATAATTTTCAACTGTGTAGCGGTCCTCTTAATGTTATTCTCGTGCTGTTTCTGTGTTTTGCAGTGGGGTCTCTTCATTCAACCAGTTCATCCATGAGCTCTCTGTGGATTCTGATACTTCGAGCTTGGATTATTCTTCTGGAGAAGATAGTGATGGCATGTATCCTGCATCACCGTCATCTCAAAGCTCACGCCTCTCTTGGGCTAGTATTTCAGCAAATTACGAAAGCCATTGGACAGATTGGATCACCTTAATATTTTGGTGGCTAATACTTCCTGCTCGAATAATGCTATGGGTACCCTTATATTTGTTGCGACTACTCTGCAGACGAAGTACAAGAACGCCTATGAGCCCTGGGAGGCACCAACGTTCTTCTAGAAACGGGTTTAGCAAAACAAATTCAGCAAAAGAACCTCATGTACCTAACCGAACTACTGATAGAAGACGCGGAGTCATCGAGGTTTGTGGATGATCTTACTATTATCTGTTAATCTGCACTACTGTTTATTCATTTTTTTGTGGTCCTGACTATGTTTGTCGTCTTTTTCCTACATCATATGCTGTGATTTGCAGGATCTTCATCTTGCTATAGAGATATTCATCGAAGCAATATTCGATTTTTTCCACAAGGCCTCGCATCTTATTCTTTCTCCATTTGAAACTTGTAGAATAGTTTTATCATGGTTCTCGTCTAGCAGTCCTACAGGGACCTATGATGACATTTCAGATGATGAAACCGTACAGACTGCGACTCTAGGAGAGAATAATCCATCTCCTACAGAAAGGACCACAAGCTTATACAACTCTATGAATACTGATACTCGTACATGTAAAGATGTTATAACAGAACTGGGGTAGGGCAGCATGGATGTTTCGGACTTCCCTTTACCTCTGTGTCTCAACTTGATCTTTGACTAAGTAACTCAACCCTTCTAATCATAACATACAGGTACCCTTATGAAGCTATCCATGTCATTACTTCCGATGGATATGTTCTTCTCTTGGAAAGGATACCGAGGTATTATAATATGGTTTAGCCAGTTCATTTATGTATCCTTTTTGAATTTTCTTTTTAAGTCATTATTGTTTGATTTGTATGTCTTTGTAGACGGGATGCACGGAAGGCAGTTTACTTGCAGCATGGAGTTTTGGATTCTTCCATGGGGTGAGTTATCATATTATTGTTCTTTTCAAAGTCTGCATATCTATTAAGCGAGAAGGTCGAGCTTGAGTTTATAGCTTGCAGACACATTTTTCTATTCGCCTTTTCTAATTTTAACGTTACTATTGTTTACGTAATCTGTTCTTCCAGATGTAAGACTATGCTGTAAGTTCACCTATATTTGTGTGTTTGATCATTTGGTCAAAACAAGACAATGGTTTACAACTTTAGCAATGCTGCCTATTATAGTTTTTGTGATATTACAAAGGGCGATACTTTGTCCTGAACAACAAACATGATTTCCTCAATTTATTTGTTAACTATGGTATTGTCTTCAGGTGGGTATCTAATGGTGTTGTTGGATCTCCTGCTTTTGCTGCGTATGACCAAGGTATGTGCCTGTACTCCTTCCGTTTTCATTTCATGTTATTTTTTCACATATTTCGAGGATTTATATAATTTTCTCTTTCTCCTTCACAGGCTATGATGTTTTCCTTGGAAACTTTCGGGGTTTAGTTTCACGAGAACATGTCAACAAAAACATATCTTCGAGAGAGTAAGTTCTGTTTAAGTTTTCGTCATCCTTTCTCTATGTTTCTGCCTCGTTACTCGATAGTAGAGAATAATGTGCTTCACTAAATGTTCAAGAACGCCTTTGTTTGTTGTATATCGTTAACTGTGCTGTTCTGATAACATGATGTTGCAGGTACTGGCGATACTCCATTAATGAGCATGGGACTGAGGATATCCCAGCAATGATAGAGAAAATTCATGAAATAAAAACTTCAGAACTCAAGCTCTACCAGTCTAATACTAATGAGGAATCGAACGAAGAGCAACCATACAAACTCTGTGCGATCTGTCACAGTCTAGGCGGGGCTGCGATTCTGATGTATGTCATTACCCGCAAAATTGAAGAGAAGCCACACAGATTGTCAAGGCTTATCTTGCTCTCACCCGCTGGGTTCCACGATGACTCAAACCTGGTTTTCACGATGATCGAGTACATATTCCTTGTCTTGAGTCCAATATTGGTCCGAGTCGTGCCTGCCTTCTATATCCCAACGAGATTCTTCCGGATGCTTCTGAACAAACTAGCCCGTGACTTTCATAACTATCCCGCTGTTGGAGGACTTGTCCAAACTCTAATGAGTTATGTAGTTGGCGGGGACAGTTCGAACTGGGTCGGAGTCTTGGGTTTGCCTCACTACAACATGAATGACATGCCTGCTGTTTCCTTCGGGGTGGCTCAACATCTAGCACAGATGAAACACACAGGTAGATTCAGAATGTTCGATTATGGTAACTCATCAGCCAACATGGAAATCTATGGGTCTTCGGAACCACTTGACCTAGGCGAATATTATGGGTTTATTGATGTGCCTGTGGACCTAGTAGCTGGTCGGAAAGACAAGGTCATTCGGCCTTCGATGGTTCGAAGACATTACAGGCTAATGAAAGACGCTGGTGTGCATGTATCATACAACGAGTTTGAGTATGCCCATCTGGATTTCACGTTCTCCCACCGCGAAGAGCTTCTAGCGTATGTGATGTCGCGGTTGTTGCTCGTGGAACCGACACCCTTGCAAAAGAGGCAGAACAGTCAAAAGGGCATGAAGTTGAAGAAGAAGAAGGAAGGACAGTAAGCAGCTGACGAAGAACGAGAAGATGTATCTGAAGCTACATCGTTAAATGTTTGTTGTTTGTGTTACTTTCGACGAATAGAGTACCGAAAGAGTCCGTGTACATACGATATCATGTGTAATTAAACTAAAACTAATATGATTCAGATTTTACCTTCTGGCTTGTGATCTTTATGTGTTTTATTTTGGCATTTTTATTTTCTAAATTTTGTTTTCCAAAATAGTCATATTTGTTTATCCTTTTACATATATTAATATATGATAAACTTTACTGTTGAGAGAAGAGGGACGAGATTTTTCTTGTTAATATGTTGTGTTTTTTTTAATGTGGGTCTTTCGATGAGTCGAAAGATCTCAAAACATTGACTATTTACAATATATTTTCTTGAATATCTATTGCTTCGTTGTAAAATCCAATAGGCCCAATTAACCTGAGTTTAGGTTAATATAATTAACCTGAGAAAGAAGGAGAAGAATTCATAATCATCTAGTTTCCTCTTGATTTCTTCGTAAATATTACATGAAATCCCAAATTATTTTTTGTCTTGTCATTCAATTTAAATATTTATTTTATTGAGATTTATTTTCTTTGAATGAATATTTGATAATGGAAAATCGATTAGTGTCGTAGCTATTAATATCATCGTTAATTGTCAGGTTATTGGAGAAGTTAACGTGATGATTTTTTCTCATCCAAAATTCGGTTTTGTAGCTGATTTGTGGAGAAATTTCTAAGTTTAAAAGGAGATATATTTATAGTAGAATTTTTAGGAAATTCATAATGGAAAAATTGAAACGTTATAAGTGAATATTGGATTAAACCCTACAGTCACCGTATGAAGATTGATGATATGTATATGAGCTAGTTTTGGTGAATCTTAAATGATTAGAGATGATCTCGGAGAATTGACACTCGACCAAGTTCCGGGATAGGAGACCATCGATATTTTGGGTTCGATGTCAAACTCGAGTGAATATCTTGTCTAGTGTACTTGATCGGTGATTCCACACTCGAACCTTCCGAAGAAAGTGTGTGCGAGCGTGTCGGTGAGAGGTATCACGCGAGCAGTATCAGATCGATGATGTCAGTATTGCGACACTTGGATCAGGGGTCGACGTCGTATTTTGATGGGATTATGGTAACCTTTCGAATGACAGAGCGTTGTAGTTAGTCAGATCAGTGGATCTGCTTACGTCGTACATTGTTAAGATTGTGGTAACCTTTCGAGCAACAGAGCGTTGTATTGTACTAATGATTGGGGTACATTGTGACGTTGCGAGATCTTCAATGTGCTGGGCTCTGATCATCTCGTTTTTGTACACGTTTCTCGCATGATTTTAGAGATGTTCGTGATGATAATTGCGATGTTTACGTGTGATTTTGTATCCGTTTTATTTGTTTTCGTGTTCACATGTTCCTACAGGTTTTGAGGCGTATTTGGTTTATTTCAAGGCTAAAGAACATACACGAGATGAAGTACGAGTGTCGAGGATCAAAACGGAGCAAATGGACGAAAAACGAACAAGAAATGAGCAAGATATAATGTAACTTGCTGGCCAAAGGAGCAAACCACGGCCGTGCCCCATGAAGAGCCATGAACTCGCGCAGGGTGGTCTCCTTAGTCCGCTGCACTATCCAATAGAACCTGCAGGACTCGGGTGGTCTCTCAGCCCGTGCGATTAGCAACCATGAGGACCCCGTGCGGGCTTGATGGGCATATGAGGAGCCTGTGCGAGGTGACTACTGAGCCCACCCGGGTCGTGTGCGTAACAAAAATCTTAGAATCGTTCAAACGGAGGAAAAGATCGGAAAATAATGCCCCAATCAAGTTTGGATGGCAGATAACCCTAGGGAACGAGAGATGACACATAAGAGGGCTTAGGAGGAGTGGGGAAGCTTGGAGACATTCAGAGAGCATTGAAAAATCGATCCGGACCTCGTCTTGTTTGATTTATATGCTTTCCAGCCTATCTATTTCTTTCATGATGCTTTGTTCCGAACTCATGTCTGAATAGTAGTTTGTTCTAGGATACGGGATAAGCCAAGGCATCTTGGAGCATCTTTTGATTGATTTATGAATGCAATTCCCTATTTTGGTCTTTTTATTCTTTGTTTGAGTATTTGAATGTCGTGTATTTGCGAAGGCCAAGTAGTTACATGTTTTAGAGATTTAGGAGAAGGACCGAAATGAGAATTTTGATTCCGAACATTTAGGCTTAGAACAATCGAGACTAGGTCACGAAAGTAGAGTAGTAACGGTTGAGGATTGAAATCAGATGAATCATAGAACTTGACAGGTTTAGGTTAAGGGATCAGTCACAAAAGTAGGGGATAACTTGACAAAATCACGTTTTTATGCCTTGAAAGAGGGTAGAAATCATATTAGGATCGTCCGCCTTAGATGTCTTGATTGGGAATGCATGACTAGATTGATTGATTGTTGGTTTCGGAGATCCTTGTGGTGAAACCGTATCCTAGAGCATTTGTTTAATTTCTGAGAACTCGTTAGTTTATTTCCTTTAGTTATTTGATCTCAAAACCATATTCGTTCGTAGCAAGTTTGATTCGTTTGTTTGAGTTTAGTTTGTGTTGCATAGTCCCTGTGGGATCGACACCTAGAGTACTACACATGTGTCGTGCAGTTGCGTGTAGTTTAGGTTAAATTTATTTAATTTGGAACCAGCATCAAGTTTTTGGCGCCGTTGTCGAGGACTATTTGTCAACACGTTTTAGATGCCGACATAGGGTCATACTTGCTTTTTGTTTTGTTTTCTCTTTTTTTTTTTATTCCTAGCTCCTTTTACTTCTCCTTTGCAAGTGCATGCCTAGGTCTCACGGTACTTCAAACCTACTTCAGATCGATCGTGAGATTCAGAGAACCTGCAGACAGTTGAAAAATGGCAAGGAAAAAGGGAGAGTAGAGTCGTCCAATCAAGGAAAGATGGATGACCAGAACATTGCGTTGGGTGACAATGGATAACCTCAATTACCCATTGGTAATGTGGTACAGTTACAACAGCAGCAGCTACCACCTCAGCCGCAAGAGCCATAGGCCCCTCCACCACGTCGGTTTTGAGATTACGTGGTACCGAACTTGAACAACGTCTAGACTGCAATAAGGATGCCTACTGTTGCTAGAGAGCAATTTGAGATCAGTCTGTCAATGATCAATATGCTATATCAGAAGTAGTTTATGGGTGGAAACCATGAAGATACCCATCAGCACCTCAGGGATTTCCTAGAGCTTTCTGGGACATTCAAGATATATGGAGTCTCAAAGGATGCATTTTTGCTACGTCTTTTCCCTTTCTCAATCGGGGGACGCGCAAAAATGTGGCTGTAGTCTCTTCCCGCGGGTTCCATCACTACCTAGGACCAGTTCTGCACTTTGTTTCTATCATAATTCTTTTCTCCGAGCAAGACGATTCATATGAGAGGAGAAACTACAACATTAAGATGCAGAGAAGGGGAGACTTTATTTGAGGCTTGGGGAAGGTTTAACGACCTACTACAGATGTGCCCACACCATGGTCTAGAGCAGTGGTACGTGATCCAGGCTTTCTACAATGGGATCTCAAATGAGCACATAACAACGTTGGACAATGGTGCTAGATGATCATTCATGGATCTGAGTGTAGAGGAGGCTTATGAGCTGATTGATAACCTTGCCATGAACCACTCTATGTGGTCTACACTATGCCGAACAAGACAAGAGGTCTCTACGAGGTGAACCAGGGCAAAGCAATGGGAAATGCAAATGTCATGTACTATGTAAACTGCGGAAATACAGAGCATGTAGCGTATCAATGCACAATGCAAGAGGATATGGAGCAGATGAGTTATGCCGAGCAGTAGGTAACTATGCAATTCGAGAACACCTACAACCGAACTGGAGGAACCACCAAACTTCTCTTACCGGATGAATCAACTGGTTAAGTTCTCGAGTTTTCAGCAGAATCCGCAAGGTATGCAACCGTACGACCAAGGCACTCAACAATTCCAGCAAGCTCCTCAACCTCCCCAGGCTCCTTCATCAAGTCTTGAGGCGGTAATGCTTGAGTTCATCAAGGAGTAAAGACAACAACAATCGATTCATGCCAAGCTCAATGTAGATATGGGGGCAGCGATTAGTGAGCTCAAAATTCAGATGGAATCTGTGAGCACGCATGTGAAGATGCTAGAGAATTCCATAGCACAACAGGCTGCCTCATCCTCTTGGAATCCCGTAACACTCCCTAGGAAGCCTGATTTCAACCCGAGAGAGCAGGTGAATGCTATTACCTTGCGCATCGGGAATGTGATTGAGAACCCACCCACAAAGAGCAAGAAAAAGCTGCTTGAAAGTCTGTGGATAAAGGAAAAGGCATTGCGATCATGGAAAGGGCTAAACCAGATCTAGAAAAGCTATATGTTGCTCCACCGGCGTATAAACCTCCTATATTGTTTTTTCAATGGTTGTTGAGCAACAAGAATGAAGAAAGATTTGGAAGTTTTGTAGAGATCCTCAAGAAGCTCCACATCAACATCCCGCTCGTGGAAGCCCTCCAACAAATGCCCAAGTATGAAAAATTCCTTAAGGAAATTCTTTCAACAAGAGGCGCATCGAAGAGAGTGAGACGGTAGCACTCACCGAGGAATTGAATTCCATTCTCCAAAACAATTTGCCCTCAAAGTTGAAGGACCCCGGAAGCTTCTCCATTCCATGCACCATAGTCACTACAAAAAAAAGGCATTTCCAACAGACATATCCGTTGGAAAATGCCTAAAATCCGTTGGAAAGGGCTCTTTCCAACGGATTGAAACGGATTCCCGTCCGTTGGGAAACGATCGTTGGAAATTCGGATTCGTTGCAATTCGCAACGGTCTTCCAACGGATAATATCCGTTGCAATATTGTAACGGAATTTTCAACGGAAATCCCCATTGGAAAAATGGTAACGGATACCCGTTGGAAATATTTGTAACGGACGGCCGTTGAAAAAGGGCAACAGGCGTCCATTACCAATTTTCAACGGACGTCCGTTGCCATTTACGCGAGGAAAATGAGCAGGAATTTAGCTTTCCAACGGACATCCGTTGCCATTTACACGAGAGAAATAAACGGGAATTTAGCTTTCCAACGGGCATCCCTTGGAAAGTGGCGGGAAAGAGCAACGGACGTCCGTTGCAAAGTGGCGGGAAAGGACAACGGAGGTCCGTTACCATTTGGCGAGAAATAGAGTCCAACGGATGCCCGTTAGAATTTCCAACGAGCATCCGTTGGAAATCTTGAAAAAAAATAAAAAAAATAAAATTTTTAAAAATTAAAAATATTTTTTAAAAGAAAATTTTTTTATTAAAATATTAAATTGTTCACAAAAAATAAAACTAAAACTAAAACTACGTTAATCTATCCTATTACATTTCGTTTAAATCGGCGCGATCGATATCGTCTCTGTGATCGCCATCACCTCTAGATGGCGTTGCATCTGAATCGGGACCCGGTTCTTGCTGCGACGTTGATCCCCTCCCTTGCCCCATATACTTGATGATGCTCTTCAAGTGCTGAACTTTGGCTTCGAGCTCCTGGATTCGCCGTTGTTGCGTGAAACTCTCTTGCACTACGGGAGGTACCGTCGTGGCGTCCTAGATGATATCCTTTTGAAGCATCTCGAGACCGTATAGACGTCCCTTATACGGTCTCACCGACTTCAAGATAAACAAAAGTAATATTAGATTATTACAAATTATTTTATTAATAATCGAGAAATAAAATAATGAACTTTTACCTCTAAATAAATTTTTTCCTTTTGTAAAGGACTGAGTTCGTCGGGGCTTGAACCGCAAGCTTGAGATTGCTGTGTGATCTTCTCCGTCACAGCTTTCATGGTTCGTTCCACTCGAGGATCGACGAGTTCGGGTTCGTCGACCTCTTCCCCGACAACCGGCTTCTTCTTGGCATGGATTTCTAATACCAGCTCAAGAAGAGTCGGTTCTCTTCCTATCTGTTGCATCTATAATATAAAATAAATGTAGTTAGATAAATATTTAAATAAACAAAAAATTTAAATAAAGAAAATTTTACCAATTCTTTTCTTCGTTTCGAGAAGGATTTTGATCCCGAAGTATTGCGATGCGGACCATCTCCAGGAACCTTCTCACCGTAGCGACATTTTTTGGCCTTCTCGCTCTTGGCCTTGAATTCTGCGGACTCTCAATGCTGAATCATTTTACTGAAGACCGCTTCCTTTTCCATCTCGGTTTACTATTGTTGGCGTAGGAGTTGCGTTTCGCATCGTTCATCAGCAGGTGTATCCGCACCTGCATGTCGAGCATCCATGCTGTGTAGATGCGCAACGTATCCTTTCGCTTCCATCTGTATGAGCGCTGCAAACAAAGTTATAAAATTTTTAGTTTTATAATATATATAACTAAAAAGTTGAAATTTTAATTAAAAAAACTTACAATAAAAGTGTGCCACCATCGCTGGCGCACAACTTCTGGCGTAACTTGCCAAGAATAGTACAATTCGTCCTGTAAGGACCCTTAGATAATGAGGTTGTTGGTGTGTTTCAGTACATCATCAACATCAAACCTGTAAATCAACAAATCAAAGTTAGATAATATTTATAACATTTAATAATACAAATCAAAATAGTAATTTTTTTTACCATAACGTCCCAGGAGGATGTTCTGGATCGATGATCGGAAGGGTTGGAAGTCCATCGAAATCATTGATCAACGAATCGATATCTATCATATCGTCATCGTCATCAAATATCGTGGCGGTGCCAATTCTGGTGATGGAGGACGATATGGTGGTGGTGGCGGCGGGGGAGGAGCTCCCGCGGAACCAACCAATAAACCCCCCCGTACCTATGAATCGTCTCTGTCTCATTGTTTGTCTAAGAATACTACGTGTTTGTGGGTGAAATGTGAATTTGAGAGGAGTTTTTTGTTTGTGATTTGTCTTGAAATAATAACTGTCAACGGGTTTATATATATCGAAATTTCCAACCGTTGGAAAACACGTCATCGCAATGGACGGAGTAAATTGACGTGACGTGCTGAATTCCCAACGGGTGTCCGTTGGGAATTCCAACGGATGCCCGTTGGGAATGCGTGTTCCCGAGGCAACGGACAGCTAAATGGCGGCTCGTCTCCCCTCGCAATGGGCATCCGTTGGAATTTCCAACGGATGCCCGTTGGAAAAGTCTGCAGACTAGGGTAGGCGTCATTACCTAGACTAATGGGCGTCCGTTGGTAAATTCTAACGGATGTCCGTTAGAAATGTTCCACCGGGCGTCCGTTAGAAACTACCAGCGGACGCCCGTTGGAATATTGTTTACGAGCGTCCGTTACAACTTACCGACGGATGCCCGTGGGAATATTACTAACGGGCATCCGTTACAAATTACCAACGGATGCCCGTTGGAAATGTGGAAAACTTTATAAATTTTTCTAAGTGTCGGGGAGCGAATTCGTGTATCAACGGGCATCCGTTACCAATTTTCAACGGATGCCCGTTGGTATTAGATAATTCTATGTTTTAATACATCTAACATCCTTCGTTCCAAAACTGTCGTAATTCATGAATTAAGGGCAGCAAACAGACATCGAAACTTTTATTCGGATGTTCTAGTCCTGGAATCAACAACGTCAGAAACATTACCTCTCTTTTTAAACACATCTCGGGAGGCAAATTATACAGGGACAAAATCACCGGCCACAGAGAATATTGACTTCCAGATTGTCCATAGGGACTAAAACCATCCGTGCATAAGCAAAGATAGACGTTTCGTTTCATACACGCGAACTCGGGAAATATTTCATTGAAATCTTTACAAGCCTTACCATCCGATGGATGTTGTATTATACCTTCGACCGTTGAGTGTTCTGCGTGCCATCTCATTGCCACAGCGGTTTTTTTATTCATATAACCTTCTCAACCTGTTTCCTAAAGGCATATAAAACATTTTCTTGTATGGTACATATTTACGTGAAGATGGTTTTTTAGGCCGAAATTTGTTTGCACCGCAAAACTTGCATTCCAACAAGTCTTTATCATTTCCCCAAAACAACATGCAACTGTTTCTACAAACATCAATTTTCTCATGTGGCATTCCCAAATCTTTTAACACATTCTTTGTTTCGTAGTATGTCTCAGGAGCTTGATTATTTTCCGGTAAATATTCTCGCATTGTTTTGCAAAATGAATACATGCAATTTTCAGCCACATTGTAGTCTGTTTTAATACTCATCAATCTTGAAGATAAAGATAAACGAGACTGACCTTCACGACAACCTTCATATATAGGCTGTTTCGCGGAATCCAATCAGGTTGAAGAATCGACGTGCATCGATGTTCGCATCTCTTCATGGGTTTGTTCATTAACAGCTCTAGGAAAAGCATCTGATACCATTTCCACATATGGATTCGTTCTACTTGTGCATCTTGCACAATATCTCTAACACCGCAATTTTCACCGTGAAAAAACCAAATTTTGTAATTTTCAACGAAACCCACCTTATAAAGATGTTTGCAAACAATTTCTTGACTGAATCCACGTCGGGATTCCTTTTCCTGATCCCGACGGTGAAACAGTTTAAGAAGGGTGTTTTAGGTTCGACATTAGACATTAAGATATTTGTTATTGATGATTTGAGGTAACTCTAGGTTCTGATGTAACTAATAACTATTCCAACGGACATTCGACATCTTTACATCTATTATCGAATTCAAAACAACCTTTATGAACTGTAACACCGTCGGGAATCCTTTTCCCGATCCCGGCGGTGAAACAATTCATCAAAGTTGTATTGGATTCAATAATAGATATTAAGATGGTTTTTATTGATTCTTAGGGGTAAGCCTAGGTTTCGATACATATAGTAAATATTCCAACGGACATCCGTTGGAAATTGCAACGGATGCCCGTTGCTCCTTCGCGGTAATTTAATTCGACAGTTGAACCTCGAAATTCACAATATCATCGGGCATCCGTTGCTATTTCTAACGAGCATCCGTTAGAATTTGCAATGGATGCCCGTTGGAATCCTTTTCCCTGGTTTCTAACGGATCTTCCAACGGATAAGGCCAATACAAGTTATCCGTTACACTCCGTTAAAAATCGCGACGAATTTCAACGGATATTGCAACGGAGAATATCCGTTACAATTCCTTTGAAATTTGTAACGGATTGCAACAGATTTTTACCCGTTGAAAATTTCACTAAATCCGTTACAATCCGTTGGTAAATGTTTCCAACGGACGGATCCGTTGTTGGAAACTGCGTGTTTTTGTAGTGAGTGGACATCGACATTGACAAGGCCCCGTGCGATTTATGAGCAAGTGTGAGCCTCATGCCACATTCAGTGTACAAGCGGATGAACTTCGGAGAGCTCAAGCCTACTAGGATATCTCTACAACTCGTAGATGGTTCGATAAGGTACCTGATGGTATTGTTTAAAACATATCCACCAAAGTAGGTAGTTTTTGTATACCAACAGATTTCGTTGTACTAGACATAGAAGAAGATGTTAGGGTGCCTATTATTTTGGGTAGACCTTTCTTAGCCACTGCAAGTGCAATGATCGGCATACAACAAGGGAAGCTCTCTCTACGTGTCGGAAACGAGAAAATAGAGTTCAACTTGTCCAGCTCTATGAAGGCACCCTCCTTCAAGGAGTCTTGTTTTAGAGTTGACTTGTTGGAAGACTTGGCGAATGACATGCTTGAACAAGTAAGTATCTCTGATCCTCTTGAGAGATGCTTGACACAAGTTTGCAGGGACACAAGACTCACATACGAAGAAGCCAAACTCTATGCAAAACTCATGAGTGCCATTGAGGCGCTACAAGATGCCCCACACGAGGAGATTCCACGCGAAACACATGTTGATTTCGTAGTGGAGAAGGCATCTGACTCGAGTTCAAACCTCTCCCTTCTCTTCTTTTGTATGAGTACCTTGGATGCAATGAAACAAACCCTGTTATTTTGAATGCTAACTTTAGCGCATATGAGGCGTGAAAACTACTCGCTTGCCTAAGGAAGCATATGAGAGTGATCAGATACACCATCGACGACATCAAGGGATCGAGCCCTTTATTATGCATGCACATAATTCTCATGGAGGACGACCACAAACCCTCCATCGAAGCTCAAAGGAGGCTGAACCCGAATTTGAAAGAGGTAGTGAAAAGGAAAATCCTAAAACTTTTGGATGCGAATATCATTTATCCTATCTCGGAAATCGAATGAGTGAGCCCTGTGCATGTCGTGCCAAAGAAAGAAAGAGTGACAGTAGTGCGCAACGCGAATGACGAGCTCCGATTGAGGCCTGTGAGAACTCTAAGGTCTACAAGGAGTGCGCTAAAATATGACACGACAAGAAGATCCTCCCTGATGACTTTCAGCCAAGTAAAATTGTTCTGCTCTTTAACTCTCGTCTTAAGTTTTTCCTGGGCAAACTACGGTTTTGTTGGTCTGATCTTTTTCAGGTACGAGAGGTATTCCCGCATTGAGCAGTGGAGCTATGGAGCGAGACGAGTGGAATGTTCAAAGTTAATGGTTAGTTACTGAAGCTCTACCAAGCTGCTCAATCAATCGAAAGCGAAAACTCCATATCCCTTTTTGATCCACCCCTTGCGAACACATGAGGCATGGAGACATCAAGCTTAAGGATTTAAATAAGCGCTTTTTGGGAGGCAACTCAACTTCTTTTCTCATTTTTTTCGCTCTATAGTTTAGGACTTAGATTATGGTGAAAAAACAAAAACAAAAACGTTATCATACTTCTCTTACCCTCCATCGGAGCTTCACGTCGAGGACGACATTCGATTCAAGTCTGGGGGAGCAGCTCACATTTGTTAGGTGATTTCGTTTCCTTTTTTAGTTTTCCTCTTTGATTTTTTATTTTTTAGCTTAGTTTTAGTTTGATTTTGTTTTCTTGAGTAAGAGTCGTCCCAGGCACTTGTCCGGTGCCACGATTTGAGATGAACCATGAACCTAGGATGCTTAAGAAGCGGGCATTTTTTGTGATATATTGCATGTTTGAGCTTAGATTTTCCTAGGTGTTAGAGCTTATTAGTCGGTTAAAAAGCGAAAAGGTCGTAGTTATTTGGGAATCCTTGTGTTGCTTGTGGGAGGTTTAGACGAGGCTGCTAGGTTAGTTTCCTGTTCGTTCTCTCTATCCAGATGATTATACTTCGTGTAGATGATTCTTTACTTCTTTTTTATGAGGATAGCTCGATCATATGAAAATGAGCTTGTTTTTGCAGAATAAGAGCACACACTAATACCATGCTGTCGATAGAAATAATGCCTAAAAGCATGATCCAAAATCGATATGAGTGCATCGACCTTAATACCTTTTTGATGGTTCGGGTCTAAGTAGTGGGTTGGAGATTATCTTTCTACATCTTAAGGGCATGGCACAATAAAAAAAGCCATCTACTCTGCTACTCTCTTGAATAAGATGTAAGAGTATACCGTCACTGGTAGCCTAAGTCTAAGTAGAGGCTGGATCCGTTCAAATCCGACATCCTAAAGACTTAGTGTGTTTGCATAATATATAAAAAACGAAAATTAAAAAAACCAGAAGAAAAAGAGAATAAAGAAACAAAGAAGCTTATAAACGAAACAAGAATCCTCCTTTATTCTATGTTTAGCACTTGTCTGAAGTCTTTTTTGGTGGAGAGAGTTGCGGTTTCTTACATGGTTTACCTTTGCTTTTCTTTCCTATGGTTAGCCATGATGAACCTAGGATGAAGATTGAAAAGTAATAGGCCGAATTTGGGGGTGTCTCTAGGAGAAAGGAGAATTCTTGTTGATCGATTCGGTCCGCCTTGGGGGTGTCTCTAGGAGAAAGGAGAATTCTTGTTTTTGTATCTCCCATATATTCCACGTTTAAGTTTGCTTAGGGACAAGTAAACATTCAAGTCTAGGGGATTTTGATCATCTCATTTTCATACACGTTTCTCGCATGATTTTAGAGATGTTCATAATGATAATTACAATTTTTGCGTGTGATTTGTATATGTTTTACTTGTTTTCGTATTCAAATCTTCCTGCAGGTTTTGAGGCATATTTGGTTCGTTTCGGAGCTAAAGAACACACACGGGATGAAGTATGAGTGTCGAGGATCATAGTAGAGCGAACAGGACGAGAAACGGACAAGAAATGAGTAAGATATAGTGTTAACTTGCTGGCCAAAGAAGCAAACCACGACCGTGCCCCATGAAAAGCTATGAACCCGTGCGGGGTGGTCTCCTTAGCCCGTGCGGGCTATACTATCCACCA
>CM071863.1:47805020-47832743 GCA_036759665.1 Gynandropsis gynandra
CTTAGGAAGAGGAACTTGTACTTTTGCAAGACAACCCCACACTTTCATAGTCTTATAAGTAGGTAATCTTCCTTTCCATAATTCGTAGGGTGAATGATTACTCGACTTATGAGGAATTCTATTCCACACATCATGTGCAGTAAGAACCGCCTCACCCCATAAACTAATTGGTGCTCCCGAACTGATTATCATTGAATTTATCATGTTTTTCAACGTTCTGTTCTTTCGTTCGGCAACTCCATTTTGTTGTGGAGTATATGGAGCAGTCGTTTGATGCACTATTCCATGAGAAGAACAAAATTCGGCAAAGTCGTTAGATAGATATTCTCCTCCTCTATCCGACCTTAAAATTTTTATTCTTTTCTCAAGTTGATTTTCAACTTCTGCTTTGTATATCTTGAACATACTTAAGGCTTCATCTTTTGTACGTAACAAGTATACATAACAAAATTTACTACAATCATCAATGAATGTTATGTAATAGTTTTTCCTTCCTCTATTCGGAGTTGCTTGGAAATCACACAAGTCTGTATGAATCAAAGCAAGAACTTCATTCGTCTTTTCAACAGATCTATGCGGATGACTTTTGTATTTTGATTCTATACAAACCCCACATTTCGTTTTTATGTTCAATGAACACTTAGCCAAGAGAACAAATTTATCATTCTTTGTAAAGAACGAAAATTTACGTATCCCAATCTATAATACCATAAAGAAGATGAATCAATCATGTACTTAGAAGCATCAATATTATTAATAGTAGCATCGGTTACAATAGGAACAACATTTAGTTTAAAGAGTCCCTCAGTGAGATAACCCTTTCCCACAAACACTCCACCCTTGGAGATAACAAACTTGTCCGACTCAAACATTAACTTAAAACCCTTATTACTAAGAACAGGACCAGAAATCAGGTTCTTCCGAATGGAAGGAACATGAAACACGTTTGATAAGACAAGTTCCTTTCCCGAAGTTAACTTCTAAACAACTTTTCCTTTGCCTTCAACCTTCGCGGTTGCGTCATTGCCCATGTACAGATTTTCTCCATCTTCA
This sequence comes from Gynandropsis gynandra, assembly GCA_036759665.1. NCBI lineage: Eukaryota > Viridiplantae > Streptophyta > Magnoliopsida > Brassicales > Cleomaceae > Gynandropsis > Gynandropsis gynandra. The sequence continues at coordinate 47,806,074 of CM071863.1, forward strand.
ACCTTTTGGTAAGTAGAAAACAACTCTCTAGCCGAACACACAAGCATAGTGGCTCCAGTGTCAACCCACCAATCATTGGTGTTAGAAACCAGATTTGCCTCTATGACAGCGACAAACTGATTTTCAACAACGTTAGCATGATTGTTGGTCTTTCCCGAACCACTACCATGAGGTTGTGCCTTCTTGTGGTAGCAATCCTTTGCCTTGTGTCCGCCTCTTCCACATACCCAACAATTTGTTGTAGCCCTTATCCTTGCAGTTTTCTTGAACTCTAGTTTCCTTGGAGCAAGGGCTGTGGGATTTGCATACATCTTTCCATTTTTCTTCTTCTTTGTTCTGGCCTCAACCATGTTAGAGTTTGTCTCAATGGATCTCAAGTCACCTTTTTCACCAATTCGACTGTTCTCTTCAATACGGAGTTTCAGGACCAACTCCTCGAGACTCATATCCACAGTTATATGTGTTAAATATTTCTTAAAATCTGTCCAGGAAGGTGGCAATTTGTCAATGAATGCACTGACAATAAATGCTGATGGTAATAACATACCTTCCTCATTTAACTCGTTGATTATGACTTGAAGTTCTTCCACTTGTTTGATGACCGATTTTCCATTGATCATTCTAAAGTTAAGAAACTTCCCAGTCACGAATCGCTTTGAAGAGGCGACTTCAGTCTTATACTGTTTGTCCAAGGCCTTCCATAAGTCTCGAGCAGAATTATAATTCGATTATATGTCATATAGAGAGTCATCCAGTGCATTCAGAATATAGTTTTTACAACTAAATTCGTTTTCTGCCCAAGCCTTACAGCCTTTTCTCTTTCGACCTTTTCTTTCGGATTAAGATTCTCTCCTTCGCCTTCAGTTAGGGCCTCAGGAGGATCCAGATTCAACACATATGCAACATGAAGTATTGAAAGATAGAACAACATCTTCTGTTGCCAACGCTTAAAGTCTTTGCCCTTGAATTTCTCAGGCTTTTCAACATGGTTGTTTTTCACACCCGACATTGTTTGGTCCATCACAAAGCTTTCTGTCTTAGATTGTTAGAAGCAGATCACTTCGGGTGTTATAAATTACACAGATTATAAGGAATACTGAACGATATTGAAATGAAAACAACAATTTAAAAATACCAGAAATTAGAGATGATCGAGGCCTGCGGTTGCAGTGTCCTAAGACAGAAATTTGCTCTTTATTCCGTCTTGAGGATTCAACGATCGCAAGATAATTATCTCTTGTTGAATGTACTCTGTTTTTCTCAGAAAGATTTTACGGGATTAGAATGAATGTTTTTGATACTCATTCCGAATGATCATATGGTCATGTATATAGATTTCTTGGGGTGCAAGCAACAGACGCGACCCTACGAACGCATCCCTACGGATGTGTCTGGAGCGTGTGGAGCATCTTGGAGCGTGCTTCGAATGGGCGCAATGGTTCGGCGAACGGACGCAATGGTTCGGCGAAAAACCGAAGTCGAAAAAAAATTTCAGCCCGTTGGGCCGAGGCCCGGCCCGCTCCAACCAAGAGCCCCACCCATCTTTGACATTTATATATATATATATATATATATGTGTATATATATGCATATACACACATGTATATTATCCATCACATGACCATTTGAAAGCATTAATTGAATGAACACTTATATAGTGTTCATTTAATGCTTCAAGTTCCAATGTGGGACTTTTTTAATAAGAACATGTGCAATGCACATGTGCCCCACACACATGTGCCATACCACATTTACCAACATCCCGCAGTCCAAGAAAACTACACGCAAGAACGACGCGTCGAGCAGCTCGAGACTACACTTCGAGCAATGCAAGATGAGCTTTGAGATACTCGAGTGCATATGCGTCACATGGAGAGTATCATCGAGTTGATGACCGGTCGAGCGTATCAACCAACACCCCGACGAGGGCAACAACACCGAGATAAGAACCAATCATCGACTCTGATGCAACCCCTTCACGAGGCGTTGGCGATTATAGGGATGAAGACAACGCTACCGGTTTAGATGATATGTAGTAAATTAGGTTTTTAATTTGTATAAATTTTTCATTAATGTTTTAATTTTAAATTTTAAATTTTTTATTTTTTTCTCGTCAGTTTCTCAACGGACACCCATTGAAACTTTCAAATCTTTCAACGGGAATCCGTTGGATTCTTTAAATTCTCGCAATTTATTTCCGCCATTTTGGTTTCCGATGGGCTTTCAATGGACATCCGTATACATTGTCAACGGGCATCCGTTGTATATTTGTAACGGTAATCCCTTGCAACATTTAAGTGGATATATTCGTTGCACTCCGTTGATGACTTGCAACAGATATTATCAATTACACTATTGTTGCAAATCGTAATTGATATGGATTTTTAACGATCGATTCCTAATGACTCCATATCTGTTGATATCCGTCGGTAATGGTCATTTCCAATGTAAAACTAATCATTTCCAACGTATTTGTCCGTTGAAAATAACCTGTTTTTTGTATAGTGGGAGGATCACATTTTTTTATGATCATATCTATCTTTACAGACTCGCACAATTTTGCGAGATATATTTTTCAACGATATTCATTTTTTAGTCCATCGGAAATATAATGGCATAAAAAGATCATGACATTTGTTTTGTTTTCTTCTGATGAATTATTTCTTTATCAATAATGTCAATGATCTTTTTGCCTTTAATTTGCATTTTAATATCAAATGTCCATGTCATATAACTTTTTTCCAAGACATCAAATGTCATAATTTTGAGATTCACCATGTTTGATATGAACGTTTGTTATCTTTGAAGAAAAATAAACAATTTATGTTATAACATGAAAACAAAATTAAAGAAATGATTATATAATAAATCAAGTGATAGATTTGTTTATATTTATAAATATTCATTTTTGGATTAATTTAACCATTTAATTTTAGATAATAAAGACATAATGTAAATAAATAATAAGGTGAATTATCCATCCTTTACATAAATGAAATAAAAATTAAAATATAATAATTATAGCAAAAAATGGGTGGCATAGGATCATTGTAAATAATAAAATATATATAAATATTTATAAATATTAATATTATTGACCGGTGATTTAGACTAAAATTGTATAGTATGATATAATATATATATTATGATCGAGATTTAATTGTTTTTATAATATAATATATATATACATATTTATATTATGACCAGAGATATATAATATGTGAGATCTATATATTTTTATTTGAAATAAAATCTAAATCAAAACTAAAATCGATTAAAAATTGATATCGTAAAAATGAAATTGAAAAATAACCATATGAAATATAATTGAATATTTTTCTTCGCAGTTATAATATCGTGTTATTACATGTTAAAAGATAAAATCACATTCTTTAATATGTATATATATCTTATGTTAGTATAACTATACAATATATGAATATAAGTATTTTATATAGTATACATTATACTATTATTAATGTGCATATATATAATATAAAGTAAACGATATATATATATATATGTGGGAGAATGTATATAATATATATATATAATGTTAATTTATGATAAAATAAAGAAAAAATTACCAATGAGAGGACAAGAGGTAAAACAAAATTAAAGAAATGATTATATAATAAATCAAGTGATAGATTTGTTTATATTTATAAATATTTCATTTTTGGATTAATTTAACCATTTAATTTTAGATAATAAAGACATAATGTAAATAAATAATAAGGTGAATTATCCATCCTTTACATAAATGAAATAAAAATTAAAATAAAATAATTATAGCAAAAAATGGGTGGCATAGGATCATTGTAAATAATAAAATATATATAAATATTTATAAATATTAATATTATTGACCGGTGATTTAGATTAAAATTGTATAGTATGATATAATATATATATTATGATCGAGATTTAATTGTTTTTATAATATAATATATATATACATATTTATATTATGACCAGAGATATATAATATGTGAGATCTATATATTTTTATTTGAAATAAAATCTAAATCAAAACTAAAATCGATTAAAAATTGATATCGTAAAAATGAAATTGAAAAATAACCATATGAAATATAATTGAATATTTTTCTTCGCAGTTATAATATCGTGTTATTACATGTTAAAAGATAAAATCACATTCTTTAATATGTATATATATCTTATGTTAGTATAACTATACAATATATGAATATAAGTATTTTATATAGTATACATTATACTATTATTAATGTGCATATATATAATATAAAGTAAACGATATATATATATATATGTGGGAGAATGTATATAATATATATATATAATGTTAATTTATGATAAAATAAAGAAAAAATTACCAATGAGAGAATAGAGACAAGAGGTTCTTCTTGTTAATTTATTGTACTTTATTTCTTAAAACGGATATATAAAAAATTATATGAAATTTAGAAATAATGTATATATTGTTTGAAATGAATTAAATGATTGAGTATTTTATATTTGATTATAAAAAATATCATATTAAAATTTTAGTTTTTTTAAAAAATATATAGGTATACTTTTGAAAATAATATCAAAAATTTTAAATTAAAAGACATTAAAAACTAAAAATTATTTTCTAAATTTTCTAGTACTATTAAGATATTAAGATTACATATAAGTTGTTTATAAACCGCAACGAATAAATGATGGTTAGTTTATAGTTGAAGCTAATCCAACGTTGACAAAGTCATGGGATTTGGGGATCAAATCGATGGGATTGTATCGGGAATAGCGATCGACTATGCAAAGGTGACGGTTGGACTGGTCTGCCATCTGATTAGATGTTTAATATAATTTATAAATTGACAAAAAATATAAATTTTTCATCTAAATTTAATGAATCATTTTATATTGATTAAATTATGTTTATGATATTATAAATCATTAGATTTTTAAATTTTCTAAAAAATTTCGTCTTTAAATTTAATAGGATTAACGAATTTTATAATGTTTAATTAAAGGCTGAAAATTGTATAGTTTAAGAGAATCAAATGAGTAATAAATTTCGAGTTAAAAAATTTGTACTAGATCCAATTGAAACAAAAACAAAAGCAATTGTATTGGTAAATGATGATTAACCCAAATATTAAATTACAAAGATTTATTGAACTGCTTGACATTGGCCACTTAGAGCAATTAAAGTGACCCTGCTGAGATGATAAATCATTTTTTATAATGGTATTTGCATGTCGGCCAATATATTAAATGTAATTATTAGCTTTTATTATAATATTTTTTTCCTTTTTATAACTTTTAGTGGATCAATTGTATATTTGTTTTACAAAATATTATTTATTAAATTTTAAATTTCTCGTTTGATTAGACATTCTCTCAAGTTAACATCCTATTTCTTTTAAATTATAAATTTTTTAAAAATATTTGAAAAAATCTCATTATAATCATTTGTTATTTTAATGAATAATATACATATGCATTAAACCATAAATTTTTTCGATTTTTCGGTTAACCTCGATGACATGTATGCCACTTAAATCACCATTCAACAGAAATATAAAAGTGATTATTATTATTTTTCAAATTAAATTTTTTATGAGTTTCAATTGAAGATATTAGTTACAAAACTAACTCTTTTTAGTTGTTAATCAAATTTTGAAAGATTTTAATTGGAAAAATATCAAAAACTTCCTTCTTTCGTGTATACCCTCGAAAATCTAATAAAAAATAGAGAATAGACATATATACAATTATTTTATATTAATAAAAACACATACGGTTGGACATTATTTGGAAACAAAATCTATTTCAAAGTTCAGAGGAAGAAGCGAGAGATGATTTCGAAGTTGAAAGAAATTTCCAGTGATTTTCGAGCGATTTCCAATGGTTTCCGAGCGATTTCGAACGATTTTTCGAAGTCTCATTGATTTCATGGATCGCATGAATCGCAAGGATCACATAGATAATAATGGTCGTAAGGATCGTATAGGGCACAAGGATCGTATGGATATCAATGATCGTATGGATCGTTTAGATGACATGGCTCACATAGATTGCAAGGATCCCATGACTCGTATAGATCATATAGACAATTTAGAAATATCAATATTATAAAAATAAAATTCAACTAACCCATTTTTAATTGAATTTTTTTTAAAAACAAAATCTGAATTTTAAATTTTTTTCAAATTTGAAAAATAATTTGCAATATTTTACTAAAACTTAACCAATTTTATTTTTAGATTATTGCGTAAACCTATTTAGGTTTTTTATTGTTATTTTTATATTTAAAAAATACATTTTTACGAACGCTTTGGACCTAATAAATTTTCAATATTAAATTTCTAAATCAATTTTGCAATGGAAGTAAAAAATATAAGTAAATTTGAGAAATAAAAAGTAAAAGAGATGGCGGAAAAATAATTATATAAATATATAATTTTAAAAAAGTTTATATATGAACTTATATATTATGTGTATTTTATATATTTTAGTTAGTTTTATATTTTGTAAATCATTTCACGTTTTATTATTCAAACTTTTATATTACTTTTTTTAAGGAAACCATTATTTAAAATTTTAGTTAATTTCAACTTTTTTTTAATTCTCTATAAATTTTAAAACGAATCTTAAATAATTTTATTTAATAAGTTTATAAAATTTTAAGTTTTAAAATACGTAATATTAAAAAGTTAAGTAAATTAAAATTAAAATTTATTTTTCACCTTTGAATTTTAAATAATTTGAATATATATATATATCATTTTTTTAAATAATTTAAATAAAGTTTAGGTTTTAATGATATCTTTTACATCTTTAAAGTTTAACCAATTTTATTAAAAAAAGTTACAAATGTTTTTTGTAATTTTTTGCGATTCATGCAGCAGAAACCATCATGAATACAATAGACATTAGGCTGCAGGTGAAAACACAAAGCTTAACCTGCGGCATGAGAAAGGCAACTGAAAAGTGATGTTGGGAGACGAAATGAAAGCCGATTTCAAAGCCGATCCTAGAAACCGTAGGTAGTGAAATAGAATATGAACAATGCGTAATAATGCCACCAACAATGGTGACTAGAGATTTGAGGGCATCAACCGGAGAAAATATCGACATGAGGACAACGTTCGGGCCGAACGGTTCGGTGTTAGGATTAGACGTGAATAATTAATTGTTAGATAAAAAAATAGAGACGAGAAAAATAGAAAAATGGGACACCGGAGTTTTACGTGGTTTGGCAAAGTGACTGCGTCCAGAACCAACAATAGAATATTTTCAATGACTTTCAAGAAATTATAATACATTTTTCAAATTGTAAGGAGAAAACAATGACATTTCTCTCTTACGATGAAGAGAAAAAAACTCACTCAAATACAGAAAACCTTAAAACTAGGAAATATTATTTTATCTCTCTCTTTCTCTTCTTATTCTTGTTTTGTGATTTTGGGATTATTTGGAACTCCCCAAAATTCCTCCTTATATAGGAAAAAATTTCTGAAAAAAATAAAATGTGGGATCAACCACAATGATATGGGACCTATCATTTTGGGTAAAATCCATAGAATTCGATGGATTAACCTTTTTTTTTTCACCTAAACTAGGATCCACTAAAAGTGATTTTACCCCCATTTTATATTCTCATACTTTAAATCAATTTTTATTGTATTCCTTCTTCATTTCCACTTCACTTTATCATGTTGCTCATGTTTCCACTAGACCCATAGAAGATCGATACCAAATAAATTTTCCACTGTTTACTAGCTTCGTCAACATATCCGCCATATTTTCCTCTGTATGGATTTTCTGAATATCCATACTGCCTTCCTCCATTTAATCACATACAAACTGATATTATACCCTTATGAGTTTCGTCCTCGAATGAAATGTTGGATTCTTCGCAAAATGTGAAGCGCTCTGATTATCATAGAACAAGAAAATATTATCTTTTTTATGACTAAGCTCCTCCATCAACATTTGCAACCAAATCACCTCTTTATTGGTTGTGTAGCCGCGACATACTTAACCTTTATCATAGATGTCGCGACGATAGATTGTAGTTTTAAAACCCAACTTACAGCACCATTAGCAAGAGTAACACATATTTTGTAGTGGATTTGCTTTTGTCGAGGTCAGCGACATAACATAAGATCCTCCATAACATAATGGTGCCCTTTGAGGTATCTTAAGATCCTCTTTACAACACTCCAATGCTCAACTACGAATTTTACCATGTATCAACTAACCGCTCCCACTGCTTGAGTAATGTCTGGTCTGGTACATACCATGGCAAACATCAAACTGCGCACTGTTGATGCATACAATACTTGACACATCTTCATCCTCTATTCTTCTATGCTAGGACTCATCTTGAAGGATAACTTGAATTAATAAGAAGAGAGGTAGAAATTGGCTTACAATCTTGCATGTTGAAACAACACAAATTTTGCTGATATAATATTTTTGTGCATTTACATCTCCAGAATCTTGTTTGCTTAATGACGAAATCATCACCAAAAAATATCATATTGTATGCACAAGGATCTGTATCAATTATTATATCCAAGGCTCATTATGAAAGAATTAAATCTCTTATACCAACATCTCGGCGCTTGTTTGAGACCGTATAAAGATTTGTTTAGCCTGCAAACCAAGGCCTCTTTTCCTTTGTTTGAAAATACTTCAAGTTGGAGCATATAAATTTCTTATCCATGTTCTCCATGAAGAAATGCAGTTTTAATATCTAACTACTCAAGGTGAATATCTAATGTAGCATACATTTCCAAGATAACTGTAACTGTTAAGAGTCGAACAACATGTGAGAAGATTTCATTGAAATGATCCTTTCTTTTCTAGAGAATCCTTTTACCACCAGCCTTGCACGATACAATTCCACTTGATCATTACAATCTCATTTTATTTTGAAGACCCATTTGTTTCCAATGTCCTTCTTTCCTTGTGATAAAGGAATAAGATCCCACGTCTTATTTATATGAAATGCTTCTATCTCTTCTTATATTGCTACCATCCGTTGAGGTGCATCATTTTCTTGAATGCCTTACGAAACGTGAGTGGTTCTCCATCTTCAGATAGAGGACAATAAACAACATTTTCATCCACAATGAAATCATTCTGCCATACTGGTTTTCTCCTGTCTTGATGTGAACGTCGAAGATGTGATTTAGAAATGTCAGTTGGTCGAGATTCTTCAATATCCTCAGAAGAACATGGAACTCGTTGTTTCATTCGATTTTCAATATCAGCTCCCATCATCTCTGGTCTTTCCAAATAATTGTTATCATTTTCACCTTTCCTTTTGTAAATACAACATCTCTATTGATAATAACCTTGTGGGCAATGGGATCTCATATGTGATATCCCTTCACTCTATCAATATACCCTAAGAAGACACACTTTCTGGATTTTGGATCCAGTTTACTTGTTTCTTCGGTGTTATACATCACGTATGAAGTACCTCCAAACGATGAAGGTTAAAATAATCAGCTGGCCTTCCCATAACCCTTGTTTTTTCCAACATGGTTCTATTCATTTGCTAAGCTACACTATTTTTGAGGTGTGTATGTCACCATGAAATGTCTTTTGATTCCCTCTTTTTCACAGAACCGATTAAACTCACCGCTAGTATATTCTCCTCTATTGTTTGACCTCAAGCATTTGATCCTATTCTAGGATTCAAGCTCGATCCTCACTTTGAAGATTTTGAAAACATCAAAATGAATATCCAAGATATCCATACTTCTACCAGTTGAACTGCAGAATTTTGATCTAAGATGCTCACTTATAACACAATGCTCACAAAAGATTAATGTTACCTTTTTGAGCCCCAGAAGAAGACATGATCTGCAAGAATCTTCAAGCCTCGTTCTGACATGTGATCCAGTTTTTGATGCCATAACATCATTGAGTCTACTGTTGAACTTGATTCTTCGACATTTGTTTTTCCTTTTCGTAGTGTATTTCCTTTAAGCAAGTACAAATTTTGATGTTATCTTTTTCAGCTTTTAGCACAACAAGTGCATCTTTGAAAATTGTCATGATCCCATCCTCCACAAAGGTCTTGCATCCTATGCCATCTAATTTTCCAATAGACAATAGATTTTTGTCAACCCTTCCACATAATGTACCCCTTGAATGGTCTGAACAATACCATCAGTTTTAACCTTGATGGTACCTGCCAGCGATATTTAAGATATGATCATTTCCAATGAACACATATTCTCTTGAGATAGGTTCATAATCATGGAACCATTATCTCCGAGAGTTCATATACCATGATGCTCCTGAATACATAAGCCAGACATCAGAGAAATTTTGAGTATTTGAAACGTTGCCTTGAGGTTTTACTACTTTCTCTCCATTTTTATTATAATGCGAACACTACTTCTTCGAATGATCTTTCTTTCCACAGTGATAACATATAATAATCTTCTTATTTCCTGACCTTGATTTGTTAACATATTGACTCCCAATTGAATTGTGTTCCATCCCTTTTTTTTGTGCCTACCAACATGTCTTGCTTATTTTTGCGCCATCGTTCTTCTTTCAGAATATTAGTTGCAACATTTTCAAAGACTAAATAGTCTGTGAGAAGATTGATAGTCATGTTTACGATGAGTGAATCATTTGAATCTGGTAAACTTTGGAGCAAGATCTCAACACGCTCTTTTACATATATTTTGTTACTCATTTTGGAGAGATTTGAAAATAGTGTATTGAGCGTACTTATATATTTTGTCAAAGAAGCAGGTTCCGAGATCCAGAGAGTGTACAATCTTCTTTTCAAGAAGATCTTATTGTGGAGTGACTTTGTCTCATATAACTTTGAGAGATACTCCCATATCTCTTTTAAAGTTTTCACCTCTTATACACTATTATGGATGTCATCGACGAGACCGAGGTGCAAACTGACGATAACACCTTCATTTATTTTATTCCAATGTTCATTATCCATCTCCTTCGATCTTTCTCCAATAGCCCCCAAACAACCCTCTTTCATTAAGAAAACCCTCATTTTTGTATTCCATGTCGAGAAATTTTCCCGTTGAACTTTCCTATATCATACTGCGTTTAAATTTTATAAGTAGTTCTCTTACTATAACCCAATCGGCGTAAGGGACAAATTTTAGCGGATGGCGCTGCTACAGTTGGTGGGGAACTCGCTTTGGGGAAAAAGAAAAAAGAATCATAAAAAACGGAAGTGCATTTCTAATGGCTGAACCCTTTACGGATAAGAGCTATAGGGAAGACCTGGTGATGCAGTTGCGGGACAGATCCGTCTTATCAAGAAGACAGGCCGCAACAGGTTCCGAACCAAGGGACAGTCTCAGGTAGACAATTTCTATGGGGCGTAGGCCTCCCAACATGTAACGGAGGCGTGCAAAGGTCTCCTCAGGCCAGATGGAGATTGGCCCTCGAGTGCAGCAAGACAAAGATTTCATTGAGCCTAGCTCGCCCAAGAGTACATTTCGCGTAACATAATGTATCAAAGAACTGAAGAGTGAGTGCGCTTGACTACTTAAGGTTCTTTATTGCACTCCACTCTCGTTGTCAGCGTCCATAATAAAGACGCTTATTGTCTCTTCTTGATTCAACACACTTCCACTGTAGTGTCCGAGTAGATACTTTTACTTTCTCTCGAACCGGAAAAGTGAGCGACCAGAGCCCTCTTAATGAACGAAAGAAAGGGTTTATGAGCCCTAGCCCTATAAGCCCACACCTGTGGCTCCATTTTATTTTCCCATTGAGGTCGAACCTAAACCTGCACTCAAGAGATAGCTGTCCATACACTGATAAGGGATGTATGGATACGCTTAGGTGACCACTCTGAACGGGTTTGATTTCATTTTGACTTGTTGGTTGGGAAAGATAGAAATGAGGGTAGTAGGTTCAACCATTGGGCTTTAAGACACTATTGCTGATATAATAACTTGTATACGAAATGCTGACAATATTTGAAAAAATAGTCAATGGTGACCCTCCATAGATTGTCTTGGTAGAGGATATGATTTCTTGGAACTCCTTATCCCGTTGAGTCAGCCGGAAGTCAAACTAATGACTTAAAGGAGCTATTTCAGAGGAAGAGCAATAAAAACATCCTATTTCTCTTTAGTTGATACCCGCATACGGCTCAAGTGGCGAAGGCCCTTTACTTCGCGCTCTTATTTAAGATCTATAAAGAACAAGAATCCAAAAAATAGAAGCTGTAAACTAAAAAATGAAATATTTTGCTGCAATGATTATTAATTAGTAATTAAATAAAATTTTGCAATCAGTTTAGTTACAGCACCCGTTGCTCTAGGCAAAAGTAGCAATATAGAAATCTGGGATAGCTGGTTCCACTGGTTCTAAAGCTCTAAAGCAAGTACTCGTGAAGGAAATGATCTTTACGTGGAAATGAAAGAATCTGGAGTCAAATTGAATTTTTCTCGTTCGATTTCAACGCCTGCTCTAAGTCATGTATTCTCCTGCTAAATAAAATCGCAAGAAAGGTTAGAAGAATGGTACCTATTCTGGGTCAACTATTCAATCAAAAGATATTGAGCATGTTTCCCCGCTTCCCCCGGAAAGACTTCTTTCTCATTGCTGGTTGGTGATCGATTGCATAAAGCCCGCAGTAGCAACGAAAACGGGGAGACGAATAAAGTCAAGTTAATTTAGAAAGCACTTCCTCTAGCAATAAGCTAGAGTCACTAAGTCCCTATCGATACTAGTACTCCTTCCAATAAGTTCCAGGGTTTCTTTCACCTCGGAAAATACATAGAATAAACAGGAGGAGCTTCAGTTGTAGACCCCCTAAAAAAGACGTGTATTTGGAGACTCAAATGGTGGATATGCGAGCATGATAACTTATATGTTGTTCTATATATCCATGAATCTAGGAACTTTTGCTTGCATTGGTAGACACTACAGATTTAATTGGATTGAGCCTTGGTATGGAAATCTACCAAGTGATAACTTTCAAATTCAGAGAAACCCTGGACTTAACAATGGTTCTATATTGGCGGAATAAAAATTAAAATAGATATTACCTTTCGGAGAGATGGCCGAGGGGTTTATGGCTCTGGTCTTGAAAACCAGTATAGTTCATAAAAAAGAACTAAATATATTCCTAATTTATCGAGTAGACCTTGTTATTTTGTTGCAAGAATTCTAAATTCATGACTTGTAGGGAGGGACTTACCAAACCAAATACGACGAGTAGTGGGGTCCTGAGCTAAGCCTTGCTAAACCTTGGAAATCATAATGCCTTTCAAATCCTCCTAGCCATTATCCTACTGCGAAAATTTCATTCTCGATTCTACGAGAATTTTTATGAAAGCCCTTTTCTTCAAACAACAAGGAGCTAGGTCAACTATTCAATCAAATGATATTGATCATGTTTTCCATCTCTTCTCGAGAAACAAGTGGGCTATTTCTTTGCAAAATTGTGCTAAACCCCCTACAGAAGTTCTTTTTGGACGACTAGATCTAGAACTAATTATTCATATATTTGATATTTTCAAACTCGGCTCGGGTTATGGACGAAGGAGAGAGGGAACCGAGAAAGTATCAGCAACAACTGGTTTTATTGCAGGACAACACATGATGTTCATATCAATCTATTATGTGCCCCTGCATTTAGTGTCGATATTTTCCTTTTGGATTCCGTTCGTTAAAAATTCTTAGATTTTCACAAATATGATCTAGTAGGTTACAAGTATTCATCTCGTTAAAAATTCTTAGATTTTCACAAATATGATCTAGTAGGTTACAAGTATTCATCTATCCGTAGAGTAGATTGAATGTACATTGATGAGAAGGGGCTAGGGAAAGCTTGAACCCAATAGAAAAAATACCTTTTTTTTTCAGAACCCCAACAAACTCATTCAAAAGAAGAAATCATAATTTTCCCATGGATATTTCCTTCGCACCTTCAAAGGATGCTTTTCTTCCTACAGTTAGGCCTGTACCTACTAGCAAGTAGACATCCAAATCGACATATTTTTTAAGCCCGTAACTCTTCCTCGGTCAGGCTTGGGCAGAATAACAGAGCAAGTACAAGTATTCATCACATCTAAAAAATCTTATTTTTTTGAATATGAAGAAATAGAGAAGGTTGGTACAATCTAAATAATTTATGCAACTTTAGCTTTTTCCGATTGTTCCTGATCTAGAGTAGCACAATTTTTTTCCAGGGAGCACAACAATTTTATTTTGATACGCAATTAACTTAACATAGTTTCCCTGACAAATTACTTTTCTTAACATAGTGTGTTCTTCCGGAGGGGGACTCAGACACGGCCCGGACTCCCACGGGCTGGAGAAATATTTGTTTAAATTGATGATGTTTCTTTGACACTTGTGAGGAGACAGAAAAAAGCCTTCCCATTTGGTTCCTCTAATAGAAAAAAAGATCTGTTTTATTTGACTGATAGGACCAACAAACTAAACAGTGAGTTATTTCAGCTCCATGTTTTTTTCCTTTGAACAAAAATTCAATCAAATAGAGAAGTTAGTTTATCAGAATTAAAAGAAAACCCTGAAAAAGGTTGATTCTTTTTCGATCGAGATGTATGGATAGACACGACAAAAAAGTACTTGATATTCATCATAGAATCAAAAAACTTTTCCTAAAAAAGAAAGTTATTTGATTTTGATTATTTAGAATCATTACGGAATTCATTATCGAATTTAGAATTTGATGGAATATTCTATTTTTTACTGGGACTCGTCTTTATCACACTCCCTTTCTTTGGTTTCCAAAAAAAAATCGATCATTAAACAAAATTTAGAATTCTGGGTTCAGAACGTCGTGAGACAGTTCGGTCCATATCAGTAAGATTCTCTTGAAAGTAGTTACCCAAGGCACTGATATTCTGAGTCTCTCAATTAGTTTTGTTTTAGATAGGGAGTTTTTCGTCTTATTCTTGTGAGTGGCCCATGTGAATATGTTCCAAGGCAGGAGCACGAGAGAATCTATTCTCTTTTTTTTTTGAAAAAAGTAAGATTTTGGAGATTGTGTAATCTTACTCTCAAACTTTTTGTCTACGATGTAGTTATATTCTTTGTTTCTCTCTTCATATTTGGATTCATATCTAATGATCCAGGACGTAATCTGGGACGTAAAGAATAAAAAATAAATAGGTTGCATTCCCTTACTTCGTGGAGACGGAGCAAAGGGAACTGGTTCTGAGAAAGAAATGAAAATAAGGGAATGTATGGTCATAATTATTACGTGGAACCCACATGGCCCAATGATCATCGAGCTGGAACAACATGTTCTTCATGAATGCCCGGATTGAGAGCCAAAGAATTTCCTGCCGCTAATCTTTGTTAATTTTATCATCATCTAATTTTTTTAGAATGACTCCATTTAATCATGTAAAATATCACAATGTGATAAACCAATCAATTAAAAAAAATCGGCCGAATAAATTCCAAGAAAGCCATTCTCTGACATCGTCAATAGAAAACTCAACATTGTTATTACAAGAATTTCCAATCCATATGGACATCCTAATATTCTTGCAGAATTTATAGCTGGTCAATTAAGGAATCTTTTTATATGTATTTTAAATTATGTGTATTTTAAAAAATGTATTTTTGTATTCTAAAAAATTTATTTTTAAGTTCGGCTAATTCAAATTATTCTATTTTGTTATTTATTTTTCTGTACAAAAAAACTTTTTGAATTACCTGTAAAAAGGGATTTTCCTAATGAAAAAGCTTTCAACGTTGTCCAATATCCCTTCTATGATCTTTCTACAAGAGTATTTGGTATTGCTTCCTTGATCACAGCAACAATAACATCACCAACAACCTGGAACTCTATCGGACTCTTAAAAAACTAGAGGGGTTGAGAGGTTTGAAATGCTCAGAGAGGAGCGTAGAACTTTCATTGCTCTCTCCCGCTTACTGCACGCTTACTATATCTTTAACTGAAACTTCTTTGAAAGGTCCCTAGAAAGGGAATCAAGGTACGAAGAAAGTGGATGACGGAGGCGCCGTCTTAGCCTTCCCTGACTAGGATCACTCCCACACCTGAAGAAATTGTATTAAACAAGAGCTCTAATATCACTGTTAGGATTGGGCATGGATAAATAACTATTATACTACAAAATAGATATGAGAAAAATGGAAAAATGGGACACCGAAATTTTACGTGGTTCGGCAAAGTACCTATGTCCATGGACGAACAATAAGAGGCTTTTACTAAATCACAAGAAATTACAATACTTCTTTCAAATTGTAAGGAGAAAACAGTGGTATTTCTCTCTTTCGATGAGGAGAAAAAACTCTCTCAAAGACACAAGAGAAAAAACTCTAAAAACTAGGAAAGACTACTTTCTTTCTCTGTTTTTTTCTCTTCTTTTGGTTTTATAATTTTGGGATGATTTATAACTCTCCAAAACCCCTCCGTACACAAGAGAAATATTCCGAAAAAAACAAATTTAAAACTCGCCATAATAATGTGAGACCCATCCCTTTGTGTAAAATACATCGAATTCGGGATTTACCTTTTTTCACATAAGGTGGAGTCTACTAAAAGTGGTTTTACTTCCACTTTACATTCGAGTTGGAGAGAAAAGGACTTTGTCAAAGAACAATGAGGAAGAGCTAGAATTGGTGGATATGGTTTTTAGTGAAAAAGGATTGAGTTTAAAAAATTACACAAGTAATAGATCTAATGGTTGCGAGGGTCGAAAAAGAGATGAAAAAATATCGACAGTTGTTATGAAGCAGAAGTTGGAATAAAATTTTTGGAATCCAAGGGATAATAAGTAACCAATGCACAATAACAAATGGATAATATACATCCACATAAAAAATACTATTCTCTATGACTTCTCTTTTATTAGTTAAAAGAGAAGATATATACCCAAAACAAATACTTTGTGAATGTTATTTTTGATGATGTGACACGTCTTTCATTATTAGATCCATATTTGTATACGTATTTCGTACATTCTCAACCCTCTGATTTTTTACCAAACCTCAAACACACAAGCTATTGATCGATCAAGACCGTTTTAAAAAAAAAAGCAAGAGTGAGACCCACTCCACCAGCATGGTCTCCTTTTTCAGAAATCCAGGAGCCCCTGTTTCATTGTAAAACGATTTCATTAACGATGTAGTTTTTTTTCCGCGAACTTTGATAAAAATATTAAATGATATTTTTCTATAATAATATTGTAAATCCTAAAATCTCATTTCTTCCTTTTTAGATTTTTTTTGTGATTTTATTGATCGAAAATAAATCCTTTTAATTGGTCGATGTAATGTGCACACTGATTGGTATATGTAATGTGCATTCTGATTGGTCGTTGGACTGTGTATGTAACCGTTCTTTTCACCTAGTTGGTTTACTGAAAAAAAAACCCGATGTTCTTCTTTTTTTCTCCCACGCAAAAGATCTCTTTTGTTCGGTCTCATTCCACTTCTTAATAGAGGTAATGCATGCTCGTTCGTGGTTGTAGTTAACACGAACATTGAGTACAACATGTGTGTACAACGTTCATACTAGTAATTAGCACACATGTTTTACAAATCATGTGTGTACAACGTCCATGGTAGTACTTAGCATGAACTTTATACACAACGTGAGTGTATAACGTTCGTGCTAAGTTTGTCCACGAACATTGTGCACAACGTGTGTGTATAATGTTCATGCTAAGCTCATCGATGTACATAACATGAGTTCAACATTTGTGTTAATTCGTCCACAAATGTTGTACACAACGTGTGTGTACAACGTTCATGCTAGTACTTAGCACACACGTTGTACATAACGTGAGTGTACAACATTCGTACTAAGGTTTTCCATGAATGTTGTACACAATGTGAGTGTACAATGTTCGTGCTAAGTTCGTCTACAAACATTGTACATACACGTCATGTACGACATTCGTGGTAGTACTAGCATACACGTTGTACACAATATGTGTGTACAACGTTCATGCTAGTACTTAGCACACACGTTGTACACAGCATGTGGTGCAACATTGATTGCTTTATTTTGTGATATTTCATTTCATTGTGTTGGATGGATGTTAAAGGAGCTAATGAGTAATTAGTAATTCATTTTGATTATGGAGGATTTCATGAGAAGATCATAAATGATGAATCGATACGGTGGGTTTCAAGAAAAGGATGAAGTTTACTATTCAATAAAATTACGAAATGTGAAAAACAATTATCTTGTTGATTACAACAACAGGAATATTGATATGGATAAATCTACGAAGAAGATAGGATTGGGCTATGTCCCAATGATTATAGAACCTAAAAGGCGTTCATACATCTTACATGATGAAGATATTATTGGCTATTTGTTAGAACTTCATAAGGATGGATGAAAAAATGTCTTACATATTGAGATTACTGACGAAATCTAAAAAATAGAACGTGTTGAAAATGAAGAACGTATTGAAACCAGAGCTGAAGTTGAAAATGAAGTATGTGTAGAAGTTAGACCCATTGAAGTTGGAAATGGAGAACTTGATGAACCCAGAAATAAAGTTGAAAATGTAGAACATGTTGAAGCCGAAAATAGAGAACTTGATGAGCCCAAAAATGAAGTTGAAAATGCAGAATATGTTGAAGCCAAAAATGGAGAACTTGATGAACCCAAAAATAAAGTTGATTATGATGAACGTGTTGAAGCCGACAATGTGTGCCTTGATGATTGTTGGTTTTTCAAGTTTTGATTTGGAATACGGTTTGGACATTTACATGGGTCAAGAATTTTCATGTAAAGAAAAGGTCGTGTTGTTCCTTAAAAAGGTTGCATGCATGAAATGCTTCAAATTGAACGTAATGAAGTTGATGAAGATTTTGTTTTCTGCACCATGCAAACAAAGAGATTATAGGTGCAAATGGCCGTTACGTGTGACTAGACACACCATTTTAGATGCTTTTTCAGTGAGGATATAAAACGAGACTCATACATGCTCAATGGGTGAGTCGAGTAATAATGTTGGCACACCAAAAATGGCTTAATCTCTTTTGAAGGAACGATACCCGGGTTAAATAGATACACCAAGTCTAAAAAATATCACAACGATGATGCATGGATCTTTTGGTGTAAAAGTATCATATTCTACATCATGGAGAGGAAACAAGTTGGTTGAATATGAAGTTGGCCGAGAAATTTAGATAATGTGCAAAGGCGTATTCATTGACTTAATTTTATGAGCTATATGATAAATTCAAGATTTAGTGCACTCAAGTTACTATCTATGTCGAAGATGGTGTTGAACTAGAAAAATGAGAAATATGTTATTTTCCTGGGAGCGATAGAACATTGATACTACCAATGAAGCTGAATCTATCAATTCGTTATTTAAAGACACAAAGAAGTACCCATTGTTTCCAATGTTGGATGTAATAATGTTAAAGGTAGCAGAATGGTTCAATAAGTATATAAAATATTATGTCAATCTCAAGTTCTTAGAAGCTAACACCTTCATTGGAAGGCATATTACACACACGGTTCATGGAATCGATAAGGCTGCAGGTGCAAGGAATAAACAACTTTACACTTGAATTCAATATCATTGGTCGTAATGGAAAAATTATTCGGTGGATTTAATAAGTCAAACGTGTACTTGTAAAGCCTTTGACATTTATAAATATATGTGTATCAGTGCTCTTGCCACTACAAAATAACTTTTGATAATATACAAATTCATGATATGTGTTCAAAGTTCTTATTGAAATAACATGGATGTTGGCGTATGTAAGAAAAATTAATATTGTTCTCAATCAATCTTATTGGATCATCTCGAATGAGATCGAGAATTGATGGTATTTCCTCCGGTCATATTGGATCGTTCCCAATCAGTCTTACTGGATCTTTCAGACGAGATACGAGAATTCTACAGTCTTATTAGATCGTTCTACACGTTGTACCCCATACGTTGTACATGTTGTATTACAACAATATCAGAAATTGGTAATGAGTAGACTAACATTTGTATCCCCAATTTCTTCTATCTTGCATATCCTTGTCCAAGTCATATTCACGTATATTTTCATGTTTGTATTTCATCTTGCATACCCTTGGTAATTCAGAGAATTGTGCATCATCCCTGGGTAATCAAAATGTCTACGCTAGTACCAGAACGCTCTCATATATAAGATGCTGTTAAAAAATTTATACACAAATTATTAAACTAGCAAATGGAGTACAACTTGTTAAATTAAATGAATTTATATTTACCTCAAAAGGCAATATAAACCCAATAAATGTCCAAGTTTTCTTCACTTTTTCGTTAAAATTGGTGAACATGTTGCGAATCTTACGAAGAACATCAAGAAATTTGAACCTTCCCCTCGGAAAATTGGTGCAAGCTTTTAGATCATCGACAATTCAAACAAAAAAATAGTCGACGGGGCCTTTGAATCCATTCTTTCCTCTAATGACTATGTCTAAAAAGTATGAGATGACCATCTTCAACTGGCTTTCAGATTTGAATAATGAAAACATCTTGGTTTTCACATCGTTTTCGGTGATCGACATTTGGTTTGGCCAATACCTATCCTTGAATCCAATTCCACCAAGTTTCAACCAATATTTTGGATATTAATGACATTCGAGTCCACATATGAGGTCATGCTCTATTAGCGAATACCAGATAGGCACACCATGGAGAACGTACTAGAATTCATTTCTCTTGTTTGTCATGTTAGCGTGAAGAAGTAGTGTCCACATCCCCACTGTTTTTTGCTTAAACCTTGTATATGGAATATGTGCTTGAATTGAGAATGTTGCACGAACAATTCCAACTCTTCCAAGTGTAAGACTTCTAGCAATTCTCCAATCCTCTTGAACACATAGCACCTCATTGAAATTTTACAAGATTGCAACAACTTGTTAGGTTCAAAATGAATCATCTTGGATCAATAGATTGGCTTGTTGAGGCCTATCAATCAATAGAAAAAGAAACGTTTAGTGTAACAAGCCCAAACAAGGTTGTACAACGTGCTTGTACAATGTGCTTGTACAACGTGTGGTTCAACGTTGTACCACGTTGTCTCACAATGTGAGGTGGTACGGAATTTTTCCACAACATGGTACGTCATGTTAAATATGAAAAATTATAAGAAAAATGGTAAAAGATGAAAACTTTTAGTACGAACACGACGAAAACCTAAAGAATACTTTTACATACCTTTTACGACAACAACACGTGATAGTCATCGGATGAGGATAATGGCGATGTTGAGGATAACGAGATTTCAGGGTTTTGAGACTTTTTTTGATAAACTTGGAGAAGTTTTCAAAGATTTGTCGTAAGGTGAGACGAAGATTAGAGAGATGGTAGGTAAGAATTTTTTTTAATCTGAAAGCTGAAAAGTCTCAAGCTTAATGTTTGTTATGGAAGACGGCTTGTAATATGCAAGATGAAATGATATTTTTGTAATATTTATGTAAAATAAGGATATTGGAATTATTAAATCTATTTTTACCTAAAAAATAAAAATTTATTAAATTAATTTTTAACACGATGTTATTTTGGAAAAATTATCTTTGACCAATGTTATTTGAGATTGAAGCACTCTTCAATTTAATCTTTTTCCTCCTATCTTATGACTTGATGAAGAAACATATGAAACCTAAGAAAAAATTCAGATCCTTTTCCGAATCGCGAGCTTATCAACCAAGTCTTCACTGAAATGCAAGTTCATTGATATGAACCAGACAATTTAAGAAAGGGAAAAGGAAACGAGTTGGTCGATTCGAGGAAAACCACCTCGAAGATCTTTATATTTCTGTGAAAAATGCTTACAATCATGATTCAGGCTTTATACATATAATTTGAATTATAGGAATCGTAGGTGACTTGGCCGTTGCTGAGCACATGCTACTATCATTCCCTCGGTGAACCTTTTAACGACTTCAGCATTGTCTCTCTTCTTCACGTTAATGATGAACCATTAAAGCAAATAAACAACAAAAAAGAGCAAGAAGACCAAATCCAAGGTTCAACAATTGACCAAGTAAGATATGTTCCAGATGTCATCTTTTCACGTTCACGGGTTGAGACAATCCATCAATGCTTCGGGTGGAAGTAAGGATCGAGAAGCATAGTTCGATGGTGTTTTTCGACAGTGGCTTGACCAATAACTTTGTCAACCATACAGAAACGGCATCAATAAAGCTTTGCCTCTTATTACGGGATACAATCCATGTTATTGATACGAGAATATTCTATGAGCTCATATATAATATTCTGAGTATATTCTTCGAGATAGTCAGGATATTATCTGATATCATATTGGATAACGAAGATATTATCTGAGATTGTATGAATATTATATGATTATATTTCTTTTTCCATTTGAAATTGTATATTTATGTAAGAAAGTGTTTTGTGATTAATAAAATAACGATAATTGATTCGACTTTCTTTCAAGAAGGAATCGCATAATTTATCATGGTATAAGAGCCTCTCCAAAGGCTTAGTTTTTTATCCACCACCTTCAAAATCGACTTCTTTGACTTTATTTTTCTCTTTTGAAAGCATAGTATCTTTCTACCAAAGATCAGAACAAAACCTAATGTTCTTGTTTAGCTGTCTTGTCTTGTTTTTTTTTATCTGTCTTCTTGTCCTCTATTTCCGAATTTGATACCAGAGCATTTTTTCTCTATTACGCTTCATTATGAGTCTAGTGTTCTTCGATCATATCTAGTTCTACTATTGCTTCTACTCCTACTATTGTCGTGACTGGCTTACGTGATAAAGCGATTTTTTCTCTATTCTATCTACATGCTGCCAACTAGGGTATGGTCCTCTCTACTATTGAACTGAAAAATGACAATTACGATCGATGGACTGAGGCGATGAGTATTCTCTAAGATACTCAGGATATTATCTGATATCATATTGACTACCGAAGATATTATCTGAGATTGTATGAATATTATATATTGTGTGCGAGTGAAAGCGACACATGATGAGCTTCTGGTGGCGCAATAAAGGCTGTTCAATCAAAGCAATCGCCCATGATACCCCAGAAATTTCCTATCACATGGATTAAATCGATAAACAGGTGCAAGGAATGTTACAGTTTGAATTGATTCAACCAAGTTCGAGTATATTTTCTTCTCAATTACTGCTTAAAAAGAAAATTTATGGTTCATGGAGATTTTGCACATACTACCATGCCTTACATGCAGTCAAAGTAAAGATCAATTTTTTATATCAGTCGTGCACCATATGATAGATAAGCTACATGGAGCTTGCCTTTTCACTAAACTCGGCCTCACGTCAAGATATCATCAAGTTTTGAGTTCCTTTCAACAATATTCCGAAGACCATGTTCCATACAAACAATGGTCACTACAAATATCTAGTCATACTCTTTATGGTGTGCAACGCCACTTCTTGTACCAATTATAGATAATTTTTTACCCACTAATGCTGGAATTTTTATTCCATCGCAATCAATAATCCTAGGAACACCCAAAGTAAGAATTCGTCTATACAAAATCTTGTCATCAGTAAACACTAGAGGTGGAGGCTTTCACACAACTACATTCCTTTTAAATTTATTTTTGTTACGCCTTGGTGTATCATCATCAGGAAGAAACAATGATGACAATGAAACCAATTTTTTTTCATATTTCAACTAGAAAGCTTATGTTTCATTCATGCAATTTGGACAAGGCAACTGACCAAGCGTTGTGCATCCAGATAACATACCATAAGCTGCAAATTTATTTATAATCGACATAAAACATCTCATAACATAATATTATGTTGTTTTAAATGATTCTATGCTTAAACAAACCTCCTTTAAATATTTAAATTGATCATTCAATGGTTGAAGAAGTGTACCTAATCTTGTTTTAAGTTGATTAGGCCTAAAAATAAGTATTTTTAAGAATAAAACTCTTTTTCCATGAACATGTGTGGTGGTAAATTGTATGAGATCACAATAACCGGTCATAACAAATAATTTCTCCTATACATTCCAAAGGACGAAAATCATTCATGCAAAGGTCTAAATAAATGTATATTCTCTCAACTTAAAATTAATGATATACCTTGTTGAAGTGCTTCTACGCCTCATCATCTAACGAAAGACACATTTTTCTTTCATGACTCAAATGCTCAACATGTCATCTCATGTCACTTGTAGTCTTCTGAGAATGATATAATCTTTTCATTCTTCAATAATTGGTAAATATCATATACGAATATATAAAACTAAATTTCCTTTTTTTATCAAATAAAATTTCTCATTTTTCATAAAATCGAAATATATTCAAATTTGATATCGTTTTCCATAAAATTATGCAATTATTGACACACATAAACCTTTTGATATGGTAATAAAACCCAAAAATCTCTTCATCTTCTTTGTCTAGTATTAAGACTCTACATCATTGTTATCTTTTGACAAATAAGTTACACTAATTGAGATAAATAATCCATGCAAATCTCTGAAATATTATTTTTTATTTCTTAAAATTCATGAGACGTGCATACAAAGACAACTGACAATGACCTATTTTGTAACCATCACATCTCAAAATATTTTTGAATTAACATTCAGATATTTTTCAATATTTTTCTTGATTGGTTTCAGTAAATACATTTTACATCATTTCAAGTTTATTTCAATATCTTAACTCTTGCCAATAACCTCATTATGTGCAATATATACCCATATTAGATTCTTCAGCAACATTACTATTGCAAGGTCAAAATTTTCTTTGTTAAATAATCAAATAAATCATTTGGAGCAGACCGCCTAGCCCGCCTAGTCCGCCTAGACCGCCTAGTCCATCTAGGCGCCCGTCTAGACCGCCCAGACATTCGGTCCGCTTAGAACCTCCGATTAGTGATTAATCGGAGTGCTCGACCACCGCCTAGCGCCTAGGCGGCGCGCCTAGACCGATTTTTAGAATAGAGTATAAAAATAAATAAAAGTTAGAAAAATATCTAAACATTTACTAATTATCGATTCATTCATCTATACGTTAGATGCTAGTCACCAACTTACGTATACTTGTATTTCATATATATATATATATATATAAATGTGTGTGTAATACTACTTTTATGATCATATATTTGACTTTTGAATGAATTACTTTCATTTAATGGACCTCTCATTTAATGGACCTCTCTTCGTTGAACGCAGAAGGAAGTTTCATCTTCGTTGGAAACCATTTTCTCTCCCTCCCTCCCTCTCTCTCTCTACGCATACAGCTACAAGAATCATTGTGTGTATATATATGTACTATATATCATTGTGTGTATATATATGTACTCGCACACAAGAAAGATTTATCTTCTTATTATCTTCAATGGCCTTAAAATATCCTCATATTTTAGGCCTTATTTTATGGATCTCTATTCTCATCTTTGTCTGTCATCAAGGGTTATTTAGTAATTTCATATTCAGAACTTACAAATCTTCTTCGGACATGAGCTACAACTGTTGTTACAGCAAAGAAAGAAGAACATTGGCAAGGCAGTTTGATTTCACACCCTTCTTGAATCGCAAGTCATCTCTTCACCGGGAAATTACGCGGCCTGAAGAAGACACCGATATCGAACTGAGATTTGGGGCCGAGAAACGAATCGTGCCATCTGGTCCAAACCCTTTACACCACTGAGGTTTCTGTATATATACAACTTTTCGAATTATATTTTTTTCTAGCTTTAAAAGTGAAAAATTGTTGTTAGATTCAAGGCTACATACTTGTAATTAATGATGCATAACATTTATTGTTGCCTTTGCATATTTCCCAAACTAAATAAAATCATACAAAATTGTTATTTGGTATTCAAATTTTACAGACCTATAATATGGCTGAGTTCTCGTGATTGCAGTCTACAGTCATCATTATCGTGATTAATATATTTGTTGTGGGATAAGTAAAAATGCATAAAGAAAATTGTCAAAGTAAACAAAATTTGACATTTAAAAAAAAATAAAAAGAAAATTAAATTTAAAATTTATCAAGTTAAATGTTAATTTCCAAATGATTTACGGAGTCATTACATATTATATAATCCATTAATTTAATTTTTTAAAAATTAATTGATTCAATACCCAATATATAAATTCTTTGTAAATTATAAATCAAATTCCTGCACGTAAATTTATCAAATTGAAAGGTATTTCAAAATAATTTAGGAAGTCATTATATATCATATAAGCCACAAATTTTCAAAATTTTTTTAATTAGAAATATTAATAGATTCATGTTAAAATATAAATCTCTATGGGCCACAGCCCATATATTATATTTATTATTAAATATTAAGGATATTTGCCTATAAATAGGCATCTTTTTATAAAATATCATACACACATCAATACAAGGGAAATCTATGGGCCACAGCCCATATATTATATTTATTATTAAATATTAAGGATATTTGCCTATAAATAGGCATCCTTTTGTAAAATCTCATATCACAAATACACATCAATACAAGGGAAATCTGAAATCATCCCTCTCTCTCTTCACTCTCTTTTATTCTCTCTCCTCTCTTTTATCTCTACAACTAAGGTAATGTTTATATATATATATATATATATATTATTTATATATAAAGTTATGTATATATATATGATACTATATATATATATATGGTTACGTAAAGTTATGATACTATATATAATATATATATATTATACTCCAGATCGGAA
>CM071863.1:47835271-47901466 GCA_036759665.1 Gynandropsis gynandra
CACAACACGCTTAAAGCATGGACGACCACTTGGTTCTAAAGATAAAAATCCTCGAAAGAGAAAGAAGTTTGATAATAATGATGATTCTCAAATAATAGAGAACATTCAAAAAGAAACAAATGAGGAAGATGATCTTCAAAATGAAAATCATGAAAATAATCATGAACATACAGAAAACAATGAAATTTCCATCAATTATATCTATGATGAAAAGATTATAAGAAGAGATGAAATAAATGACAATGATGGAATATTCTCTTTCTCTATATCCAAAGAATTTGAAAATGATAGTGAAGATCTAGAACCAATGTCAGTGTTAGAATGTCAAAAGAGACATGATTGGATCAAATGGAAAGAAGCTATGCAAATAGAATTAGACTCATTGAATAAAAGAAAAGTATTTGGACCCATCGTTCAAACTCCAAATAGTGTCAAACCAGTTGGATGCAAATGGGTTTTTGTACGAAAAAGAAATGAAAATAATGAGGTCACGAGATATAAGGCACGCCTTGTCGCACAAGGGTTTTCCCAGAGACCTGGAATTGATTATGAGGAAACATATTCCCCTGTTATGGATGCAATCACATTTAGATATTTGATGAGTTTAACAGCATCCAACAACTTAGATATGTACCTTATGGATGTGGTTGCGGCATATCTATATGGATCTTTGGATAATGATATATACATGAAAATCCCTGAAGGATTAAGAATGCCGAAAACATCAAACTCAAAACCTAAAGAAATGTGTGCAATCAAATTGCAACGATCTTTATATGGATTGAAACAATCTGGACGTATGTGGTATAATCGTCTAAGTGAATATCTATTAAAAAGGGGATTTGTGAATAACCCTATTTGTCCTTGTGTTTTTATTCAGAAAACAACAAGTGGATTTGTGATTATAGCTGTTTACGTTGATGATCTGAATATAATTGGTACCTCAAAAGAGATTGAAAATGCTCGTAATTATCTGAAAAAGGAATTTGAAATGAAAGACCTTGGACAAACAAAGTTTTGTCTTGGTTTACAGATAGAGCATCTAAAGACTGGTATATTTGTACATCAATCGAATTATACAAAGAGAGTATTAAAACGCTTTAACATGGATAAAGCAAATCCATTAAGCACTCCAATGGTATGTAGATCTTTAAATGTTGAAAAAGATCCATTTCGTCCTTGTGAAGAAAATGAAGATATACTTGGACCAGAAGTACCATATATGAGTGCAATAGGGGTTCTCTTATATCTAGCAAATTGCACTCGTCCTGATATAGCATTTGCTACTAATCTCTTGTCACGATACAGCTCATCCCCTACACGTCGTCATTGGACAGGGATTAAACATATCTTTCGATATTTACAAGGAACGATTGATTTAGGATTATTTTATCCTAGAGATTCCAAATGTGAATTAATCGGTTTTGCAGATGCAGGTTACTTATCAGATCCTCATAAAGCTAGATCACAAACAGGATATGTTTTCACAATTGGAGGAACAGCGATATCATGGCGTTCACAGAAACAAACACTAGTTGCAACATCTTCAAATCATGCTGAAGTCATAGCACTTCATGAAGCGAGTAGAGAATGTGTGTGGCTCAGAGCTTTAACTCAACACATACAGAAGACATGTGGATTATCAACTAATATCAACCCAACAATATTACACGAAGATAATGCCGCTTGCGTTGCTCAAACAAAGGAAGGATATATCAAAAGTGACAGAACAAAGCATATACCTCCAAAATTTTTCACGTAACACAAGAGCTCGAGAAGAAGAAAGAAGTTGATATTCAATATATCCGATCATGCGAAAATGTAGCCGATTTATTCACAAAAGCGCTCCCTACTTTAACATTGAGAAAACACATTCAAAATATCGGGATGCGTCACCTCCGAAGCTTATGATTAAACAAAGAGTTGACAACTCGAGGAGGAGTTTTTATGACTGTACTCTTTTTCCCTCATCATGGTTTTTATCCCAATGGGTTTTTCCATGATAAGGATTTTAACGAGACAGACAATAGACATTTAAGGAGGAGTGTTAAATTATAAATGTCTATGGGCCACAGCCCATATATTATATTTATTATTAAATATTAAGGATATTTGCCTATAAATAGGCATCCTTTTGTAAAATATCATACACACATCAATACAAGGGAAATCTGAAATCATCCCTCTCTCTCTTCACTCTCTTTTATTCTCTCTCCTCTCTTCTATCTCTACAACTAAGGTAATATTTATATATATATATATATTATTATTTATATATAAAGTTATGTATATATATGATACTATATATATATGGTTACGTAAAGTTATGATACTATATATAATATATATATATATATTATACATGAATTATTATTATTAAGTATATAATAATTATTTATATTCTAATCATATAATATATATATATATGTCAATTAATATTTAATTTTCAACAATTCAATATTTTTGCCATTTTCCTTATAAAATTTATAAAGTATAACTCATATTCGTAAATAAATCAATTTCTAACACTAAATTTGATTAGACGATATTACTATTTTTTTAATTAATCTAACATTTAGGTAAAAATTATCGAATTTGTATATTTATATTAAAATTTGAAATTTTAGTATTACTTTTTAAATATTACAAAAATTGAGGAAATTAATTTGAAATAAAAAAAATCTCATTTTAATCATTTTATTATATATTTTTATAAGCTTTTACAAAAAATTCCTTGTCTTTATTGATCAATCATTCATATATATTTTTTACTCATTATTTTAAACTAATTTCTAAAATAATCTCTAACAAATTTCCAAGATAATCGTCTAGAAATTCTAACTAGTATCGAAATTATAAATACATCAATATTTATCTCCTATTACTCTCTCTCAAGTTGGTGCATACAGATTTTGTATGCCCAACTTGGAATAGAATGCATCAAATTCTTTTTTTCAACTGATCTCGTTAGAATTTCGGCTAAGTGATCACGAGTAGAAACATGACGTGTGACTAGCGTTCTAGTGAGAATTTCATTGCAAATGAAGTGACAGTCAACCTCAATGTGCTTTGTACGTTAATGAAAAACTGGATTCACAGCAATGTAGATAGCAAATTGATTATCGCAATACAACTGAACCAAACGAGACTGTGAGGCATCTAGACTTCCAAGCAATGACTTTAACCATTTGATTTCATGAAAAGTCATTGTCATTGCATGACACTCAGCTTCGGCGGATGAACGAGATATTGTTTGCTGCTTCTTCGTCTTCCACAAAATAGGTGAACCACCTAGAGTAAGAAGCCAACCGGTGTCTGAACGATGAGTGCGAGGACAACCTGCCCAATCTGAATCACACCATGCCACTAGAGATAAATCAACGTTAGCCTTGAGAAGAATACCTTGATTATATGTGGAATTTTAGAGAAATTGTGATAACGTATGGATACTGTAAGACAAGTATGGATGGGTGACACAAAGGTAAACAAGTCGACCAACGAGATGTTGAAAACGTTTGGGGATTAGAGAAAAGTGGTGTTGTGGAAAGTTCTAGACAATGATTCTCTTCCATTCTGGAGAAAGACGGTTTGGATCCCAATAATTCTGCTTCTGAAATAATATCAAGTGCATATTTTCGTTGACACAAATATATGCCAGCAGATGCGTTGCGAGCAACCTCCATACCGAGAAAATATTTTAAAGTACCTAGGTCTTTCATGTGAAAAAAAGAACTTTGGATAAGTCTTGAAACATTGAATATGAGATGAGAAGTTACTAGAAACTATCAAATCATCTACATAAACCAAAATGCTTACGCGGACGTCATCCTTGTGAAGAGTAAATAATGAGCAATCCGCTAATGACTGGACAAAACCATGCGAAGTAAAGCCACAAACAGCTTAGCAAACCAACATCTTGAAGCTTGTTTGAGACCATACAAAGATTTTTGTAGACGACAAACTCGAGAATCTATATCATCTCGAAAACCAGCGGAAGCTTCATATAAACCTAATCATGTAAATTACCATGAGAAAATGCATCTTGTGAATGATTCAAAACATTGACTATGTTGATGAAAAAATCGCTCAATCTTGTCGACAGATATTTGGTATGCTGGCCCCGACCTAAACATTCCACATACAATGGTTCCTCATTTATCATACACAGAGGTTCTTCGATGGGAATGTTCAAACCATCAATTCTCGAAATGCCATCTTGCACAATTTCACCGAAAGTAGGAGCTACCAGAGTAGAACTAAATGCAGAGATTGAAACATCTATAAGCGCAATGGTGCGAAAAGGGAAAACATCTTCAAAGAACTTCACATCTTAAGAAACAAAGAAGACACGTTGCTCAAGATCAAACAATCTCCAACCTTTCTGACCAAAACGATAACCCACAAATACACAACGACGACTACATGAGATAAACTTATCACCACCGTGTTGTAGGTTATGGGCATAACAAAGTGATCCATTCCATGTAGATTTGCAAGGACTAGTTTATTTTTGTTCAGGATTTCAAATGGTGTCTTGTCTTCAAGAGCCGAGTTTGGAGTACGATTGATAAGATAACTAACGGTAAAACCACTTTCTCCCCTGAAGTCAATTGGTAATGCTCCTTGGAATAAAAATGCACAAGCAACATTCAAGATATGCCTATGCTTTCGCTCTGCACAACCATTTTGTTGTATGGTTCCAACACATGAAGTTTCGTGAAGAATACTCTGATTAGTAAAAAATCACGCATACAAAAAACTCAATGCCATTATCATTACGAATCCGTTTCACCGTTATTGAATATTGACGTTCTTTAAGAACATAGAAACTACGTAAATGTGTAGAAACATCAGACTTGTTTCACAACAAATAGAGCCAAACCGCATGAAAGTAATCATCAACTATCTTTAGAAAATAACGAGTGCCATAATATGATATTGTACGATATGGACCCCAAACATCACAATGAACAAGTTGAAAAATATGGATAGTCTTATTGCTGCTTAGTGGAAAAACTCCATGTGTCTGTTTAGCACGAAAACATGTGTCACGGACTTTATTCGACATAGTTTTTAAACTAGAATCAAATTAAAGCCCAGGAAATGAAAATAAAACTTTAAAAGCTGGATGTACCAAAAAAGCATGCAACAAATCCACAAAAGTATCACGTGTAGATACATTTGTCGTAGTCGCAACACCCATCAAATAGTAGAATCCTTCACGTTGCTCACCCGCTCCAATCAGCATCCTTGTAGCACGGTCCTAAAGTACATAATATTGAGCAGTAAAGTGAATCATGAGATTCATATAGGAAAGAATTTGCGCTAAAGAGATTAAATTGCAACTGAGTTCAGGTACGAAAAAATATTGTGGAAGACGAAGTTTCCATAAAGACGTTTTGTACAGCAAATGTATGTCATCCATTGGGTAAACCAACACAACAAGTAGACATAGAAACAACATTAAAGAGAATATCCGCACACTCTGTCATATGATTTCCTACATCTGAATCCAAAAGCTATGAAACCGACAAGATCTTACCCGATTTTTGTTCGCTCGCACCGAGTTTGTTGGAGAGGACATCGAGAAGTTTTTTTAGTTGATCACTAGAAAAACCATCTAAGTCAATTGGGGTATACTCTTTATCACGATTAGTCGCTGAGCTCTGGCGAACCGAGGCAACATTAACACAAACTACAGAAGTACCACGATTAGAAATTTCACGAAATATGCTTGTACCAACAGAAGTATTTCGATCACGATATTCCTAAAACCACTCAGAAAAGCTAACTAACTACAAGCATTTATCTGACCTATGACCACGATGACCACAATGCGAGCACACAAGAGTCAGATCATGAACTTCATTTTCCGAACAAGACTTGGTATCCGTCTTAACCACAAACGCTATCACATCATCAGTTTTGTCATCTATAATAGAAGTCAAACCATGAGAATCCTCGTCTTTTATGACAAGATTGAGGGCAGTGGATCGAGAGCCAAGAGATAGGAATAAATTGTTCCATATCGAGCGTCATTAAAACCAAGAAGAAACAAGTGAACTCGATCATCTTCTTGTTTCTTCACTAGCTTTGCAGTTAAGTTGCACTTGCAACCACCACAAGTACAACCTTTGCATTCATAACGAGGCAAAAGATCACATGAACTTAAGTCTTCCCATAATCTTTTAAGTTTGTTTAAATAAATAGAGAGTGTCATGTTTTTCTGCCGAAATGAGAACTAATCAACTTTTAAACGGAGAATACAAGGACCATTGGATAATGAATATTGTACTTTGATATAATTCCACAAATCCTTAGCGATTTCAATATGAGAAGCACTCACACGTATACTAGGAGCAATTATATTGGGTATTTTAGAGACGATGAGCGAATTATTTGCCCACCAATCCTCCAAATCATGAGAACCTTTACTAGGTTGTTGTAAAGAGCCATCAACAAATCCAAACTTCTTCCTTGACCGAATAACGGTCTGTAGCTCACGAGCTCAATCGACATAATTATGATCCGTTAGAAGAACTTGATACAAAATACATCCTGAAATAGAATTGTGTTCTTCCGCCATCAAATTTAATTTGACTTAAAAAACAAAACCAAAAACAAAACCCAACACATATAGTATAGGTGTTATATACACGTTAAAACTAAATATGTCTAGCAGCGGACGATGGAGGTGACCAGATGCAATACATGGTGGAGGTGACCAGATGCAACCGATGGCAGTTTGTAATGGAACTGCAACAGAACGGACTGCTTCAGATGCAATCAAAGAGCAGAGAATGAAGATGCAACAACACACTGGAAGGAAATGCAGCAACACGAACTGGAACGAACCGAAAACGAATCGATGAAGACGATTTGAACTCGAACAATTTGAACGAAGATTGAGATCAAGATCTGACTCGAGTTCAAAATGAAGATGATCTGGAAGATGCGACGGCACAGAAACTCTAGAACGAAGACGAAGATACAGATTTGAAATTGAGCAAGACGTAGAGGCAGAAGGTCAACGCACCAGAAGGTCAGAGAAGGAACGGAACACACGACGAAGGTCGACGATACGGTCACAGATATTCTAAAGTATTTCTGAGAAGGCGTTTGGATCCCACAAACCAGACAGCAAGAGTCTCTGGCGATTGGACGTACTAGAGAACAAGTCGTCGGAGCACAGTGACAAACAAAGACCAACTTGGTCTAAAACAAGGAAAAGAAACAGTGTGTCAAATATGGGTTAGGGCTAACTAATCCCAAAAGTTAGCTCAGAAGTTTAAGGTTGTCCAACATTATATATATGAGTTCCAAAGTTCATGTCCTAGCCGTTGTGGGACAACTTATTATAATACTCCCTCTCACGTCCAGGCTCAATCCTGGAGCATGGACATCGCAATTGGGGGCCCAACATCAGTACATCCAAATCGGGGCTCTGATACCATGTCAAATATGGGTTGGGGCTAACTAATTCCAAAAGCTAGCTCAAGAGTTTAGGGTTGTCCAACACCATATATATGAGTTCCAAAGTTCATGTCCTAGCCGATGTGGGACAACTTATCATAACACAGTGACATGGAGCTGGTGTGGCGACAATGAAAAGACATTTCAGTGAACCACCAAAAGTGTCACCAAAACACTTTAGTGTCACCAAAATAGAGAAACCGAAACAGGGGAAAACAAACTTGGTCTTGCAACAGGGAAACACGACCAAAATTAAATTTTATTTTTTAATTTATTTTGTTTAGTGAAAGAACTTGATACCATGATAAGCTTTTACAAAAAATCAAGTTGTTTATATTGATCAATCATTCATATATTTATACACATTATTCTAAACTAATTTCCAAAATAATCTCTAATAAATTTCCAAGATAATCTTCTAAAAATTTCTGACGAATATTTTTAAATTATAAACAGGGGAAATATCAAGGATACTCTCCTAAGGCTTTCTTGCTTCTCGTATACCCGCGAAAACCTAAAGATTAAAAAGAAAAAAATGGAGAAAAATAAATGTGTCTTTATATTTTGCACGTGAAAGCACACACGGTTTGACATTTTTTGAAGCGAATCCTATTTCAAAGTTGAGAGCAAGGAGCGAGAGGTGATTTCAAAGTTGAGAGTAAGGATCAAGTTCAAAGTACGCAAGAAAGAAATTTCGAAGTTGAGACCAAAGAAATTTTGAAGTGAGAAAGAAAGAAAGAAATGACAAGGATCAATAATGAAGAAGAGAGCACGACTTAATCTTCAATGGCATCTGTGACTGGATCGGTTTCTAGGGTTTTACATTGCAGATGAAATACATTAGAGATTAGATTATTGAAAGCGAAACTTTTTGTTGATTTTAAATGGGTGTGAGTCTCAATGAGTTGTTTGAATCTCAGTGAGTCGCTTGAGTCGAAGATAGTGAGGAGTTCAGTGAGTCACTTGAGACTCATGACCCTCTTCGACTCAAGAGACTCATTGAGTCTCAAGAGTCACTTGAGTCGCAAGGGTTTCTTGAGTCTTATTGAGTCAATTGAGCCGAAGAGGGTCAGGAGTTCCAGTAAGTCGTTTGAGACTCATGACCCTCTTCGACTCATGAGACTCAGTGGGTCGCAAGGGTCGCTTGAGTCGCAAAGGTCTCTTGAATCGCTTGAGTCGCTAGGGTCGCTTGAGTAGGAAGAAATCTAATGTAATTCTTAATTGATCATTTTGCAGGTGCCGCCAAAGCCGAAGTTTCTCTATGAATTCAAGCACATAGACATAATGCCAAAGATTACAACCAAGTGTTATCTTACGAAACAATAAAGAAATAATGAGAAATCGTAAATGAATATGAGTTGCATTACTTCAACAAGGAGTACAATTTAGGTATATGCTCCATTTTCAATGTGACTCCATCTTGACGAAGGTTCAAATGTTTGTCCTATTAAATCACTTCGTGATTGTACGGGACAACAAGGAGTTATGGTTTGTCGTAAACAGTGTTCCCATCTGGTACTTTATAGTGGAGTATGCACTAATTACCGGATTGAACTGCGGACCATATCCTAGAGGATAAGAGTCCAAAGAGTGTAATACATTCAAGCTTAAGAATTTCGACCGTAGAAAGGTGATTGGTGCACAAGTGAGCAAACAGCTTGTGAAGACGAAGAATTCCGCTGACCGGAAGAGGTTGGCAACTTTGATGGTGCTGTGCCAAGTTTTGGATTACAAGCCTTCATCGGACAATTCTATAACCCATGATCTGATTGACATGGTTGATGACTTGGAAATTGTGAAGGCTTTCTATGGGGACTTTGCACATTTGAGAAGCTTGAGGATACTTTCCACCGAAACCAAAATGGCATTGTGACGGTTTTATGATCCTACTCATGGTAATTTTTACATATTGTTAAAATAACATGAATGTTTTCGTACTTTTTGTGTTCTTATCCTTTTGTTTTAATGTTTGAGTTACTTCCACTCGAAACCATCCTTAGTTTGGACGGAAATGGATGGTACATTAATGTTATGGATGTCAATCCATCATGCCCAAGGATTTCCAAGAAGCGGGTTAAATTTAATTTTAACCCGAAGTATGTAAACGTGATGAAGCAGATCGGAGATTCTAAGGTAACAATTACACAAGGGTCACAATGGTCACAAAGGTAAAAAAGGTCACAAGGTCATAATGGTTATTTGTTGTTTTTGCAGGATCTCCGAAGTATTCTTCGTGCTGAACATGTCGAGGAAGTTGTACTTTTGAATCTAGAGGATTACGAGGGCTGCAATAACCCAAATGTTCAGATATGGATGGAATATCTGCATAGAAATCCGAAGGGTATTTGTTGGGAGGACATCCGTAAGTAAGAATTGCTGATGCTAAAAGCAGTTCTTGATGAGAAACAGAAGGGGAAAGAAAAGTGGAGTAAGAGGAAGAAGAGCAAAGGGTGAAAAAGCAATAAAGGTTGTAGATGTTCCACCCAAATCTGATGTTGATGAAGATGAAGGATTTGTAGAGGCTGATGAAGAAGAAGAATGAGAAGGTGATGCTGAAGCTGATGAAGAAGGAGAAGGTGATGTTGAAGCTGAAGCTGAACGAGAAAAAACTGCAGTCCCTCTAACACTGGAGCAGAAAATTAATGAAGGAAGTAAAGAAGTCAGAGAAAAGAATCAGCAATGTCGTAAGAGACCTTCTAAGGGACATCGGGTTTGATTTGTTTAATCCAAAATCAAAGACGGTAAATCCCAAATGTGCAGACAATGCAGAAAAGGCTAAAGGCTGAAAGGCAGCAAAATCAAAGGCTGCCTAGAAAGATACGAGCACTGGAAACGAATCTTACGACACTCTTAGAGATTATGATTTTGAATTCCTGAAACGTCCATATCTAGTGTCAAAAGAAGAGCCAAGAGAAGATTCGATGGAGTCAGAGGCTGAAAATGACTATCGAGATGACTCAGAAAAGGATGTGGCAAACATTTTAACATTTCTTGAAAATATTACATCTATCGCTAATCCTTCAAGTGGACTTCAGCCCAGCATTCTTCTAATTGAATACATTTCTGAAGAGGTTCCTCTAGTGGTTGCTCCTGTCAAAGAGGTTGTCGCTGATGTTGGTGTTGAGGAAGTTCCTTCAGATGTTCCTATTGAAGTTCCACAAAGTAATTAATATTGAGTCATAAAGTTCATTTGTGTCAAAAGGTGGCATGGGTCGCATGGGTCACAAAAGGTCGCATAGGGCACAAACGTCGCATTGGTCGCATATATCACAAGGGTCGTATATGTAGCAGATGTCTCATGGGTCGCATCAATGTCAAGAAGGATGAGTCTAATGAATGAAGTAATTTTTATGCTGATGGTTTCGTTGGTGTTCCTGACGAGGTTCATGTAGAGGATACTCCACTGGTTCCTGTCGAAGAGGTTGTTGCTGATGTTAGTGCTGAGGGAACTCCAGAAGTTTCATCAAAGAGGTTGATGTAGATGTTCTTGTCGAGTTCCACCAAATAAGTAATATTGAGTCACAAAGGTCATTTAAGCC
This sequence comes from Gynandropsis gynandra, assembly GCA_036759665.1. Taxonomy (NCBI): domain Eukaryota; kingdom Viridiplantae; phylum Streptophyta; class Magnoliopsida; order Brassicales; family Cleomaceae; genus Gynandropsis; species Gynandropsis gynandra. The sequence continues at coordinate 47,846,284 of CM071863.1, forward strand.
AAAAGGTCGCATATGTCGCAAGGGTCGCATGGGTCACAAAGGTCGCATGAGTCACAAAGGTCACAAGGATCACATGGGTCGTAAGGGTTGCATGGGTCTCATATGTCGCAAGGGTTGTATATGTACCATGGGTCGCATATTTTGCAAGGGTTGCATGGGTCGCATTGGTCACGAAGGTCATCAATGTCACGAAGTATGAGTCTAATTAATGAAGTAATTTTTATGCAGATGTTGGAGCTTTATTGGAAGAGTGTGATGGTGTAATGATAATTAAATGAAAGTTAAAACTATAAAAGGCAAGACATGAGCCATATGTTGAACCTCCGTCAACTAAGCCACTAACGAAAAGATCAAAAACACTTGGAGAACAAAACCCACGAGGTGGACCAACAACAAGGGCAGCGAGAGGAAATGGGGAGAAGGTGAGGTAGAGGGCAAGGGAGAGGTGTAGATAAAGCCGTTGGTGCAGAAGAACCCGCAGAAAAGGTTGTTCAAGAACCTGCAGAAAAGGTGGTTCAAGAACCTGAAGGAAGTCAGAATTTTGTATGGAAGCCCAAGGTATTAGAATAAGGCAAGATAACCCGAAATATTTTGTCCATGGAAGCTAGTAGTGTCTGATTGACTATTCTATATAATTTGATGATGGAACCTCGCCAAGAGCGTTGGTGGAAATCTGAAATAGACTGACCCGAGGGCCAGAGTTTTTGGAGATCATACTAAAGGAACGCATGGCTTGAAAAAGATGTAGTCACGAAAGTCACAAAGGTCACATAGGTCATTTTAGGTCATATGTATTCATGTGTGTCAATTTTTTTTGTAGCAATTGGAAAAGGCGTTGTTTGAGCTGCATAATCGCATCCGAAGATTTATCATTTTGATATAGGTCAAAGAATTATTGCGTTTGTGATATTGCTTTCATGTAGTCGCTCACAATGTGGATGTATGATGGCATGGAAAATTGTCGGATTTTCTTAATGATATTTGGAGGGTCGCTATTCATTGAGAGATACGTCGAAAACAGTGGAGGAGTACGATAGCTTGCTCTCGATTGTAAACATTCTATCCCCCGTAATTTGATATATGCCTTGTCATTGGGTATCCATGAAGGTCGATTTAAAAACCCGATGCATCATGGTATACGACTGCCAGAGAAGGTTAAAGGAGTCGCATATCGATCCGGTGATGGAATTATAAGAAGAGCTTTTGCCCAAGATGTTCCAAGTCGGAGGGTTTCATTCCTTGACTTCCGGAGAAGATCAATGGCAGTACGAGTGTAATAAAGGTCTGTCATAGAACAAAACCTCGAATTACTATGGTGTTTTCGTCTTTAAATACTTAGAAACCGTTCTATCAGGATATGAGGAGAAGTTCCCAAAAATTTGTGGCGCCCAAGTTGCTTCCATGCATGATAAGATTGCTAATGAAGTATTTGCGAATGGAAAAATTATTAATGTACCCCAAGACCAACGCTTACCATCATCTAATTCTTGAATTTGATTCATATTATTTGTAAATAACTTGATTCATTTTTTCTAATTTGATTCATTTTTTCTAATTTGATCAATATGTATTTTTAACTTGAATCATATTGTTTTGAACTTGATTCGCATGAGTCGCATATGTTGGGTCGCATATGTCGAAAGGGTTGTAAAGGTCGCATATTTCGAAAGGGTTGCATATGTCAAAAGGGTTTCAAGGGTCTCATATGGCGCATGGGTCGCATATGTCGAAAGGGTCACATATGTCACAAAGGTTGATGGGTCACAAGGGTAGTATATGTCGCAAGGGTCCCAAGGGTCGCATATGTCACATGGGTCGCATATGTCGAAAGGGTCACATATGTCGCATGAATCACATATGTCGCAAGGGTCACAAGGGTCAAGGGTCGCAAGGGTAGCATATGTCGCAAGGATCGCATAGTCACAAGGATCGCAAGGGTCACAAAGGTCATAGGGTCACAAGGCAATGAAATACTGATAATAAAGGTCAGAAGGGTCACAAAGGTCACTAGGATCACAAATTAATTAATACCAAATCGAAATACTGATAATAAATCCACAATAATAGTAAACACAAAATAATAATAAGAACAATAGTAAATCAATAATAATAAAAAAAACATCAAGATGAAGGGAATGAATATTGAAAGGGTCACATATACCGCAAGGATCGCATGGATCGTAAGGGTCACAAAGTTAGGTCACTAGGGTCATAAAGAAATGAAATACTGATAATAAAGGTCAAAAGAGTCACAAAGGTCACTAGGGTCACAAATTAATGAATACCGAATCGAAATACTGATAATAAATCCACAATAATTGTAAATCCACAATAATAATAACAACAATAGTAAACCAACAATAATAATAACAACATCAAGATCAAGGGAATGAATACCGAAAGGGTCGCATATGTTGCAAGGATCGCATGGATCGCAAGAGTCACAAAAGTCACTAGGGTCACAAAGGAATGAAATACCGATAATAAAGGTCACAAGGGTCACTATGGTCACAAGAGAATAAAATATCGATCATAAAGGTCACAAAGGTCACACAGATCACTAGGATTACAAAGGTCACTAGGGTCACATGGGTTACAAAGGTCGCATGGGTAACAATAATGAATACTGAAACACATACCGATCATAAATCCACAATCATAATAACAATAATAGTAAATTCGCAATAATAATAATAACAACAACAACAAGTTCAAGTTCAAGGGAATGAATACGGAAACAATAATTACTTCAAATCAAATATTGTTGTTGGTAGACCCTGTTGGGAGGACATATCGAAGCACATGTGTTGCTCCATTTGAGTTCAGTTTGAATGTTAGGGAACATCTCTCATTTTGATCATTTTCATGACAAAACTTTCTCCAACCTCCCTTGATGTAAGCGTCACCACGACTCAAGGGCCTCAAATCTAAGGACCACACCTTTCCTTGATCATTCATCAGCATTATCTTACATCATCTACCAATAAGACCGTTCGATCTTGCAAACCCTATCGGAAGGTTCTGCACCATCACCCAAGTTACATCATTAAAAATGATTAAAAATCCAATAAAGAACCAAAGTGATATATAATAAATCGTTGTGAGATCACTTTCCAATGCATCTATGACCATATTTGAATGTGTGGCAGTTACTGTAAAATATATCTGAGCAAAAGAAGATGATCCTACTTCTGTGTTTGATGATGATGATGCATATTGCAATTTACACAAATCGTCTCTGAAACCAGTGATGTGAAAACCATGTCATATTTGTGATGAAAAACTACAAAATTTCCCAATTCAAAAATCATGGTCCTTAGAGAAATATTTCCATCCATCCATGAATTTAGAGCCATCCACCTTGACTTTCCATGTTTTGTAAAACACATCTGATTTAAGATTTATCGTGTTGTTGTTCCGCATTAGTTCTTCGATATGCTCATCGAAGAACTTCCTCGGAATGTGATGCAAGAAAAAAGAAAAAAAATCGTATCTCTACATTCTTTACATGTAATAGATCGATAGAGAGACAGATGAAAGAGATTACAAGGTAGTACTCTAGATAGCTAGGAAAAATCACATGGACGAAATGTGGGAAATGTGGGGTTTGAGACATTTTCTATAGATAATTTTTGAAATATTTTTTATAGACAGAGTTGAAGAGGGAAGATGATGAGAGTTAGAGCGATAGATGGATGGAAGATGATAAGAATAAGAGAGACAGTGTGTTGTTATTCTAAAAAAGGGAAAGGCTGGAATTTGTAAAGACATGACTCTGACATTGAAGCGACAGAACGATACAAAGTGTTATACTTTAAAACCTGTGACTAACTTTGACCACACTTTTATGTTTTTTGAAATGTTAGGGAAAAGTTCGGCAGGAATGGTGGGTCACACATGTTCCCTGAATACGATCACAAATGTCACAAGGTTCATTGGACGTTTAAATTGTTCTTTCAATACATTTAAGAATGTAAATCATGCTTTACAATATCAAAAAATAGTTCGAATGGATTTTTACCGATGTGTCACAAGAATTGTAGAACGAATAAATGTGTTTCAAAAGTGATAGTAGTGTTTTAAGAACTCGATTGATGAATTTGAGAAAATTTCAAAACATTACATTTAAAATTTCGTCATATTTCAAAATTATTGATATCATTGTCTATATTGATTTTTAATTAAACGTCTACAATTAAAATTTATGAAAATGACATTTCTTAAGATTCACGCATGGGTCGCATGGGTCAAATGGTCACAATAATCCTTTTTCACATGATTAGGAACACTAGATGCGAACTGGATGAATTTATGGATTTATAGGGATGAAAGGACAAAAAACATGCAAAATAAGATATTTTCAACGTTTAAATATGCATCGTTCTAATTTATGACAATTGAGGATCGCACAAGGGTCATATTGAGTCGCATGAGTGGGATGGGTTCCCGTTTAAATATGCATGGTTCTAATTTAATCCAATTGAGGTTCACATAAAGGGCATATTAGATCGCATGAGTTAGATGAGTTCCTGTTTAAATATGCATCGATCTAAATTATTCCAATTGAAGGTCGCACAAGGGTCATACTGGGTCACATGAGTCGGATTGGTTGTCATTTAAACTTGATTCATTCTTCTTGATGCCAATTGCGGGTTGGCGAATTCATGGATTTATAAGGATGAAAGGACGAAAACAAATTTATGGATTTCACATAATTACAAACAATAGATGCAATATAAGATATTTTCAACATTTAAATATGGATTTATTTATAATGATTGACAAAGGTTACAAAAAGGAAAAAATGTCACAAAAGGTCCCAAAGGTAATTTTTATGTATTTGTTTAAATCTACATATTTTTTTATGTTTCTCATACAAGAATAATTTTTATGTATTTGTTTAACTTTGGGCTTTTAATTTTAGTCCAGTTTAATTTTAAAAAAAAAAGTGCCTAAAAATTAAAAAACAATTTAGTCCGGCCTAATCCAATAAAAAGGTTCTGACCCATAATTTTTTTATTAATTGGCCCGACCCACTTTATTTTTATTATAAGGAGTGAAAGTTGAAGTGGCAAGGAATGGAATTGAACCTATAAAATAATATCATAAGGATGGTTTCTTTTTCCGATTGAGTTGTGCAATTTGGACTAGAATTGGGGCGAGTTTTATTTATATATATCATATCATTATTTTGGTGAATTTAGTTTAGATAGTACTTGCTCTGGTTTCTTTTTTAGATAACGTAATATTCTGTGAAGAGTAGAAAGATGCAAATGTGTCGGTTTAGACATGTATCCTAAGTTTATTAACAGAACAACAAATATCTAGAAAGGTCACAGTAAGGTAAATAAATTTACCAATCAACTTCCTAAAATAAGATGGATTTGTCTAATAGATTACCCTCTTGTTGTAACAATTTCAAATTTGCTTCCATAGGGATTAAAATTTGTTTGCATCCTAAATATCCAAATTTTTCTAGTAATTCTAGTGTATACTTTTGTTGTGAAAGAAAAATACATGTTTTTTTACTAAGATGTCTCAAGGTCTAGAAAGAATTTACAACTGTCAAGATCCTTAACGTTAAAAGCATATTGTAAGACCTGTTTTAGAGATGATATTGCTGCAACATTGTCACTTACAATCAAAATATCATCAACATATACAAGTGCAACCAGAAAATAAGTAGCAGAAATACTAAAAAAATAAAGAATAATTCAATGATGATTGTTGGAAACCATAATTTATCAAAACAGTGTCATCAACATATACCACTTTCTTGACGATTGTTTAAGACCGTATATTGATTTATGTAAGTGACAAACAACATCATCAGGAAAACATTCCCTTTTACTAGGAACATAACTAAGAGGCAGTATCGTATACAGTTCTTCATCAAGATCTTTGATACATTCATTTGTTCAATATACCAATTATATGCAGCAACTAATGATAAAAGAATACAAATAGTGACCATTTTCACCACTAGACTAATGGTATCTACATAATCTAAACCCTCTTTTTGTATGAAACCTTTACCAACCAATCATGCTTTGTATCTATCTATAGTTCCATCAAATTTATGTTTATTTTATAGATCCACCTACATCCTATTAGTTTTTTATTCCTAGTCAAGCTACAAACTGTCCAAGTATTGTTTTTAAGTAATGCATTTAATTCATCTTGCATTGCAATCTGCCATTTATCATGTTTAATAGTTGTAGAATAACTTTTTGGTTATGTTTCAATTGATATGTTTAAAGAAAGTTTTTGTCATTTTCGGGTAGTTGATTATATGATATATAACAAGAAATAGGATAAGAGAAACTGGAATAGAAGAATATTGTAACAGAGAACAATGGTAATTTGACATGTAAGCTGGTTTTTTAACAATCCTAACTGGTCTAGTAGATGATATTGAATTAGAATTATAATGGTCTAAATGAGTAGAAGGAACATGGTCTATAAGGATGGTTGATGAGGAAGCTATATAAGTAGGATTATTATTGATTAAGTCAGACATAAGAATTGGTAGAATTGAATCAAGAAGTAGTTTTAAAATATTTGAGAAGTGTTTTTACTTTGAAAAGGAAAAACAATTTCATTGAAGACTACATTTTTTGAAATTAAAATTCTATTAGTTGTAAGATCTAGTATTTTATAACCCTTGTACCAGTGAGGATATCTAAAAAATAGAGGGATATACTCTATATGTAAATTTATCCTTAGGGAATGTTGATGCAAAACGAAGACATCCAAAAACTTTTAAAAGATCAAAGATAGGAGATTTACCTTTAAGGGTTTCATAAGGAGTCTTGTTGTTTAGCATTGCTGCTAGAGTCATGTTGATTAGATAAACTGCAGTGGACACACAATTTCCCCAATACTCAAAGGGAATGTTAGATTGGAAAAATAAAACCCTAGCTACATTCAACAATATAATTTTGTTGTTGTGTGTAAGCACACGAGAAAAAATGTATAATTATATTGGAAGAAAGAAGTTGTTTAAATTGTAACTCATGTGCATTATCAGTTCTTATAGATTTTATTGTACAGTTAAACTGTGTTTTAACAAAGTTTATAACATGGATAAATATTTGAATAACTTCATATTTATGTTTTAACAAATATATCTAAGTTGTTCTTGAGCAATCATCTACTATTATCAAGAAGTATTTATGATCATTAATGGTTTCTATTGGAAAGTTCTCCATATGTCCAAATGAATTAATTTAAATATATTTCCAGATATGCTATTATAAGAAATGAGAGATAATCTCTTTTGTTTTACTAACAGACAAACAGAATATAGAGAATTAGTACTATGAATAGTAGATTTTATATGAGATTGATTATGTAAGACTTTTATTTTTTCAAATGAATGATGTCCTAATCGTATATATTACAAATCTTATGAATGTGTAACAGTGAGTATAGAACTACATTGTTTATCTAGAAAATATAAATTGTTATAGAGATTACAATTTCCAAACATCAAGCCCCGAGAAGGGTCTTGTATTATACAATTAGAATAAGAAAATAAGATGGTTTAGCCACCATTTTTAGTTAATATACTAACACTAATCAAGATGAAATTAAACATTGGTATATATAAAACAATGTCTAGAGTCAATGTTTTTGAAATATGAATAGTTCCGGTTTGAGTAACAAGGATATTTTGGCCATTTGGTAATGTAACATTAGTATTTGGAATACATGTAATGTTAGAAAATAAAGCCAAATTATGAAAAACATGACATGAACCTCATGTATCTGTTATCCATGCATCCTTACTAATAGAAGGTAAAGATTGCAAAGAAGTTGACAAGAGATATACGAGTGTGTAGTTACCTATGTTGGGATGGCAAATAGTGGATGAAGTTTGTAAATTTTGATTATTGGAGGAAACATAAGTCATATTTGTTGAAGTTGTTAGAGAACTAAGATGGGACACTAATTATTGCAACTATTCTAGAGTAAATAATCCACTGGCAATGGTAGTCAAATGAGGATTAGGAGATTGTAATATTCCCTTAGATTCTTGTGAAACATGATGAATACAAGGATTATATTATTGTGTAGAAAAGGAGTTAGGTCTAGAATTACCTGAATATGTATTCATATAACCCGGAGGATAACCATATAATTTGTAACACTTTGTTACAAGATGACTAGCAAGACCACAATAAGACCAAATTGGTTTTTATTTTTATTGAGTTGTATTACTATTAGGGACTTTATGTTTAAAAGAACTGTTAGAATAGGAATTAGTTGAATTATAAGGATTTTTAATGGTTTGGAAAACTAAAAATTCTGGATGAGGAAAAACTCCTCTTTGTTGTCTATCTTGAACTTTCAAATTGAAGGCCTTTGAAAGAGATGGTAAATATTCCATCAAAAGGATTTTTCTCCGAACAAGAGTATAACAATCATTAAGATCCATTAAAATTTTGAGAAGATACTTACGTTCTTCTCTTATATTTAAAAGTTGACATTCATAATAATTACAAGAACATGAAGGGAAGTCCTCTAAACTTTTTAATTCTTGCCATAATGTTATTAATTTGGTATAGTATACATTTAGATCCATATGACCTTGTTAAAAGTTTTATAATTCTTGTATAATATTAAAAATGTGTGGCATATTATTTTGATTGAATCTAACATAAAAGTTTTGCCAAATTTCAGATGCATTTTTCATGTGAACAATACTAATTAATATATATATTTTGACATAATATTAATGATCCAGGAAGACACAATATCATAGCATCTCATCCAAGTTTCATAATTTATATCAGAAAGAGCAGGAACATAAAATTTATCTGTCACAAATTCGAGTTTGTTGTGACCATAGAGCCTTATGGTCATTGACTGGTGCCATGTGTTGTAATTGACTTTACATATCAATTTGTCCGAGACTAATAGGATGCAATCAATATCATATTTGTATAGGTAGTATGAGTTTTTATAAGGATCTGAAACATGCATTGAATCAATATAATAATTAGAAAAAAGATGCAGAATTATTAGTCATGATTCGAAAAATGAAATGAAAAAATTAAATATATATTAACAAAATATTAATGTTTAATACATATGGTCTTTGGGTGACTAATAACGGAACCATTGAGACGCAGGAGGAGTGAGAAAACTTTAGCAAGCGCTTCAACATGAAAGACATGCAAGAAATCTTACCCTAACAGCAATTTAATTGAAAACGAAACGAAGTGGTATAGTGAGTTTGAAAAGGCAAATGATCAAAAATACCTTTTTAGGGTTTCCTTGCTTCACGTATACCCTCGAAATCTATTTTAAAATTGAAAGGAATGAGTGAGAGGCGATTACGAAGTTGAAAGCAATTTCTTGTGATTTCGAACGATTTTCAACGATTTCGAGCGATTTTCGAAGGTCGTATGGATCGTTTGGGTCGCGAGGGTCAGAAAGATCACATGGATCACAAAAATCGTTTGAATCGTTTTGGTCGTATGGATCGTTTGAGTCGTATAGATTATATGGATCATATGAATCGTATGGATTATATGGGCTGTACGAATCGTACGGGTCGATGGATTGCATCGATCATAAAGATAATATAAAATATAATATTATAAAGATAAAATTGAAGTTTAATTTTTTGAAAAAAATAGGATTGAAGCTTTAAATCGAATGCGTCTTTTTTTCAAACCGTTTGAAAACCCACGATGAGAACACCCATACAATCTAGGTAGTCTGGTGGAGAAATTATCACAGGCGGGTCCCATTATAGCACAACAAATAAGATTTATTATAGATATAAAATTAGATTTTATGCAATCCATATATTTTATGCATAGATTTATTGTGTATAAGACACGTCAATATATTGCCATATATAATGCCATGTCAACCAATTCTACTAAAATATTGAGGGCTTTAGTTATAATTTTGATGTAATCAACTCCATGTATTCATCTATTTTCTTCCCCATCATCTCCCTTCATCTTTACATACCGGTATTTATGTAATTAGGTTATAATTCGTGCATTATGAGGATAAAATTTTATTTTATAAAGATGAATTAGAAAAATATATATAAATTCAAAATAAGTTATGATTTTCGTTTATTTATATACTTTATTTTTTTATGGATATTTTTTTTGTAAAAATTTAATATATAATATTATTATTTATTTATTTTAATTATAGAGAAAATATATATCAATTAAAAGATAGATTAAATCTAAATTAAAATAGATATTAATTAGACATGATAAATGATATCATGATCATTTTTTTTTTCATTCCAAATGTTTTTTCAATAATATATATAAATTTAAATACTTGTTGTTGTAGTTTTTTAAAATTTAAATTTATTAAAATAAGTTAAATTTTTTTTCAAGATGAATAATTTTAGATAATATATAAAACTAAAGTATTTTTAATTAATTTTAATTAAATATATAAACATTTTATATTTTTATTTCAAATAAAAATTTTATATTTTAATTTCAAATAAAGATATATGAATAATCAATATTTATAATAATTATTTTGTTAAAGTTTACGAATTTACTGAATTTTATTTCAAATAAATATACAAATATTTTATATTTTTAAATTATTTATTAATTTATTAATTTTTTATTTATTTACTTATATAAGAACTAAAATATCCTCTAATTTAATATAAATATTTTGTATTTTTTTAAAATATTAATTTTATTAATATATAATTTATTTTAAGTAATTTGTGAATGATAATAATATAGAATAAAAACACAAAAAAATTTATTTTGATGACGTGGAAGTTTGAGAAAAGATAATATATAAAAAATTAATATTTGTTAATTATTATTATGTTAAAGTTTATAATTTACTAAAATTTATTTCAAATAAATATATAACATTTTTTGATGTTGAACTTTTAATATAGACTAGATTATATGTGGCGCTACACGTGGGTTGATTTATATAATTATTTTATTATTTAAATTTTTATTTCAATATATATATATATATCTATCGTGGGGTTAGGGCTGGGAAAAAATATTCAAAATATTCGTATTCGATACATATTCGAACTGTATTATTTAAAATATTAATATTACTAAATAATTCATTTAAAGTAATTTATTAATAGTTAATGTAGAATAAATAATAAAGTAAAATATAATAGTTGTAGCATAAAAAATGAATATTTATAAATAATTATTTTTTAATAATTTACTAAATTTTATTTCAAATAAATATATAAACAATTTTTATTTTTTTATTATTTCTTAATTTACTAATTTTTTATTTATTTATATATATATTAACTAAAATATCTGAAGTGTGGAAACACGAATATAATCAATTAATATTTTTTATTTAAAAAAAGTTAAATTTAGAAAAACATATCTTCTGGATAATGAGACTCTATCCACCGTGATGGAAGGGTATTTATGTCATTTTTTTCGATTACGGCAAACTAGGCGCTTAGTAACTGGATTTTCTGCTGCCTTTAGCTATCCGCGAGGGAGGGAAGGAGGGAGGGAGATTTGTGGGTACTCGCTTTGTAAACGAAGCCACGCCAATTTTGTTGGGCCAGCTAATTTCCAATTTTCATTCTCAGCTCTGTCCGATTAGTTAGAACCCTAGTTTTCCCTGTTTTGTGATGATGAGTATTTGTGTTCCCTTTATGCCGAAGAATTGGCAATGACTGTGGCGTATTGGATTTTGAGGACAGTTTTTTTCTGTTCTTGATGCTTAATTTCATATATGTTTATTCGTTAAATTCTCACCGCCGATTTACTGGTTCTTCAGTTCCTAATCAAAACCCAACCTGCTGGCAATTTTCACATATCGAGGTTTAGAGTTTAGGGTTGATGGGTAGTTGCTGAACTAGTAAAAAATATGATGGCGAGAGAAGCTAATAGCACTGCGTTTCTTGAGCAATGGTTGAAGAGTATGAGTGGAAGTAGTGTTGCTGGTACTTTGGTGAAGCAAAAGTCTGCTCCATCTGCGAGGTTAATAATTCAATCATGGTCTGAACTCCGTGAATCTTTCAAAACCCAGAAGTTTGATTCACGTCACTTTCAAGCTTTGAGAACTCTAGTTAACTCCGAGGCCACGATCCATGTCGCAGACCCGCAAGCCAAGCTTGTTGTTTCATTTCTAGAGTCTAAGGATGTTTCTCTTCCGTCTGAGTCTTACCCACTTTTTGTCAGGTTACTCTATATCTGGATCAGGAAATCATTTCGACCGTCGTTGACACTTGTTGCCTCAGCATTTCAGGCTGTTTGTGGTTTATTTGATGATAAAAGTAAATTAAGTCCATCCTTAGTAGCACAGGGCGTTTTGGTCTTTGGTTCATTTACATGTGTTCCTTCTCTGTCAGGAGACTTGAAATTGTCATGCTTAGAATTCCTGTGCAGGCTTTTAGAGGAAGAATACCCACTAGTAGGATCTCTAGGAGAACGTGTTCCTGCTGTACTTGCAGGAATTGGGTATGCTCTATCTTCTTCTTCAGATGCACATTTTGTGAGACTATTGGATTTCTTGTTTGGCGTTTGGGAGAAAAAAGAGGGTCCTCGTGGCAGTGTCAGTCATGGATTGATGATTCTTCATTTGGTCGAGTGGGTTATATCGGGTTTCATCAAGTCAAATTCTCTCGAAAAGATTACACTCTTTGTTAAAGAGGTACTAGAGGCTTCCAAAGTAAGCTATGCTGTTTTTGCAGTCCTTATGTCAGCAGGCGGTGTACTGAGAGCTTCTACGAGGGGGTTTATTGGTGCCCAGAGTTTTGACATTATCTCTAGACTAAGAAATTCAGCAGAAAAACGTATAGAAGCTGTAGCTCAACTTCTGGTTTCTACTGGTAGTAGTTCACCAAGTGATATTCGGAGAAACCCTATGGAAGTGCTGCTGTTGAAGTGTTGTGGGATAGCATTGGCTCGATGTGGTTCTGTTTCTTCCTCTGCCCCTTTGCTTTTATGCCTCGCTTCTGCATTGCTAGCTCAGGTGTTTCCTTTAGGCCAGATATATGAATCAGTTCTCAATGCTTTTGGTAAAGATCTAATTGGACCAAGACTCATTTGGGTCAGTCAGCATCTGTCTGATGTTCTTTTCAAGGAGTCAGGAGCCATAACTGGTGCTTTCTGCAATCAATACACGTCAGCAAGTGAAGATAACAAATCGATTGTGGAGAATATGATCTGGGATTTTTGTCAAAATCTCTACTCGCAGCATCGTCAAGTTGCTTTGTTGCTTCGTGGTGTAGAAAATAAGCTGCTTGGGGACATAGAGAAAATTGCAGAATCATCTTTCCTTATGGTTGTTGTCTTTGCACTAGCTGTTACCAAACAACGGCTAAATCCAATAGTATCTGAAGAAAGAAAGATGGTGACATCAGTCAAGATATTGGTTTCATTTTCTGGTGTTGAGTACTTTAGGCGTATTCGCTTGCCTGAATACATGGAAACAATTAGAGAGGTGATCGTGAGTGTCCAGGAGAAAGACGCAGCATGTACTTCCTTTGTGGAATCCATGCCAGCATATGATAGTTTGACGAATCCAAAAGGTATAGGAAATCAGCCGTCTCAGTCTGTACATGATTTTTGTTTTATGCTTTCTTGCTATAGGTCAGTTCACATCTCTGTGATTACAAATTAGTTTTTTGTCGTCTTTGCTTTCTGCAGGCTCACTTATGCAGCAAATAGAATATGTGTGGTCAAGGGATGATGTCCAAGCAGCTCGTATACTGTTTTATCTTCGGGTTATTCCAACTTGCATTGGACGGTTACCGGCTTCTGTGTTTAGAAGAGTGGTTGTACCGACCATGTTTCTGTATCCTGAGTATATAATTAAACATTCTACTCTGTTTAACCATTACTATGATCTTCAGCTCCTTAGCACACTGGTTAGATACATGGGACACCCTAACCGAAAACTCGCGCATGCATCTCATGCTTTGTTTGTAGCATTTGTCTCCACAGGAAAGGAGTCCGAGGAGGATGAAAGAACCCAACTCAAAGAGCAACTTGTTTTCTTTTACATGAAAAGATCCTTGGAGGTATCTAAAACAATAGAAATCGACATAGCATCCTGAGTTCTTTCAATTACTTTTTGTTGATTCTGTTTGTTGAATTACCCACAGGTGTTTCCAGAGATCACACCCTTTGAAGGTATGGCTTCCGGTGTTCTGCCATATTCTATTCTGTTCACTGTCTCGTTGATAAGGCATCTAAACTTTGTCATGAAATGATAACTCCAAACAACGATGAATCAGAAAACACACAAGGGAAAAAGTCCGATCCCTGTAATCAGATTCTCGAGTTGCTTGTGCGACTTGTTTCTCTTGTTGACATACAAGTGAGTTCTTCCTGTGAATCATAAACCAAGAATGACTATGGTAAAAGGCTTGTATTAATGTTGAAATCTCTGTTGATCTTTTTCTTCTCCAGGTTTTGCCAGAACTGATGAAGTCATTGGCACAACTGACCATCCAACTACCAAAAGAAAGACAGAACATGGTACTTGATGAGCTATATGGGCAAGTGGCTGAATCCGATGATGTTATTCGCAAACCTGCTCTAGTCTCGTGGCTACAATCGCTGAACTACATATGTTCTAACGAGACTGTCAAATCCAAGAAAAACATGAGACAAGAAAGTTCAGCTTCTGGAGGAACGATAGACTCATCGAATCAGCTGAATGCTCGCCTCTAGGATTTCTCAAGGAAGGTATTGGATAAACCGATACATGAAACCTGCAAAACGATACTTTTAGATGACTGTTTTCTTCTAAATAAGTGGAATGAATATACGCGGTCGTTGAAGGACTATGTGACGATGAAAGTAAATGTTGAAAATCCAGTGCCTTTAAACAACGTGAAACTCTGAAGAAGACTATTTCATGTGAATTTTTTAAGGCCTTTAGCTTATAATGGAAAAGAGGGGAGTCTCCATTAGTGAGTGTTCCTATCATAGGTGCCCACCCTTACCCAAGAACTACATGAAGAATTCAGCTTTTCTTATTCTACTGAGAATACCTATTTTTATTGTGATATTATACGGTAAAACAAATAAAAAAATCAAGAAAAAATTAATTTGTATTTATGGTTAGATGAGATATCGCGGAGATTTTCTCAGTCTAAGTGTTAACCAAATTTCGTAAATCGATGGAATATTTACAAAAGGTATATAGATTTTGTGTTTTTATTTGTTTTCCATACGAGAAAAGTGATTTCTCTTGCAAACAAAACAAAAACCCTAAGCCTCCTCTATATACGTGTAAATTAGGGGTATAATTTAAAGATAATCGAATAATTTGTTTATCAATTGTATCGTATTTTGATCATCATGAAATTTAACGATATTATCAAAAGTTTCTATATATATAATATTCCACACTTATTCCAATATGTTGAATTCCAATAAAGTAAAATCGAATCCAATCACATTTTAATTTAAACTAATCCAAAGGACAAACCATAATTATACATGTACGGCTCACAAATGTTAACATGAGATACCCAATTATTCTTACATGGATTCTATATCTGACCATAAACCTTAAGAACGCTCATAAAATATTGTATTTAAACCCATATTGATAATAGTTTCGTCCATCAACCACACCAACGTAGGTTCAAAGGGATTTAGTTGAACTTTAATACAACTAGGCTCATAAATGATCATTGAAAATAATACAGAATAATGACATAGACCTAAATGTGAATGTATAGCATGAAGTTTTCATGTAAAATGATCGATACGTGTCCATTTCCAACTGGTTCTTCCTTATCGAGATCAATGTAAAAATATATAGAGCGATAACTGAGATTGAATAGTTTTGGAACATTATAAACCTAAATAAGCGTACATCATTAAAATATAAGAGAAAAAAAATATACAAAACTCTCATAAATCAAAATATCATCAAAAGATACAATATTACCTATACATGTTGTATGATCATGAAAGACTTTGGGTATGATACTCTTGGTTAGCGTATTTGCAATCATGGAGTCCGTATACCTATATGCTCTATTGAAATAAACTTGTTATATATCCAATCAAGAACAACAAGATACTTGATATCAATGTGCTTTTATTCCGTATTACTCTTGTTGTTATTAGAGTATAATAGTGCAGAACGATTGTCACAGTAAATCTTTAGCGGTCTATCCACACTCATCGTGACATGCAAGCCTTGTGACATAATTCCATAGCCATAAAATATGATTATACACCTTAGAACATGCTACATACTCGACCTCCATTTTTTATGATGTCATGAGCTTGGTGATGTCTCTTTTCTATGATTTTACGATGCCACGAGCTTTTGCTTGGCACTGCACCAAGAAACAGCTCCATTGACGAGAAGGAATAGCCTAAAGTGGATCGAACACTATCAATGCACTAGCGTATTCTGAATATGTATAATCTGTGATCATGAGATGGTCTAGTCGTCTATACACGAGCATATGATTCTTTGTATCCTGAAGATATCACATCAGCCATTTGGATTTCCAATGACCTATCCCAGATTGCTCAAATATCTTTCCAACATGCAAATAATATACATAACGAAACAACCTCATTTTTTTAAGTGGAGCTATTTCTTGGTGATGTCTCTTTTGTATGATTTTACGATGCCACGAGCTTTTGCTTGGCACTGCACCAAGAAATAGCTCCACTGACGAGAAGGAATAGCCTAAAGAGGATCGAAGACTATCAATGCACTAGCGTATCTGAATATTGTATAATCTATGATCATGAGATGGTCTAGTCGTCTATACATGAGCATGTGATCCTTTATTTTCTGAAGATGTCACATCAACCAATTGGATTTCCAATGACCTATCCCAGATTGCTCAAATATCTTTCCAACATGCAAACAATATACATAACGAAACAACCTCATTTTTTAAGTTTCCTTTAGCACTGACTAAGGCTAAATTTATTACTCGGATCGAAGACTATCAATGCACTAGCGTAATCTGAATATGTATAATCTGTGATCATGAGATGGTCTAGTCGTCTATACACGAGCATATGATTCTTTGTTTTCTGAAGATATCACATCAGCCATTTGGATTTCCAATGACCTATCCCAGATTGCTTAAATATCTTTCCAACATGCAAATAATATACATAACGAAACAACCTCATTTTTTAAGTGGAGCTATTTCTTGGTGATGTCTCTTTTGTATGATTTTACGATGCCACGAGCTTTTGCTTGGCACTGCACCAAGAAATAGCTCCACTGACGAGAAGGAATAGCCTAAAGTGGATCGAAGACTATCAATGCACTAGCGTAATCTGAATATGTATAATCTGTGATCATGAGATGGTCTAGTCGTCTATACATGAGCATATGATCCTTTATTTTCTGAAGATGCCACATCAACCATTTGGATTTCCAATGACCTATCCCAGATTGCTCAAATATCTTTCCAACATGCAAACAATATACATAACGAAACAACCTCATTTTTTAAGTTTCCTTTAGCACTGACTAAGGCTAAATTTATTACTCTTCGAAATAAGGGTATCCATTGATTTACATCCATTCATGTCAAACCACTCTGCAACTTTCTCGATGTATCTCATTTGTAATAAACCTAATATACCCCAAAAGCATACTTGGTGTATCTTTATACCTAATACAAAAGAGATATCATCATAAAGTCTACATCGTTTGCAGCAATTGGGATGTTATCAACATGAAGAATTATGAATATAAATTTCTTCCGTTATTCTTATGCACGGTCAACCAAATCCACCTAAATAATCAAACAATTGCACATTCAAACTTGTGATATCACTAACAAGATGCTTGTTTTAAACCATGTATGGTTTTCTTTATTTTGCAAATCGTTTTCTTTGGATCGTCGACTACAAAATGTTCTTGTTGAACCATAAAAATTGTTTTTTCAATATATCCATTGAGAGATGTTGTTTTCATATTCAGATGATGAAATTCTAAATAATAATGAGTCGTTAGTTCTATCAATATTCTAAATGAATCTCTCGGTGAAACTGGAGAGAAAATCTCTTAATAGTATATGCATTCCTTTTGAGTAAATCCTTTGACCATTAGATGTATCTCATACATTAAATTGCCTTGTGAATCATGTTTGGATTTAGAAATCCATTTGCATTCAAAGAGGTTTCTAGATATAAGGAACATTGCTAAGAACACAAAGTTTGGATTTGACGTAGGGCCAAACAGACTTACCGATTTCTTTGTAAACTTTTTTATTTCTTGAATTGTAAAATGCATTCCATAAACTCTTTTGATACACCGTGAGTTTCCAGATCAATTCTTCTGTACATCTATTGTCTTGAAACTAAAATATTCGACATCGAGAATAATGCCATTATAATAACAAATAAGAAGATTATATGAAGTATAATGTATGATAATTTTGTGTTAGAAATGAAGGAAGATGTAAGTTGTAGTGTGGTTTATATAAGCAATTTTGACAATTTTCGGACGAATTAGAGATGGACGAAGACAAATTGAAGACTTCATTTGGGGCATCACTAAACCATCAACATTTTTCGATGAACATTCCATAAATCAAATATAACATTCCATAACATCCCCAATTCCAGACAATTTCTAGATTACTGATAAGTGATCTGAATTAGGGGTGGCCAATCCGGATTACTCGGATCGACTCGAACAACCCAAATCGTTTGGAATATGAGTTATCCTAAGACCCCATATGGGTTCAAATTTCAGAACCTGTTCCGGTTCAGATTGGTCCGATTCGGGTTCGGGTAAAACCCGAGAAACCTGAACAACCCAATTTAAAAAATAAAAATAAAAAATATAATTTAAAATTGTTAAAAAATATATAAACACTAAATAATATTGGTATATTTTCTTATATATATGTTATATTTGATATTTATATTTTTTTATATTAAAAACGAATTATTCAAAGAATTCTAAAACCGAATAACCCAAATTATTTATAATACCCGAAAACCCCAAACTTGAATAACCCGAACGACCCGAAAAATCCAAATATCCAAATGTAATTTGGGTTATTTCGAGTACAATGCTTATAAATCCGAACAACCCGAATCTGAATCGAACCTGGACCAAAAACATTCAAGTTCAATTCAGGTTCAATTTTTCAAAACACGAGGAACCCGAACCCCGAATCCCGAACCCGAACCGAAACCCAAGAAACCCAAACCGAACCTCAGATTGGCCACCCCTAGTCTGAATGCATCCAAAATGTTTGGACACGGTATACATATTTGGAATGTACTGGAAAATATCTGAGTCGTCCAAAAATTTATGGACAGTTGGTTTATGGTCCGGTTAACGCACATGGTTTGCGGTGTACCGAATCGGTAGTTATGGAATCAAAGAGTTTCCATGAATTAATGCATTTTTCAATGTGTCCCTATAATTTGAGTGATTAAATTCGGATTAATTGACCGAAAAAAGTAACATTTAGTCAAAAAGAAACCAAGATAAACTTCTAGAGAGAGAAAATCTCGTCCTAGAGAGAAAAAGCATGAAATACATTGTCGAGATGGCACTTGGACGGTGGATAGTGGGTGATTTCCATATGTGATCTCAGCCCCGATCCTAGCGAACAAATTCATCTCGACGAGAGGAGCCTAAATATGTCATTATTTTGGCGAAACTAGATCAGAATTGGGGCCTATGGGCTCCACTTTCTTTCATCGTGCGTATTGTGTTCGCCGCGGATGAAACTTTTTTCGGATGTCCAATTCGAATGAAAATTTAGGATTTCACTCAGAAAATTATGATTGAACTAATGGTAATTTTTCTAGAATTTATTCTATAACCGAATAATTATTATTAATTTTATTGTGGATTTACATCAAAATTCATTATGAAAATTCATTCTCGGGGGGAGATTTGTTTTTTCTGCCCATAATTTTTTTCAAAAAGTGTAAGATATAATAATGAGGTGTTTTGGATGAGTTTTAGACTCTTATAACCTTTTCTAGTTTTATTATCACTTATATTTGATTTAGTCGATCATTGCCTGTAAAATTTTTTGTTCTTTTTTTTATACTTAAGAATTGCTTTGATCGAGTGGGAGTTCTAAGTAAGATAGAACACAGATTTTACATGAAACAAATAGTTTATATTGATGAGTTTTGTAGTACGGGAGATAATTGGGAACATAGTGAACTTTCGATCTCGGCTATTAGATTCATTAATCATAAAAGCTTTTGGGTTCTTTGCAAAATTTTTGGTATGTATTGTTTTAGGCGAACAATGATAGTTTTCTCTCGTGCTGTGAAGCAGGAACGTCGTCTGCTTGTAAGGACATCATAGATGAACTCAACCGAGGAGATAAGCTGGACGGTGACAATTATGATATCTGGCACCGAAAAGTCCAGTACGTCCTCGAAGAGCAAGAGGTGAAACACACTCTGTTCGAGATCATGGAAGAGATTGAGTAGGTTACTTTGGCTCGGCACAGGAGAGATCAAGAGGCTTATGTGGCTTGGAAAAGAAAGAACAACATCGCTCGCATTACATTGCTGAGTTGTATGCAAGATGATCTCATGTGTGAGTTTGAAGAGTATGCCACAGCAAGAGGGATGTGGGAGGCCTTGAAAGAGAAGTTTGGTGCCACATTAGCGACCAGATTTAAGAGTCTCAATCGGAGGTTTATTGATTGTAAGAAGCGCCCAAACCACACTATGAGGCAGCATCTTAGAATCATGTCAAACCTGATTAGAGAGCTCAAGGCAGCGGGTCAGATTTTATCTGATGAACAATAAATCCAAGTTGTTATCCGTTTGTTACCTGATAGTTAGAACCACATGAAGGTTCAGATGACACACAATGATAATGTCAAAACATTTGGAGACATATCACGCCATCTTGAGTTAGAGGATGAGCGCCTAGAGACGGTAAAACCCTTTAACGAAGCCAACAATGCTGAAACGAACGCGTACAAGGTTTCGGGTTCAAAGTGAAAAAGAGGTGACAAAAGGAATAAGGTTCCCAATCACGCTAAGACTAACAAGGTGAGAAAGCATGCCAAACGTGGCAAACACGGAGGGAAAAAGGACAAGACCAAAATGAAATGATACAATTGTGGTACACTGGGTCACTTTGCTCGTGAATGCATTGAGGCAAAGAAGGTATTTTCCTTAAGCTTTACTCGTGATTATGCATGTGGTTCTAGTTGTGTAATGCTTGTTCAATCTCATCCTATGTGGATTGTAGACTCAGGAGCCACCGACCAAGTAGCTAGAGACCGAGGAACATTTGTAGAGAATCGTCGGATCCCTAAAGGTGCAAGATGGTTACATGTAGGAAACAACTCCAAGGTTGAGGTACTAGGTATCGACACTTTCCAGTTATGTTTACATGTCGGGAGGATTCCCACATTACATGACATCTTGTATGCTCCTAACATCTGGAGGGACTTGATCTTTGTATTGGCTTTGCTCAAGTTAGGTTTTATTTCGAACTTTAATGATATGTGTTTGGATATCTGTTTAAGGTCTGATTTCTATGGTTCTGGTTATGCTTGTAATGTTTTCATGGTACTTGATTGTATCTTTGACACATTTTCTAGTAATGTTAAGGATTATTTTTTATTTTTCACATTAAGTAATATTAATGGTAATATTAATACGTGGCATGCTAGATTTGGCCACATTGGTATGGATTGCATGAAAAGATTGGCTAGAGAAGGCATTATAGGCTAACTCGCCAGAACAGATCTAGACACTTATGAATTTTGTTTAGCTGGAAAAGCAAAGAGGAAATCATTGGCAAAGCAACTAGAGTAGAATTTTCATTGCAATTAGTTCATTTAGATATCTGTGGTCCGTTGAACGTGAGGGCAAGGCATGGTGCCTCATACTTCATCACATTTATAGATGATTTCACTCGATTCGGTTATGTGTACCTAATTTTTCATAAGTCTGATGCACTTGAGTGCTTTAGATGTTACATCACTATGGTCGAGAATCAATTGGATAGAAAGATCAAGTGTTTGAGAACAGATCGAGGTCGTGAATATCTATCTGAGCAATTCAAGGAATTATGTGATGAAAAGGGTATTGTCAGGCAGTTGACAATTCCAAACACACCGTAACAAAATGGTGTTGCGGAAAGTAGGAATAAAACCCTTCTTGAAATGGTTAGATCCATGATGGCGTAAGCTAATCTCCCATATCATTTTGGGGAGATGCATTGTTGACTGTAGCCTATGTCCTTAATCTAGTACCCTCTAAGTTTGTAACTTCCACATCTTATGAGCTATGGACGGGCCGAAAACCTGACCTATCTCATCTTAAACTTGAGGGTCTGCTGCTTATGTTCGCGATACTTCTCATCCTCACGGAAATTAGGTCCTAGAGGTAAGAAGTGTATCTTCACACGATATTCTGACCATTCAAAAGGTTATGTGCTTATCGCTGAACAAGTAGATGGAAGTGTAATTGAGATTGAATCACGAGATATTGACCGAGAACTTCATCTTAAAGAGATAGAAGATCATGGTAATGCTCATATAGCTAACTAATTGCTTGAGGTAGATGAAAATTATTGTGAATTATCTTAACCTAGTGGGAGGACAAGATTGGTTAATGATTCTAAGAGGATAGAGTCACAAGAACCAGATTCTGGGTTGCGTAGAAGTAACCGAGGAAATATATCCCAACGTCATTTTGAGATCGAAGGGAAAGCATTTATGGTTACTCCACATGATGACTTAGAGCCTAGAAGAGTGAATGAGGCTATCTTGCCCCAAACAAGCTGAATGGAAAGTTGTGATGGAAGAAGAGTTGGAATCAATGAAGGTAAATCAAGTACGAGAAATAATTGTATTTTGAAAATTAAACGTAAGGCGGATGGATCCGTTGAAAGGTATAAGGCTTGCTTGGTAGCGAAATGATATACTCAACAAGAAGGTATTGAATATGAGGAAACGTTCTCACTTGTGGTGAGTTTGGCTTCAATTTGCCTTATCCTACCCATAGTCGCAGCATTAGATTTAGAATTACACCAGATGGATGTTAAGACTACATTTCTTAACGGTGAGCTGAAAAAAGAAATCCATATGGAACAACCAAAAGGTTTCATTGTGGTAGGCCAGGAGCGCAAATTTTGCAAGCTCCAACGTTCAATATATGGCTTGAAGCAGTCTTCCGGACAATGGTATTTAAGATTTCATCGAGCCATAACATCTTATGGGTTTATGATGATCTATGACTATGTCTATGTCAAGAGGACTAAAAATAGTTTTGTAATTCTATCTCTGTATGTTGATGATATTTTGTTGGCCATGAGTAATATGGAGTTTATCTCAACCGTTAAAGAATAGTTATCATCTCATTTTGATATGAAAGATATGAGAGAAGTTGATTATGTACTTGGTGTTAAGATTCATCAAGACCGGTCAAGGAAGTTAATATCTCTTTCACAAGAGTCGTACATTCGTACTATCCTCAAATAATTTAAGATGTATGATAGCAACCCTATAGATACTCTTGTCACTATTCTTAAAATGTGCCCTACGACCCTAGAAGATAAGAAAAAAATGGAAAACGTTTCATACGCTAGTGTTGTGGGTAGCTTGATGTATGCTATGATGTGCACCTGCCCGGATATTTGTTATATTGTTGGCTTAGTTAGTCGCTATCAGTCGAATCACGAAAAGAAGCATTGGATGGCGGTTAAGAAGATTTTTCGATACTTGAAAGGCACCATGGATGATTCCTTGTGTTATGAAGGAAATGACTTACGTTTGAAGGGCTGCACCGATGCCGATTAGGCTGGCGATGTAGATAAGCAAAGATCAACATCGGGATATGCTTTCTTGCTTAATAGTGGTGCAATCACTTGGAGTAGCAAGAAACAATCATGCACAGCTCTATCCACGATGGAGACTGAGTTCATTGTGTGTTCTTCTTTGGTATAGGAAGCCATTTGGCTAAAGAGGTTCTTGCGGAGCTTAGAGGTTACTGAAGAGACCTCGAACCCTGTGACTATTCATAATCAAGATTGTATTGCCTTTGTGAAGGACCAGAAGTATCATGGAAGGACAAAACACATTGATATTCGACAACACTTTGTGAGAGATAATGTGACAAAGAAGGATGTATTCCTTATAAGTACATTCCTACGCATATGATTGTGGTTGGTCCGCTCACCAAGCCCATCCCTAGAGATTTTTATGAGGCGCATGTTTGGTCTAGGTCTCCGTAGAGTTTGATGTTTGTACTAGTGGATCTTTGTTATTTGACGTAGTTATGATGTATTGATTGATATTTGAGTTATCTCATGCATTTGTTTTTCATTACTTTGCATAATTATACACATTGTAAGAGTATGTCACCAAGTTGATATTGGTTCTTTCACATGAACAATCGCCTCAAATATTTGTGTGATAGTTTGAGATGCGACGTGATAAACTTCGCCATGGTGGGAGCATGCCTATGATGGTTTATCAGTGTCGCCTTAATAAAGGTCAAGATGAGGTCTTGATGTACTAGACAAGTGTAGACCGAACATGATTAGCCCACATAATCATGCATACTTGGTAGAGCCAGATTTTAAGTGATGATAGGCGCTTCGAGTGCAAGCTAATTGGTTACTTAATTTGCATGGTGGTGTTAGTATTTTTTTTTACATACGCTCTTGAGAAAAGAGATTACCACTATGATATGTAAGTCATACAACATGTGCTTGGTGACCGTAGGAAGTGAGGGACTAATTTTAAGAGATCCATTATCCCTCAAATGTGAGCTCCTAGAAACCTAAAGGGGTTTCATATTTTTTTCCTTTGACTTTTATCTATGTTCTGATGGGATGGACTAATGCTGCTACTTTAGCATGATTCTGACGGTGATGGAATAATTAGCCTTATGGGTCATGTCTAGGAAAGCAGTTAGTTTAGAACGAAAGAGCATGAGTATGAAGGGAAAAACTATTTGTTTTACATTGACATATGTGTTTGTTGGTCGACCGCTATATCGCTTTAGTTGAGCTTGGACATAGTTGTGAATACATGATGAATAAATGAGGTCTAACGTAGTTTTTTAGGGATAAGATACGTTGAGATATATGTAAAAAATCCAATGAGTTTTGGGACAAGCGAGACTTGCTAATTGTTTTTTAAGGATAGTAGCCGCTATTGTATCCCTAACAGGTGCACAGTTGAGCTCCCGAATGCAGGTGTATTCTTAAGGGTCGCACGGTTCATTTGCCGTATGATTCTCAGACTTTGGTCTTTGATGCTTGTCTCTTATCTCTTGTGTAGAGTATACCTCCCACTAGAGATGTCAAATTGGATTGGGTTTAGTGGGTTAACCCAACCCAACCCATTTAAAATATAAATGGGTTCTTCATAAATGGGCCTAAATTTATATGGGCTTAATGGGTTTAAAACCCATTTACATTCATTTTAATGGGTTTTACCCATTTAGCCCATTAAACCCGTTTATCCTTTACTTCAAATTCGTCGTCATTCCGAATATCCGATTTTGACCTCTATTTTACTCGATTTGTCTAAATTTTAACCCACCCAATTTCATCGAATTTCAAATCGTCCCTCAACTTAACTCATTTTCACCCAATTTTACCTCGATTTCACCTAATTACTCGATTTCATACTTTCAACCCTATTTCACCCAATATTAACCCGATTTCACCCAATTTTAACTCAATTTCACTGAATTTCAATCCAATTTTGACCTGATTTCACCCAATTTTAGCTCGATTTCACCGATTTTTAACCCGATTTCACCCAATTTTAACTCGATAACGTCCAATTTCAACCTGATTTCATCCAATTTTGACTCAATTTCACCCAATTTTAACTCGATTTCATCCAATTTCACCGGATTTCAAGTTTATTAATTTAACCCGATTTTAACTCGATTTCATCACATTTCACCGAATTTCAACCTGATTTCATCCAATTTAGACTCAATTTCACCTAATTTTAACTTGATTACATGCAATTTCACCGGGTACCAAATTTATTTCATCCAATTTTAACCCGATTTTAACTCGATTTCATTACATTTTACCGAACTTCAACCTGATTTCATCTAATTTTGACTCAATTTCATCCAATTTCACCCAATTTTAACTCGATTTCATCCAATTTCACCGGATTTCAAATTTATTTCACCTAATTTTAATCCGATGTTAACTCGATTTCATCACATTTCATCGAATTTCAACTTGATTTATCCAATTTTGACTCAATTCCATCCAATTTCATCCAATTTTAACTCGATTTCACCCAATTTTATTTAGTTGAAATTCAATGACATTGGATGAAATCGAGCTAAATTACGGTGAAAATGGGTGAAATCGAGTTATAATTTGGTGAAATCATGTTAAATTGGATGAAATCGAGTTAGAATTTGGTGAAAGTATGTTAAAATTAGATGAAATCGAGTCAAAATTGGATGAAATTGGGTTGAAATTCGGAAAAATTGGGTGAAATCGAGTTACAATTGGATGAAATCAGGTTAAAATTTAGTGAAGTTATATGAAATCGAGTTAAAATGGGGTAAAATCGGTTTCATTAATTATTCGTTTGAATATTGAAACATTAATTATAATATCTATTCTATATAAGTATATATCATTAATGTTAAATGATAAAAATATATATACAAAATGTTAATTATATGAATAAACCTATTTAACCCGACCTATATAACCCATTATTAAATGGGTCGGGTTGAACCCAACCCAACTATATTATAAAACCCATTTAACTTTAATGGGTTGGGTATAACCCAACCCATTGACATCCCTACCTCCCACCATGTGCAAGTGGGAGATGTTGGTTTATGGTCCGGTTAACGCACATGGTTTGCGGTATACCGAATCAACATTTATGGAATCAAAGAGTTTCCATGAAATAATGCATCTCTTCAATGTGTCCATGTAATTTGAGTGATTAAATTCGGATTAATTGAAAAAGAAAGTAACCTTTGGTAAAAAAGGAACCAAGATAAATTTCTAGAGAGAGAAAATCTCGTCCAAAAATTTGCGGACGAATGATAGACGAACTACAATTATCGTTTCTAATCTGTCCACAAATTTACGGACGGAAAACCTGTTCGAAAAATCTTATTTTCTAGTGTGAACGTTATTATCTTCCGTAGACTTAATCTCTTCTTTCATTGTATCAATCTACATTTTAGAATTAACAATTTATATAGCTTCTAACTGGATCTTTCTCATCAACTCAATGTCATGATCATATTCTGGAAAAAAAGACAATATTCTCCTTTCTCTAACTTCTCCTTTCTCTAAATGTTCTATGTAATATAATTTTTTTATGTAATGTTATAGAGATTTATGAACGCATTCCTCATACGAAAATGACATTTAGAATTTTCTTATTTTTAGTTTTAATATAATTTGGAACATGTTCTTTATTTTTACTTTTTAGCGGCAGTAGATGGTAAATTCAAAGAAAAACAAAAGGTACCGTATAAAAGTTATACTAGTCAACACGTGAACGCGAGGGTTTGTTCTTTGTTATAAAGACTTCAAAGGTGGAAGTTGACTTTGTTTATTTTAAAGAGTAAAATGTTTAAAATACAAAATTAACCTTAGCTTAAAATATTTGAAAAGATATGCGACCCATTAGGGATGCATGCAAGAAAAAGTGAAGTTTTCGCTTAAAAAAATTCAACATCAAGATTGCCCAAAATGGTAGTAGTGATTTAAAACTAAAGTGATTATTTCCACATTATTTTACAACAAAAAAATTATATAACATTATTATATTTTTGACAATGAGAATTGTGCTTTATGTCATTACATATGTCATATTATGTATAGAATTGTTGAATTTATTGAATTTTCGACCATTTCGATCGACTATAACCTTTTACGATTCAATATGGGAACATGTGTTGCCCAATATGCTTCTTTGTTGGTTCTTTGGTCATAGTAAATCATAATGTATATATATGTATATACAAATATTTCACTGTGAAAATATGATAACCTATTACTGTTAAAATACAGTTAATTACGTGTCAATAGGATTTATTATGATTCAATGAGAAAATATGATTAATCATGATTCACTGCAATTCACTAAAATATTTTAACGCATAATAAATTGTTGTTTTAACAAAATGTATAAATACTTTAATTAAGATTTTTATATATTTTGGATAAAATTTTCTATTAAATATATATTTTTTGTAAACTAAAAAACGTGAAAAAATAGCAAAATCAATTAAAACAAAGAGTTATAAGTAAAAGAGAAATTTTACTTATAAATAAAAGAGAAATCACTAGCAAATCAATGTTGAATAAACCAAAATTTTAAATCAAAATAACACATTATTTGATTTGATTAGACAAAAAATACATAATATACAATATCTACGACAAAGAAACAAGGAAAATCATATTTTGATGGAGAATGGGCCATCGTGTGTCGTCTCTGGGTTGAGAACATCGATGCAGAACGACAATGAACGCCAGAGGACTAAGGCGGCGAACGACATCAAATGAAGGCAGCGAACGATGGAGGACGAATGCAGAGAAAGATGGTGTAACGACGATAAAGCGACGTCGAATAGTGGAGAAGGAAGGCGAAGATGGAGAACAAAAGCGAGATGGAAATTATTAACGGATATAATCTGTGTGATTGATATGAGAATATTCTCCCAGATCACACGGATTATTCAGAGAATATTCTCATGTCAATCACACGGATTATATCCGTTAATAGAAATCGACATGAGGAACGAAGGAGAAACGATGGAGGACAAAGGCAGAAAATGACGATGTAATGTTCATGGAGCGAAGACGAACAATGGATAAGGAAAGAGAGGAATGAGAACGATGATGAGATAGAGAACACTAACGAGATGAATATTATGATGATTAAGATGATGAAGAAGAAGATGGAGTTTAGAGAAAGAGATTGAAGGAAAATTTGCAGGAGATAAGAAGAAGAAGAAGGTTATCTGGAGAAAGAGAAGAAGGAAGAGAGAAGAGAGAGAAATGAGAGAAATGATTTTTTATTAATTGAATAAAAAATATTTTTGCAATAGATTTATATAAGATTATTATTCAAGAAACTAATTAAAGATTTATTTTAATAATCTAAATTAACTAACTAATTAAGCTAATATATCCTAACAAAATGTTATATATTTTTTCTAATACTCCCTTCAAGATGAGGAGTATATGCGAGATACTCTCATCTTGGAAAGTAAATTTTGAAATTGCATTGTGGATAATTATTTTGTCATGATGTCTGCGATTTGATTATGACTTGTTACATGTAAAGTTCGAAGGAATCCAGCTTGCAACTTGTCTCGCATCACATGACAAACAATTTCTATGTGTTTCGTTCTTTCGTGAAATACGAGATTGCTTGCTAGTGTAATGTTGCAGTATTGTCACAAAAAAGTAAAACAAGTTCATTAGTTGGTAAATAAATTTCACGAAGGAGAGAAGCTAACCATATCAATTCGCAAGTTGCATTTGCCATTGATCTGTATTCTGGCTCAGCACTACTTCGCGAGATTGTCACCTGGTTCTTAGTTTTCCATGAAATTAAAGAACTTCCAAATAATATACAGTAACCAGTAACCGACCTTCTTGAATCAATGCAAGAAGCCCAATCAGCGTCAGCAAAGGCTTTGAGTTTATTATCAGAGGAAGATGGATAGAACAAACTTTGGGCATGATCATTTTTTAGATATCTAAGTATCCTTTGAGCTACTGCCAAATGAACATCATTAGGAGAAGCCATAAATTGGCTTAATTTGTTTATCGCAAAGGATATATCAGGTCTAATAATAGTCAAATATATGAGCTTTCCTATTAATTTTCTATAGTATGATGGATCAGTAAGCAATTTTCCAGAATCTTTTGCAAACTTGGAGTTCACTTCCATAGGAATGACCACTGGTTTGCAACCTAATAACCCAAATTCTTCTAAAACTTCCAAGGTATACTTTCTTTGACTCATGTGAAGAATGCAATGAATTAATGTTAACAATTGGCAAATCAGATAAAGATAATGGAAGAACAGAATTTGGTAACAAATCGAACACATTTTGAACTGGATTTTTATCTTTAAATGGGAAGACATCTTCATGAATTACGATATTTCTTGAAATCAAAATTTTATTACTGATAAGATCTAAGACCTTATAGCCTTTGTACCCTGATGGGTTCCCTAAAACTACAACATGAAAAGTCCTATGAGAGAATTTATGTCTTTGAGAAGAAACGGTTGATACATAACAAATGCAACCAAAAGTTCTTAAATGATTATAATCATGTAATTTTCCAGTTAAAACTTCAGAGGGAGACTTATCATTTAAAATTACAGCAGGAGTCCTATTAATCAAATAAGTTGCGGTGAGAATGCAATCACTCCAATATGAAAGAGGTTTGTTTGACTGAAAAAACAAAGCTCTAGCTACGTTTAAAAGATGTTGATGTTTACGTTCCACAACAGAACTATGTTGTGGAGTGTAAGAACAAGAATGAAAATGCATAATACCTTTGTTGTTTAGCAATTCCTTAAATTGTAACTCAGGAGCATTATCAGTACGGATTGATTTTATTTTTTAGTTATATTGTGTTTCAATAAGATTGATGAAAGAAGGAATAACAGTAGAAACTTCAGATTTTGAATGCAACATGTATACCAAGTAACTCTAGTCGAATCATCTACCAATATTAAAAAGTATTTGAAACTGTCGACTGATTTTAAACAAAAAGATCCCCATATATCCAAATGCACTAATTGAAAAGGAATTTCAGAAAGATTATTGTTGGACATAAAAGGTAATCTTCTCTGTTTTCCAAGAGGACAAATTATGCAATGAGTATTATCATGAAAATCTTTAACTGAAATAAGAGATTTGGCAAACAAGTTCTTTATTTTAATAAAAGATAGATGACATAATCTACTATGCGATAGATTAGAAGTGTTTGAAACGGATAAAATGTGATTTATTGGTTGATCCAATAAATAGAGGTTGTGCCGTAAGTTGCCCCTTCCAATCATCAAGGCCCGAATAGTGTCTTGTATTGGACATGAATTAGAATCAAAAGAAACAAAAAAAACCAGAATCTTTAACAAGAATACTAACACTGATCAAGTTGTATTGGAAAAAAAAAAGAATATACAGGATAGATTGTAAGACAATATCCCTAGATAATCTAACAGAACCAATGTATGAAACAAAAATATTGTCATCGTTTCGGAGTGTCATAGAAACATCAGAAACATTCTTAATGTCAGTGAAAAGATCTAAAATAGTGCATACATGGCAACTAGCTCATGTGTCAATAATCCAAGAAGATGAGGGCAAAACGATCGATGGCAACAAGGAAGAAGATAGAATATAAGAAGAAATATAGTAACATATGTTAGGAACTACCGGAGTAGTAAAAACAGAGGAAGTCGAAAGCGATGGTGTGGATGTAGAACCATTAGTCAAGTTGAGATGTTTGACTATTTGCTGAAGTTGTTCTGGTGTTAATGGCCCTAAGACAGATTGTTGATGGAGAGGAACCTGAAAATTGGAATCTGGAAACGCTGCATTAGTAGAAATAGAAGGTCGAGGTCGAGAGGTAGTGGCACGATATCCATTAGGATATCCATGCGGTCTATAGCAAGTAGTTATTGTGTGACCTGTTAATCCGCAATGAGAACATACAGGGCGAGACTTGCTGTTAAAATTATTGTAACCAAAACTTTTAGGTCTATAAGAATTGGGTTGAGCAAAATTCTTTGGAGCAAGAATGGAGGTAAGAGAGGCTTGAAAAGCAAGACCATCAAGAGGGGTTAACAAGCCACGTTGTTACTTATCTTGAATCAAAAGATTAAAAGCTTTGGAAATGGATGGTAAAGGTTCTAGCAATAGAATTTGCCTATGAACTAGAGCAAAACTATCATTCAAACGCATCAGAAATTGTAAAAGATATTTACGTTCATCTCGTTGAGCAATCTGATCAACAAGTTGGCATTCACATTTCAAACAAAACATGTTGGACTTTCTTCTAAACTTTTCAATTCTTGCCAGAGAATTATTATTTTAGTATAGTAAGCATTTAGATCTAGATGTCCTTGTTTTAGATTTTTTATTTCTTGTTCAATACCAAAAATTATTGGCATATTACTCCGACTAAACCTATCAGCTAGATTTTTTCAAACATCCGAAGCAAGATTCAAATGAATTATACTGTCTACTATATCTTTAGAAACCGAATTAAGGAGCTATGAACAAACAATATCATTACAACACAACCAAGTATCATGCTCAACATCAATGGAGAGCCCAATTTGTTCCTACCATTGAGAGTCATGATCATGGCGCATTTCCATATGTTGTAATTGAGCTCGCCATTTAGTTTCTCAGTTACAAGAAGAATGCAACTAGTTTCGTTCGTATTGAGAAATAGAGGATTACGATACAGATCATTAAGAGGGATTAGGGACTGTGTTGACATTGTAGGTTTCAAAAAAAGAGAAAGAAACGTAAAAAAGGAAAAACGACCGAAAGACAAAGAAGAGACCACGACTTATGAAAACTTTTAATTGAACCAAAATTATGGCTTAGAATCATCCGATAAAAGAGAAAGAATAAAAAATTAGAACTTATTAATTGAATAAAAATAATCTTGCAATAAATTTATATAAGATTAATATGGAAGAAACTAATTAAAGATTTATTCTAATAATCTAAAATTAACTAATTAATTAAGCTAATATATCCTAAAAAGGTTATATATATTTTCTAATAATAAAAAGCGAATGAAAAACTATGAAGACATAACGGACGTAAGAACGCCGACGTAACAATGACGACCAACGGGAGGAGGGTGGGGAAGGGTTTCAACGATAAAATGGCTGTTCAGATCAATTAATTCAATTTTGGATCTAATTGAGTTTTAAAGGTTATATCAATTTCACGAATTTTAATATTTAAATAACGACTTTTTTTTGTAGTTTTATACGCCATAAAAAGAAGGAATTGGATAAATACTAAAATCGAAAAAAATCCAGATTAAAATAATATTCTCGAAAAATTGGCAGTTTAACTTTATTTTTCTGTTTAGCCATTTATGTGCAATTGGAAGTATAAAAGTAGTAAAGCTGGGATATTTTTGAAGTCCGTTTGGCTGCTTAATCGTGATTTTCTTATGAAGAACATAGACTCAGCACGATGACAAATAGTGAACACCCAGTCGGAATCTGCAAACATGTTCCGAATCTTCTCTCTTCCTTCGTCGACACTTTCGTCGATTACACCACCAGTGGAATCTTCTTGTCTGGAAACCCTAATTCCTACCCGAATCTCGTCGAACCTACCGGAGATTCGACTCTGGAAACAACGTTCCCCGAACCGGAGCGTCTGGTTGCAATCGGTGACGTCCATGGTGACCTAGAGAAGTCCAAGGAGGCGTTTAGGCTCGCCGGATTGATCGACGGATCTGACCGGTGGATTGGGGGGTCTACAATGGTTGTCCAAATCGGCGACGTGCTTGATCGAGGCGGAGATGAGCTGAAGATTCTGTATTTCCTCGAGAAATTGAAGCGAGAGGCTGAGAAATCTGGAGGTAAGATTGTGACTATGAACGGGAATCATGAGATCATGAATGTGGAAGGTGATTTTAGGTATGTGACGGACAAGGGTTTAGAGGAAGTCAAGGTCTGGTCTGATTGGTATTGTTTGGGGAACAAGATGAAGAGTTTATGTCGAGGTTTGGACAAACCTAAGAATCTATTCGATGGAATTCCTTTGAGCTTTCGCGGTGCCAGAGAGGAATGTTTTGAGGGAATCAGAGCTAGGATTGCTGCATTTAGGCCAGATGGTCCCATTGCAACCAGATTCTTGTCTAAGAATCTCACGGTTGCTGTCGTTGGGGATTCCGTGTTTGTTCATGGAGGCCTTTTAGCTGAGCACATAGAGTACGGACTAGAGAAAATAAACGAGGAGGTGAGAGATTGGATTAATGGGTTGAAGGGAAGATATGCACCTGGTTATTGCAGGGGAAGGAACTCTGTCGTTTGGTTGAGGAGATTTTCGGAAGAGGCGGCTCAGAAATGTGATTGTTCGGCTCTGGAACACGCTCTTTCCACCATTCCTGGTGTGAGGAGAATGATTATGGGCCACACGATACAAGAGGTTGGAATCAATGGAGTTTGTAATAATAAAGCGATCAGGATCGATGTGGGCATGTCCAAGGGATGTATCAACGGATTGCCCGAGGTTCTTGAAATCTGCAAGGAGTCAGGGTTGCGGATATTGACATCAAATCCCTTGTATAAGGAAAAACCGAGATCTCACTTTGCTTCCAATAGTAAAACAGGCCTGGGGCTTCTGGTACCAACAGAACATGTCCCTAAACAGGTAGAAGTAAAAGCTTAATAGCTTGAATGACTAGACCACCGCGGAATAGAGTTTAACATTTGCCACAGAATTTCTTGTTCCTTCTGGACGATTGATATGGTTTCACAGTCGGGTTTTCAGCTACCATTCTTAGTCGATTTTGTATGAACATCAACAGATTCTTCTGACATACACAGCTTTGTCTGAGTTGCTTTGTGGGTAACACAATGGAACAAGATTGTGTTCAATCTCTAGGATGGATGATGTTTAGACACTATTGATCTGGTCCTAGAAGAGCACAATGGTGCAAGATCTTTTGGTGTTTGCAGGTTTATGTTCTTACACTTCAATCTTTGTTGCTGAAGAATACTATTCTCATGTTTGAAGAAGCTTTATTTTATTCGTGCATCAAAAAACATTTTCTTTATTATAATAAACACCAGAAAAATCTAAGCACAAGCTTCAATTCAATATCATGCCATCACTCATGGACACTCCCCTCTTGTGCCTTATGAGCCAAAGGCCATAAAAAGTTAACATGAAACAGTCTTTTTCATTGTTTCACGTTGTCTAAAGGCATTGGATTCTCAAACTTCAGTTCCATTGTCACATAGCCCCTCACCGACCACATATATACATATATATATATATTCATTCTACTTATTTAGAAGAAGAAAACTTTCATCTAAAAGCAGCCTTTTGCGGTTTTGTGTATCGGTTTATCGTATACTTACCTTGAGAGATCCTAGAGTCTAGCATTTCGCTGATTGATGAGTATATCGTTCCTTCTGAAGCTGAATTTTCTTGTCTTGTGATTCTTTCAGTTTCGAAAGTCAGTTTCAACATATTTCAACGAGTGTAGCAACAACATTATTGCAGGTGAGTGAATAACATCATTGGATAGTTGGACATAGAATCGTCGGCTTGTCGCGAGGTAAATCTATATAATCTCCTTAGGCGAGACTTTTCTATGATGTATCAAATGAATCCATGTATATTAAAATATTGTGAACTAAAATTTAATCAACTGAATTCAAATTTTGGGAATTATGTATCCACGATCTTTGATATAGCTAAACAAAAAATACGAACAAAATAATGTTTGCACATTTAAAATCAACAAACAATTTCTATGTTTGTTTAGCATGTGAAAATCATCACTAGAAAAAGATTATAAAACCAATGTAGAGATAGAGATGCTAGGAATATGAGACGCCACAAGTGGCATTACACATCTTAGTCTTCCAAGATTTTAAGATACTATATTTTGTTATGTTGTATGTTTATTTTATAATCCTCAACTATCTATCTAAAAAGCGATCCTAAACCCATCATCATCAAGGTTCCATATAATGACATACATATTAAATGTAACATTGTCCAATATCATCATCCCTAAACTGATTAACATATCTTTTGATATGATTACATATCTATCTAGTGCATATGATCTAACATGATCTGATTTCTCCATTTGAATTAAACCATTTGACAATCAATTCAAAGAATCCTATCAAAAATTGAAAGAATAAAACATGTATCAAACCGTGAAATCAAAGATAATAAATCTGATCATTAAGTACAATAAATTCATATACACAAAATCTTAATATAAAACACATATCAAATCTATATATTTACATATTAGAAAAGAACTACAACATGAAACATGTAAAGAGATAGCTTAAGAGAAGCTTAGTCGCGATATCGATCAACCGACGTCATAATCTCGCCTTTGACTCGTATCCACCAGTAGTATGATCTTTTAATGAATATCCAAATAGCTTCTTCACTCCTTTGCAAGTTTCCGGACCTCCTCTCTCGGTTTTCCGAAGTTTTCGTAATGATGTGCGAAAAGTAAACCTTCAAATTTTTAGAATAATTTGTAAAATATGAAAATAATATATTAAAGGGTCGTATTAAGACTATATTACAATTAGAACAGTTATATTGTGAATATTGTCATCACAATAACTATATCACAATTTCTGTTTTATGAAAGGATTAAATATTGCGAGAAACTACGACAATAATAAATAGAAATTGAATAATATTTGACATGTTACAAGTTGTTTTTTTAAATAACAATATAAAAAATAAAATTTGAAGGATTATATTTGGAATTGGTCACCAATGCAAAGCGTGTGATGTTTGGCAAATGTCCGACATACTTCTTGTTATTGATTTAATTAAACTATAAATAAAAGTTAAACCGATTGAACCGGTTAAGTTTCTATTCTTGAGTATCGGGGCTGAACAGGGAGAATATCAAATATAACCTATTTCAAAATTGAAAGGAATGAACGAGAGGTGATTTCGGAGTTGATAGCAATTTTCAGTGATTTTCAAGCGATTTCCAACAACTTTCGAGCGATTTCCAGCGTTTTCAGCGATTTCGAGCGATTTCCAGCAATTTTCAAGCAATGTTTTTAAGCGATTTCTAATGATTTTCGACAACGATTTCGAGCGATTTTCGTAGTTCTCATGGAACGTATGGGTCGTTTGGATCGTTTGTGTCGTATGGGTAACAAGAGTCACATAAGTCGTATGGTCATATAGATCCATACATAGGTCGTATGGTCATATAGATCGTATGGATCATTTGGATCATATGGATCGCATGAATCGTTTGAATTGCATGGGTCACACGGGTCATGAAGATAATTTGAGAATATCAATATTATAAAGATAAAATTGAAGTAAACTTTTTTTAAAAGAATGTTAGGATTGAAACACAAATAACATTTCAAAGATATTTTTAAAATTGTGCGGCTGAACAAAACCCAAACCAAACCAGATTAAAATTAAATATAAGAACCCGGTTTAGTGCACAACGGTTGAAATTTACTTTGAAGTGGTTCCTTTTATGAACCGAACTTAACCGAATCAAGCATTGAGTCCACGTAGCGACTTGACCGTCACTCGACCCTTGCGGCAAAACCAGGTGTCGACGTGGAACAAACTTCACCTTCGTAACCTCTTCTCTTTTTCTTCTTCTTTCTCCATTGGAACACATCAAAAGAATCTGAAGCTTTTCCTCTCATCCAAGAGAACAACAATGGCGAAGCTGCTGCTTCTCCACGCACCTCATGTCATACCGAGAGTCAATGCCAGAACAACGTTCGTCGCCATGGCGATTCTCCGCAGACCTCTCGTTGCAAATCCCCAATCCTCTTTTCCGGCTTCGAATATGGTCTCTCTACAACCGAATTCTTCTCTTTCCGGTCGGAGATTCTCGGCTCGTGCCTTTGATGATTCTCCAATGGAGGAGGAGAAACAGCAGCAGGACGACAATGGGGTCTCTGTGGTAAGAGGTAAGGATGAGGATTATCCGATCGGAGAAATAGAGTTCGAGAAGAGAAACGCGTGGGAGAGATTAGTCATCAAACTGAGGATGCTTATTGCTCTGCCTTGGCAACGTGTTCGCAAGGGAAGCGTCTTGACCATGAAATTGCGAGGCCAGGTTTCTTCGCTTTTGCATTTTGTTTTTTGGTTCGTATTGTTCTCAGACTCTAGAATTAGGGTTTGATGTTTGAACTGATTTGTGAATTGTGTGATTTGTAAAGAGATTATAAGAGGGCACAGAACAGGCTGTTTAGTGGCCACTAGATGACACTATTTCAAATTTCACATTGTTATGACCATTTACGGAGACAGGTTCTTGCATTGTTGAACGATGGGTTGTGGAAACCACTTTCAGTAACCCGAATATACTTACTTTACAACCATTGTACAATCTTATCAAGCCACACAGAAGAAATATGTGTTTGTGCTGCTTTGCCTATAAGAATTCGTTCAGGTTTCTTGTTACTTCTATATGTCCACAGTGAGATTAAGATTCTTTGCGTATTTGTTTTCTTTATGTTCAGATCAGTGATCAGCTAAAGAGCCGTTTCTCTTCAGGACTATCTCTACCCCAAATCTGTGAAAATTTCATTAAAGCAGCTTATGATCCCCGTGTTGCTGGTATCTACCTTCACATTGATCCAATTAGTTGTGGGTGGGGAAAGGTTGAAGAAATCCGAAGGCATATATCGGATTTTAAGAAATCTGGTAGCTGCTCATTCTTTGATATTCTCTATTAAATAGTCATTAGAAATATTGGGATATTAAATTGTTTAAATTTTTTTTTCTAGATACTTTTTCGTGCTGAAAGCATTCGGTTTCAAGCTTCCATTTTTCCTCTATTTGCTAACTACTTGTCTCTGACAGGTAAATTTGTTGTTGGTTACATCAACATCTGTGGAATAAAAGAATATTATCTTGGCTGTGCATGCCACGAACTCTATGCCCCTCCTAGTGCATATTCCTTTCTTTACGGTTTGACTGTTCAAGCATCTTTTCTTGGAGGTCAGTACATGCTTTCTTCTTTTGTGCAATTTTAACAAGAATTTTGTTAATGCATATCGTACTATTTGATTCAATGCATGGGTGGATCAGCTTTTTTTTATCGTTTGCTTCTGGAAATCGTGCACAAAACAAAACGCTGTTGGTCCTTGACGTGGAATCCTTTTGTTCAATAGTCATAGTTAATACTTATCAATCGTCAGTTCCTCTTGTCTTATTGTATGATGGGGGTTTTGTTACTCTATCAAGAACAAACACTCACTTAAACACTAAAATCAATAGAACAGTGTATCAAACTCTCAAAATATGATAATCGAAATGAGAAATTGATAGAATTGGGTGCAAAGTTGTGGTGGTTTCTGGAGACACCACAGCTCCCTAAACATAACCCAAATCTTCCTCCCTTTCCTAAGAAAGGCTTTCGAGTTATATAGTAAATCATAAAATAAAATCTCTCCAAAATGTCCTTAGAAACCCATACAACCCTATGGGTTTTACAACCGAAAATACCCCTATGAATCCCCTCCTTACCCTCCTTGCCCTTAGTCACATTTCACAGTATCTGAAATTTTATTCGTGTTGTTGAAAAATTCTGTGTAGGAGAAAATACAATGGAATTATTCTGTATCATTATCCATGAATTATTGTAATTTCAAATTCTTCAGGTGTGTTCGAGAAAGTGGGAATTCAACCACAAGTGGAAAGGATTGGTAAATACAAAAGTGCTGGAGATCAACTTGCTCGCAAAAGTATATCTGAAGAAAATTATGAGATGCTGAGCTCACTTCTAGATAATATATATGGGAACTGGCTGGATGGAGTCTCTAATTCAACAGGTTATGTACCAATTCATGGCTTACCCCATTTCAACATTTTAGCTCTCCTGAATGGCTTCTACTTAGAGCTATGCAGGAAAAAAGCGAGAAGATATCGAGAATTTTATTAACCAAGGAGTCTACAATGTTGAAAAGCTGAAGGAAGAGGGGTTCATAAAGGACATCCTGTATGATGATGAGGTAATATTACGTTCAGTAACTTCACAGCAGTCTAGACATTGTATCTTTTAAATGATCCTGGAACAAGGAATCCTCATTATTATTGGTTAACACAGAAAATCCTTCGAATCTTACAATCCTCTTAAAATAATCAGGACTGTTTGCAATAATAGTTGATGTTTCTAAATTTTTCCAAAAAGGATGCAGCCATATAATGTCCTGAAACTATAACCTGTGATTTTTACTGATTTCTAGACTATGTATCCAAACAAATAACCAATTGATTGCTCCCAGCGCACTATAGATCTACTCAAACTGTTTATGTGATAGGATCTATATTTTTCAATTTTAATTGTCCCTGCAGGTTATATCGCTGTTGAAAAAGAGGCTTGGGGTCCAAAAGGGCAAAAATCTCCCTATGGTTGATTACAAGTACTTCTCGTGATTGTTGGATTTCGCACATTATTTTGCTAGAATCTTAAGCTATTAGATTGTGGTCTTTAATTTGCATACTATCTAATACACAATTGTGTCATAAAACTAATAACACTAAGTTTGTATTTGTAAACTGATTGAAATTTCTGTGTTATCTGTATAATGGACTACCATGTTGTCCAAATGTGATAAACTAATATGTATTGTGCAGGAAATACTCTGGAGTTAGGAAATGGACAGTTGGTTTGACAGGTGGTCGAGACCAAATAGCTCTTATCAGAGCAAGTGGAAGCATAACTCGAGTTAAGAGTCCATTAAGTTCTCCTGGTTCAGGTGTAATAGCAGAGCAACTAATTGATAAGATCCGTCTTGTTAGAGGTACGTTCAGATCTTCACTCTGCCTTCGTTTATTACGGTTTATCACATTGACTGAACATGGTAGGGCTCTCCGCCTTTCCCTTCTTTGTGAAGAGTCCAAAAGATACAAGGCTGTCATAATCCGAATTGATAGTCCAGGAGGTGATGCTCTTGCTTCTGACTTGTAAGTGTTTATGTTGTATAGTTAACTAGTTTATGTGATTCGCATTCACCAATGGATTGACTCATAGTCTCAGACCCACTTATGGTTATTTTCTTGTGTGTGATTTCTGGATCTGAAAAATATCCTAAGAAAATCCAGAGAAAGAAATAAGTATGCATCTGAAGCGTAAGAGCCAATTAAGTTAATCTAGAGCCCTCATGCAGACAATAGGAATTTAAAGAATCGTTTTGACAGCTTCGGGACTGTATTATCGTATTGATTATTCCTATACAGAATTAGGGATGTCAATGGGTTGGGTTGTGCCCAACCCATTAAACTTAAATGGGTTTTGAGGTGTAAATGGGTTGGGTTTAACCCGACCCATTTAATAATGGGTTATATAGGTCGGGCTAAACGGGTTAAACGGGTTAGACGGGTTTATTCATATAATTAACACTTGGTATATATATTTTATCATTTAACATTTATGATATATACTTATATATAATAGATACTATAATTAATGTTTCAATATTCAAACGAATAATTTATGAAACCGATTTCACCCCATTTTAAATCGACTTCATATAACTTCACCAAATTTTAACCTGATTTAACTCGACTTCACCCAATTTTTCCGAATTTTAACTTGATTTCATTGAATTTCAACCCAATTCATCCAATTTTGACTCGATTTCATCTAATTTTAACCCAATTTCACCAAATTCTAACTCGATTTCACCCAATTTAACCTGATTTCACCAAATTTTAACTCGATTGCACTCATTGTCACCGTATTTTAGCTTGATTTCACCCAATGTCATTGAATTTCAACTAAATAAAATTGGGTGAAATCGAGTTAGAATTGAGTGAAATTGGATGGAATTGAGTCAAAATTGGATGAAATCAGGTTGAAATTCGGCGAAATGTGATGAAATCGAGTTAAAATCGGGTTAAATTAGGTGAAATAAATTTGAAATTGGATGAAATTGAGTTAAAATGGGGTGAAATTGAGTCAAAATTGGATGAAATCAGGTTGAAATTCGATGAAATGTGATGAAATCGAGTTAAAATCGGGTTAAATTAGGTGAAATATATTTGAAATCCGGTGAAATTGGATGAAATTGAGTTAAAATGGGGTGAAATTGAGTCAAAATTGGATGAAATCGTGTTGAAATTCAGTGAAAGTGAAGAAATCGAGTAAAATCGGGTTAAATTAGTTTAAATAAATTTGAAATCTGGTGAAATTGGATGATATCGAGTTAAAATTCGGTGAGATCGGGTTAAAAACGGTGAAATTGAGCTAAAATTGGGTGAAATCAGTTTAAAATTGGGTTGAAATTCGGTTAAATTGAGTTAAAATTAGGTGAAACCGGGTTAAAATTGGGTGAAATCGAGTTAAATTGGGTGAAATATGGTTGAAAGTAGGTGAAATCGAGTAATTAGGTGAAATCGGCGGAAATTGAGTGAAATCTAGGTAAAATTGGGTGAAATCGAATTAAAATTGAGTAACGATTTGAAATTCGATGAGATTGGGTGAATCGAGTTAAAATTTAGACAAATCGAGTAAAACATAGGTCAAAATCGGATATTCGGAATGACGGTGAATTT
This sequence comes from Gynandropsis gynandra, assembly GCA_036759665.1. Lineage (NCBI taxonomy): Eukaryota > Viridiplantae > Streptophyta > Magnoliopsida > Brassicales > Cleomaceae > Gynandropsis > Gynandropsis gynandra. The sequence continues at coordinate 47,888,535 of CM071863.1, forward strand.
GAAGTGAAAGATAAACGGGCTAAATGGGCTAAATGGGTAAAACCCATTAAAATGAATGTAAATGGGTTTTAAACCCATTAAGCCCATATAAATTTAGGCCCATTTATGATGAACCCATTTATATTTTAAATGGGTTGGGTTGGGTTAACCCACTAAACCCAACCCAATTTGACATCTCTATACAGAATGTGGAGGGAGATCAAACTTTTGGCTAAAGAAAAGCCTGTCATCGCATCAATGTCAGATGTGGCTGCAAGCGGAGGCTATTACATGGCAATGGCTGCAAACGCCATCGTGGCCGAAAATTTGACATTAACTGGCTCAATCGGTGTTGTCACAGGTGATCTTACAACCTTTACTCTCTGCTCTTGCTAAAAAAAGGTTTTAGCTGAAAGCTATCATCAAATAATGCATTTTAATGGTAAAGAGATGAGATAGAGATCAAGAAACAAATTAACTTATGATTAGTTGTTTTCCTTTGGTGCTGATGTTGCTGTTCTTGTTGCAGCACGATTTACATTGGCCAAATTATATGAAAAAATTGGCTTCAACAAGGAAACAATATCTAGAGGAAAATACGCCGAGCTTCTGGCAGCTGATCAAAGACCTTTCAAGTGAGTGAATACACATCGAAAGAGTCTGTAACTGTAATCACTGATCTTCTATTGACTCAAAATATGTTCTTAGGCCAGAGGAAGCTGAACTGTTTGCAAAGTCTGCACAGCACGCATACCAGCTTTTCCGAGACAAAGCAGCGTCGTCAAGATCGATACCTGTACTTGGTCCAATTCACTCTTTAGTAGTCTTGTTCCTTCATTCGTTTCGGTGACTATATCACATTCTTGTCTTGTTCATAGGTCGACAAGATGGAAGAAGTTGCGCAAGGCAGAGTCTGGAGTGGTAAGGATGCACATTCCCGTGGCCTAGTTGATGCTCTTGGAGGGCTTTCCCGTGCTGTAGCTATTGCGAAACAGAAGGCTAATATACCTCTCGACCGAAAGGTTTGATGCTAAACTCTACCCTTAGATGTATTTAATCATTTTACTTGTTCCAAATGAATGAGAACATGTAGATCAGAATCTAGCATAGTATTCTAATTTCCTTGAAGAACATTTTGGGTTACAGTCTATCCAGGAGTAGTTACTGAACAAAATCTCAACAACCAAGAACAGGAACATGTGTAAATATAAACTCGTCCCACATCACCTTTGTGAAAGTGCACTTCAATCTAATGGAAAACCACTGATTCATCGAGTTATGTTTAGAGTCTGCTTATGTCGACACAGTATTATTCCATTTTTTAAATGTAGGTAACGATTGTCGAACTCTCAAGACCTTCTCCGTCGCTACCAGAGATCTTGAGCGGTATAGGAAGCTCGGTGATCGGATTGGACAGAACACTGGAAGATGTGGTGGCCAAATTGACGGATGGGGAGGGAGTCCAAGCGCGAATGGATGGTATCTTGCTTCAGCAACTCAGCGGAGATACATCTGCCACTCCCATCATCAGTTTGCTTAAAGATTATCTCAGTTGTCTCCGATAAGTTCTCTCTCTCTCTCTCTCTCTCTCTCTCTCTCTCTCTCTCTCTCTCTCTCTCTCTCTCTCTCTCTCTCTCTCTCTCTCTCTCTCTCTCTCTCTCTCTCTCTCTCTCTCTCTCTCTCTCTCGGGGTATGATTCTTTAATCTTAAACATTGAAACACGAGGGAAATTACTTCCTTATTCCCTCCATAGTTATTTTTAAAAGAATCAAAATTCTTGGAGAATTGTATAACAATTTACAAGCATTGTGCCTATTGGTACATAGGCTTTCATTTCAGTTTCTCCTATTAATATGTATGACAACAGTGAAACTACTTAGTATTGATGGGAATTGTTGTAACCGTTGGATTGTCTCTTATGACTGTCAACCATTGATCTATCGATCTAATTAATGCATCTGAACCGTTCGATTTGATCAAACGAGTCTCCACTGTTAGTCACTCCAAATTAGGGACGAGCATAGATTGGATTTTTGGGCTTTTAATGGTATCTGTGATTCGGTCGAATCATTTTTTGTTAGTATCTGATCCTGTCTTAGTTGTCTAAAATTTAGACCTGATCATAACTAAAAAAAGGCCGAAATATAATAATTATTAAAAAATAATTACAGCAAGTTTATAAAGTGCAACTAGATTATGATTATGTATGAAATTTAAAGAATCAGAATCAGAAGTAAAATTTACTTGAAACCATAAAGAAAAGTGAAAAAAAAAATGTCAACATGCATGTGAAATTTTGTAATACGGTTTCATTTTACGTGCAAAAACAACGTTCAGTGAAGAACAAAATGGGTTCAGGTTATTTTTTCTGAAATTATACATGAACACAAAGGCCAGTACTACTTCCAAGATCAATCTATATTGATCCTAACACAATGTAGGTACTCTTAATATTAAAATAATATGCAATGTATTTTGTCTTATTTTTATTTACTATTTTCATATTATTTTTGTTTGTTTACTAAATTATCCACAACTATAGAGTTAAATAGAATTTTATAATTGTAGAAATCTAAAATCGCAATTTTTTTTGGATTCACATGAGGTAAAATCACATTACCTATATAATAATCTCAAAACCGGATAAATTATTAAAAACTATATAATTTTAAAATTAAATAATTGGATTATAACAATAATTTTTTATTTTACATAAATTGGAATATTATTGTAACAAATTTAGGAATTTTAAAAGTTTTAAAAGAAGTAAAAACATAAAAGGTACAATTTCATGACTCACGAGAAATCCCTATCTCTAACCATAAACACCAACGAAATTAGTGGTTAGTGTCCCCAAGTGAAGAATACCATTATGTTCATTCACTTCACTCACCAACGTGTTACCGTAATATTTTTCTAGAGGAATCCGCCGAATAATCCCACCGGAGGAATTAAATTTCACCGCTGACGGTTCGGTGGGGACCACCACAAGCTTCATCAGGACAGACGCCACCCAGAAATCTCCACCGTCCGTTCTCCTGATGTTGTCCGGACCCGGGATCCAAGGGATGAACACCTCCCACGTGGCAGCTTTTGGACCCTTGATCCAGTACCGCAGGATTCGGTTCCTCAAGACCTCACCGACGAGAACGAAGGTGCCATCGGAGCTGACGGCGCAACCAGCTGAGCCACTCAAGCCGGTCATCAATACGGCGACATTTTTTGTCTTTGGGTCATATCTAAATAGCCTTCCCGTGGCATCTTTTACCGCAACTGCCAAAAGAAGCTCACTGTCACAAAATTTAAGAAATTTGGTTATTCAAACTCGGTATGGTAACTTAACCCGATCCGGTTTAGCCACAAAACAGAAAACCATTCTGTAATACGAGCAATCACCTGGGGCAAAATCGTGTGCTGAAGGAAGTGAAATAAACAGCTCCTGTCACCGGATCAACGTCTAAACCATCAAGGAACCGGAAAGGCAAGCCGCCAGCTCTGTTGGCTAGGCGTTTTGCCTGTCCTCCGCTGGGGGAAGCGACATACAAACCCAAATAGGCATCGGCTATGTACAATTCCCCGGTTTTCCGATTGAAGGCTATACCGACCGGTCTTCCACATACATTGCCCAAATAAGTGCCGACTGCCTTCTCGCACAATGATTTGTTACTGTGGAATTCCGAGTAAATAATGACTAATTTAACCATAGCATCTAACACGATCATGGGAAATTTACAGTTATACGTAAGTATAATTAAATCTACGCTTGTCATTAATGTTTTTATAGTTATATATATTGCAAAATAAATTTATGGCTATTATAAACAATTATTGTTTCAATATAACGATTGGAATTCGGATAAAATATTTCATTTATTAGTTGAATTAATTAATCTTGATTGTGTATTTCTAACATTCAAATGTATATTTCCAGTCATCTTGTTTTAAAGTTCCTCATTTGAATGTATGTAGAAGTGATGGATTAAAGAGAGAAAACATACGCAAGGGGGGAGGTATAAGCGAACTCGACGAAGCCGAGGTGAGGTCTTTGGTATTTGAGGATCTTACCACCCGAGACGCCGGTGTAGGGTCCCTCACCCCGCGGATCGAAAGCGAAAGCTTCAGGTCCGGCGGTTCGCGGTGGCAATGGAATCTTCTGGAAAGTTTGGGAGGCAGAGGAAGTGGAAAGGTATGAGAAGAGAAGTACCCAAATGGAAATGATCAAGACACTTAGTGTCTGCATCATTTTGTTTACTTCAAAAGCTTAGGCAAAAGAGAGCCTTGTCACCTTGATTTGCTCTTATACACACGCATGTGAATTAAGCTTTTGCTGTGATTTCCCAATTTTTTCTTTTTTCTTTTTGATATTTATATTTATAACATACAAAATGTTATTAATAATCCATACAAAACAGTTTAATTTTGTAATCACATAAATATGTGTATGTAAATGCAAATTATATGACACAGTATGTTACCATAGATTAAAAAGCTCTTGTATTTAAGTGTTTTTAACGGTAGAATTGTAAAATTTATAGTCTACAATATCTTTATTTAGGCAAGAAAAAGTCGCATAAAAATTTATTTCTCCAATTGCAATGAAAAAAAATTGCACCTAACCTATTTTTCTGATTGAATCACCGAATGAGATTCTATTTGTCTTATTTTAATCATCCTTTTATGTTGAGCTACTTAACATATAAACATAATAAGTCACATGCCGTTGTCTTTTCTGCGTACCTTTACCAAAATCAAATCATCAATTTTCTTTTGTTTAGAAAACATTTTTTATGTTTTTGAAGTTTTGTCCGTGTGAACCCGACAACTTCGTAGCTGTTTCCAATGGTGCATCTCCCACTGCCACGTATATACATATACATATACATATATATATATGTATATATAAGTATATGGGACAAGTACTAATTTCTGATTTAAGTATATGTAACGAGTACAGATCATTTCTGATTTAGCTTCGGATTTCGGAAATGATTGCTGAATTACAACTAATAATCAATAAAAAAAATCTAAATCGATTTGATTTAGTTGAATTTTAAAACGATTCGAATCGGATATAAACACCGTTCTAAAAACGGATTAGACGGTCGAATAGACGTCGAATGATCATCTGTGCGCTGTTTTAGACATTCTTTCTATACGTTAGGCGGTCCTAAACATCCATTTAGATATTTTAAAAAATCTAGATGTCAATTTAGATGATCTAAAAGTTTCCACAAGATGATTTATGTGTTTCAATTTTTAAATTTATATGGGTTTAATGGGTTTAAAATCCATTTACATTCATTTTAATAAATTTTACATATTTAACCCACTAAACCTGTTTATTCTTCACTTCAACTTCACCGTCATTCTGAATATCCGATTTTGATCTCTATTTTATTCGATTTGTTTAAATTTTAACTCGATTTCACCCAATTTCCTCGAATTTCAAATTGTCACTCAATTTTAATCTGATTTCACCTAATTTTAACTCGATTTCACCCAATTTACCTCGATTTCACCTACTTTCAACCCTATTTCACCCAATTTAACTCGATTTCACTCAATTTTAACCCGATTTCACCTAATTTTAACTCAATTTCACCGAATCTCAACCCAATTTTAACCTGATTTCACTCAATTTTAGCTGATATAACTGAATTTTAACCCGATTTCACCCAATTTTAACTCGATTTCATCCATTTTCACCGGATTTCAAATTTATTTCACCCAATTTTAACCCAATTTTTACTTGATTTCATCACATTTCACTGAATTTCAACTGGATTTCATCCAATTTTGACTCAATTTCACCCAATTTTAACTCGATTTCGTCCAATTTTACCGGATTTCAAATTTATTTCACCAAATTTTAACTCGATTTTAAGTCGATTTCATCACATTTCACCGAATTTCAACCCGATTTCATCCAATTTTGACTCAATTTCACCAAAATTTAACTTGATTTTATCCAATTTCAACGGATTTCAAATTTATTTCATAACTAGATTTCATTACATTTTACCGAACTTCAACATGATTTCATCCAATTTTGACTCAATCTCACCAAATTTTAACTCGATTTTATCCAATTTCACCGGATTTCACATTTATTTAATCCAAATTTAACCCGATTTTAACTCGATTTCATCACATTTCACCGAATTTCAACCTGATTTCACCCAATTTTGACTCAACTTCACCCAATTTTAACTCGATTTCACCCAGTTCTATTGAGTTGAAATTCAATGACATTGGGTGAAATAGAGCTAAAATTCGGTGATAATGAGTGAAATCGAGTTAAAATGTGGTAAAATCAGGTTAAATTGGGTGAAATCGAGTTAGAATTTGGTATAATTGGGTTAAAATTGGATGAACTCGAGTCAAAATTGGATGAAATTGGGTTGAAATTCGGTGAAATCAAGTTAAAATTCGGAAAAATTGGGTGAAATCGAGTTACAATTGGATGACATCAGGTTAAAATTCGATGAAATTATATGAAATCAAGTTAAAATGGGGTGAAATCGGTTTCATAAATTATTCGTTTGAATATTGAAACATTAATTATAATATCTATTATATATAAGTATATATCATAAATGTTAAATGATAAAAATATATATACAAAATGTTAATAATATGAATAAATCCGTTTAACCCGACCTATATAACCCATTATTAAATGGATCGGGTTGAACCCAACCCAATTATACTATAAAACCCATTTAATTTTAATGGGTTGGGTACAACCCAACCCATTGACATCTCTACGTATATCTAAATCAAACAAACTTTTTTTTTATTATATATATATATTTTTAAAAAAATTTCAATTATTAATAGTTCAAATCTTTTAAAAGAGTCTTTTATAATAATAAATGCTTATTTCATAATAATATTTTTCTTTTAAAGTTTGAACAAATATGTTCACAATCTATTTTTATATTTTTATTTGTAATTTTGGTTTTTTAAATGAATATAAGTAATTTTATACATTAAAAATTGAATTTGATGCAACATGATGAAATTTACCAAACTGAAACGAAATACAATTATTCGAATCGGTTAAATTGAATTTAATAAAATATTGATCGGACGGTGATCAATAACCAAATCAAAACCAATAATCTTGAAATTTACCGAATTGAAACGAAATACAATTATTCGATTGGGTTAAATTGAACAAAAATAACCTGTTTAAGAAGAACAATTTAAAAACCATCTATCTACATTGTATGTTTACAAAAAAGGTTGGTCTAATCACAATCATTAAACTGATACTTTATGATAAGGTATAATATCAAATAATTCTCATGCAATTTGAATAGAATTTTTAACTTTACTATCAAATAATTCTCAGGCAATCTCGATATTATGTAATACCTAGATTTTGTTCTACATATACCTAAAACTACCATGATTCTCTTCTCATATATAGTTACCTTACGTGTACGATCTACCTCTTGTATATATAGCTAATGTGTACACAAGTTATTATCAATATAATCATAGTTCAAATGCTACGTCTCATTATCTAACCGATTCAATCAAAATAAAGACATATTTTATATCACACAAATTTAAAACAAATTAATCAATCATAACAATACGAAAATGACAAACGTACTTATTTTTACATCAAATCAATCGAAAAAGAAATCTAAAGTTTAAGAACGCCAGCGAAGGGTCCAGTCAACGTCCCGAGATAAAGCGAGCCATCAAACTCGTTGGCTTCGCTGACTAAAGTGTCCCCGAACTTTTCTTTAAGAGGAATTGTCTGAAGAACAACGCCATCAGAGTTGACTTTGACCGCCGATGGATTCGTGGGTTTGATGAACTTGTTAACAACCGAAGCTACCCAAAAGTTTCCCGAAGATCCGATCCGTTTAACGTTGTCGGGATTTGTAATCTTCGTCGTGAATTCCTCGGTCTTGCCGGCTTTAGGCCCTTTGATCCAATACCTTTGGATTTTGCTCCTTATGAATTCGCTCACAAGCACAAACGACCCGTCTGCGCTCACGGCGCAACCCGCCGACCCGCTCAACCCTTCGACCAAGACGGAGACCTTTTTGGTCCCCGGATCGTATTTGTACAGTTTCCCCGTTGCGTCCTTCATGGCCACCGCTACAAATACTTGGCTGCGAAGAATGAATATGCAAGTGTTGTCCATAAATCTAGAAAATAAATCTGAACTTTTGAGCTAATTTTCTAAGATGATTTAGCTCTTGATTGTGGTTTGTATGCTCCCAAAACAAGTCTGATGTGTAGTCTCATATAAAATATATATTGATTTAGTTTTTAGATTGAATTATTGATTTAATTTTTCGCTTATGTCTAAATTATAGTTTTTATTGATGAAATAATAGACTATACTAAGAGAAAACTAATGTTTCGAGAACATCATTGATAATTAAGTGATTACCTTGGGATGAACCTTGAGCTAAAAGAAGTGAAATAGACGACACCGGTTGTTGGATCGACATCGAGGCCGTCGAGGAACTTGAAGGGTTTTCCATCAACGGAGTCGGCAATCTTCGTCGCGAGACCGCCGCCCGGAGAAACCACATGGAGACCCAAAGGAGCATCGGCGATGTAAAGCTCTCCGGTTTTCTCATAGAGTGCTATACCGGCTGGTCTACCACACATTTGGGCAAAAGCCGTTCCAAATATTCCACCGCACCATGACTTGTTCCTTGAATTAACAGGACCATTTGACAGATATTAAATAACTGTATACAATACATAGATATCTCTATACATGTATTTGTGTAATCGTTGACTACTTCTAGATGTATGAAGAAATGGGACATCTGCCCCACGTGGACAGGAAAAGATAAGTCAGTTACGTGCCGACCATAAATTCAACTACTATTATTAAATTTTTAATAAATGCATAAATAAATAAATATGTTATATAAATGATTCCTGTTACAATTGTTTTGTAGAGCCCACAAGTTATGCAAATCATTACGATTGAAAAACAACATTTTTCCAATAATATATATATATATATATATATATATATATTAAAAATAGTGTATAAAGTTGAATAATATTAAAATTGGAATTATTTTTACCAAAAAAATTATGTAATTTTAGACAACGAGAGACGGTTACTTATGAATGCATGTTGTTAATAAAAAAACCAAAGAGGCAAGATTTCATTTGATACGACAAAATTGCACAGTTTTTCCTTAATTTAAGATGATAAAAGTTTTATAATAATTTTTTAAAATATTTCACTCAACAAGAACAAATAAAATGATTCAGTAATTCGAAAAGCAAGTAAATTTATTAAACAAAATAAATCTCAGAATAAATCATATAAACAACAAACATGTCATCATCAAGGACCATAAACACACAATTTATGAGAATTAATTTCTTTAACCTTGTGAGAGATTCCATGAAATCAAATACACAATCCAAATTATCGTTTCCAGTAAAAAAACAAAGATTAAAAAAGAGAGATTTAAATTACTTACGAATATTTAGAAGTCTGGGCAAAATCGACGAAACCGGTCTCCGGCGAGTACTTGAGGATTTTGCCGCCAGAAACGCCGGTGAAAAACCCTTTTCCGGTGGAATCAAAAGCAAAAGCTTCAGGACCTGACCTCTTCGCCGGAATTTGAAGCTTCAGAAACGATGTCGTATCGGAGAAAACGACCGATGAAAGAGACACAACAAGAAGAAGAATAAGAGATAGTGATGATGATGATGATAAGGAGGACATGGCGTTTCTTGTTAGAGAGAAAATATGATGTTTGTTTTTTTGTCATAAAAGAGATGTATGATATGATTTATCGGTTGAGGCAATGTATGTATTTATAGGTTTGAATTTTTAAGTCTGAATTTTCCATATTTGAGTAGTGACGTATGACATAAAAATGGAAAGACAACTGAAGAAGAAAAACTAAAGAAATAGCAATTTGCATATATCTCCCATACATAATAAATGAAATCGAATATTATAACATTTTAAATAGTATTATATTAAAAATTATTTAAAATATTTATACAGTATTTGTTATTTTTTCATGTAATTATTTTTGTTATCCACAAGTATTTTTAAATTGTTATAACTTTTTATTGATTAGAAAATAACCCAAAATTATTAATGACTAAAAATTAATCGAATTAAATAGAGTACAACTTTAACGTTTATAAATTATCTTTCTTTATAATATTTTTGTATATATAAAATATTATTTTTCTATTTTATAATTAATAAATTCATACCACTTTATATATTTATATATTAGTAGATTTTTTATCACACAAAATATTTAGTATAATAAATATTTTATTTACTATAATTATATATATGCATAAATGTAAGAGTGAACAAATATTCAACATTTTAAAATTTTAAAATTTAACTAATTGTGTTTTTGAATAAATCAATTTTTTAAATATTAATTTTGTGATCTTTTAAAGTTTTAAATGATTTTATTTTTTACAAAACATTACGAATTTTATATTAATTAAATATATTTTAAAATATTTTTTAATTTTAAATCGATTTTTTTTAAATTTAATTCATTCATAATTCTATAATTCTATGAATTTCAGTTCTTCAATCCTCTCACCCTCCCTCATTCAATCTCGATCCTAATTGAAATCTAATTTTTACATGTTGTAAGATTCATAGATTGTTTCCTGACAAGTTAACTAGTGAAGGTGATTTCAATGCCTGGTCTCCTTCGATCATTAAAACATTGAATGTGAAGAACAAACTTGACTTTGTCCACGACACCACAACCACCAGATCATCATCCTGATGATTCTATTTCATTCTTTTGCTGCAATGATTTGGCATGCACATGATTTATTAATGCATTTTTGAAAGATATAACTACTGTAATAGTCTACCTCGATGATGTACATGAGGTCTGGAAACATCTAGAGTATCGTTCAATTAGATAATATTCAACGAAAAATTGATAACCTTCATCAAGGATCTATAGATTTGAATATCTATTTCAAAAAATCACTAGTATTTGGAAAGAACTATAGAACTAAGAGACTTTGCCTATATGCACATGTGGAGGATGTACCGAGAGCTGATTTTAAATGAAATCAAATGTACGAACACATAAAGATTGTGAAGTTTTCAATGCGATTAAATAACTCCCACAATCCTACTAGTGGTTAGATTCTAATGTTTGATTCTTTGCCTAATCTTGCTAAGTTTACAATTTGATTTCACAAGACAAACAACAAAATTTGGATGCTCCTATGATTTTTTATAATCTTGTACTTCAAGTTGGAACACAACTTATAACCATAATCAATCTAGTTCGGACCATTTTGTTCTCACTGTATAATTATTGGTCACACTTTGAACAAGTGTTTTAAATTATATGGATATCGTTGGGGATCATAAAAACCTAATTCCACCCAAAATTCTTAGAGCACCAAACCTCCTACACCTACCCCTTCTATTCATTTAGGTACCTTTTCCACACATATTTCCATTTTAACCACCATTGCTCCTACTATTTCTTTACCTATTTGTGTCTGGATTATTGATATTGATGTCAGTAGTAATATTTGTTGGGAGCAACTTCAAAAATATCTTTCAATTACTATTTTCACTTCAAGACTACTCTTTCCTAAAAAATACAATTTCAATTTTACCTTTATAATATTGAAATTTCCAAACTACCCTTGTGACCCATGCAACCCTGTGAGACCATGCAACCCTGTGAGACCCATGCGACCTTGTGAGACCTTGCGACCCTGTGAGACCATGCGACCCTGTGAGACCCATGTGACCCTATGACCCATGCAACCCTGTGAGACCCATATGATCCTGTGGCCCATGCGACCCTGTGAGACTCGAAATCTCTCGAAAACGTCCAAAATCGGTCAGAAATCGCTCGAAATCGACTGAAAGCGGTAAAAAATCGCTTGAAATTGCTCGAAAACGCTCAAAATTGCTCGAAATTGGTCAGAAACACTCGAAATGGCTCGAAAATCGTTCGGAAATCGCTTTCAACTTCTAAATCGCCTCTTCCTACTTGTATTTCTTTAACTTTAAAATTGGAGACAACTTCAAAAATTTCAAATCGTATTTGTTTTCACAAACAAAAAATAAAGACAAATTTTTCTTTTCACCATTTTTTTCCATTAGGTTGTTGAGGGTATGCGTGAAATCCTATAGCATTCCCGTTTTAGTTTATCATACGTCGATGATAACCTATTCCAATGGATGAAAACATATCTTATGCCATGTATTCCAATAAATGGGGTGTGAAAACAATGGATGAGTCGTCCGAACTTGAGCCCGACCCGCCACCTTATTCTCGGTATGAGTACGTCGATTCCGATAAAACATATCTTGCTGTTTTGAATGCTAACATGAGTGCAGATGAGATGAGAAAACAGCCCACACGCGTGAAGAAGCGTAAGAGGCTCAGCTCTTCAATATGTATGTACGGGAATTATAGGGAGGACAGCCACGAACCTTCACTCGAAATTCAAAGGAGGCTGCACCCGCACTTGCACGAGGTAATGGAAAAAGATGTCATTAAACTTTTCAACGCAGATACCCCTTATCCAACCTTGGACAGCGAGCAAGTGAACCCCGTGCATGATGTGCCTAAGGGATGGCACGACAAGAAGACCCTACCTCATGACTTCCAATCAGGTGATTTCGTTCCACTTTCTAATTCTCGACCTAAGTCTTTATCGGGCAACCTACTGCCTTGTTGGTCTGATCCTTTTCAGGTACGAAACGTGGAACTATGGAGTGATGCGGGTGACACGTTCAACCCCAATGGACAGCGGCTTAAGCTCTACCAAGCCACTCAACCGATCGAAAGTGGAAACTCCATTTCCCTATCCGATCCATCCGTCGCGCATGCATGAGGAATGGAGACGTCAAAGCTTAATGACGTTAAATAAGCGCTTTCTGGGAGGCAACCCAGCTATTTGCTTTTAATTTTCTTAGT
>CM071863.1:47902265-47982452 GCA_036759665.1 Gynandropsis gynandra
AAGAAGAAGAAAAAGAAAAAGAAAAGAAAAAGAAAGAAAGAAGCTCGGAAAGAAAGAAACAAGTATCCTCGGTTGACCTAGGTTTAGCATAGTCTGAAGTCTTTTCTGGTGGAGGGAGTTACGGTAGTGTGTCTAGTCTCCTTTGATTTACTTTCTTATGGGTAACCGTGGTGGACCTAGGATTAAGGCTGAAAACTCGATTAGGCCGAATTTGCTCTCGACGTGCTAGTTGATCGGTTAGGTTCACTTTAGCGGTATTTCTAGGAGAAGGGGAATTCTCGTATTTTCATACCCCATGTATTCCACGTTTACGTTTGCTTAGGGACAAGCAAACATTCAAGTCTGGGGGATTTTGATCATCTCGTTTTCATACGTATTTCTTGCACGATTTAGGAGACGTTTTTGATACATATGTGATGTTTTACGTATGATTCTGTATCCGTTTTACTTGCTTTCGTGCTTTTTATGTTCTTACAGGTTTTTACGTGTATTTGGACTATTTTGGAGCTAAAGGAACATGCACGGAGCTAAGGAGCAACTTTGGGGATCATCACGGGACAAACGGGACGAGATTGAGCATGGAAAAGCCTCACCCGGTCGGGCACAACCCTTGCACGATCGGGCAAAACCTACGGCCAATTGTGTGGACCATTTAGCACGACTCGGGCAAGCATTTAGGACCATTTTGCCTTGTGCCCGAGCGGGCACACATGCCATGCCCGATCGGGCACCATTCCAGCACCACAGGACGCGCACGAACTGCCCTAGCCGCACCCGAGCGGGTACACTCATTACCCGAGCGGGTAGCGGCCCGAAACCTCCCAAAACTTAAGTAAACTTAACTTAAAACATAAGGGAACTCGTGGGGCAATTAGGGCAACAATTGGACCGACTTAGGAGGCTTAAAAGGAGGCAAAAAGACGTCATTACAGCAAGCATACAGAGGAGAAGAATTCAGCGAAGTTAGAGCAGATTCTTGCGAGGAGATAAGCGAGGAGCATTGGAGATCAAGCACCGCCACTTCGGTTTTGTTTGGTTTTTATGTTCCTTAGACTTTCTACTATGTTTATGTTTCTTTACAGACGCATGAGCGAGTAGTTTGTTTGTTCTAGGAGAAGGGATTAGCCCTTGGCTATCCCGAGACCGCTTTTGATCTATTTTGAATGCATCTTCTCGTTTTAGTTCATCTATTCTTTATCTGAGTTCTTGAATTTACTTGTGTTTGCGATGGCCACGTAGATGCATGTGTTAGGGGTTAGGAGAAGGACCGAAAGGAGAATTCTAGTCCTAGAAAGTCAGGTTTAGAACAACCGAGGTTAGGCCACGAAAGTAGGGTAGCAACGGTTGAGGGTGAACGGGCGAATCACAGAGTTTATGGGTTTAGTTCAAGGTGTCAGCCACGAAAGTAGGGGGCAGCTTGTCTAGATCACGTGTCTATGCCTTGAGAGAGGGTAGGTATCATGTTAGGATCGTCCGCCTTAGATAGCTTTAACTGGTATTGCATGATAGATAGGTTGGTCGTCGGTTTTGGTAGTCTTGTGGTGAAACCGGTTTCCTAGGACGTTTATCTCATCGTTAGAACCCAAGTAGTTTAGTTTACTTTCAGTATTTTATTCTTCATCACCACTCTTTCGTTAGCAAGTTTGATTCGTAGTTCGGGTTTAGGTAGCGTTGCGTAGTCTCTGTGGGATCGACACCTAAAATACTACACACGTGCCGTGCACTTGCGGGTAGATTAGGTTATATTTAACTCTGATACGCATCAAGTTTTTTCACACCCCATGTATTCCAATGGATGAGTCGTATCAGACTTATGCCTAATCTTAAGATATGTTTTCACACCCCATTTATTTTTTTTTTTAAATTTAGGCCTTCAACATTGGTTTTCCGCTTTTTTGTTTTCCTTTTCAAAATACTCTTTCACTAAATGTCAAAATTTTCCTTTAGCAAAATAAAGAAAACTTCTTTTTCTTCTTTTCATCATATTTCTTATAATTCTTTTGATTTACTTCACCTAGATATTTAGGGCCCTTTTCTCATTCCTACTGTTGAAGGCTACAAATATTTCTTTACAATTGTAGATGAAATTTCTTGGGTAACTTGGATTTATCTGCTTATGAACACGAATGATATCTCCTATAGATTTCCACCGTTTATTAATATTGTACAAAAGATATAAAAGCAATTAGATCACATAATGCACCATAACTAAATTTTCAAGTTTTGTTGAATAAGAAAGATATCAAACACTATTTTTCATGTTTATATACACGCCAATAAAATTTTGTCATAGAAGAGAAATATCACCACCTTTAAATGTGGATAGGTCTTTGCTCTTTAAATCAAGCATTTCTTTAGTTTATTGGGATAATAGTATTCATACCGTAATGTATCTAATTAATAAAATACTGGCACTCTTTTAAAAAACTTACTGAGTCTAGGCCTGATTATTCACACCTTAAAATTTTTGGGTGCCTCTACTTTTTTTAACAAAATTTCTAAAGACAAACAAAAATTTTGTTGAATAGGCAAAACTTGGATTTTTTCTTGGGTATCCTCCTAGACAAAAAAAAAAAAAAAGATATGAAGTTCTTGATTTAAAGACCATCATGATCATCATTTCAAGGAATGTTATCTTTCATGATGATAATTTTTTTTCTTCTTACATTCTTTTTTCAGACACGACTATCCCTTCTTCACCCAATCTAAACCCACTTCCTCCTTTTGATTTTTTGGCTTCTCATTGTCAATACCAAACCTCAAAGATCCACAAAACCATCAACCTATTTATCCAATTATCATTGCTATTACCTATCCCACAACATCCTACCTCCACATCTATTTTCTATATCCATGAACCTCTTAGATATCTTACTATAAACTTCATCCTACCTACAAAAACTTTGTTCTAGTCATTACCATAAACTTTGAACCCAGTTTTTTATACCTAAGCTATAAAATAAAACAAGTGGAGAAATGCTATGAAATTATATTTGGATGCATTAATTAGAACAAAGACCTGGACTATTTGTTCTCTTCTTATTGGTAAATATTCAGCTAGTTGTCCGTTTAACACATAATGCAGATGATTTTGAGAAAAGATACAAAACTAGACTTGTGGTATAAAGCTATACATATCTTGAAGAATTAATTATCTCGACACCTTTAGTCCAATATCCAAGATGACTACGATCAAAGATTTACTTTATGTAGAAACATCTATCAAGTGGTATTTTATAACAAATGAACTTGTATAATAAATTTTTGAATATAGATCTATCTGAAGAAATATACATGATAGTTTCTCCAAGTTATGTTGCATTTAAGGAGGAGGATTTCAGTTCTAAGTATATATGTAAATTGAAAAAGTCTTTATATGGATTAAAATATGCCTCCAGATAGCGAAATCAGAAACTTTCTCAGGTTTTGCTTGAAGCAGACTACCTTCAATCTGAGTTTGATAATTCTCTATCTATGCAGATAAAGAATCGAACCACTGTTACTATGCTAATATACGTGGATGATATTTTCATTGCAAAAAATAATTAGATATGATCTGTAATTTGAAATCTCTTCTCCATTCTCAATTTCAGGTCAAAGATATTAGTGAGCTTAAATTTTTCTTGGTATAAGGATTGCTAGATCCAAGTAAGGTATGTCTATTTTTCCAAGGAATTATACACTTAAATTGTTGGAGGAATTCAATATGTTTTCATGTAAACCTACTGGTACACCTATCAATACCAAACAAAAATTGGCTCAAGAAACATATGACTTGAGAACTGATCCCTGCTTTATAGAAAACTAATTGACATGCTCATATATATGACTATCACTTGGTCATATATTAGTTTTTATGTAATTAAATTGAGTCAATACATATCACAAACGCAGAATTCACACTATTAAGCTATTATTAGAATCTTAAGATACTTCAAATCTAATTGTTCTCATGGTATCTCATATCCTTTTACATCTGATCATAGACGGTCTCCTTAACAATTATGCTAATTGGGCTTCTTGGCCTAATTCATGTAGATTTGTCACATAATTTTGTGTTTTTTAATATGTTATAATCTAAAAAAAGTCTAAAAAGTACGATACTTTCTCATATCATAGTGTATAATTCGAATATCTGTGATTCAAACCACATGTGAATTACTTCGGCTGTATTCCTTGTTACATGACTTGCACATTTAGAACATTCAACCCACTATAATATGATCCTAGACCGACGTTCTATTGTTAAATAGATGGAAATAGACTGAAATTCACTAGCAAACCGATAGCAAAACCTAGAACTTATCTTTCGGAAGAAATAAAGTCCTAAAACCAAACTACAATCCGACTAGAGAACCTCAGACTCAACGAACAATACCATAACACTTGTGATGTAGTGTTCATAAGTCGGTAAACAATCCAAAATCTTTTCAAGAGTTTTGTAGCTAAATTTCTAGGATTAGCAAGAAAAAAATAATCTTTATAAATAAAAATTTGGTTAAATGTATACAATGGATAAACAATTTATAAGGACCAAAGAAATGGGTCGAGCGTTTCTTGCCTCACCAGCATCCTGGCCGAGCACCATTTTGCTCTGGGCGAGCATTGTCTGATCCCCATGTTTCTTGCTCCTTTCGACATCCTCTCATTCTAGGGACCTCTTTTAGTTTTTAAGTGTTCTTTGATATCATCGTGGGGTCTTTATCTATTCTTTCATGCCTAATTATGCAAACACGTCTCAAAACTCCTCTGCCTTGCTTCTGATTATGTGTCCTTGCATGAACATATCTCAAAGCTCCTTTGCCTCGTCCCTCGTTGTTCGTCTTCGTGCAACTTCTGTCGGATCCAAGATCTCATTCACATTATTCTCTCCTCCATTAAAAATATTTGTCCTTGAATCAAGCCGTTTAATTTGGGAAATGTTAGGGTTGGTACGTTTGCAGACTCTGAAAGGTTCATCTCTACATCAGAAACTGTGATTTATGTCTCTGTATGAGTTTTCTATGCCCACATGCACTCAAACCTCATCTCTCGGCCATACCACATCTAGTCCCTTTGCTTTATTTGATGGTTCCATCTTCAAGAAACCGTCTCGAGAACCAGGTGTGCTCTCCCAGACTCTTTTAAGGGGTTTTCTCAAAATCTCACTATTTTTATGGTGATCTACCTCATAGTAACTCACATTTTTACACCTCTTATCACTTAGTAATGGTTTCACGATATCCTTCAAGTCATGTACTTTTGAGACTTCTTGTGCTATAAACGATTCTTCATGTGCTGCCTCATGCTCTTCAAAATTCTCATGCAAGTTGTGAGACATATAATCAACCCCTTATATCACATCGTTGTACCGTTCTATCACCTATTTTTACCTGCCGTTACCAACATTATTCGATGGTTCAGATAATATAGTGTCTTCAACCCTAACATTCGAGACATATAATATCACAATTACACATACAAATTTTTTCGGTACCTTGTGCTCTTGGTCTAGATGTCTCTTTGTAAGAGTTCTCTATGCTTCGACTCCATTGCACCAATCATTGTGGACATTGATTCACCTCTTATAACTGCATGCATTTCATCTTATATCACTATTGGTATCTCATTATACCATCAATGTTAAAGAGTGAGTTGATTCAACCATGTAAGCACGTAGTCAATAAAATTCGTCAATGCTAGATTTAATTTTGTGAGTTCAGAGTACTCATAGCAATTGAAAACCATTTCATTTTTCTCTTTCACTCAAAGTACGCTTCCACATCGCTCTATCATAGGAATCTCTATCTAGATGTTGCTGATATCATCACCGATTTGATCCCTCGTGCGTTGGTCATGCCTCGTAGGATGGACACACTCCTTGTCTACAACCCCAACATACTTGTCCTCATCCATGTCTAGAGGGTATGGCTTTCGAGATACATATCTTCTCTTTTATGGTGGCTCCCCACGTGCTAGTGCTTTCACCTGATCAAGTAGATGGTTGACAATAGTGAATTCTTAGCTCATGCTTTTGAATTCGTCCCTCAACAACTGCCATGGTGGTTGCTTCTTTTTTTATTTTCCTTTTATTTTTTTCTAAGACGAAAAAACCTAACTAAACTAAAAAAAATACTTAATCAAATGATAAGAACAAAAATCAAATCCAATACCACTTGATATGGTCCTAGACCGATGTTCTATTGTTAGATAGATGAAAATAAACTAAAATCCACTAGAAACTTGATAACATAATCTAGAACTTGTATTTCCAAAGAAAGGACTTCATAAACCCCATCTATAACCCAACTAGAGAATCTCAAACTCAATGACCGACGCCACAACATTGGTCATCTAGTGTTGATAAGTAGGTGAAAAACCAAGAATCTCTCCAAATGTTTTATAGCTAAATCTCTAGGATTAAAAAGAAAAAAATAATATTTATAAATTAAACTTAGGTATGTCATAAAATAGATCATTTTTTATAAGGATAAAAAAATAAAATTGAAATAAAATAAGCTAAATTGAAAAAAATATCTATGAAATAACTACAAAAAAACAATCCTATTTCAACGGTGGGATTAACAGATCCGCCTGTTGATAATTTTTTTAATGGAGTTCAACAGAATAGGGGAATTATCAACGATCAAAATTCCGTTGGCCTTTCCAACGGACTATCAATGAATAGAATCTGTTGCAAATTTGCTGATGCATATGTTGGAGGGTCGTTGAAAACCAACAATATCTTGTAAAGGATGACCGTTGCTCTTTTCAACAGACATCCATTGGAATTGGCAACGGATGTCCGTTGGAGAAGTTATAATTTTGATGCGATTGTTGAAATAATAGAACTTTATAGTTCAATGGCATCCGTTGGTGTTTCAAACAATCATTAGTTGGTGTTTCCACGGGCATCCGGTCGAATTTTCACTATTTATGCAACAAACTCGAATTTTTGACCACCAAACCTTGAACACAAAATATGCTTTCAAACAATATCGTCTTCTTCAAATAGAGATATATAAAGATCGAGAGAGTTGATGTATAGAAGAAAAAATCCCGTAACCGAGGAAGTTACACAAGAATTCTTACACGGATTGGAGAGGTTCATGAGTTTTGTTTCGATACAACCTTTGTGTCAAGAACGCGGAAAAATGTTATGTCCCTACAATAGAAGAAGAACCATGAAGTATCAAAGTAAAGAAATTATTTACAAACACATTTACAAAGTGAGTTTCGTAGAGAATTACGAAATTTGGTTCTTTCACGATCAAAATTATGGCGTTAGAGATAACGTGCAAGAAGCCCAAATAATGAAAAGAAATGAAGAGGTTCATTGTGAAATAACAACGACAAATCCATATGTGGAAATGATGTCATACACTTTTCCTGCCCATGGAGTTGTTGAGCAACTATATGAAGAGATGTCGAACAATGAGGCACACTGATTTTTCAATCTATTGGATGTGGCGAAACAATATATATATGAAGGTTATCGTGAAAGTCATTCTGGTTTATCATTGTTATTAAGATTGATGAGTATAAAACAGATTATAATGTAGTTGAAAGTTGTATAAATTTATTTTGTAAAACCTTACGTGAATATTTAATGACAAATAATCAAGCTCTTGAGACATATTACGAAACAAAGAATGTTTTAAAATTGAAAATTTTCATATTATAAATATAAGTAGGTAATATATATATATTTTAAATTTAAGTTTTTTCATTTAAACATATAATGAGTTCAACATCTTTTCACTTAATTTGTATATATACTGTTCAATTAATTTGTACATATACTGCTAAATTAATTTGTACATATAATAGTTGACAAATTTCATAAACTATTTATTTTTTAGTTATCTCTAATACCCTAAACGAATTTTGATATAAACTAAAAAATGGAATATTTGCTTGAAAAATTTGTTAAAATTATTGACTATACGTTATATATATTTTTCAGCTTATGTTCGAATCTAAAACTTTGATAGTAAATCTATATTAGTAAAATTTTGAATTAAAATAAAATATGATAATCGTAAAATCCATAAATAGCTGAATATATAAAAAAATAAAATAAAAATTGGAAACTGGGGAAGGAAAGAGAAAACACAAAGAAATTTTGGTTGGAGATTGAAGACTTAATTTCAAGGGAGATTACCAAACACATAAGATAATTGAAGAATTTGGATTAATAACATCCACTCAAAAGGGGTTGTGATTAACATGAAATTGAAATTAATATATGATTTAATTAAGCAACCTTTTGACTAAGTATATAAATTATTCAACAATACAAAACAAACATTGAACAAATAAAAGAAAATTCAGATTATGGTCATTTTAGCAAAATATTTAGCTAACACGAAACACATAAAATTTATTATAAAATAAGAACGAAAGAGTACTAAACTATTAACCGAAATCGTGAAGTCGATACTAGATAATATGTTTATTTGAGACAAATAACAAGTTGGTGTCATATTTTAAAAAATTGACTAGTTATTTTCTGTCGTCTTTTTTGTCTCTTTCATCGTATACGTGAGTTTCTTTTCGATAATTCCAATTAAGAAGTGGAAGTTTGATTAACATTAAAAAGAATTCAATACACTGAAATTAAAAAAACACAAAATTTAAAAGAAAAAAGATAGACAATAAGAATTATATGTGGTCTTTTAAAGAGTCAAATAGATGTACTTATTAGTTAAACTAATTCTAACTCATTTTAATAAATTTTATCAATGTATTGGCACTCGCATATATTTTCATATAAAAAAGCACGACTGTTCATACTATATTCTATCTCATTTTAATTAATTTTATCAATGTATTGGCACTCGCACATAGTTTCATATAAAAAAAGCACGATTTTTGCATACTATATCTTTACCTTATCTCCTAAAATTAGGAAATCACATAGTTAATTGCATAGTAAAATCCGAAAATTCCCTCAGTTTATAAACATTCGATTCTACATGTATAATAAATTAAGGCGTGAAATGAACATTATTAGATGGATAAGGTACATATAAATACAAAATTAGTATTTAGAACTGAACAAAATTTTATAATATAATTACAAAAATACCATTTCCTTTTATATACCCGAAAGATGGATCATCTTTGTAGATTCCAATCTTGGTATATAAATCATCAAATAAAGTATTGTAACGGTCTCGTGAGGAGATCCTCTAATTGATCCGTGAATTGAACATGAGTGATACATAAAGAGTTATTATGTAATTGATGACAAATGAAACGATAACCCAATGTTATATGTTTCATCCGAGAGTGAAAAGAGGGTTGGGACTAAGATATATGTCTCCAACGTTGTCACAATGGATCACATTCGACGTGATAGGAAGAATCTTGTGTTCCATTAAGAGGGAATAGATCCAACAAATTTCCGCAACAGTAGAAACAATCGATCGATACTTTACTTTGATAGAGTAGCATGCATGTGTTTTGATTTTTTGGACGACCATGAAATCATTTGAGTTCCAAAATACACATTATATGATCTAGTAGATGATCAATCATCACAAGCACCTACAAATCTACATCACTGAAACCATGTAGAGATGGTTGATTATGAACCTCATATAAGACTCGGAAATCCCTTGTGCAACTTAGATATTTGGGAACCTGTTTGATGTTTTCCAATTTTCACTTGTGAAAATATGCATGAATTGAGATAAGTAGTTGACCACATAACAAATATAAGGTCTAGTGAGTAGAAACGGGCTTTGCATCTTGCGTCTTGGATTGTTGAAGAATGTTCGGTGATATACTGTCTTAAAAAAATATGCACCCCTTCATAAGACCGAGTGATCTCAATTACAAAAATATAGGATAATTCACCAAAGTCTTTGATAGAGAATTTCTCACAAAGTGTTGTGATAATTACTTGAACATTATAAGGAGAACTGTCTATGGCAAGAAGCTTATCAACAAAAACAATAACATATTTGGTAACTTCATTAGTGTGAATAACAAAAAGAGAAGCATTAGCCACTGAATTGTAGAAGTCTTAGGATACAAGATGGTTGCGCAATACCGAATATCATTCACGTGGACCTTACTTGAGACCATAAAGATCCTTGTGAAGGCGATAAACATGAGTGGGTCTATCAAGATTAACAAAGCTAACTAGTTGTATTATGTAAATCACAATTGTATGATTTTATTGAAGTAACATATTATTGACATCAAATTGTCGTATAATCCAACCTTTCAAGCTGCATGACTCATAACCATTCGAATCCTAGTATATTTAAAAACTAGACTAAATGTTTCTTGAATGTTAATAATCAGATGTTGATGAAAACCCTTGTATACTAGCATTTCTTTGTACCGATTGATCAATCCATCTGGATAGTGTTTAATGCGAAATTCCACTTGCAGCCAACTACATTGGTAGTTTGTCTTACCGTTACCGGTACCAAGTCCCAAGTTCCATTCTTGAATAGTGCATTGAATTCCTTTCCCATATCTTGTCGCAAAGATGGATCCTTGAGAGCTTGTTGCTGTTGATGGCTCTTGAGATATTGTTGCGTGATAAGTGAATCTCATGGATGACTTTAAAATATTGTTCTTTGATATCATGATCGCCGAGTGAACATTGCAATTTTCATGAGATGGTAATATCTCCACGTCCCTAGGCTTGTGCATGGAAAACCTTTTCAGTGGCTCCAAAAGTTATGTCTCAAAGTTTTTTTGTTGAAAAAACATTTCTTGGAGGCAACGAGAACCCTTAGAAGAGTAGAAACATAATCATTTAAACACAATATACATTAGGATGGGATGACTAAAGGTTCGATGATGAGTGATCAATGGTCAAGGATGTAAATGACGAAGAGACTAGGATAGGGTATGGAAAGTATGACTTATGGAAGGTGACATGACACAAGACATGATCTAGTAAAGAAAAAGATAGGTACTTTGAGTGTTGGAATACATGATAAAGGCGCAAGGAGTGGAAAGCGGTGCAAGTTTGTGAATCAAGTAAGGTCGTGATCACAAATAACAAAGACGCCCAAAGACATGAAGTTTGGTATACTTTGTTGTAATCCAAAAAGACACTTCAAGAGAGAGGACCATGGTGTAAAAGGTAGAGAGTAAATAATAATGAAAGAAGGTAACAAGATAATAGGTTAGAATAACAAGAGAATAAAAGAGAGAATGCAAGAGATGATAACAAAGTTACTAACTAAATTAGAGCATAGTATTAGTATTATTATTCAGCCATTACAAATATATATAGGTAGTATATTTCATTTGTACAATATGGTACAAAATAAATGAAAATACTAGAAAAGTTAACTTATTACAAGAAGGAAACTACAACATACACAGCCCCTAAATGAAAAAAGGACACATGGTGAAGAGAAAAGGAAACATCTTTGTTTGCTTTTTTTGGTATACGACCCACAAGAGGACATGAAGAGACATTGATAATGATTCAAATACGTGTTGAGTGATTAACATTCCCCTTTAAGCTCGAAACAATATTAACACCACAATGTGATGCCTCATTAAAACTTTATAAAGTAAAACCTCGTGTGATAAAAACTTGGTGAAGGAAAAAAAGTATAATCACGATTCACATGTTTGAGGAGATCGTTCGAGCTTGTTATTTTGATGGAGATCTACAAGGCTAATTCATTGATGTAATTCTAAACATATATGATTGCTTGTTTCTTTGCTTAAGATGTCTGCTAGTTGATCTGAGCTTTCAATGTATGTTGTTTTCATGATGTCATCTTGGATTTTACCTTGGATGAATTAGCAATCTACCTCGATATGTTTGATCTGTTCGTAAGATAGATTTGGCTACAATATGAGGAGATTCTTGATTGTTACAGTGCAGAACCATGGGTCGAGAGGTATGACACCTAGTCCTCCAAGAATTTTGTTTATCTAGACTAGTTCATAGATTGGATTTTCCATGAATCTATACCCTAGCATAACTACGTTGTCTCCTAAAATTGTACAGTATCATGTGGTGGACTTTCTATTATCGCGTAATTGTAAGATAAATTAACTTACCTGTGGTTTGGCGATAACGTTTGACATCCTTAAAGAGTTCCTGTTGTTATGATCTTTGAAATTTTCATCAATGAGTGTCTTAGAAGATTTAGCTCCTAATTTACCTATATCACCTAAAAGATCAATGACATATTTTCTTTAAGAGAGAAATAACTGTCGTTAGTACGAACAACTTTAATTCCTAAAAATACTTTAGCTCACTTAGTCATTGTATCAAACCTATTTTTATGATACATTGAGGTATTTTCAATTCCTTTATCATCATTTCTTGTAATAATAATATAATCTGTGTAAACTAATATGACAATGGTTTGTAATCCACCCTAAAACGAAAACAACGAATGATATGCTTCACATTTATGGTAACCATATTCTAGTCATACATTATGAAATGTTTGATACTGGATACAAAGATATTGTTTAAAGCCGCAAATCGATTTTTTCAGCTATTCATACCATGTTGTTATCGGGTTTTGTGTATCTCGCGGGAGGCTTCATGAAGATTAATGAACACATTCTTTATATCTAACTGCCACATAATTCATTTAAGGTTAGTAGCAACTGATAATAGAATATGTATCGTATATAGCTTTGCTTGGGGCCCAAAGGTTTTTGTGTAGTAATTTTTTTTTGTATTTTGTGTGAAGCCTCACACTACTAATCTAGATTTGTAGTGCTTAACTTCGTTTTTGTTGTGAAATTTTATTTTTGAGATCTATTTGGAGCCGACTGAATTCTTTGGGAGTTTGACTTAATCCTAGATTCTATTCTTTTGGAGAGCTTTGATTTGCTCTTCCATGGACTGTTACCATTCTAGGATGGACTGGGTTTCCTCATATGACGTGGACTCCAGAATGCTATCAATTCAACTCACAAAAACTTGATTTTCATTAGGCAAGTTAGTAATATAAGGAATGAATATGATAATTAATGAAAAATTTAGAGTAATGAATATAAAGAA
This sequence comes from Gynandropsis gynandra, assembly GCA_036759665.1. Lineage (NCBI taxonomy): Eukaryota > Viridiplantae > Streptophyta > Magnoliopsida > Brassicales > Cleomaceae > Gynandropsis > Gynandropsis gynandra. The sequence continues at coordinate 47,915,257 of CM071863.1, forward strand.
AATATTTTAATCAATCACTACGTCTGAACCCATTTGTTGGTATATCACAATGCTCGATGTTTTGGTGGTTTGATCTCCTTATGATGGGGATTTGAATCCTATTGTAGTTTTGGCTTGACTCCATTGTCTAGACCTAAAGGAACTAGACACGTCATATGTGTAGACCATATTCTCAAGTTCAATCCAATTATTTTGTAAATAAAAGCTTTGAATTTCATCAAATTTGACTTCCTTGATACATGTATCCCATGATTTGAAGCCTTTCTGTGTGGATGAGTAGTCAACAAAGATACATTTGATGCTTTTGTCCTCGATTTTTCTTCGTAATGCTTAATCGGCAACAAATGCACCCAAATATTTTTAAGGAATTGCGTCATATAAACATTTTTCGAAAGCATATTGATAAGATGACATGATGTTATGATGATATCTCCCTAGAGGAACGTCTTGGTAGAATATAATGGTGTGTGCAAACTCCATTAGATGTTTGGTACACGATGCCTTGATTGGAAAATAATAGCTCTTGCACTCCCTTCCATTGTCTAACCTAAGACACTTGAGTCTAGCATAGAAATTTTTACAACATAATTATAAAATTTTTTAAATGCAACAAAGACATAATTTTTCGATGATAACAAGTAAACCGAAGTCTAATTTGACTTTTCATCTATAAAGGTTAATAATATTTTCTAGAATCTCTAGTTAAATCTAGATGATGCCCGAAAGTACGAGTGAATTAAATAAATTAATGTTCACGCTCTACATTAGATTCATAAAATACAACCCCATAATGCTTTCCTAATATGTAGGTTTCACATGTTTTGTGATTATATTTGACATTATGTAGCTAAATTTGCAATGCTTTATAATGCAGATGTCCTAATTTAGCATGTCAAATTTGAGAATTCATATTGGTAATAATTTCTAAATAAATAGGCGATTGAGAAATATTATTAAAATTTTCTAAAACATAGTGTCTATTCTTAAACGATTATTCTCAAATGATTTTCTTTGTCTAAATTTCTTCAATCCAAAACTTGTTAGATTTGAAACATACAAATTAATTTAAATCTTGAGCTAGTTTTATAACTGATAATAAGTTATTTGAAAATTTCGGTACATATAAGGTCACAGTTTTTCTGATTTAGGATCCTAAAATCTCATATACCTTTAATTAGTATATTATTTTCATTTACAATTTTTACGTTTTCTGAATAAGGTTATTCATTCTGAATCAAATTTAATTTGTTTATCATGTGGTTAATCATATCAATTTGTTTACCACGCCACGACCAAGAGAAATTTGATTTTTTTATGTCAACTTAGTTGCATAGATAGATTCGTCACTATAATGAATCGCCTCACTAATCCTTTTTTACTTGAGACGGGATGCACCCACAAAACTCGACCGGACTCAAACTCATCCCGAAAATTGAAATTTTCACGAGTTTATAATTATCATCTAAAATCACGAGATTTCTGAAATCGAGTTTGAAATCAAGTTTTCTATAATAGAAACGGATACCCACCATTTTCCATTGACATAATAAACTCTAAAACACTTAATAAGGTAATATCGGACTCAGTAATTTCTTAAGTTCACATCACACCGAAGTTCCATAGAATCTTTTGGAGGGATGTCCACCTACGAGACTCGTCTTTGGATTTCATCTCAGTATTCTTGTTCTGTTCCAAGAGTGAAGGCGGAGCAGAAACCGCCCGCAATGGCCAATTATACCACTCACTGCTATATAGCGCCATACTTCTTCGATAAGGAGCTGTGCAACAACTTAAAAATGAACTTAACTTTTACCCCAAGATAACTATATCACTCAAGTTTCCTTTTTTCTCATTCGTACGGTTGAATATCCTCGAATCATATTTCTCTCCATTAACTCCATCGTCGTTGTCGTTCGTTATCCTAGTCTTATTTTCTATTGTTTTCCTCACTTCCCTTCGTTCGTCTCACATGCCGTCGTGGTTTCTCTTTATTGTCTCACACATGCCTTTGGATTTTCTCTTCTTTCTTCACGGTTCACCTTCCTTCCCATAGTTTTGTTGTAAATCGTAAGGTTTCTCCTTGTTTTCTTGTGCACGCTGTTGTCTCGCAGATGTCGTACCATTATAAGTTTCATTGTTTTCCCCCTGTTTGTTCGATTTTCCCCAATTACTTTCTAGTTTGTATTTGAAGTTTTGTATGAATCTCAATTAAACAACAAGATTTAACCGCGATCTTCCACCACCGCTAAAATTAAACTATTTTATTTACGTTGCAGTATGTTTAATTACAAGTACTTATCACCGCTAATACACTTGAACACGTCCGTAATAAACCTCACTATCTGAGTTATGTCCAGACTATACGCAAAGATAAACCTCACAATTCATTCTCTCAGTGAACTACACCACACGTGTATGAACCTTACAAGTGAGTCTAAACACTCACCAACCCCAACACACACAATGTTTGTATTTAGAGATTTTCGTGTAGGTTCAAATTTATGTTTGATTGCTTTGTTCTCTTGCTTCTGAGTTGTACCAAATGTTGTTGCCTCCTCCTCCTCCTTTTATATCCACTCCAGCTGATAAATTTGCAGCATATCTTTTGTTGTTAGCTTCCTTATTTGAAGGGATACCTATTCTCTTGGAGGTTGTTATTGACTTGCTAAACATAGGTCCAAGTTGTTCAAGTTGTGACTTGTTTAAATCTTTATTTAATTTTATTTGTTTGCTGACTCCTTTTTTGCTTCCTAACAGTATTTTCCGATTACAATCCTCCTCCAACCTCAACCCTATTCATCTGGCCAATGCCTCTCATCTTGCCGACCCTTTACATGTGATTGTAAGTTCATCGATTTTATCCTTAGATCTCATATTTTATGTTCTTGCGTCTGATTACGATACCAACAACGTAATGTTCATTATCTGATTGGTCCTTCGATTATTATCTATTTTCCACCACACACCATCATAGGTGAAAAATCATTGGTAGTTTTTTCTTTTATCGCAATGGATCGTATATTTGGTTCCAGTGACGTACGTTTTTTTGGTTTTCCTCTTTGACCTCAAAATTTATGATCGATCTTGGAATTAATCTCGGTAATTAGGGTCATGTTTAACTAACACTACTACAAACATGCCAATATCAACGGATGGATCAATGGATCCATCAATTAAAATATTTTCCATATGATTCCAATGGATATGTCCGTTGAAATATTTACCAACAGATTCCAAGTGATACATCCATTGAAATATTTACCAAAAGATTCCAATAGATTTGTCTGTTAAAATATTTACCAACGGATTCTATGATGAACCATTGAAAATTCTTAATCTTTATCAATGTATGACCACTACAATTTTTCCAAATTACCAACGGGTATCCGTTGAAAAATCAAACAGATGCCTCTTAGAAAAATTCATTATTACAAAATTCTGCAGGTAATCGTTTTCATGTTTTCAAAGGATGTCTTTTGAAAAACAATGAAAGATTGTGATCTGACATTTGTTCATTACATATCGGTTTCAACGAACATCTATTAGAATTTCCAATGGATTCCCGTTGAAATTGTATTTAAGGAGTTGGACAATTCATTTTTAACATATTCAACAAAACCTCTCAAAACCTCTGGCAAACCAATTAAACACCATAAACTATAAGGGCTAGACGATTTATCGGTCACAAATGATTGGTGACGAATTCCGGTGGAACTCCTCCACCATTTCCTCTGTGATCACTCCTTTTTGCGACGTTGGCATAGATGAAGAAGGAGATGATGATCATGGTTTAGATGATTTGTAAGATATAATATTATTATTTATATTGTTTGTTTTAAATATTATATTAAACTCTTTTATGTATTTGAATTATTATTTTAAATTTTAAATTTATTAATATTTTTAATTTTTTCATAAAATCAACAAATGCTCGTGAAAATTTTCAACGGATACCCGTTGATAGTCATTCAAATGGACATTCGTTAAAAATTTCAATTGTGTTATCGTTAAAATCCGTTGATATTTTTTTAACGAATTTTGGCCGTTAACACGCAATAGGAAATTCCAATGGATGGGTTTTTTCAACATTCATTTATCAAGGCCATGGCTTCGTTGAAATATGTTGGAAATAGCTGATTTCAACGGAAAAAATTTTCTATTTTCAACAAATTTGACGTTGGAAATGACTTTTTCGTATTGTAACATGGACCACGTGTTTATCGAACGTATTACCGTTAGTGAAATACAAATCAAAAGGCCGAGAGAACAAAGAGAGAATAACAGAGCACATGTAATACCTGTTACATTGAATGTTGTGATTGTCGGATGTAAGACTGATAGCGCAAGTCCTCTACCCGTGTCCACACCGGGATCGCTGCAATCAACGATTGGTGTGGAATGTCTCGATGAACAAAAACTGTTTTTCATTCTTTGTTTTCTCTATGGCTTTTGGGATTAGGGTTTTGATTTGCATTAATGAAATCCGATTGACAGAAACCTGTTTTTTGTTTCTTAAATTATTATTAAACCTTTTAATAATTACAACCTAAACCCGTGACTATTAAAATATTACATAAGAGGTATATTACATTCAATCTCCCACTTGCCTTTACGTAATATTTCAAACAGTCGAAGTACATGTATTTCCATACACATACCTGCCTGTACATCTGATGTACTAATCCAAAAAGAAAACCAAGTACAATTATATTCTCCGGTGCTAGCGGATGAATATAATTGTATTCCACACTGATTGTCTAACAATCACAAGCAGATATCGAGACACTCGTATGCGTGTGACCTCGTAGGTTCATCACTAAACCGGTAGCCAATTAGTCTCCACTAATTAACTAATCGAGGTTGGCTTCTAGTAACACTCCCCAACGACCGGATAGCGTGTAGCAACATCCTTTCTCATTTGAGTAACAATATTACCCAAACGAACCAGGTTGAAGTTGACGTTAGTATTTCCTTCCATCTTTACAGCTCCGGATGCATCCTAGGCATGGTTATAACTGTCAACCTTACGGATCATCAACTATGTTTCATGTCAATCACAAGTGACTGATGAATGAACCTAAGAAACACCTTTCTTCATTCACTCAATGTACTCTGGCCAGAGATTCGTACAGTCATTGTGATTACTGATAACATAGAGCTCAAACTCTTACCAAGAGTTGATGGATCCCATCTTGATCAGTCACTAACTATGCAAATATCTAATTATTCCCAATATCTATTCAACTAGTACTCTAAGATACTAGGTGTCCAAAATCAAAGAATAATAGATGAGATGCTAGTTACTAGGCTGATCTCAAGTCTAAGGAAAAACTAACTTTCTAACTATCTAGAGAAATCTTAATGACAATTCATTGGTTATTTAACCATTAAACATTTTTCCCTTTAGGTCAGTTCAGTGATCACATCATCATGTGTATCACCCACATATGTGATTCAATAAAAGAGATCTATTGATTTCTATCAACATAGAAACTTATCACATACATGTTGTTCTTTCCGGTTCACTGTAGCCCGAGTAGTGATCCTACGAACAAGAATAGTTTAGATTCAATCACATCAAACATGACTCTCTTTATTATGATCTCTATCATAATGTCCAGTTTCAAATTTAATCTTGGACTCTATCATATACTTATGAAAACTCATATAAATGAAAATAATTCCATATATTATAAAAATAAAATCGATGTCTAAAATACAACTCACTACATGTCTATAAACTAATGCCAACTAGTCATCTCTCTCAATTCGATCCTCAGCTTATGCTTGTCAAACTCCTTTGACCCAAGCGCCTTCGTGAACGGATCTGCTGCGTTTTCCTTTCCATCCACCTTTTGGATGTGCACGTCCCCACGCGTTATAATCTCTCGTATCAGGTGAAACTTCTGTAGAACATGTTTCGATTTTTGATGAGACCTTGGTTCCTTCGCCTGGGCAATAGCCTCGGTATTATCACACAATAAAGGAGAAACTTCCTTTATCGAAGGTACCACAACAAGTTCATCTATGAACTTTATCATCCAAAATGCTTCTTTTAGCTGCTTCGCAAGCCACTATATATTCTGTTTCAGTCACCGAATCGGTTATAGTAGTCTGCTTAGAACTTTTCCAACTTATTGCGCCTCCATTCAGACACAATTCATAGCCTGAAATGGACCGACTGTTATCCTTATCTGTCGAGAAACTCACATCAGTGAATCCTTCTAACTCCAAGTTAGAACCACCATAAATGAGGAACTGGTCCTTAGTCATTCTCAAGTACTTAAAGATGTTCTTAACAACCTTCCAGTGTTCCTCAACAGTATTTACCTGATATCTACTCACTACACTTAGTGCGTAGGCTACGTCAGACCTAGTACACGTCATGGAGTACATGATGAATCCCACTGCGCTAGCGTAGGGAAGCTGACTCATGCATTCTCTTTCTTCCGGGGTCTTAGGACGATCCTCCCTAGAAAGAGAAATTCCAGTGCCTATCGGTAGATATCCCTTCTTGGAACTTTCCATGTTGTATCGTCTCACGATACTATCGATGTACTAGGATTGTGACAATCCAAAAAACCTCTTCGATCTATCCCTGTAGATCTTTATTCCCAGAATATAGGCTGCTTCTCCTAGATCTTTCATGGAGAACTGATCAGACAACCATGACTTCATCTCTTGCAACGCCGGAATGTCATTCCCTATGAGAAATATGTCATCCACATAAAGCACAAGGAAGACAACCGTGCTCTCACTAAACTTCTTGTACACACAAGGCTCTTCATCGTATCTAACAAAGTTGAACTCTTCAACTGCCTTGTTGAACCGAATATTCCAGCTTCGAGAAGCTTGCTTGAGTCCATAAATGGACCCTGAAGCTTGCATACCATATGACTTTGAGTTGGCTATGTGAAACCCTCAGGTTGAGCCATAAAAACCTCTTCCTAGAGCTCTTCGTTAAGGAAAGCTGTTTTCGCATCCATTTGCCAAATCTCATAGTCATAGTACACCGCTATCGCAAGCAGAATCCGAATAGATTTGAGCATTTCCATAGGGGAGAACGTTTCTTCATAGTCAATCCCTTCTCGTTGACTATACCCCTTGGCAACTAGACGAGCTTTATAGGTCTCTATCTGTCCGTCTCCTCCAATGTTCTTCTTGTAAACCCATTTACAACCGATTGGTCTGGAAGCATGTGAAGGATCAACCAAAGTCCATACTTCGTTGATCTACATAGATTCCATCTCGGATTCTATCGCTTTCCATCATTTCTCAGAATCTGGGCCTTGTATAGCTTCTTGGACAGTCAACGGGTCGTCATAGCTATGACCGTGTAGCAGGTTCAACATGCACTGGGATATCTTGTTGGACTTGTTCCTGAACAGGTTCCTGAACTTGTTCCTGAACGGGCACTGTCACTTCAACATTTGAAGATGAAGCGCCAGAGCCTAACAACATATCTCCTAGCCAAGATCGCTTATTTGACATCTCATGTCCATGAGCTTGTGTTGGTTGTTCGGGTTCTTGAATCTCGTCAAGAACTACTTCCCCACCATGAATTCCTTCCTCAAGGAATTCCCTTTCAAGAAAGGTTGTCGTTCTGGCCACAAACACTATGTATTTAGACGGGTGGTAGAAATAATATCCCATAGTTTCCTTGGGATAACCTATGAACCTACACCTGTCAGACCTAGCATCTAGCTTGTCTGGCTGAAGTCTCTTAACGAAGGCCATACAACCCCAAACCTTGATGTGTCTCAGGTTTGGTTTCTGTCCCTTCCATAACTCATATGGAGTCTTAGAGATTGCTTTAGTGGAAACCTTGTTTAAGATATAAGCAGCTGCTTCTAAAGCATTACCCTACAGGTTTATTGGAAGATCCATGAATTCCATCATGGATCGGACCATATCTAATAAAGTCTGATTTCTCTTTTCGGACACACCATTTTGCTGTGGTGTTCCAGGAGAAGTCCACCGAGACAAAATCCCATTTTGTCTTAGATAATCAACAAAAACTAAGATAATCACCGCCCCGGTCAGATCTCAACACCTTGATAATCTTTCCGGTTTGTTTCTCCACTTCACTGCGGAATCTCTTAAACATTTCAAAAGATTCAGACTTGTGTTTCATCAAGAACACAAATCCATACCTCGACATATCATCAGTGAATGTGATGAAATATGAATATCCACCCTTGGCTTGAACTCTCATAGGTTCACATACATCAGTATGTATGAGTACTAGGAGTTCTGTAGCTCTCTCTCCGGTTCCACTAAAAGGAGATTTGTCATCTTACCAACGAGATAGAACTCATAAGTTGCATAAGTTTCATAATAAAAATGGCCTAGAAGACCATCTTTATGCAACCTTTTTATCCTCTTCTCACCGATGTGACCAAGTCTACAATGCCAAAGGTACGTCTGTCTTTGACGATCATCTACCCTCTTATGGTCCGAAACATGCATGTTAATTGGTTCTACATTAACATCAGGTAAGACATAAATTCCTTATTGCAAATAACCATTCATATATAAATCATCACCATGATAAATAGAGCAAATGTTATCACTGAAGACTGTTCGAAATCCACGTCTATCAAGCATAGAAATAGAAATAATGTTCGAAATAAATTTAGGAACATAATAACAGTCGTCTAACAACAAAGTCTTTCCCGTAGGCATAACAAGGGAAATCGATCCTACGGGTAGAGCAGCAACACTTGCACCATTTCCAACCTTCAGACTCAACTCTCCCTTCGTGAACCTCCTACTGATCCTCAGTCCCTGCAACATATTGCAGACGTTAAAACTGCTACCGGTATCCAATACCCATCTAGATGAATCAATAGTAGTTAAAGATAACATGAAAACATTTTCCATGAGAATCTCACATTGTTTCTTGCCCTTAAGAGACTGCAGGTATTCCTCGCAGTTCCTCTTCCAATGTTCTTTCTTCTTGCAGAAGAACCACTCAACATCTGATTGGTGGTCTTGGTGGCACCGCCCTTATCCCTGGTCACACCAGTCTTAGGCATGCTCTGCCTGGTCCTAGGCCTCTTCTTGCTCTTCCTCTTCTGATGAGTGGACTACCCAACCATCAGCACAGATCCCGATCCCCTCTTCCCAATAGACATTTGCTTTTCATACTCAGTGAGCATGTTGTGCATCTCATGCAACTCAACGTCCAGCTTGTTCATGTTGTAGTTGACCACGAACGGGGAGAAGGACTCCGGAAGTGAGTGCAAGATCATCTCCTACTGCATCTCCTTGCAGAAGGTACACCCCAGCTTCTCAAGTTGTTCTATCAGACTGATCATCCGTAGAACATGGGGTCCCACAGGAGATCCCTCACTCATAGTGGACTTGAAAAAATTCCCCAACAGCTTAGACCTTTCCGTCCGACTCTACTCACTGAACATCTTCTTAAGATGCTCCATGATCCACTTGGCATCCATATGCTCGTGTTATTTGTGGAGTTCGCTACTCATTGACGCCAGGATAAGATACTTCACAGTGATGCACCGTTCCTCGTACTTGGTGTATTCACTGAAAGCCTCGTCATTCGCTAGGTTTGGCACTGGAGGAGTCGGTTTGTCGATCACATCAATCAACTTCTCGTGTGTTAGCACCAGGCACAAATTGTGTTGCCATCCGCCGAAGTTCTCACCAACCAGCTTGTTGCTCTCGAGGATTGGACGTAAGTTGAACTGGAGACATTCTCAGGAGATCTGAAAACAAAAGGAAAATTTAAGAGTAGAGAGTTAAACATCGTGAATATCATAAAGATATGCACTTCATCTAAATTATATTTTTCGCTAATCAACGTTACAATAACATTAGAAATCTTATTTCTCATTAGCATTAATCTATAACTATATGCCTGAGCCCCTTGGTAGTCAAGACATTTTCCAAACATATAAATAAGACTCTTTACAAAATTTTATCCTTATAAAATTTGTAGTGAATTAAAACACGGCTCTATATCACATAGTCACCTGGTAGTCAGGTCGTTCCTATTGATATAGTTGAGTTCATCATTCAACTCATGGTCGGATAACAATTAAATTCATGTCCCCCCGGTAGTCCAGGCGTTTATAAGAACTAATTGTTCCCTCCCAATAGACATCTAATGTCATAGACGTATGAATCAAATTCTTGAACTACATGCCTCCTGGCAGTCAAACCATATCATGTAAACGAGAACTTATTCAAACGTCTACGACGAAGGAAAAGCCTAATGATAAACAATTTATCGTGTAAGAACTCAATTTTTAATTTTTAATTTAATTTAATTTTTTTAAGTTTGCACGTGCGGGTTACGTGCGCCCGCTCGAGCTCACGCATCGTGCCCGCTTGAGCTGGGGAGACGTTAGGGTTTCTGAAAATCTAGCCGCCGCCGCCCTCTCACCAGTCGCCCGCTCCGGGCGTGAAGAACCGTCGGTCGGGCTGGAGGCAAGGCTTGGTTGGACTAGAGGCAGGGCTCGGTCGGGCTGACAAAGGCAAACGCTCGGGCATGGATGAGCGACGGCTGGGGCTGGAGCACGACACGACCGCTCGGGCAGAGAGGACCGCCGGCTCGGGCTTGGTTGAGCACCCGCTCGGGCTGACCGGACGAGCACAAGCTAGGATTTCCAAAACCCTCATGCCGCCGTCTCGTGTGTTGCCTGCTTGGGCTCCTTCGAACCGCTCGCTCGAGCTCGAAGAAGTGGTTAGGGTTTCTGAAACCCTATTCCCACGCCGCTCGCCCTGTTACCGTTACGACGATTCGCTATTCACGCCCTTCCAGACTGTCGCGACTCTCCTCTCGCTCGTTGACCCCTGCATTTCGTCCCTCTTCCTCCACCTCATGCTCGACCGCCTGCACTGCTTCAGGCCTCTCACGGCTTTGTGTCAGGCGTTTGCGCTATGCATCCGAGATCGATTCATACGCGCGACCGTCGCACAAAATCGTCGCCCTTTCTCGGCCTCCGCAGGGAGTCTGTGCCGCGTCGCCCCTTCGCCTGAAATCGGCGTCGAACGTGCGGCCGGCTAGGGTTTCGACCGTGCGGTTCACGGTGTCTTCACCGTTCTGGTTTTGTGCGCGCGTCTATACGTTATTCGATCCGTTTTTCACAAAAGATCCAAAAAAACTAATCCAAAACAGATGACTAGACGCTCTGATACCACTGTTGGGTTGCTAATCGGGTGTGGAAGCGTGTTTTAACAACCCAGATTGAAGATCTAGTCAGTTTCAACGAACTATGGAATTAGAAACAATTTCGATAATACCTATTACGTTGAATGTTGTGATTATCGGATGTAAGACTTGATAGCACAAGTCCTCTATTCGTATCCACGCCGAGATCGGATCCGCAATCAACGGTTGGTGCAGAATTTTTCGATGAACGAAAACTGTTTTTCGTTCTTCGTTTTCTCTCTGCTTTTTGGGATTAGGGTTTTGATTTGCGTTAATGAAATCTGATTGACGAAAACCTGTTTTTTGTTTATTAAATAATTATTAAACCTTTTAATAATTACAACCTAAACCCATAACTATTAAAATATTAAATAATAAAATATTAAATAAGAAGCATATTAGTTTCACATAGAATTTATGTTATTACAAGTTAGTTATAATAATAGCCTTTTTTTATAATATATAAATATGTATTGTTCTGAAGAAGGAATGAGAGAATTAATTCTTCTGCGTAGCTATATATATAATTAGAGAGCTTTGGCAAGTATTATGAGATAATGATGGGGTGAGCCAAGCACATTCTATGGTATTCACAATAATCAAAGCCGAAGATTCTATCAGCCAAACGATTCATACATATCTCTTGTTATTGAATAGGTATGTATTATATTATTGCTGCATTAACCTGTTTTGTTATTTCTACTATACCTTACTTAAACATTTCAAATACAGAAAATATTTCGTAAAAATAATCACGGTTGACGAACATGCTTTGCGTTTTCGTTCATTTTTTGCTAAAATGATCCGCTTTAATTTTTCCGGTGGATTTGTTTTTGTGTTCTCTCCGACTCTTTGGTTGTTTGGCTACCAATTTTATTTGATTTTCATCCAAGAAACAAAAAAAATAAATAAATGCAAGAAATATATGAATAGAAATTTAATTTGCTGCGAAGAATAGATCTGAAATGAAGCACTTCTTGTATGGGCATTGTAGAAATATAACAAAATTAAATGAAATTAACTATATTAGATAATAGACCAAAATATTTATTCATTAACATGTCACTATCATGTATTCCTCATAGAAGATTCCGACCATATTTTCTGCCTAACTTGTATATAGCCCTCCTCGTATTTATCCCCTAAAGATTGCCAAAACATGACATATGTCATGTCTATTTATGAATAAAATACTAGTTTAGAAAACCGACCAATTTTGTTTAAATTTTGTCTAAAACAAAAAATAAATGCATATATATACACGAATAAGATTATAAATAAAATAATACAAAAGTTAACATGTTAGATACATGGACCAATTATTTTATCTTTAAACATGTCTCTGTCATGTCTTACTCATTACACATAGAAGATCCATACCATAATTTATAGAAGATATACGTATGTACATTTATATTAGGTATCTTCTAAAAAAGCTTGCTGTGAGATACATGCAGTTACGCAAACGTAAACGCAGACATCACGCCAATGTAATATATAAACATGTAATATTCATACGTGGAATTATTTATTCACAACGAAGAAGAAAACGGGGTAGAGAGGGAGCATCCGTACGTTTGGATTGCCGATGACCCATTACGTTGTTCTGCTTCTTCTCTTTTCTCTCTCTCTCTCTCTCTCTCTTTTTTTATGAGCAGTAATCCTTTTTTATATATATTTATTATCAATGTTTTATAGATATGGTATTTATGTATGTTAAGAGAGTGGCTACAATTGGAAAATAAAATATTAGTTTACATATTTTTTGTTTTTTCTTACCAAAAGAAAATTATAGCAATATGTATTGAAATTTTGCTTTTTCTTTTTTCTCTTGTCTTTTTTGGGTTAAGGTTCTGAAATTGGAATTTCTTGTATTTTCCTTATTGTAAAAGAATGGAAAAAACACTAAAATGTATGTAAACTTTTCATTTACAAGGTTAAATTACGTCATCTCGTCTTTCATATATATCAACTAATAATATATGGTTCTGATTTTCAAATACACTATACTTTTATAACTACTTTCTTATTGCAAAGACAAATAACAAAAAAATAGTGTATTTGAAAATTAAATTTTGCTTTAGCACATGTTTACCTTTTTATATTCAAAACGATGTTTTTATCCATTACTATTTTTCAAAGTCGGCGCGGATTTTTACAAATTTTAATTTTAATTTATTTATTTATATAAAAAAATTAGTATATAAATATATTATAATGTCTATTTATTGTTATATAATATAATATAAATGTACAATTGGTTTAAATATTCAAATAACTCTTTAAATTGTTGTGAATAAAGAAAGAAAAAATTAAACTAATAATATCAAATTTATTTAGTTAAATAATAGAATCGACTAAAAAAGACCTAACAATATAATTTTTTTATTAAAAAAAGAAAGAAATATTCTTTAGATAATAAAACAGAAATAATGAAATTTGACATATGTTTCTGATATAAAAACTAAATTTTAAACAATTTAAAAAGAATTAATAATTCATCGCTCATATTTAAATAAATGTTAAAATTTTTATATTCTTTTTTCATAAATATTTATCAAAATTCCATATCTTAATTAATTACCTCTACATTTTCATTATAAAATTTAACATAAAATATACGAAAGTTAACATTGTTATATGCACTTTTTCATAAATATATACAAAAGCTCCATATTGTATTGTTTTTTTATTATCTCTACATTTTCCTAAAATTAATACATAAATATATGTTATCACTATTAGAAATTTAAACATTCCAAACAAAATTTGCATACGAATTCCGAATGGAATAAAAACGGTAAGGTAAATCCATCTGTAATCCCTCAGCAAACTTCCGGACAAAAAACAGTCCAAAAATCGTTTATATTTGTAGACGGATTCGAGGCTCGTTGCAGATTAGGGACAGAAACAAGGATCATCCGCAAATTTGTGGACGATTGTGCTGATCGTCCAAAAACTTGCGGACGGTTACGGGGGTACCGTTTGGATTTAGGGACGTTTTCTGGATGGCTCGTCGCCAAATATTTGTCTTAGGTCGTAATTCGTCCTTAATCGGTCCAAAAATTATCTATTTAACATCCTCATACTTTTATCTATTTCTCACACACAATTCTCATATATTTAACTAAATACATTCTTATTGTTTTTGATATAATGACATCATAATCAAGATCAAATATTTTCGTTTCTAAACAATGGATGTACTAAAGAATTGATCCAAAAACTTAAGGTGTATCGAAAGAGTTTATAGAAAGCGTTACACAATTTATGACGATGGCGACAAATCGAAAAGTTAATAAAGAAACCTGTAAGTTGGTTTGTACATGTGTTAAATGAAAAAAATGAAAAATTTGTTAACGAGAGAACCGTTTGGAATCATCTTTATTTAAAAGGTTTTAATCCGAATTATTTCATGTGGTTATCTCATGGAAATAAATTTTCACCCCGACCTAGTAATGTTGTGGAAGATTTTAGTAAGGGTATCGTACATCATGAAGTTTTTGAGACTTCTTAAGATATAGAATGAACACTTATGTGGAAATGGTGCAAAATGTATTTTGATGAAAGAAACGAAGGAAATATTGAAGAAGATCCGAATAAACAAGCGAAACGTTTTCTTGAAATGTTAGAAAGTGCTAGGCATCTACTTTATGATGGTTGTAAAATGGTCTTTCACAGTTGTCTCTATTTGCACGTTTGATGAATTTAAGACTGAAATAATCTTTCTAAGAATTTCATGGATTCTATATCGTAATTAGTAAGAGATTATTTGTCTGAAGATAATAATAATGCATTAAGAGTAATATTATGATACAAACAAGATGATGAGATCATTGGTTTTATTGCCATATCAAAAGATTGATGTGTGTCAAGACAACTTCATGATTTTTTGGAAAGAGACATCTGATATAAGTAATTATTGATTTTGTGGAAAAGAAAGGTTTTATCTTACAAAGAATGGAAAATCAATTCCATATCATCGTATATGGTATTTACAAATTACAGACAAAATAAAAAGATTATACCAATATGAGAAGATCACAAGCGACATGAGATGAGATGCTGAGTATTCAAGTCATGAAGGAGAAATGTGTCATCCCTCAGATGGTGAAGCGTGAAAACACTTTAACAAGGTATATCCTGATTTTGCAGTCGACAATCGAAATGCTTAATTAAGCCTTTGCACTAATGGTTTTAATCTATTTGGGATGTCTGAGAGGAATTATTCGTTGTGGCCAGTTATTATGACACCGTACAATTTCCCACCTGAGATGTGCATGAAAAAAGGATTTTTTGTTCTTAACAATACTGATTCCGGGGCCTAATCATCCGAAAAGAAGTTTGGATATATTTCTTCAACCACAAATTGAAGAATTGAAAGAATTATAAGAATTGTTGAAGGGAGTTCCAATATACGACGTCTTGTGGCGACATAATTTTATATTACGATGTGCTCTTATGTGGACAATAAGTGATTTTCCAGCTTATGCTATGTTATATGGATGGAAAATGTATGGTCGATTGGCTTTTCCATATTGCATGGGCCAAACATATGCTTTTCAATTGAAATATCGACGAAAGACGAGTTGGTTTGATTGTCATCGTCATTTTCTTTCTACCGATGATACATTTCGATGCAACAAGATAAATGTTAGAAGGAATATAGTTATGCGAAAATATCCTCCTCTAGTTTTGAACAACGAAGAGATTTTGTATGAACAACTTCTTGCTTTGGGAATTCCTAGGAATATAGATTGTAGAGGGAATAATCATCCGAGAATTGGTGGTTATGGAATTACTCATAATTTGTCAAAGAAGAGCATATTTTAGGATCTTCCGTATTGGAAAAATCTGAAGCTTCGACACAATCTTGATGTCATGCACATAGAGAAATTTTTTCGATAATATCATCGACACGGTACTGAATATCATAGGAAAAATGAAAGATAACGTTAAATCACACACGAATTTAGAAGAATATTTCTCACGGAAGGAGTTACATATAAGTGATGATGATAGAGCTCCAATTCCGATATTTAGATTGTCGAATGATGAGAAATATAAATTGTTAAAATGGTTGAAGAAAGACGTGAAATTTCCCGATAGTTATGCATATAGCATCAGAAGGTGCGTCGATATTCATGGAGGAAAGTTAACAGGGATGGAAAGTCATGATTTTCATGTATTCATGTAAAGACTACTTCCCATATGTTTTTTCTGAATTGATGGACAAACATGCACACGAAGCAATTGGAGCTATGGTTGACTTTGTTAATAGCATAATTATTAACAGTTTAAATATATTAATTGTGAAATAGACTAATACTTTCATGTTTCAGGTATTGGCATATTTTTCCGATATTTATGTGCGAAAAAATTTGAGTGTAGATGTGGTTCATAAATTGGAAAGTAACGTAGTTACTATACTATGTAACTTGGAGAAGATTTTTCCAGCATCATTCCTCGATGTAATGGAGCATCTAATAGTTCATCTACCGCACGAAGCCATATTAGGAGGTCTAGTTCAATTTCATTGGATGTATCCATTCGAGAGATTTATGTTTCATCTAAAAAAAAACCAAGTAAAAAGCTCGTATAGAGGGTTCAATTGTGGAACAATACGTGAATCAGGAGATATCTTTCTTAACTTCTTACTAATTTAAGCCACATGTTCAAACAAGAACTAGAAATACAGACACATATTTTGATGGTGGTGTGACATTTTCATATCCAGTACCAGATGTTCCAGATATATTTTTGCGGAATCGGTCGAACTGCTGGTAAGACAAAAGATCTATGGCTATTACAATGAGATCTACACATCGCACATACATATGTTTTACTAAACTGTGAATATCTACGGGCCTTTTGAAATGTAACATACTATAATATGGATTCAATTGCGTATATGTATTCTATTTATAATATTTACAAAGTTTTTCAAACATTTTAAATTTTAAAGGATATTTGATGATATATTGAAGAATACATATGTGAGTATTGATGAATCTCAACTCGAGAAACTTAAAGAAAGAGATTTCACCACATGGATCAGATAATATGTAAGTAAATGATATTTTAAATATAAATAAATAAATAAATTTTATATAATATTTTGACGCTTTGTCAACGGTTTTTTTCTATGTAATGCAGATTGAGATGGAAAATCACCCATTGCGCATTTGAGATCTTGTTAAAAGGCCAATTGTGAAAGTTACGAGTTGGCCAATATATTTTACACGTGATTACAACTTTCACACTTTTGAACACGGGAAAATGAAGTCAACTATGAACTATGGTGTATGTGTGAAAGGTGAAACTATTGTGAATCGACCAAGGAACCAGATTTTTATGGGATTCTGAAAGCAATTTTGCAATTGGAACATCATGGTTTCATTACTACTCTAAAACAACGTTATCCATACCACGTATGATATTTTGAATTATATTGACTTATATTTGACTTTTTGTGGGTTACATAGGCTTAAGAGTGATGTTATTTTGATGTGTTTGGTTCGATCCAATAAGCAGTCCGGAACAAGAACAAACAAATTAGACATTGTTAAAGTTAATTTGACATAGAGATATGCAAAATACGAGTCTTTTATTTTTACATCACAAACCGATCAAGTTTGTTATATTTCCTATCCATATATTAGACGATCTTCAGGTTAGCATGTCACAATGATGATACTTCCAAGGGGTAAATTTATCGACAATACAGAAGAGCAACAGTTAGCAATGCAACAACAAACCACCGAGATAATTTCTATTGATGGTGCATGATGAAATGGAAGAAATTGAAACAAATGAAAATGATCTATATGAAAGGGATATAAGAAAGAAGAAGAAGAAGAAGAATTTTAATCAAATTCAGAAACACAAAAATCGACGGAAGAAATTATGTGACTTTAAATATAATTCATCTTAACTTGTTATCGGATGTTCAAAAAAATAAATAATTGTTTCTATTTCTTATTGAATTTTTAAATCAGTTTATTCGGTATTGAGATTTTATAACATAAAAAACTTTGAAAAGGAACAATAGGGAAGGGTTGGATGGCGAGAAACGAATGACTTTGGATATTTGATCTTCGTCCCTCGGTTCGTCCTTCTCCGTCCCGTGCCTCTCCATCCATCGGTCCGTCCCCATGCCTCTCTGTCCCGTGGTTTGTCCTCATCCCTCTATGTTCCGCGGTCTATCCTCATCCCTTTCTGTCCCTGTGCCTCTGCCTGTGTCTCTCCGTCCCTCGATCTGTCTGTCCGTCCCTCGCCTCTCCGTCCCTCGATCCATCCTGTAGATTTTGTAAACAAAACATGATTCCGCGGAAGATCGAGAGATTTAAAGAGATTGAGAGCGAGCGAAAGATCGAGAGATTTAGAGAGAATAAGATTAACTAGTCTCTTATGTTTTGCTTTAGATACAAAGGTACATATTTATACAACAATCCGAACAACTAAAAAAGAGAAAAACGAGGAAAATAAAAGTACAAATGCAAAACACAAGTTTAGATGTAACATGCATGAGCTGGAGTGGTCAACTAGGCATAAGAGAGTGCGCAACTCATAAATTTGCTTTGACCGAACTTTTAGAGCAGGTCAAGTGACGTGGAACAGAAGCGGGACACATAATGAGACACACGACTGAGCGAAAAGAGTGGAACGGGGAACGGGACACGGAACGTGAAATGGCCAAGAGAGCGGGAAGCGGTTTTTCTTCATATACTTAACATTCCCCTTAAACTTAGGCGTTCAAAAGCAACATAAGTGGAACCTCATTAAAACCTTTGCAGGGAAAACCCAATTAGGAAAAAAACCTGACAAAGGAAAAATAGTACAACAAATTATGAGCTCGAGGGACGATCGAGTAAGCTTGAATTCAATGCCTTGGGACTGAAGATATCTACGAGGCTGATTCGATAATGGAGATCTTTGAAAACCTTTTCACTTGTGTCTTTGGTGAAGACATTGGCCAATTGATCTGAGCTTTTTGTGTATGTGAATTCAATGACGCTGTCTTCGAGCTTCTCCTAAACAAAATGACAGTCAACTTCAGTATGTTTTGTTCTTTCGTGGAACATCAAGTTAGATGCAATGAGAATTTCCGCCTGATTGTCGCAATGAAGCACCCTAGCCTACGAGGGTTCGAGGCCAAGATCTTTGAGGTGAGCTTGGATCCAAACGAGATCACATGTTTTATTTTCCATAGCTCGGTACTCGGTCTCAACGCTGGAATGAGAGACCACCGATTGCTTTTTGTTTCTCCAAGTGACCAGGTTCCCCCCGACAAAGGTACATAACCCCATCGTTGATTTCCGGTCTTTGCGGTCACCGGCCCAACCTACATCACAGTACCCAATTAGACTAGTATCGTTGTTTTTACTCATTAGTATACCTTTTCCTGGAGTGTTCTTGATGTATCGAAGGATTCGGTCCACCATTTTCCAATGTTGTTCCTTCGGAGCATGCATATGCTGGCTGACCTGATTCACAGCATAACATAAGTCAAGTCTTGTTATCGTGAGGTATATGAGCTTACCGACAAGGTGTTTTTATTGTTCTATATCATAAAATGGTTTACCCTCACGAAAATCTTTGTATTTTTCTTCGATAGGGGTCTTGGCCGATTTAGATCCGAGTTTACCGGTTTCATTCAAAAGATCTAAAACATAATTACGTTGAGAAAGAAATAAATTCTCATTAGATCTAGTTACTTCAATTCCAAGAAAGTACTTAAGTTCACCTAGATCTTTTATATCAAAAGTTTCTTTTAGAAAACGTTTAACACTTTCTATTCTTTTATTATCATCACCTGTTATGATTATATCATCAACATAAACTATGAGAATGATGATTACGGATTTCTTTCGAATGATGAACATGGAATGATCAGCCTCGATCCTCTTAAAATCATACTTTCGAACAACATCATAGAGCCTAGTGTACCAAGCTCGTGGGGACTGTTTAAGTCCATAAAGAGCCCCCTTTAGTTTGCATATGATTCCTTTTTCGGTTTGGAGACCCGGGGGAGGTTTCATATAGATATCTTCCTTTATTTTTCCTTGAAGGAAAGCATTTTTAACATCCATCTGCCATAAACTCCAATTAAGGTTAAGAGCAACAAAAACGATAATGCAAACAGAATAAGTTTAGCAACAGGGGCAAAAGTCTCAGTATAACCTTCCCCATACTTCTGATTATACCCTTGCGCTACAAGGCGAGCCTTGCAACGTTCTACCTCATCATTACTCTTATATTTGATTTTATATACCCATTTGTTTCCTATGGGCTTATTTTCTTTAGGAAGAGGGACAAGGTCCCATGTTTTATTCTTTTCTAAGGTTGCTAGCTCCTCGACCATGGCTTCCTCCCATTATGGCTTCCCTTCGACTTCTCTATAGGTCTGTGGCTCGATATCCCTGTCAATTTTACTAAGAAAAGCTTTGTAATCAGTAGAGATAAATGCTAAAGAGAAAAAGTTTTGAATAGGATGTTTGGTTGCAATGCCATTGAAATAGAATGTTTGGTTGCCACACCATCGAATAGGATTGTCAATTAAATCTGAGATTGGTCGCCTTATTCTAGTGCTTCTCTGAGGTACTATCTCATTTAGAATCCTTCCTTAGACTTCGTTGACGTCATGATCCTCATTTTGGTTATGATCATGGCTTTGTTCTTCGTTCTCTGATTTAAGGCCCTAGTTTCCTCCTCATAATTTTGCTCAGAAGGTATGATCTCAACATGGCTATCTTGTCCTTAATTTTTATGAGATTTCTAGATCATTTTGGTCTTCATGATGCTCATGTACACTTGGTACGGGACCTGTTTCATTGTTAGTTTCCAAAATTGTATTTACTAAATTTATAAGGGAAAACTTATATAATTTGGTTTCGAGATTTCTTTAATCTTTTCCAAGGTGATTTTATCATGAAAACTCTTGTCTTCGAGGAACATAACATCTCGAGACACCATTACATGTTGAGTTTTTGGATCGAAACACTTGTAACCTTTTTTATTTACTGAATATCCGATGAACATGGTTTTAGTGGTCCGTGGTTCCAACTTGTTTCGCTGTGAGTCAGGAACAAGAACAAAATACACACAACCAAAAGTTCTAAAGTACTCAAGATCAGGTTTTCTAGAGTTTAATGCCTCATAAGGTGATTTATCCTTTAGAACCTTTGTTGTAATTCTATTAATGTTGTGACATGCGGTCATGACCGCATCAGACCAAAACTTTTAGGAACATCTCGATCGAACATGATAGTTCTCGAGACTTCCATTATGTATCTGTTCTTCCTCTCGGTCACTTCGTTTTGTTGCGGAGTATAGGGTCATGATGTTTGGTGTGTTATGCCTTGTTCTTCAAGGTATCTGTGAAACTCAAGACTAGTATACTCTCCACCATTGTTAGTCCTTAGACATTTTATTTTAGCATCATATTGAGTTAAAATATTCTTGTGAAACTTCACAAACACATCATAAACACAAATCTTAGACGAGAAAGTATAAAACCATGTAAACTTTGATTTTTCATCGATGAAGGTTACAAAATATTTCTTTTGATCACGAAAAACACGTGGAGTTGTCCAAACATATGAATGGATCAGCTCAAAATAGTTTTCATAAACTGAAACAGAGTTTGGAAAAGCTTATTTTAAGTGCTTTTCTAAGATGCAAGCTTACATGCTTCATTGTTATCTTTAAGACCAGGAAAAATGATACTTAGAACTTTGCTATGTGGGTGTCCAAGTCTTGCATGCCATATAGAAACTTTATTAATATTTGAATTTGATAGAAACACGGACTCAGGGTCACAATACATAGATTTGAGAACATAAAGACCATTGAAGAGCTTTCCTTTATCGATTACTTGTTTACTTTCAACATCCTGTATCCAAAATGAGTTAGAATCGAAAAACATAGGAATTAAGGTTTTTTGCAAGCTTTTGGAGAGAGTAAGATTATTAGAAAACTTTGGAACGAAGAGAGACCTTGTATCATGACCGAGAAGCTTAAGCTTCTATGTTCCTTTAATTGGAACACTCTCCCCATTCGCAAGAGAAGCAGAGCCACTATGAGGTTTTATATCTTTAAGCAAGTCACGATTTTTGATCATATGATTTGTAGCTCCAGAATCTATTATAATATGGTTTCGAAAAATAGAGAAAGCAGAGATAATACTACCCCCTCTTCATTACCTTTGTTTATTTTATTTTTTACCTTAATCATTTGAAAAAACTCCTTGAGGTATGCCTTGGTGAAAAAATCAGACTCAGAGGCCATATTACCCTTACCTTGGCCGTCACAGCTTCTGTTCTTCAAATTAAGATGAAGAATCCAAAAAACTTTCCTTTGTATGACCTTTTTTGCAATACTCACAAGAGAACTGCTTTTTGAAAGGTTGATAGTAGCGAATTTCCCAGAGGTGCTTTTGGAGACAATAGCTTCCTCAATCGTTCCTTTAAAGAGATGGTTTTCCCTTGCTCCCTTTTAATCATCATACAAAATTCGTTAAACGAGAGAAACTAATTTTGGCGAAGTATGTGATGAATAAGGTCGTTGTTTTTGTCGTCGATGAAAAATAAAAGGCAAAAGACATGATCCTGATTTGCTCTCTAAGCTATTTCAACAGGATCCGCAGTATGAGGCCTTAGTGAATCGAAATCTGACCATAATCCCTTTAAATCACCCAAATCTTGGTTTAAAGTCTTTCTCTCTTTTCTTAGATTATTAAGGGCTTTCTTTTCTTCATACACAAGATTAAGATTGAATTTATTACCAAAAACTTGTTTCAGCTCGTCCCAAAGCTCCTTAGGAGACTCTATGTGCCCATACGTACGAAATATATGAGATTCGAGGGAATTTTGTAAAATAACCAAGGCAGTGAGCTTATTTTGTTCCCATTTTTCTAATCCGGCACATGAATCGACCGGTTTCACCTCCGATCCTATCACGAAACCCCAAAGACCTCACATGCCATGAATGGCCTTAATAATCTTTGTCCAGATGGAATAATTGTTTCCATTGAACGGGATTGAGGGTTGAGTCCATGATGAGAGATCCGAGAAAACAAAGGGTAACAAAAATAAAGAGAGATTAAAAATGTTTGACCAAAAATAACTTTTGAAAGAGATTAGATTTCAAAAGGAACAAAATCGATCAAAGATTTTCCGAGATTCGATCACTGCTCTGATACCATGTAGATTTTTTAAACGAAAGATGATTCAATGGAAGCAAGTTTAGAAAAATTGAGAAATGATTGAAAGATTGAGAGATATTGAGATCGAGTGAAAGATCGAGAGATTTAGAGAGAATAAGATTAACTATTCTATTATGTTTTGCTTTAGTTAAAAAGGTACATATTTATACAATAATCCTAACAACTAAAAATAAAAAACAAGGAAAATACAAGTACAAATGCAAAGCACAAGTTTAGATGTAACATGCATGAGTTGGAGCGGTCAACTAGGCATAGGAGAGGGTGGAGCTCATAAATTGGCTTTGACCAGATGTTTAGAGCGGGACACGAAATGTGACGCGTGACTAAGTGAAGAGAGCGGGACACTGAACAGGGCACGGAACGTGGAACGGCCAAGAGAGCGGGACGTGGTTTTTCTTCATATACTTAACACGTCCGTCCGACTCATGTTTGTATGTCCGTAACTATCCTACCGTCCGTTTGTCATCATCCGTCCATCACTGTCCGATCCTCCGTCCATCACCGTTTGACTGTTCTTCCGTCCCCATCCTCCGGTCGTTCGTTTGGTAGGTTAATTTAAACATTATTTTAAATATATAATATGTTTGCTAAGATTTGTTATATTGTTAGTTAGATTTATATTTATTTAGATTTAGAATAATTTTAGTTAGATTTGGAATGTGTAGTTTAAATGTAGTTGAAAATTTGATTAGTTTAGGGTAATAGCACATATATTAAATTATATGTGTTAATGAGGTTGTTAAATTATATTGAAATCTTTGTTAGTATAAGTTTTTTTTTTAAAAAGAAGTAGTGAATTAAAATTTAAATTAAAAATGATTATAATATTTTAATTTAAAATTTGAGTATGTCTTGTCGCGTTGGAAGAGGTGGTAACACGAGAAACCGTTCTAATTTGGAGGAAAGTGCCAATGGTCCATCTCCTCCACAACAAAGGCGACAATCTGATTCAGTATTTTCGGATTTTATGAGTTTGAATTTATTCCCAGATACTGGATCGACACAATATATGTTGTATCCTTATTATCAACACATAACACCACCAGTCGAGCCAATGATGCATCATGAGCCTCAGATGCATCACGAACCAACGGTGGAAGATGACACACAGTGGTACGTATCACTAAATTAAAATGTAAATTTGTAAATCGTTAGTAAATTAAGTTTTAATTTATCTTAATTTGATTTATAATTTTGGTTATGATCAACTTTCTCGTCATATAAAAAATGCGATGAAAGTTGATTACAATCGTCCATGTTATAACTGGACGTGGACCGACCTCAATATTAACAATTGTTTGTGGAAATCTTTTGTGGTACGTTTTTAATAATATTTATTTTAATCAAAATTTCAAATAATGGTTTAAATAAAATAATAATTTAGTTATTTCAACAAAAAAATATTGGAATCCCGAGATTACCGGATTGGTAAAGTCTGAATTTAAACGGGTTACATGAGTTCGTCTGCAAAAAAAAAATCAAAAGAAAAAGGGAAACCCGTTTGGAGGCCAGCAATATCTTGGAACGAATGTGCGCTTATTGGGATGATCCCAGATCTTTAAGCAAAGAAGCGAGCAAGCAGTCAATCTCATTGTTCTGATAGAGAAGGATACGAGATGAGTTCACATACTGTTGGTTCTCGTTTTTTTGTGGAAGTTCACGAAGATTTGATAAGATTTATATTTTTTGGTAATTTATACAATTGACATTTGATTAATATTAAAAATATATATTTGAAATTTGTTTTAGGCGAAAGAGAAGGGATTCAAACCATTATACGTAGAATTGCTGGAACGTATGCACATTAAAAAATTTGACGGTTTGTGGGTAGATGTCAGAGCAAAATGTGTTCATAAAGATGTTCAAAACATGACATCGATGTGTCTCAAATTCTGCCAAAAGAAGACGGAACACGATCTGCTCTAAATCAGGAAGAATACAACGAGTTGTATAATTTAATATAATAGTTTTACTTATAATTGTAATTAAATTTCAATATTTCTTTTACAAAAAGTTACACCGTATATAGATCATATTTTTTTTCTTGCAGGAATGGCATCACAACATTCAAGCTCCTCCAAAGGTAAAGCAAAAGTAACAAACCACAAGATACGAAATACTGTATCTCAATTGCTTGACTCGCAACAAGAATCCCAAAGACGTATTCAACTATTAGAAAGTCGACATCAACGGTTGTTGAGCATGCTAAAGG
The DNA here is from genome assembly GCA_036759665.1 of Gynandropsis gynandra. Lineage (NCBI taxonomy): Eukaryota > Viridiplantae > Streptophyta > Magnoliopsida > Brassicales > Cleomaceae > Gynandropsis > Gynandropsis gynandra. The sequence goes on from CM071863.1 coordinate 47,940,874, forward strand.
AACAAATGCCTTCAATCGATTGGAATGCGTGCGAGAATGATGGTTTCGATGACGATTTCGGAAAAACCACCGATAAATTTGTAATATACGTTAATTATCTATAAACATTAATTAATTAATATTATTTGTTAAAATTACAAATTATAATTATAATTAATGGTAATTATAAATTTTATTTTTTTAAAATAATTCCGGATAGAAAATGCCACCCAGACGTTGTTCGTAAAGTTTAAGGACGGGTCACGGTTTGTCTGGAAATTTTGCGGACAGGTCGCGGCTTACGACGTTTTCCCGAAGACTTTTATGTCTGCATATTGGTCGTCTTTCCCATCGATTTGCAGACGGACTTGCAGTCTGGAATTACGAACTATATCCAGACTAAAATTTGCGTCATTATTTGCAGAATGCAGACGTTTTTTATTTGGCGACGCTCGTTTAGGGACTACTTTTTTCCGTAACCACATTTATGGTCAGATTAGATATGAATTATTTAGTACCTAAATCATTAATTATAGTAGTGTATAATCATAAATATCATAAAATGATGACGAAAACAATAATCAAATCCAAACACAATTGAAAACGAATATTATGATTGATTATGCCAACCATTTTTTTAAACAATTACAACCAATCAAGAGCAAGCCCTAGAACATAAAGAAACATAATTAATCAGCAACATGTTGGATATCTTTCTACTCTTCCGCTCTCTACTAAAGCCTCATCACCTTCTATTCTTATTGAGGTTGTAGTTCAATCTTGTTTTGTCGCATTTTTCATCATCTTGCGCCTCATGCTTCCAGATCTCTTGTTTATTCGTCATAATTGATATATTGTCATCCATCAAAACATAACAATTAATTCATTCAAGTATCAGTGACGATGAGAAAGAGATAAAAGAACATTTATTATTGTTATCAGCTTCCAAAAGTAATGGAAAACCCATCGATTTGACAAGGACAATCGACTTTCGGGTTTGATTACAACTTCCATTTTTCATTGCACTCTTCTGAAGAATCATGTTCGCAAAAATAATTCATAGATACAATCTCATTTTAAAAAAAAAAACCTTTTGTTCATTGTGCTTCCAATAGTTCATTGTCATGTAAATGCACATATATCATCTATATGGTGTTTATTACTTTATATAGCTTAACATGTATCAATTTATTCTTCTAATTAAAAAAAAGGCACATTCTCAATGAATAAGATTCATCTATTAATCAAAGAATAGCTAACCATCTAGATATTTTAGGCCAACATCCTTGATGCCTTCATTTTATGGTCTCAACGGTAGAGTGATTACAGCTAATCAAGAGCATTCCCTAAAAAAACTTCATCAACATGTTGGATACCTTTTGAATCTCCCACTTTCTACCAAAGGCTCATCACCTTCTGTTTTTATTGAGATTGTAGTTTAGTCTTATTTTCTCACCCATTTCATTGTCAAGCGCATTATGGTACTCTGATTTATTTTTTATAATTTCTATTCCATCATCCATCGCTACATAGAAATTAACGACATTCAATCAACATTGAGGAAAAAAAGGAGATAGAAGATCCATTTTTATTGTCATCAGCGTTGAAAAGTAATGGAAAAACCATTGATTCGACGTCGACAATCGACTTTCGGGTTCAATTCCAACCTCCATTGTTCACCACCGTGTTCTAAAGAAACATGTTCATAAAAGAGAATTCATAAATACAAAAAAATTAGAATACCCTATTAGTATAAACCAGAATCAAATCTATCGTTTTCATAAACATCCATAAATTCTTTCTGAATCAATCGAAGAATCACATCTTACATACTTATAACATGATATCTCTGTAATTTATAAATTAAATTGTAAATTAAATTGTCTTGGCTCTTTTCATTTTTAATGATGTGCAAAAGCTTATGTAAAATAACATCAAGATCATTAGAATGGTATATCATGTCTTGAACCAAGTGACCAGATTTGTACACTGATTTAAGTGAAGATTATGAAGTTTCTATGAATACCAACAACCAAGGCGATTATCTCCTATATACGCACTCTCGCACTTAAATTGGTAACAACAATAGCCCCTCTATCAGTTCCAGCTCCTCCACTGGCCTTAAGTAAAGGTTGCTGCAAATAAAACAATAGACTGAAATATCTCATGGTACAAGAGAATGAAACATCTTCATTAATTGTATTTCCTAGACAAAGGAGATATTTAAAGATCAACGTGGGAGCAAAAATGATACTCTCGAAATGAATGACTTGATTTATTGAGCCCTATATCAAATCACTCTTCTTCGAAAGTGACATGAAAAATTAAGAGGAACTAAAAAATGACACTAATAATCTCCACTCATACACTACTTAAAGAATATATTTTTAAACCCTATTTGGCATCAGTTTGGTGCAAAAAAAAAAAAAACAAACATACAACTACCTTTGGAGCATATACGAAGAAGAATCTTTCGGTATTTAAAAGAAACATGGTAATGTGAAAGCTTCTCCCTTCAATTTTAAGCGATAGAGAGATTTTATACTAGTGCCTTATTATTTTGGATGTTCTTAAAAGTGTTTGATGGGGAAATATTCAACATGAAATTAGTGGATATGGTGTTATCCATAATTGATATAAGAAAAGTATTTTTTTAGGATTTACCGTATTGAAAAAGATTGAAGTTTCGGTTTAATTTTGATGTCATGCGCATATAGAAGTATTATAACATCAACAACATTATATTACACATTAAAGAAAAAAGAACTATTGATAATATTAAATTATGCATTGATAAAAATAAATATTGTTCGCAGAAGGTTACAGTTAACAAACGATGAAAATGTTACAACTTCAATATTTAGATTGAGAAATAATAGAAAAAATAGTCATTGAATGGTATGAAGGATTTTGTCAAACTAGATAATATTCCTGCACATCAGGAATAATAAAAAATATTAATATTAAATTTGTTGATGAAGATATGTATAATAATGAAATAAATAATATACTAAAAATAAAATAAACATGAATAAATTAATAAAATAAATAATCTCCATTTATGATCTTGAAATTTTTTTTAATCAAACGTTGTTAGATGAATAATTTAATTTATGAAGATTTATATAAAAAAACTGATTAAAACTGAAAACAAAAATAATGAAATTTTATAAAATTACAATAATAAAATAAAAAAATTTATAAAATATAATTATTATATAATGTAAAATACATAAATAAAAATATAAAAATTTTAAAATATATAATATTAAAAATTATATTTTAACCATCTAAATGAGATTTGAATTCAAAATTCAATAAACTGAAACTAAAAATTTACAATAATGATTTGAATTCATTTATTTTAAAATTTTTATCTTTCTCATTTGACATTTCGTAAATTTTAAAAAATTTAAATTCTAAAATTATAGTAACAACAAATTATGTGAATATGCAATGTAAAATTTGTTAACAAAGTTATTTTATTATTGCGTTAATATTGGTTTGTGATAATAAAATTTAATTTTTTGTTAAAACATTAGAACTTATATAATGGATTTTATATTTCTTTTTAGTTATCATATTTAACACAAATTTAAATTATTAGTTAACACAAATTTAAATTATAGAAAATATCATATTAAATTTTAAAATTTACTTATATTTTATATAGAAATTAATTAATTACTTAGCTAATTTATTTTTTATACAATAAATATCATATTAAATGTTAAAAATTAATTAATTAATTAGTTAATTACTTACTTACTTTGCTTTACTTTGTAATACAATAAATATCATATATTTTTATTTTAAATAAATTAAATAATTATTTATTTTAAATTTTCGTTTAAAATTATTTCTAATTTTTATAATAAACTAAATAATTTGAAATTTGAAAATTTTTTAACAAAGTATTTATATTTGTTGAAAAATAATATAAAAGTTCAATGATATTTTAGATACAAGATTAATACCAAACAAATATTGTAAGAATTATTTTTCATAATTCATAATTTAATAATATATCATTTAAGAAATAAAAAATTAAATTTTATTTAGAGGAATTAAAAAAATAAATAATTTAATTTTATATTTTTAAATATAATATAATAATAAAATTATGTAAATTAAAATATGGAATTGTTTTATTAAAAACCATTTTTAAAATATTTATTATTTGATATATAGAAAATATTATATTAAATAAAAAATATTTATAATTTTTATTTGTAAATTATTTTATAATATTAAAGTTTAATAATATTTAAGATAAAATATTAAAATTAAAAACTATAAAATTATTTTTAAAATTTTCTCTCTAGTTTTTGTTTTAGTAATATTAAGATGTCTCCCTGTTTTCAATTTAGGCGGAAACATGTATATGTTGATGGTATTTATCATCTTAGATAATTATGTAAAAGGAATTGAAAACACGAAGTTTTTTTCTCAAAAACACATTTGACATCAAGGACTTACGTGAAGTTAAGTACTTTCTTGGAATAAAAATAATGCGTCTATCTAATGGTTTATTTTTTTATCTCAAATGTAAATATACACTTGATCTTCTGAAAGATACAGGAAATCTTGGAGCAAAACCAGTAAGAACACTAATCGAAGAGAAGTTTAAAGATAAAAATCAGGGGGAACAATTCGAAGACAATGGGCACTACCAACAAGTCGTGGGTAAGCTTATCTACCTCACAATTACTCGCCCTGACTTGTGTTCTGCTTTGAATCATATTAGTTAATACAACATTCACCTACAAAGCAAGATCAGAGCATGGCCAAAAGGATCTTGAGATCTCTGAAAGTAACTCCAGCAACGACATACAAATGGAGTTAATGGGGCACGAACATTGTGGGATACTGTGACACTGAATGGGCTAGAGATCAGACTAATAGGAAGTCAACCACATGTTTTTGTACCTTCGTTGGAGGCAATCTTGTCACTTGGAGAAGCAAGAAGCAATTGGTTGTTTCAAGGTCAAGTGTAGAGGGAGAATATAGAGCTATGACGAGCACAACATGTGAGTTCATTTGGATCAAGGCACTACTTCAAGATCTTAGTATCCTCATCACTCAAGCGATTCCCCTACATTGTGACAATCAAGCAGCTATACATATTGTTGCAAATTTAGTCTTCCAAGAGAGAATAAAGCATACTGAAGTTGATTGTCATTTCACCCGTGAGAAGATCAAGAAAGGAATCATCTTCGCCAACTATACTAGAAGCTCATATCAACTTGTAGACATATTCACAAAGGCAACAAGCGAAAGAATATGTAAGAAGCTCGAAAAAAGAATCGGAGTATTGGATATTCATCAACCCACGTGCAAAATAAGTTGTTTTGATCGCATCAATGGATCATAAGAGTGCACTCCTCTTCCAAGTTTTGTCCCATTTAGTTTTATTGGAATTTTGTTTAACGAGGTACACCTTAAAGGTTCATCCGATCAGACAAAGCTTGAGGGGGAATGTCAGAAATATTGGATAAGCTATATGATAAACTATCAATAGGAGATTTGAAGCATGTGCTATCTCCTAATCAGGGAAAGAAGATTGTGCATCAATTACATATTGAATTGAAGCCATTTTAGGATATAAGGAGCGTGCACAATCTCCTAGTTAAGCAAATACGATAGTTCAGGGTCAAATCCTTTACCATTGCAGGCAAAGAAGAAAACAACCAGGTTCTAATCCTTAATTTGTAAAGAATTATGTCGATTTGATTCTTTCATTTCTTTTTGTTCTAGATGTTTGAACTGTGTATAAATAGGTGTTCATACCTTTGTATCGAATGATACTAAATAGAGAAGTATTATTATCTAATCTACTTTATAGTTTATTCTTCTCGTAATCTCTACTTTGATCTATCGATATATCTCTATACGTACTCAATCTCTAAAAGTTTTTAAATACTATACGAAACAATCTTATAAAGATGCTTTCAAACTATATATTCACTATGATACTTCATATTTTTACATATTTTGCACAGACGTACATTTGGTTGCATTCTTTACATAAAATTTGCATTGACGCAAAACTCATGAATTCTTCCAACACACTCTTATAGATAAAACTAGTTTTGCAATATAAATAACAACATTTTCAATGGTAAAAAATTTTCAAAGGTCATCAACGGGATCATCGTCGTATGTATATCCCCACTATTATCAATTGTATTAAGTGATATCATGTATTAATTGAGGTTCAAACTAGAGATAAAATTAATAGAGCAACTCATCCATCATTAAATTTCGAAAATGTTTGGGAGTTTTTACCTTATTCGCGGCTCTATAATCAACACACAATCTCTACCTTCCATTCTTCTTTTTAATGTGTAAGATTGGGCTTAAAAACCAAATAATGCTTGGGCGAATCATTCCAGCCATCAACACCTCTGCCACAAGCTTCTTAATTTTATACTTTTGAAGGTTTGGGTATCATATGGTTGAATATTTACCGGAGCTATGTTCTAGGAAATGTGCTAGCATGTTGATGGCAACGAATATTTGATATATCTTTTGGACTTGTAAACACATCCGCATATTGTTTAAACATGCTACACAATGTTTAGTTCTCTATTGGTATTTCAAAAGTTTTGTACCCATCAAACAACGTTTTAAATTCCACTAAGTATGCATTAGGCTCATTATATAATGCGTGAACCATCAAATTCAATCCAATTACTATACCCTACTTAAAGCTCAACCGATGCATCTTCCAATTAATCCATATATCGGGATATACCAGAAGATACACCATTACACATATATTTACATGTTCTATTGTATATATTTGGGATATATTTCCATGATTCTGTTGCATATATTTTGGGATCTTATTAGCTAGGTTATTTTCTAGTTCTCTATATACAAGCTTTGTCAAGGTTTCAAGGTAATATACAAGGATTTCTTCTTTTCGCTTGCACTCTGTGCTATGGTATCAAAGCACGAACCATCTTTGCCGACTCTCTAACTCCTTTTGATCCCGACCTATTTCTTTCAAACCATCTTCGTCGATTTTCTATTTTTTTCAATCCCGACCTTTTTTTAAATCCAGAACGAAACTCGACCATTTTTTTCCATAACCAGAACGAAACTCGACCAAATTTTTTCCTGAACCAGAACGAACCTCGATTCCGAGTTCAAACATCACCCATGTATGCTACTTAAAACACGATATCTTTCACTTAAGATAGAGCTGTTATTCAACGCGAACCATATCTCCATACGATTTGACACCGATCAATAATCCCAGTTTGGTTTTATCATAGCCACTCCTCCGCGGTGAAAACCACGACCATTGGGAAATCAACATCCGACATGCTCTCAAATCCCGAAAGAAATTTGGGTTTGGAGATGGCAAGTTTTCCTGACTTGCTGTCGATTCCCCTGATTTTGAAGACTGGGAGACGAACAATTCTTTGGTTGTCTCTTGGATTAAGAACACTATCAAACCCAAGCTTCGATCTGATGTCGCTCATTGGGAGGAAGCGGCTGAACTTTAGGATCATCTACGAAGCGAATTCGCCGTGAAGAATGACACACATATTCAATGTGTGCGTTCTGAATTGGTGCATTGTACTCAAACCAACTTGAGCTTTGATGTGTACTATGGGAAAATCAGTCGCATTTGGCGAGATCTTCTCAACTCATGACCTTTACGAGTTTGAAAATATGGCAAGTGTACCTGTGATCTGACCACTCAACTGGAGAAAGACAGAAACAAATATCATGTCCATAATTTTCTGATGGGACTCGATGACAATTTTTGGGGTTTTCCGACTGAATCTTCTTTCGCATGATCCCCTGCCTAACCTTGAGACTATGTACAATGTGGTTTTGCAAGACGAATCATCGCACACGGTTGTTAAACCGCAAGATCCCCGAATTTCAGCCATGGCATTCACACTGAAACAGAGTCCTTCATCGTGAATCTCGGTCGAGGATAAAGGAAGATACTCTGCTCCAACTGTGGCTGGTTGCTCTCATCACTTGACCGACAATCTTTCATGTTTACGTGACTTCTCACCTATGGAACTGGTTTCTATTATCTTGTAGGATGGATATGAGAGCATAGCACTGCAACACGAGAATGTCCATCTTACTTCTGGTTTTGTGTTGTGTGACGTGTTCTTTTTTAAGGGGCTGATTCATAATCTGCTATCCACTGTTAGTTGCTTAGACAATGGGATTGTTTAGTGCAGTTTGCTAACAAATTCTATGTAATTCAGGATCGGTCTACCAAGATGCCGATTGGAGAAGGTGAGCAGAGAGATAGACTCTAATATTTTTGGAACGTTGCGACAGTTGGAGCGGTTAAGTCTCAAGCGGTTATTTCACAAGATATTTGTCATCAATGACTTGGTCATCTGTCTTTGATGATTATGGAGTCGATTTCTGATTTGAATTATAGAAGTTATAGTACTTTATTGAATAATGCGTGTGATGTTTGTATTCACGCAAAGCAAAGACGTGATTCTTTTCTAATGGGTTTGAATAAAACTACTTCGATTTTTCAGCTTATACACTGTGTTGTTTGGGGTCCTTATCGCACGTCATATTTCTCTGGAGAGAAATATTTTCTTATGATCGTGGACGACTACTCTAGGAGTGTTTGGCTTAATTTGATAATAAGTAAAAATGAGGTATCTGTTCATCTAAAAAATTTCATCGCCATGGTTAAGCGACACTTTGCTGTCCCGATCCAATGAGTTAGAACCGACAACGGGGCTGAATTTCTGTGTCTCGACTCTTCTTTCATGACTGAAGGTATTATTCATGAATCTTCGTGTGTTGGCACTCAACAACAAAATGGGAGAGTTGAACGCAAACATCAACATATTCTTAATGTGACCCGCTCATTGCTTTTTCAAGCAAATTTACAGGTTGAATTCTAAGGAGATTGCGTCTTGACTACGACCCATCTGATTAATCGAACGCCAACAGCTATTCTTGATTGACGAACACCTTTTTACCTCCTATATGGATCAACCCCAGATATGAGCATCTTCAGCTTTTCGGTTCACTGTGTTACGTCCATAATCAACATACACACAGTGATAAATTTGCTCCTTGTGGCATTCGATGTATATTTGTTGGATATTCTACCGAAAATTTGACGTGCCTATGATCTCGACCGAGGGGTCTTCCTCATCTCTTGTGATGTTCTGTTTCAAGAAGATGTTTTCCCTTTTTCATCACGACAGAACAGAAAGCTTTCATTGAGCTGCAGATTGACAAGTTCTCTTCTAGGTTGCCTTCCATCTCTGACGGACGTGGCCTTCTGATGATGACCTTGTTTTCGATTCATTGGTTTCTGGATCTGCTGAACTTGCGGTAATTCCTGCATACTTTGTTTCTAGAAATGAAGCTTCCAACACTAATGAGGGTCAAGACACTAAAAATCCTTCATCGCCTAACACAATAGATTTTCCACTTCATGGTTCTGGGATTTCTGATGCAGACTCGTCTCCTGCTAATAATTCGTCGCCTTCTGCAGTTTCGCCTTCGACTTCCTTAGAACAACAACCAACGAAACTCGAGCGAGGACATCGACAGAAAATTCCATCCACAAGGTTGCGAGAATATGTTACAAATACAGTTCGGATCTTACATATGATATTGACTGATATGAAATCTGCACATGCTGCCTCTTTGTCTATTTTCCCGATCTCTCATTATGTTTCCTGCTCAAATTTCACGCCCAAACATCATGAGTTATTGGTTATTATTACTGCTGGACAAGAGCCTTCTTCATATAAAGAGGAATTAAAAGATAAACGTTGGTATGCAGCAATGCAAGATGAGATTCGAGCATTAGAAGACAATGCCATGTCGACTTCGGAGCCTCTTCCTCTCGAGAAGAAAGCTATTGGCAGCAAATGTGTTAAGTATTGCTCGGATGGATCAGTAGAACACTACAAGGCATACTTGGTTGTACTCGATAACAATCAAGTGGAAGGGATCGACTACGAAGAAATCTTTACTCCATTTTCGAAAATGGTTACTGTTTAGTTATTCTTAGCAATTGCGTCAGTTTGGAATTAGGCGGTGCATCAAATGGACGTCCACAATGCCTTTTTACATGGCGACTTGCTTGAAAAGGTTTACATGAAACCTCCCCTGGGTTTTCCTCTCGCAAATTCTTCTCATGTTTGTCCCCTTCAAAAGTCGTTATATGGTTTGAAGCAAGCTCCTTGTTGTTGGTTTGCTAATCTTTCCAAATCTTTGACAGAATATCGTTTCCGATTCTGACCGTCGGACCATTCTTTGTTTATGTTCTCGATTGGAGGGATTCGACTTCATGTTTTGTTCTATGTAGAAGATCTTGGTTTTCTCAAGTATTTTCTTGGGACTGAGGTGGCACGAGATCCTACAGGGATCTATCTTTTTCAAAGGAAATATGTTTTGGATATTATTTCCGAGACCGGACTACTTGGTGTGAAGCCGGCGAGCTTCCCTTTAGAACAAAATCATCGCCTTCAATTGGCTACCGATGATCTTCTTGAAGATCCGCATGCTTATCGACGTCTCGTTGGATGACTTATTAATCTCGTTGTCACTCGGCCTGAGTTGTCTTACTCCGTCTATATCTTTACCGCACTACTACCCTAACAGGGTATCGGTTCCGATAAGAACCCCTTGAATACTTACCTAAATTATGCAACAATTGTCGAGAAACTTCGTCTATATGTTCTTGCTCTTTAATCATAAGTCTTTAATCATCATTGCTAATTTCGTGATTTCATCAAAACCAATAGCTTTGTATCCACATACTTGATCATGTATGTAACTAATTAAACCATTGAGAAATTTATGTTCTAGGACATCATATGTTATATAAGGTGCCACTATGGACAATCCTCGAATTTCATATGATATTTCAGTCGTACTAGTTTGCTTAACCATTAGATCCACCATAACTCGCACTATATCTTTTACAATGATGATACTTGAAATGTCCTCATCATCAAAGCGCACACCTGTTTTCGATCCATCTTGACCATGTGAATGCCTTTCCGTCCATACTCCATAAAATGAGATCCAATTTGTCCCATTTACGAACTTATTGCAGTGGAAAAAAATCAGCACAATACACCCAATAATTAGGATTTGATCCATTTCTTTCCCCGGTTCATATTTGTTCTCCTTTACAAGCACACATTTCCATGAATCTTTCAGAAAATTTGACCATTCTACTGTCATATGTACCCCAGAATCTCATTTGGATATGATTCTCTTCAATTCCTTCATAATAATTGTAATTGTTCTTCGACAATCATTTTCAAAGCCTATGTAGCTTCCTCTTGCACATCCTTTGCTTCAACATCAATTCTCCTCGTCATCAAATAGTTTGGCCCTAGTAACAAATTATAATGTGAACAAAAATATAAAATAAAATTGGTTGTTTCGAGGAAACCAAAAATATCTAAATAGAGTTAGTGATATTTCTTGGCGTATGAATAGTTGTTTTTGTTGGGAATATGCTCTAATATTATGCTACTCGGATCTTCTAACACGTATTTTTTGGTTCCTCAACTAGGGCATGGATATCGCCTACATAACAATTTTATTTTTTAATGAGTTTGGAATTATGAGTGAGATTCAAATCACAATTCCCCAATTTCATTTGGATCTATCAAAATTTTGTTCTTTTATACTTGAATAGGACTCTTAGGTCACCATTATAATTCTATTTATGTTTTCATTTGTAGGGATTTTAGTGTGGGCTATGCTAGAATATGTTGTTTTTCTATATAGTGGATACAATTCAAATAGCTTTCTGGTAGAATTTAAAGTGAATACATAGGAGTTTAACGAGTCCAAATCTTAACTGTGATAACTCTATGTCTTGATGGGATCTGCAATACAAAACATTTACAAGAGTTACAGCAAAACCTTCCTAGGTACATCTCATAATCACAAGTATCCCAAGTTCTCCTCGAACACTTACTCATATTTATCATAACTCACACTCTTAATTTCGTTTGTGTTTCCAAAATCTACACACTTTATAATTTTGCACGCTGAGTTCTCTATCCTTTTCAAATATTCATGAGCTAAATTGATGATCGATCCACACAACTCGAGCATTTCCCTGAGTACTTCCTTTGTGGTCGGTTCAACACCCATAAAGTACACCTTGAAAGCCCACATTTTCCAGTGTGATCTTTGGTAGTTTTCTCACACTATCACATTTGAGAGGCTACAAACTTGAGAGTAATTGGTAGATATAGTCAACTATTTTACTCTCCCATTAAATACACTAGATGATACCCGCGCTATGCGCGGATTTGTGATAATTTAAATATATTTATCTTACAGTTTGTATATAGTGGCATATTCTTTTTTAACCCGCTCTCCTACAGTGCAGTGCAATTCAATTTGCGCGAAACCTCAAAATCCTATTAGATTAATAAATACAAGATCCAAAATAACCCGGAGTCACTACTAAGAATTTCACATGCCTTGCTCAAGATAAGGTGGTCATATCAACTGGGCAATTTTGATTTGTTAGGGTTATGGCATGCTTCCTTGTTGTGGATCAATCTTAATTTTATTTGCATATGATAATTTATTTAATTTTAGAATAATGGATCAATATAATTTGATGTAATTAATTGACTAATGATTATAGTGCATTTCGAATATTTTTCAAAGTTCAATTAATTTGCATCAAGTGTTAGATATATGTTTTCTTTTATTGGGATTCACTTTCCACCACTTATAAGTAGTTAAATATTTGTGCGAGAGATTTATAGTTAAACTTAATAAAAAATAGAAACGTAAAAAAATGAAAATAATCGATAAAGCTAGAGTAGCAAACTAATATATGAGAAAGATGAATTGAGACCCTTTAATTTAGAGAATCAAATTTATTCTCCAAATACAGAATTTCGCCACAACTTCACAAAGTATCATAATATCCCAATGATCACTTATAACAAAAATATAGATAATCAGATAGCCTTATTCACTTATGTCTTTTTCGTAACAAATGTTAATTGATCATAGAAATGGAAAAGACAAAGAAAAAAATCTATTAATGAGCTAATCAATGTTGTTTTCAACCAAAGTATCTTCAATCGATTTGCATGGATTTTTTTTGAAGTTCTAATTTTATTTGAATATTTTTTATCTATTTAATTTTCAAATAATATAATAATATAACTTTATATAATGTAATGAATGATTATTTAAATTTATTTTAAAGATTTTTTTCAATGTTTAAATTAATCTGTAATCAATATTGGATTTATAATGATGGAATCTTTAGTTTGTCTTATGTATATATCTTTATAAAGAATAATATATTAACACATGATATTTTCTTTTGAAATCAGGATGATATATGTAAAGTTTATTATTGTACAATCATTTAATAATTCGATAAAAAATAAAATTTTTCAAATTATATTAGGTAATATGAATATTAAACATGTGATTCTCAATTAGTGACGATGCCTATGCAGCTTCATTTTTTCAATATAATGCGGGATTTTTAACCAGTGAAAAAGAATAAGAAGCTTGCTACAAAAGAAGATAGGGTTGTTTGAATATTTTTAGATTTTGAAGGAGAAAATAGTTAGAATGTAGAATTTCAGTAAATATATTTATGGTATTTACAAATTTTAACCTATTTTTATATACAAAAATTGTATAAAACACCGAAGATTTTATCTCAAATTACGGTTCAATATTTATAATATGACCCATACACACAGTTCCATAGAAATGTATTATACAATTTAAGACAAAATAGTATCTCTATTTTGTAACAATTCCAATTTTCTTCACAAATTAAAGTGTTTTCTAAATTTAAACCATCATATAATAATGTAAAAATTGTAATATAGTCTTTTTAGTTATATAACATTGTGCATTAATTATATATATGATTAATAGTAATGTAAAAATCGTTTGATAATTAAATCTAATAGAGTAATTTTCTATTAGTCATAACACAAATTTAAATGCCTTTGTTGACACCATCTTTATTCAAGGACATCTAAATCCATACAGAATAAATCCAGAAACCAAAAGCTCTTTCTCGCATCATACCTTTCAGATCCTGAACCCGAAGCTAATGAACAACACGGATGCTATTGCCTTTTAGTTTTGATCACAAACAAAGTATCAACATCTGCTCGACCCTCACTTGAATAAGCTCGAAAAAGCGAGATAAGTTGTAGTAGTATTCATGCTCTAATCCTGAATCGCTTTCTCCACGTATCATACGCGGTGTACTCGGGAACAAATGGTTTGCGTCTGAAATCCTAGTTTATGTATTGATTGCCTCCGTGATCCAAAACCCTACTTTGCTGTTGAATGAATTTTTCAGTTTCTGAAAAGATTTGGTTGTCTCATGTTACTTCATAATCTTACTCTAGCCGAGAGCCTTGCCACACGAACAATAAAAAGAAGCCGAGAGCCTTGCTACACCAAGGGCTGAGCCAATATACTGGATCCATGAATGCACATTGACAAATAAAAGACATTACAGTTTTAAATGCAAAACAAAGAGAGACTCAAATTACCATAAGAGCCCATCAAAAGCTGAATAAACTATTTCACTCTTTAGGAAAGCTTCATTTAATTGTCTCTGCACCAATGGTAAGTTAAGCTATAAGAGACTACAAAAGATAAAAAGAACAACAAATTTATGCGTTCAGCAAACAAACCTTGCAGTTTATCAAACCTAGCCAAACAACAAGCTCATTTTTCTTGGAAAGTTTGGCAGTTATTGAATCATCTTCACAAACAACATCACTTTTAAGGCGTCGCAAGAAGAAAGGTTGAATAGGGTCCCTCAGATTCTATTAATGAAGAGACAGAAGTAAGGATAACTTATTTCTACAACCAAAATACGTTAAAATTGACACATAATTTTTCCCTTTAGGTACAACTGAACTTGAACACGTCATAATTCAAAACCAGACTCCTTATTGTTTAATGCATTCTTAAAATATATCAAGAAAGGGGAACTATCACAAATAGAAGCATGATGGCTGAGCAATAACCTAAATATTTTTATGCTTATGCATCTGTCCTAATGTATTCTGGCAAGCTAAATAATAGAATCCAGGTTTGAACGTATCAGCGCCACTTTTCATTAACAATATTAGGGAAATACAAAGATGTAAGATAGCAGATAAGCCAGATTAAATAAGAAACATACAAAAAGAGGGAGAGAAAGGTTCAAAATCTATAACGTCTCTAGTGTCGGCCCCTAAGAACAGCCACACAAAACATATCCAGATTTAACTGAAATTCTCACCTTCGATACTGGCGAACCTATCCTCTTTTCCCTATCAAAAGCATTTTTGTTGGTTCCACGAAGAATGTAATTCTCATAATTCTCCTTGAATCTATAGAATCATAAAGCATTAATACCATAGCACCAGAAATGCAACACACAAAATTTGTATCAGCATAAGATGTTAACCATTCAAAGCAACACACTAACTACTCGATCAAACTGAAACAGAGTACTTCCATATGAAATATGAGTGACAAGATCATAAGATCATAAAGGACAAGAAAACCCAAATTAATCCCTAAAACCCTTATTCTACAACATTTACACACACCCTTGTATTCAGTATATACATGCGCATAAGGAAACACAAACACCGTTACACGCTAAAATGAGATGAAAGGAACATCTAAAGCCCTTTTAAGCATTGAACACATGTAAAACTTAGCTATACTGAAAACATTATCAAACACATATTAAGTGGTAAAACAAAAGATAAAAGCCGATATGCCAAGAAAACGAATGAAACCTGGGTGCCAAGAGGTTTTAAGAGATTTCCCCGCTACATCTCCATTTGAGGCAAAGCTTGTGAAAAACCTAACGAACACTTTGTTAGGCTAGTACTGCTTGTGCTTGTTTTTTTCAGAACCGTATTTCCTACCATTTTCCGATAACTTCGTCCCTATTACACAAATGAATAGAAGAAACTATAAGCAATATTCATAGAAAAAGATATTAGAAAGGTAAAACTGTGGGTAACATTTACATGACAATATCACCTATCTCGATTGATTTTCCAAGGTTCCTATTGGAGCACCGACCACGTAGATGAGCATGAATTCCAGCCCAGTGCGGTCTGTTTTAGTTTAGATTAATTTTCACCGTCGATCAACCGAAAGCGGAACTCAAAATTAAATGCATATAGCAAATTGAATTTTTGGATTAATGCTTTCCATATAGAAGAACCGAGGAATGCTTCGAGCAGATGAAGAAGCAGGTGAGCTATGGCCATCAATAGATGTCTCTGGATAAAGCTTTGATGAAGAGGTGGTTGAAGATGCATGGAATCGTCAACCTTCAACTTGCTACTCCCTGCTTTTCTTGTTTTGATACTTGCTTTGATGCCATTGCAGCCTGATCAAAACCTTTTGAGACCAAAGAAATAAGCTAAAATGTGTCAAAAAGACAAAACAACATAATCTCCTCCAAAGTGATTATCAATGGTCTAAAGACATGTCAAGCACGTTTTTTATAGTATGATTTCCACCAAACGGAATACCAAATTCAAATTCAAACTTGAAGCTCGGATGATTAACCTTCTCAAGCATATGCTTAGGAGAATTTTCTACTGTTTCCCCAATCGAATGGATGGAAACCCACACAAGATCATGACACTATATCGAAAATTAAAAGAAAGCATAAAACAGTCCTATTCTAAGCAAAATGAAGGTTCCACAAGAATTGTTTAACAAATATTAAAGCCTAGAAATACCCAGTACAACAAAATAACCTAAAAGTACGCGGTAGAGCTCGAGTTTTTTCAGTTTATGCCCAAGCAAAGGCATTACAGAAAAATTGGGGCAAATGTTAGGAGAACAAAGGAGACCATTATAACACTTTGAATAACTTAGAAAAAAACATCATTCCCTTTGATTATCAACTTTATAGACAATCAAACATCTTTCTGCGAATGATGTTGGAACCATTACCTCGGGTGCGATCATGTTGGAACCGTAACCTCGGGTGAGATCATGTTGGAACCATAACCTCGGGTGCGATCGGGTGCTCGATGTTCTGGAAAAATAACCAAATCCATGAGCCAACCGTCCTCTTCGGCATGAGTAACCTAAGGGGTTTCAAAGTTCAATGAATCAGGATGGTTCGGTAATGAACCACTAGGACGTATGAGGGATAAACGTAAGATAAATGAAATAAACTCTACTGTAAATTGCGAGAAGAAACTCTACTAAGAACCGATAAATAAGCTGCAAACCTTACCTGCCAACATTCTAACTTGTTCCAAAGCCTTACCTTCCAACTTCACTCGTTCTGACCCTTCTCAATACCACCTGTAACTCGACCCACAAACTCACTCGCCTTCGCACATGTTTCCGAGTGAAAACCAAGTTCCTTCTTCACCGAGTCTCCGAGTTTCTCCCGGAATCGCTCCGCCCCGACTTGAAAAGACCGTGTAAACTTTATCCACAAAAACCCACCACCATCTTCAGAAGGTTCATTTCGACTGTCAGACGCACAGACTCGAAACACAGGTCTTCTCTGGGAAATTCCCATACCATACTCCGGAGGATACTGAAGAAAGCCATGATTTTTAGGTAAGAGTTTCGATGGAAATGAGGAAGAGATGAATTTCTTCCAGAAAAGAACACATACATGAAGAGGAAGGGCAAACGGTGATGTATCTGCTGACGTGATGCCACCGATTTCCACTTCAATTTGAATTTTTAACTAGTGATGTATCAGGTTCTGGATTTTCGACAGACTACGGAAATGTTGTGGTTTAACTGGAAGAGTGACCAAATATCCTATGTCTCGAGCAAATTTACCTCGGACAAATTCGTAGTCTGTATCAGCCAAATTTGGCAGTTACTAAATCATCTTCACAAACAACATTAATAGAATCGTAGAAACAAACTTATTACAGATACAACGCTTCATCGTCTCTCTCTTCGTATCCTCTTCCTCTTTTATTCTCCTCAAATCCATTCACAGTCATCTCCAGCTAATAGGATTCGTCGCTTCCTCTCCTTATCTCCTCAAAATCCATTCACAGTCGTCTGCTCGTCGTTGCTCATGGAGAATATGAGGATGTAAGCATGGCTTTGGGTCTTTTTGAGAACAGGGAGAAGCTATTGAATCAGAGGTTACGATTCCAACTTTGGCGGTGATAGCTAGGGCGGCATACACTCATGGGTTTCGGTCTTCGCCGACAGGGAGAAACGATAATCTAGGGTTGCGATTACAAGTTGGTCGGATGATATCGAGGGCGGTGCGGGGCTGATGGATCCCACTCAGGAACAGTCGCTTGGTATCTCATTCCTTTCTTTGATTAAGCGTATTTATTCGATTAAGCAGGCGAAATTGCTCGAGCGGCTTGAAGTGTATTTCTGTCTTAATTCTATAATGTTCTTTTTCGATTCTTTCAAAATTCGAATTTCTCTTCGTGTGGATTATCTCGAATGCGGTTTTGATCTGATTTATGTGTTTCTTTGTTCCTCCAAGAGCAGATTTATGTTCGTAGATCACCGGCGACGAGACATGTTTATCGTTTCCAAGGTTTTCCAGAGGTTAGCACCCCTCAACTTTCATGGCTGTTTTCATACTTTTAATTCTTCATTCTCTACGGAAGAGGGCAGAAAGATTCCAGTTTCAAAGGCTTGATTTGTAGTCATGGATTGGATCATCAACTAATGCTTATTTGTATTGTCGCCACGGAGGTAGGGAGAACTCTTTGATTCTCAAGGTTTAGATAGTCTTTATGAAAATCCATCTCCACTGTTGTTTGTCTTTCTAACTTCCTCGCATCGTCGTTCTACTCACCCTCCTCTCTAGGGATCCCAGATTGAATCAAAATCCCCTTCGTTCAGCTTCACATCTTCTACTTCACCATTGATGAGGCATAAGGGTCGGTATTCGAGCTCCACCGAAGCCGACATGATGTAGAGGAAGCGGAAGAAGTGGAAGCTGAGCGAAGACGAAAACGATGATAGTATGGAGATGAAGGGGGCTGAGAGGGTGAGAAGGGAAAGGAAAGAGCAACACGAGTCGGAGGAGTAAGCTGTGACCGAAATGTCCGACCCAGTCTAACAAATTTTGATCATCTATCTGATGCTCGCGTCACGGAGACGGTGATTGTATCATTGGAATTCTCACCCCTTTTCCCTCTTCATAAGTTGAATTCCCTGGGCTTGGATAAAAAAAGTAAGAGAGTTGATTTCTTGGTTATATTGTGATGATAATTATTTGGATTTAATCTGATATTGCTTTGTTTCTATGTCGTGTGAGATTGCAAGTTCCTGATACATCACGGTGATGTATCAACAGACTACGGAAATGTTGTGGTTTAACTGGAAGAGTGACCAAATATCCTATGTCTCAAGCAAATTTACCTCGGACAAACTCCATAGGATCTGGATTTTCGAGGAGCACATGGATGAACCTGAGAATCACGGTTGTAAGCAAGGGGAAGTCCTTTGAACAAAGTAAGAAGAGTGACCAAATCGCCTATGTCTCGAGCAAATTTACCTCGAACAAACTGCATAGGATCTGGATTTTTCGTCGGAGGCATTATACTGCTTCCAGTTGAAACAGAATTGCTTGGAGTAATGAAACCAAACTCCTCAGAAGCCCATAGTACCCACTCGTCGTCAAGTGGAGATAGATGAATGGTCCTTCTCCGGCGCAGCCTCAGGCAATGGCTTTAGCACTATCGTCATCAAAGCCAGCGTCTGCGTCCAAAAGAGGGAGTGTAGAGGAGCATTCGAGTAATGACGTGTGGAAGGAAATAAAAGGAAACAAAATTGGGAAAAAAATCAATTCGATTAGAGGTCTACCTCGGACGAACTGCATAGGATCTGGATTCGTGATAGATGAATGGTCCTTCTTCGGCGCCGCCTCCGGCAATGGCTTTAGCACCATCTTCATCAAAGCCAGCGCCTGCGCCCAGAGGAGGGAGTACAGAGGAGCTTTCGAGTAATGGAAGGAAATGGAAGGAAACCAAAATTGGGAAATCAATTCGATTAGAGGTATACCTCGGACGAACTGCATAGGATCTGGATTCGCGATAGATGAATGGTCCTTCTCCGGCGACGCCTCCGCCTCCTTGCTCGAGACATAGGAGATTTGGTTTAACCAGAAAAGAACACATACAGGAAGAGGAAGGGCAAACAGTGATGTATATGCTGACACGATTCCACCGATTTCCGCTTCGATGTGAATTTTTATCTGCAAACGGTGACAGGAAGTGGAAGGGAAAACGGTGATGTATCACCAGAAAACGGAAAGGCTGTGGTTTAACTGGGATGGAGACCTAACCTAACCTGTGCAGTGTATCGCTCGGTCATGCTTGAGCCGTTGGGAATCAGATTAGTGCTCGCCGCCGCTCCCTTTCGTTCTGACGCCGCTGCTCTCGTCGGTGCTGGCCGATCAGGCAGGAGGGAGAAGCAAGCGATTCCCCTCGCGGTACCCCTGGGATCGTTCACCGATTCTAAGCGTAGAGAAAGGGGAGGAAATGAGGATAGATGACAACTTTTTCACGGTATGAAAGGAGGTTTATTCCTCAATTTAAACGATAATTTGGGCAAAATGGGATTTCCATGGGATGGAGACCTAACCTGTTCTCCATGAGTAGCGCTCTCGGCCGATGATGACACAGCCACCGGAATTCAGACCGGAAAGCAGCCGCCATCCACTTCTTCAAACCCCACATAGAGCAACAAATGAGGGAAGATTCAAAAAAGGCATGAGGCTTCATCGAACGACGACCGACTGGGTTTTGCCTGAGATGGAGACTTAACCTGCTCTCCCTGATTAGCCGCCTTCATCATCCTGCATAGCACCGATCATATTTGAATCGTTACCTCGGGTTCGATCCATACTCAAGGCTCTGAAAAAATAGCCAAATCCATTATTCTTCCCCATGAGTAACCTCAAAGTTCAATGAATTTAAGCTAGTGATTTTAATAACCATTAATGAATAAGAGGAAGAGAAATAATGAATCGAGTTGTTTACGTGTTGATGTAGATTTTGGGGAAGAGGAGGGTATTTTTTGGGGTTTTTTCCTTCCTCTGCTGACGTGGCAGCATGAGAGGGAAGGAAAAAACCCTCATTTATATATATGATTTCATTGATGAAACAACATCCTTTTTTCAATGTCATTAAACACACCTTGTATATTTTCATCCACTCCTCGAGAAGCTAAGGTTGACATGCATCGAGACCAGTTACACCTTTATGCACGTCTTTTCCATATTACACGATAGATATTATTTCTTTTAGTCCTCTATATCTTTATTGCTATAGGGTTGTAGATGAAAGTCATGTCGACCAGATTACACCTCACACACCCTCCAACTGCATCAACAGTGACCTAATCTTGTAAGCTAAGCCTAATGTTTTGAAATAACAATCCTATTTAACATTCGTTTTGTAATTAAGGTGTCGGTGCAAATTTTCAAGTCGAATATTGATAAATATGAGATATTGGATCCACCACAAGGATCCACCACAAGTCGCACGAAGACAAACAACGAGGGACGAGACAAAGAAGCTTTGGGACATCTCCGTTCGAATGGACTTAAAAAGATGGAAAATAATTCCACGAGGACGTAAAAAACTCTAAACAAAGACTACAAGAGGTCCCTCGAAGGAGAGGAGAACAAGAGGAGCAAGAAAGTGGAGGATCAGAAAATACTCGGTTAGAGCACCAAATCGCCTAGGAATGCTCGATCCGATCCATTTCTCTAGACCAACATACTTTAGTTTTGGAGATTATAGGGTTAAAACTTATGAGGTGTTCAATCGAGCGTTTGACCACTTGATTTAGCAGTGTTACCAAATTTGTTGAGTTAGTTTATTATATTCAGTTTTCTTTTATTTTTTGGTCTTTATAAATAAATGACACATTATACGACATTTTAAAATGAATTGAGATTGTCTTTTCTTTGCTAATTCTTAAGATTTAGCTACCGAACTCTTGGAGAGATTCTAAGTGTTCACCGACTTATCAACACTAGATCAAAAATGTTGTCGCATCGTTCGTTGAGTTTAGAGTTTTCCAGTCGGATTGTAGTTGGCGTTTGGGACATCCTTTCTTAGGGAAGACAAATTCCAAGTTTTTCTATCGAGTTGTTGGGGGTATCAGTCCGTTTCGTCCATCTAATAACAGAGCGATTGTCTAGGTTTATATCAAGTGGTATCAAAGTCTCATTTTTTTTTGTTAATTTATCTTTCTATCATGTTATTTTTTTTTCTTTGTTTGATTCAATATATTTTATTTTTTTAGTTTTTTTCATTTTTTGAAAAAGAAGAAAGAAAAAAAGAAAACAACAAAGAAAGAAAAAAAGAAACAAAGGAAAAGGAAAAGAAATGAAATTGAAGGAAAATGGAAAAAAAGGAGAAATGAAATAGAAAAATATAGAAAAAGTTTTAGATAAGAAATAAAAGTCTAATAGATTAGCGATCTTAGACGTAGTATGACATTATAAATTGTAGCATCAAAATTTAGTTTGAAATTCTCGGGAAATTTCTTCGAGTTTGCTCTTGAGTTTTAAAATTTATTGAACATGAGAATCCGATGAAAAGGTAGGAGAAGGAGTGAAAATCGAGTGAAACATTTTCTACTAGATTGCGAGCTTCACTCATCTCCTTTAATTTATCTTTTTTTTGTTTTTACTAACTTTTATGTTTAGTAGTTATCTTTTCAATGTCTAATTTAGGAAACTATCATGTCAAATCAACGCAAGGTAGATGACAAACTATGTTGCTTACACAGGTACAACTCATGATGATGGAGTTTCTAAGACATTGATGGATGAGTTCACTATCATCCACTGACGACTTGATCAAGAGGACAACACCGATCATGGAGCACCAAACTCTTGGAGAGACTCTAAGTGTTTAACGAGTTATCAACACTAGATCACAAGTATTGTGGCTTCGATCACTGAGTGTGGGATTTTCTAGTAGAGTTGTAGTTAGCATCTAGGATGTCTGCTATCGAATTTTTAAGGGGTTCCAATCCATTTTCATCAATCTAACAAGAGAACGTCGGTCTAAATTCATATCAAATACTTTAGATTGTGTAGTTGTATGGCAAGATAAAGTGACAAATTGATGAAGAAACTAATTTCATTATGGTGGTTTAATATATATAATATTATTGACATAGATTTGCTTGTTAGTGATTGACTCCTTATCGCATGGAAATATAGGAAAAGTTCTCAAAAATTGATTCGTACTTTGGATGTTAATCTGAATGCGGGTCCCACTAGATCTGACAAAACACTCAAAAGATCTCACAAGATCCCAACCGACATATATGATGCTTGCACAGTCTTGTTGGACTATAATACAACCTTAGTGCTTGCAAGGTCCACCGATCCCGGACTCATGGCTCTCTCGCACGCAATGTCCCACTTGGTATCATGATGGGTTGCACTTCTCTTCACTTCCCAAGGTGTCACAATACTCACCTTGCATTCCTCATGTCTTTTCATCGAGTTTCTATGCCCATACGAGCAACACCATCTCGGGTGGAGTTCCACATTTGCCACATCAACAGTCGTTGCCTCCACAGCCGAGGCCATCTAAAGTGCCGTCATATCTTCATCAGTTCGGATCAACTCAGACAGGGCCCAATGTAGGTTTTCAGAATCACGACGCACCTCTGCACCATCTTTCACAGCCAATGTTTCTTGTAAGTCAGAATTGTGAGCAGCTTCTATCGATTCTGTAGTGGGTTCTCTTCTTGATTTATGTTCATAGGGGTAGTTATGCATGAAATTTTCAGTCAGGCAACCGCCCCCCTGCGGGTGGAGGAGCTCAATTCCCACAGGGATAACCACATTTACCTAATCAACTACCATATCAGATAGGTATGTATGGTTTAATTCTTTACTATTTTACAGCTTGGTTATACATGCTTAATTTTTTTGTCTAAGGTTTAATTTATAGCTCTATAGGTCTCCATGAATAGGTTCACTCTTTGGTTAAGAAGCTTTTAATCATCTTCTCGTTATTTTCTTTTAGTTTTTGGCAGCGTTAAACGTCTCTTGGCTTTAGTTAGTCAGACGGTCGACCACTGCCTTCCATCTAGACGGATTAGTAAGTGACTAATCGGCTCGTTGCGTTTTTTGTTTTATAATTTTTTTAAAAGTTTGAAATAGATAAAATATAGTCTTCAAGTTTTTACTACAAAAAAAAAAACTAACAAAAAACACCCAGTCCCACATATTATAAAGTCTTACAAGTTTATAAACCATGATCATAAAATTCATAATATTCTCAGTTATCAACCTGCCGGGAACAAAGGCGCTCTTCCTTCGGGTCTGGTTTTGAGTTCATTTACTCTTTGTCCGATTAACAATTTTTGTCGATGAATCACAAAGACCCTCTTTTGATTCAACATTATCATGATCAACATTGAACTCTCCAAATCTAAAACTTGTAAGAAATTGCAATCATTCATATTGTCACCATCATTCAATTTTAGTTTTAGATTTTTCCTAAATGTCAAAATGTCTTCGTATTGTACAAAAAAAGAAATTAACAAAAGTTCAGGTTCACTAAGCGGCCACTCGACTGCTCTAGCTTTGAATGGCCTATGTTGTTAAGATCATTTAACAGAGAGTCGCATAGATTTTCCTGTTGTCTTTAATCTTACCGCAGAAACCATTCTTGTATTGTGGTTCAGGGTGGTGGTTCTCCTTTCTTTGGGGACTATATAACAAAGCTGGAGGTCGCGTGACAGCTGACAGAGGTTCATCTTGGATGCGTGGTCTGTCAGACAGATCAACCATGAATCAACTTCCGGCCACAGTACCTGTACCTCCACCGAGCCAAATTGGCGCTGGTGGCGGTCCACCTGCTTGACCTACACCGGTTATTACCCCAGCTTATTTGAATGTCACATGACTGGGTATTGCTGTAAGTAATAATACCTATTACATATGTGAAGGGTTACATGGTATGATTGGGTTCGCTTAAAAATAATACATCAACGCAAATGTTCTGTTTTTATGGATCAAAATCATAGACATTCACAGATGGACCGCCCGAGTTTTGAGTCTGACGTAGTCAGTAAATACCGTTGTATTACCTCCTCGCTGCATGCCATTCTTGCATCTCTATTGAAATTCTAAACGATCATCTGCTTTTCCTTTGTCGAATCAAGACACTGAGGTTGGCCATGGAGCAGATTCGTTCTAGTGTTTGAATTCTGTGGGTTTTTTTTAACAGTTGACACCGCAGATGGAGAGGGCGTTGCTACAACAGTTTATGAGCCTGACACAAGAACAGATCAATCTGCTGCCTCCGGAACAGAGGAAGCAAGTGCTTCAGCTTCAGCAAATTCTCCACCGGTGAAGTTCAAAGTCAACACATTTTCACATTTCCGATCAAACGTGGTATAAATCCGAGAGGCCGGATACAGTGTCCTTTCGCACACTTCCTTCGAAGTTTTTCTGACAATTGTTTAACTCGATGGCTTTGTTAGAGATGTTTCGGGTTTTATTAGGTGGTTGGAGTTTAGCTCTTGTGTCTTGTGATATCACATTTACTACCATAATATCATTCTTCAATTTGAGAATTCACATTTATGATTGATATGTGAGAATGAAACAAATACGACATGATTTATGTAAAAACCCATTAATTGTTTTTTTTTTTCTGAATCCGATAGGTCCATAGTTTTATGGTTCTAAATATTTATCAATTATTAAACCTATTAAACTTGATTGCTCGACAAATCAATATGATATAGAACATAAATCTAGAGAAGTTAGAACATCAATTGAAGATGATATTGAAATATAGGATGTACAAAATATATTATAAATTGATTTATTTTGTATTAATAAAACATACGATATTTGAAACATTTGAATTAGATAATAATGTGTGTAGGCAAATATTTCTTGTGTTTGTGATCCTCGCACTTGTGAAAACAAGTGAATTACGAGTTTGCGAACACGTTATATATTTAGGTATATTTCAGATAATGTATGTATTTTTTCTATTCACATCAGAAAATACCGATGAACAATAGGAGCTCTCAACTCGTAAACGATGGTGTGAGAGAATACAGTCTCTAATAGAACAACTTGTCAAGCATTAAGGCTAGAAAGCCCCTTCTCTTTTTCTAAGCAAAAAAGCAGAGCATTTTACTCAAATAAAAGGGAAAGAAGCCTCCTCCATCACCCCCAACTATAATTTTCTTCTGAACTATCCGACTCGGTCGATTCCTCCCTCATCTTATAAAATTCAGTCGATTCCCCCTCAACTTTGTCAATTCAGCCGATTCCCCCATCCCTTATATAAACCTTATAATGGCGTTAATCGACCCGATTTTGATCCGATTTTGACCCAATTCGAATACCCGATTTTGACCCATATTATATCCGATTTTTAACCCGATTTCGACCCAATTTTAACCCAATTTCACTCAAACTAAACCCGATTACACCCAATTTTAACACAATTTCACCCAAATTTAATCCGATTTTACCTATTTTAATCCATTTCAGCCAAATTTTACTCGATTTTACCGAATTTTAAGCCAATTCAATCGAATTTTAAGTCCATTTCACTCAAATTTAACTCGATTTCACCCAATTTTAACCTATTATAATCTGATTTCGTCCAATTTTTACTCGATTTTATCAATATTTAACTATATTTCACTCAAATTTAATCCGATTTTACCCAATTTTAACTCAATTTCACCCAAATTTAACCTGATTTCACCTAGTTTTAATTTCGTTTCACCTAATTTAATCTGATTTCACCAATGTTTTACCCGATTTTACCGAATTTTAACTCTATTTCACTCAAATTTATCTATGATGATAAAATCCATCGAGCTTAGCTCATTTCTTTTTCCATGTATGCACCATTCAAACTGAGGAATATGAGTTCATGAGTTTTTCTATAGACAAAATTGAGTGAACTCGTGTTAAAATTCGGTTAAAATGGATTGAAAATTCGGTGAAATCGAGTAAAAATTAGGTGAAAGAATTAAAATTGGGTGAACACGGATTAAAATTAGGTGAAATCAGGTTAAATTTGGGTGAAACTGGGTTAAAATTGGGTTAAATTTGAGTGAAATATAGTTAAAATTCGATAAAATCGAGTAAACATTGGGCGAAATCAGATTAAAATAGGATAAAATCTGGTTAAATTTGGGTGAAATTGGTTAAATCGGGTTAAATTGAGTGAAATAGAGTTAAAATTCGGTTGAATCGGCTTGAAATTCGGTAAAATCGAGTAAAATTTGGATGAAATGGATTAAAATAGATAAACTCGGGTTAAAGTTGTGTGAAATTGGGTTAAAATTGGGTGAAATCGAGTTTAATTTGAGTGAAATAGAGTTAAGTTAAATCGGTTTGAAATTAGGTGAAATCGAGTAAAAATTGAGTGAAATCGTGTTAAATTTTGATGAAATTGGATTAAAATAGGGTGAAATCGGGTTAATTTGAGTGAAATAGAGTAAAAAATGGGTAAAATCGGGTTGAAATTCGGTGAAATCGAGTAAAACTTATGTGAAATCGGGTTCAATTTGGATGAAATTGGGTTAAAATTGGGTCGAAATCGGGTTAAACTCGGGTATAATATGGGTCAAAATCTGGTATTCGAATTGGGTCAAATTCGGATTAAAATCGGGTCGGTTAACGCCATTACACGAGTTATATAGCGGATGGGGGAATCGGCTGAATTGACAAAGTTGAGGGGGGAAATCGGCTGAGTCGGATAGTTCAACAAATAAAACTACAAAACTAAGCTGCTCACATAACAAATCTCCACATTGCGTGCAACTTCAGTGAATAAGATTATCAATGTCATTCTCAAATGTAACCTCAATTATTGGTTACCTTACAACTCAAAGCTTGTTTAAATTTGCACCATCAATTTGTTGAAAATATCTGCGGGATTTTATACGTTTTAATCTTCTCAATCTAAATTGATCTTTATCAAAATATCTTATTAAAATGCAAACAAACATCAATGTGCTCATTCGTTCATTGAATATTGAATTCTTAACCAAGCACACAACATTCTATGAATCATAGTAAAATTTATACTACTTCTTGATCAATTCCTAACTCTTGAATGATATATTTGATGTATTGTTTAGGTGTGATCTAATACTAATCAAGTTTTCATATTTATACCTAGACTGGATATTCAACAAAGATACAGACCGTGTAGTAGTAGGGTCGAACATAGAGATTAAATAGGATTAAGACTAATGATTGTACAAAACTATAATTATGAAAAATAAAAAGTATGTGTGTATCTAAATATGAACATGATATGTTCATAGATCGACGTTCTAATATTAGAGGATGGATTTAGAATGAAACTGATTAGCAACTCGATAGTTGAACTTAGAACTTTTCCTCCCGAAGAAATGATGTCCTAAACCCAAACTACAACTCGACTAGAGAACCTCAAACGCAGCGAATTACACTACAACACTTGTGACTAGTGTTGATAAATAAAAAAAGAACTTGTAATCTATCCAATAGTTCGATAGCTAAATATCTAGGAATTATCAAGGAAAAGACAAAGTCATTGATAAAAACTTTGGTAATGATGTCATACAAAGGGTCGTCTATTCATAGGGACCAAATAATAGTGGATATAAAATGAAATAAGACAACTTAACTAAATATGGCTAAAATGCTCGGTCCACCGATGCAACCCCTCATTCGAGTGTCGTTTAAGTCTTAGTCCTAAATTTGCAAAACTAAAGTACGTTCGATTGAGCGAAATTAATGCTCGATCGAGCTCTCCATCACTCAGTCGATTCTCTTAGTGCTCGAGCCGAGCGGCTTGTCCTTCTGCATGCTCCTTTGGTCTAGTGAGTTCGCTCGGGTCGAGCACTCCGCTGCTCAGTTCGAGCGCTTTGGTTGTCCCTTGTCCAATGGGTTTGCTCGGGTCAAGCAGTGTGTCGCTCGAGTTGAACACCTCTAGTTGTGCTAGCTTCTTGTTTCCTTCGACCTCGTTCACTTGTAGACATGTCACATAAGCTTCCATGGATTTCTTTTGATGCTCTTGTGGTGCCATAGAAAGTTGGTCCTCCATAAATCGAGCAAACACATTCTACATCCTCTGAGCTTTAGATCTAGTGATCGATCCATGTTGTTGGTGGGTTGAGCGGAGCCTCATCCTTATCAAAACCAGTAAACTAAACTACAATTACAATTATATACAAATGAGACAATGCTTTTAAACTTGATAATTGTTCTCATGTACACGAACTCGCTAAAGGATTCGAGAAATATCATTTTTATTTCTATTGGAGAATCCAATAATCTTAAGTGAGTCTACCTACTCTCACATTCTACATCATGTTCTAGTATATAGATCACTGATTTCTCCATATAATGACCTACATATCATACTTTATTAATAAATCTACTTGCTCTCGCACTATAGATTTCTATCCAACATCTAAATCATTGTGCACTCACCTACATGTTGAATGTATTATTACTCTATATCATCATTCCTAAACATATTAATCTACCTCTCGATATGATATTCATGTCTATCTAACGCATATGATCTAACGTAATCTGACGTCTCCAATTAAAATTAAACCATCTGACAATGAATTCATGGGATCCATTCAAGAATCAAAAGAATTAAACATGTATTACACACTGGAAGTAAAAATAAAAATTTTGATAACTAAGTGTAACAATTTTGTATACATAAAACTCTTGCCTATAGCAAAGATCAAACCTATAGATCTGCATCTTAGGAAAATAACTACAATGATGAACAAGTATAAAGAGAGGTTTTAAGAAATCTCATTCGATATTTTGATCAATCGCTATCAAAACCTCACATTCAACTCGTCTTCCCTAGAAGTGAGATCCTTAAAATGTAGTATGGATAGCTTTTTCACTTTTCTGCACATTCCTTGAGCATTTCTCTCAATTTTCTACATTTTATCTCTTTTCACGCGTCTCCCTTGTCTTTCTTTGATGCCTAGATTCATCCCCAATATATATAAAATATTTTCATCACTTCAATGATTCAAAATTTGAATTAGATAGTTAATTCGATAAATCGCTCGAGCCGAGTAGTTGGTTGTTTCATATTTTTTTCGTGCAAAATGATCTAACATTGGCATAGCCAAACAGATCGCTCGACCGTGCAGGTGTCTACTCGGACAAACAAACCTACTTTGTAAAAGACATATCCGTTTGGTTGAGCACTCAACCGAGCCAATATCTACCCGGGTTTAGCGAGTTCTCTATAATTTTTAGCATTTTAGTTCATCATGCTTGACTGAGCGGTTTTTGGTGTTCGATCGAGCGTTTTCACTGTTTCTGCCTTTGATGTTCGTTTTGTGCTGAATTTTTCATGTTTCTCCAAAGTGTGTTCCTTTATCACTATTGCTTGCAAGATCAAAAAATGACTAAAACAAAGCGTAAAAATAAACTAAAATAATAAAAAATATAGTAGAAAATGTAGGAAATTATAGAGCTAAAATAGTGTGATTAACTCCTCTACACTCTGCCAGTGCTCTTCCTCGAGCAAACATAATCAATAAATAGTTGGAAAAAGAGTACCAGGCAAATTGAGAACAGTGAAGATCGAAACAATATTAATGTTGGCTTAGACTACGTTAATCTTGAATAAAATCGAACTAGCTTCTATAGAGTCTTATAACTATGAAAGATTCTAATTAGTGAGATTTACACTAACACTAGAAATCTTTAGAGAATGAACTAAAAATCCTATCAAGCATTTTTTGCTGCCTAAAGAGTAATTTAGTCCAAATAGTTTAGGTAAGGCTCTGTGAAAGCGATAAAATAATTTCTATAGAATTTTCTTATTTTCGAGACTTGATCTTGTCTTTCTTTTTAATTATTATATTATTTTGTTTCTTTTTTATATGTGTGAATTTGGACATTTTGGCCTTTCATCTCTTTCCTTTTTTCATTCTTAGATGAAAAGGGTAAAAGAGAACGGTTAACCAAGGGTAACACTCACACGTGATGATTGTTTTCACCCCGGAAGAGGATTTCTAGCTCTTGTTCCTGTTAAAGGTATACAAATATAAAAATGATAAACTCAAACAAGATGAGAAATTCAGTATACGTAGCTATTTGCGCAACTATTCTCTAAGCTTCTATACATCATTCGTTTGTCTTGTGGTTAAGCTAATTGTATGCTCACTTATGTCACCAGATTCTAAGAAAAAGTTATTACTCCTAAAAAAAATGCATTTGAATGTACCCTAAAATGCATTATGAATGATCTTAGGTAGTGTCTTTGATGTCAATCTGTGTCTCCCCCTGGTTTAGACTCGATAACATCCTCGGTATCGAACTAACAAGTGATAGAGGATCATAACAGGTAATGAAAGAAAAATATAGAAGACATAACCTCGATATCACTAAAAAGTGATATTTTTGTGTTAGCCATATTTTTCTGGTTTTCGGAGTAATCACTTTATATTCTCTCCTTTGAGTTTGTGGTCTTTCCATGTTGCACTCAATCGTATAAGAAGCTGAAATCAACATTTCTTTGGTACCATACATTGAGATATGCATCAAATAACTTATTACAATTTATTAAAAATGAAAATATCGCAACAAATGAAAAATAGAAAGGTGAAAGAAATGTCATTGCTGAAAATGTCAATGCTTCATGGCTCAAAGCATCTCGGTGTGTTGTCAGCGTGCCAATGCTTGCTCCGATGTGCAGAATATTAGTAAGGCCTCAAATATTTTGAATAGAGTTAACATGGCCGAGCAAATAGACAATACCTTAATTATGTCCAAACGTCATTCTCCAGCATTTTCTTTTATTAACATAAACTAGAATGCAAATGGACATAAGTAATTCTGAGAAATTTTCAAATAAATAAAAAAGAAAGAAACATGGTGTTTCGCTTTTGTTTTCGGTTTCTCATTCGCTGACAAAGATCTCTTTCCGACGGTCACACACACGCACTAGTGAGAGAAACCAGCCAAGAACTGTTACCTTTCCTTCAACTCGATCGAGCATTGTAGAGCTCATTATCGCTCGACCCAAACGGTTTCTACAATAAATAAATGTGCAACTATAATTTCTAAAGAAATAATATACTCCCAAAATAAAACAAGAAAAAAAAAACCAAATTCAATAAGAAAAATCTTAATAGTCTGAAAAAAGGCTCGATTTTTCTCCCCAGAAACGCTCATTTATAGTTCTGAGCTCGACCTTATCATCTTCTACTCTCTAAGATTTTGATCAGGCATCCTCAGTAGTGTTCCCGTTGGTCCTGATAAGGTCGTTGAAAGCTGAGCGACTAAGTATCTAGCAACTTAAAAAGCGTGGGAATTCCTTTAATCTATTGTCTTATCACCCGTTTGAAGTCTTAATGATCATCCTTCATTCTTTGAAGCTCTACATTATGATTCTTATTTTCTTGCATAATATGCAAGAATATATATTTGATCTCATCATCCGCTTTAGGTTATTGTTGTGCCAAAACAACTCCCCTCTGTTGGTAAGTCGAACTGTGTTGCGTTGGCGTGGTTCGAAAGTTCACATTCTAGGATTGTTTCGGGAATGCTTAAGATTGATAATTCTTGTGTTCTCGATTTTTCACATTGGCGGTATTCTTATAGGATAATTTAGGTGATTTCTCCAACTCGGATTATACGTGTTCGGATAGGGGTTATTCTTCTTGTATTTGTGTTTTGTCTCATTTCCTCAACGAAGTATACTTCTGAATGATCGCCTGGCACCCTTGGATATCCGTGGATGGTGATCCCTTGAGTTTCATGCTGATCATCTGCAACTCATCTCTACTAGCTCAGCTCGGAGTGTAGATACCTCCTTTGTCAACTCCTTTAGAGGAACTTTGGTCGCATAATCGCTTGGATGAGGTACTTGTGATCCATCCCATTATGCGAGAACACATACTGATACCCTTTGAACCTCTCCCATGCCTTATATAGTGTCTCGCCATCCTCCTACGCGAAAAAATTTATCTTGTTCATCGATATCTGTATGTTGTGTGGTGGAAAGAATCTCATCATGAAATGTTCCATAATTTGGCTCCATGTATAGTTGGAGTTTGGCACCAGAGTATAGCCACACTTACGCCCTATCTATTATGGAAAACAAGAATCGTAATAGCATGTATACCTTGTGTGTCACCCCTTGGACCTCCTTGAATGAGTCACACAACATCTAGAACCTCATAAAGGGGATGTTTGGGATTTCGTTTATGGATCTTCAAAACACAATTTTGGTCAACATCCATAGATATGATGGTTAAAGCTCAAAACAGATACAATCAATGTTTGGGCATCGAATGTATGAAAGGAATTGGGTGTGTTTAGGAGCAGTATATACTCTGTAAGTCTTTTCCTCCTTGTGGTCCTCTCAATTACGAGATCAAGCATTACAAATGTAGAACTTCCAGCATTTCAAGTCATAAACCAAGTACCCGCGAGTGACATTAATAAAACAAACCTAAAAGGAGATGTCATTAGCAAAAAAAATTATAAAAATATGACCTAGATTCGTAAAATCAACTAGTTAAACCGCCATTAATCATTGACAACGGTGCCAAAACCTAGACTAGATATTCCTCAAGAATACGAACCGTCTAGTACCAAAGTCAAACACAAGGATTAAGTAGGATTAAAACTAATGATATCACGAAAATTATGAACATGAAAAATAAAAAGTATTGGTGTATCTAGTTATGAACAAGTAAACTAAACTATGGTTATAATTATACAAAAATAAGACAGTGCTTCTAAACTCGAGAGTTTTTCTCGTGTCCGCTAACTCACCCAAACTTTCGGGAAATGTTGTTTTTATTCCTATAAAGAAAATCAATCATCTTAAGTGGGTTTACCTACTTCCGCATTGTAGATCAGGTTCTAGCATATAGATCATTGATGTCTCCTTCTAATGACATACATATCGAACATTATTAATAAATATAAATTCTCTCATAGTCTAGATTACTTTCGAACTTCTAAATTAGCGTGCACTCACTTACATATTGAATGCATTATTTCTCGATATCCTCATTCCTAATGGATTAATCTATCTCTCGATATAATTATTCAATCCTATCTAATGCATATGGTCTAGCCTAATTCCCATATCTCCATCTTAATTAAACCATTTGACAATCAATTCATGGGATCCATTCAAGAATCAAAAGAATAAAACATGTCTTCAATTGTGTAAACAAAAATACCAATTCAGATCATTAAGTGAAAGAAGTTCGTATTCACAAAATTCTAGCCTAAAGCGCGGATCAAATATACAAATATACATGTTAAAATAGAACTACAATGATGAACAAGTAAAGAGATAGGGTTTAAGAATGCTCAATCAATGTCCCGATTAGTCACCACCATCTCCTAACCTTCAATTCAACTTCACTGGTAATTTGATCCTTAGAATGTATACTAAATAGCCTTTTCACTCTTACACACAATCCTAGAGTGTTTCTCCTAGTTTTCTATGTTTTATCTCGCCTTCCCCATCACTCCCTTCTGTATTTTATGCCTAAAATTTATACAAAAGCTTCCCATCACTTAATGAGTCTGGAAAATCGCTCATGTCGAGCAGTTGGTTGTTCCACGATTTTTCTATGACTATTAGAGCCAACTTTGACATAGTCAGGCACATCGCTCTACCGAGCAGGTGTCCACTCAGGTGAAGCGAACCTACTACTGTACAAAGACATCTACACTTGGTCGAAAACTCGATTGAGCCAATATGTTCTTAGATCGAGCGAATCCTCTGGTATGATTTCAATGGATTGTATCAACCGAGTGAATTATCATTCTGCCTAAACAATTTCTCTGGAGGTTTTTAGCATCTGAGTTCATCATGCTCGACCGAGCGATTTTGGTGCTCGGGTCGAGCATTTTCGATGTGTTTTCCTTTGTTGTTCGGTTTATGTTGAATGTTCTCATGTTACTCCAAACTATGTTGCTTAGTCCCTATTAGCAAAATCAGAACATGACCTAAACAAAGCATAAACAAAAACTTAAACAATCCAAAATTAAGTAGAAACACATAGTAAATTATAGAGGGAAAATGGTGTGGTCATAAATTTAATCCATGTTTCTTTTTTATGTCCTCTATCATGGACATGTACCCGAATCGAACAACGTGTTGAAGACATGATTTTCAGCTAACAATGTTCTTACCAACTTTAAACACAAACCTTTTACGGATATGTGCTTGTCCAAATTATATGCATAATTTCAATCTCATTATCTCATAACCTTGACATCAAATTCTCTTGTGGACATTGATCTCAAATCGAGTGTACTTTGATCTAAGGAGTCACTTCAGTACTAACTAGTGTTCCTTACCACATCTTCCTATGAATCTACTGAATAAACCAATATTGTAAGCCAGATTGGGTCTCCTATTAACCATGGTATATATAACGCTTCCCAACACCTTGGCAAATGATTTACTAAATGGGAAAATACTCATAAAACTTATTACTTTAAAATGTGAATAACCTTTGGCGATCAATTGTGCTTTGAGATGATGTCCCTTTACTCTTATAAACCCACTTGTTGCCAATAAATCTCTATTCTCATGCCTATTCATAAGTTTCCATGTATTGGTCTTAAATAAAGAAACCATTCTTCTTCGATGACTTTCTTTCAGCTTAGCTAATGTATTGATCTTGTCTATTTTGTTAATCAAACTCAAGATCTGAAGCAACATTTAGAGCAAATGCAACATCCTTCTCTTCTTTATCATACCTCCTTCGAGGTACAATTACCCTTCTCGTCCAATCTTTTTCCATGTGGTAATCCTTTACATTTGTAGTTTTTTAGTCTTCAATTTCAAACTCCATGTATTTTGATTTACTTGGGGCATTATTTCCTTTACTAAAGGCTCCACCTTCTGTTTTGATTCTGAATTCTTAGATTCTTGTCTTACTATTACACCTTGTATTATGACGTTGTTTGTTGACTTTCACTTGTTTATCCTTGTTTGATACCATGCCCTTATAGAGCTTGTCTTCCTCGAATATAATGTGTTGACTTACCACATATTTCATATTTTAGTAACCAAACTCTATATGATATAATTCCATTAGGATTCCCCTAGAAAAATACATTTCTTTGTTCCAGGTTTGAATTTCCTTGGTAAGAATATATACACAGATTAGTCATCCAAATCTTCTAAGGTAATCAAAATTGGGAATATAGCATAAAAAATATCAAACTATTTTATTTTAACCTATAAAACATGAATTATTATCTTTAACCTAAAAAAACTCAAACTTAATTTTTTTGCCTTAAAAACACTAACTTTAGAAATATAGTGTAGAAAATACCAAACTTTTTAATTTTTGCCTATAAAATAAAAATTATTACTTTGAACATAAAATTTTAAATTTTTATATTTTGTTTAAAAAAACATAAACTTATCAAATTAATCATATCCATACACAAAAAAAGACACTAAATCATATATTAACTCTTTGAACTTTTTTAAGTGTTGTCTAAAAAACAAAAATTTATCAAATTAATCATATCCTAAAGTTAGTGTTTTTAAGGTAAAATAATATAAGTTGGGAATTTTTTAGGTTGAAAAAAATAATTCATGTTTTATAGGTTAAAATAAAATAGTTGGATATTTTTTATGCTATATTCCCATCAAAATTTAGATCCTATATTTTCAAACTTCTTTAGATATCTTGAAATTAAGAGTATTGGAAGGTGATCTATTAATAACATGTATAGCAGTGGACACTATCTCACCTTAGAAACACTTCTTGAGTTCTATTTCTTTAAGTAAGCACCTAACTTTATGTGAGTCATGCGTTCAGTTACTTTATTTTGTTATGACGTATACACATATGTCTAATGTCTATATATTTCATGCTCTTGGAAAAAAGTTTCAAATTGTAAGTCGCATTATTCTAGACCATTGTCGATTCAAAGATACTTCATTGAATTTTTTGTTCTTGTCTTAACTTAGTTCTTCTATTACTTTAACCAATGTAATGCCTCATTTTTGTTCTAAGGAAGTATATCTACATCTTCTTTCGGTAGTAATCTATTTCTTTGAAGAAGTTTTGAACATTTGCTAGAGATGGATGTATTGAAATCGAGCCCTAAATATTTGAGTGAACATATTCTACCACTTTAGAAGTTGTATTTTTTTTAAAGCTCAATATGTGAGCTTCTCAATCACACAATATTCGCAAAAGTCTAATGAGTTAACGTGTTCTTTGTTAAGAACATATTTCTTAAGTGGAATGTCCATTCCTTTTTGCACTCATGTGAGCTAGCCTCATGTGCCACATGAGTTTTTGGACCTTTTGCTTTAACACTCTGATTAATTTGAACAATTGTCTCTTCATCTAGGACATACACCCCTCTTCTAAGATATACTTTTCATTACTATTATACACATTCACTGTACCATTTTAAGATTTGTAGTTGTATCCTTCCTGATCCAAAGCAACCGGAGATATCAAAGTTCTTTTCAGTTCTAGTATGAGCTTTACATATCTGAACTATTTAACACGTTCATTACAATTTTGATTGTTTCCCATCAACATTTCGTATTCCTTGACTTTTACCAATTCATTAATCTATTTTCTCTTTGGTGACATATGAAATGTACACTTTGAGTTAAATATCTATTGATTATGTGGATCTTGATTTAAGATGATTAATACTTCAATATCATATAATGATATCCATAATTGCAACAACTACACTTGAATTAGATCGTGACATCTCCACTAGTTTCTTCCTAGCTTTGCAGTCCTTGAAGTGCCCTAACTTTCCACATAACCCACAACATGAGTCACTTTTTTCCTTTGATTTAAAAAGAAAATTTTCCTTTTTATTCCTTGAAGTGCTCTTCTTTGATCTTACACGAAACTACCAATTGTTCCCATCATTCCTTTTGGTTCTTGCTTTGGACTAACAGTTCCAAGTTGTTGTTGTAACTTCCTCTCATTATCAAAGTTTGTGAGTATTTCAAGACTTGTTTGATTCGCTCATATGGAGGTGTAAGGGAGTTCAATAGGTAAACTAGTTGATATTCATAATCTACCTTAACATGTACATTTTGAATATTAGAAAATATATTAGTTGTGAACACATCAAGATTCTCTTCAATACATTTACTTTTATCCATCTTTAAAATCTTGAAATCCGTTGCATCAAATACATCTTATTTGATTGTTCTAAATAAGTTCCATATACCAAAGGTTGTTTTTCATGAATCACTTTCCTAAGAATCTTATTAGAAAGACACAACACAATTAGGTTTCTTGCTCTGCTACTTCGCTCCATCCTTGCTTATAAAATTAGCATATTGATTCCTTTTTATGGTTCTTAAATTTTGATCCCATAGTGTGAATTGAAGCTACTCCAGGTGTTTCTATTGTCTTTTCCCTAAGATGGCTGTTTCAATAGCTATCTTTCCTAAAGTTTATGTTTTGTACTTGAACCTGAACTAGGGTTATTTATTAGGAAACGGAAGCGAGTTTTGCAATCCAAATTGAGATCTAATATGTTTTACAATTCGGCTTTAAGGAATGGTTTTTTTTTTCTAAAATTACATATTTTTTCAAAAAGTACACAACGAAGGGATTGATGCACTAACCTTTAGTGACGCGACGTGACGTGTAGGATACATTGCCGATAATGTGAAGCCTCCATGAGTGGTCCACACCGAGATTGAATTCATCGTTAACAATTGACGCGGTCAGAATCCTAAAAGAATTCTAATTCTCTTTTATTTTCTCTTATTTTTATTTCTGTATTAATTTTTTCTTATTTTTTATTCTTTTAAATAATGGCTAATATATATATATATATGTCTTAATCTTGATGACCAATATGCAATTAATTAAACAGGTAATTATCCATCTAAAGACCTTGTATTAATCATTAATTGCATTTAGAAACATATACTTTCAACACCCGATTCATCCCTTATTTCTCGTTTAGTAGGTCATCCTTTGTGCATAAAAACAAAATTATTTCCAAGCCAATTTCGACCTTTTTCTTTCCAAAAAAAATCTTATTTTCCATTAAAATTTTCGACATTATGCTTAAACATGTAAGTTTCTATCTTGACACTCACAAGTCAAATGTTGAATTTTTTATTGCATCAAAATATCTCTAACAAAAGACAAATCTTTCAATTCATAATTCAATATTAAATAAATAAATAAAAGATTTTGAATAAGATATTTTATTATGAATAAATTGGGTTTATATATTCCAAGATTAAGTAATAATTTTGACCTAATTACTAAGGTAAGTTACAATTATATCATTTTCTAATATCCTTTTACATTCCACGCAAGATGGATCACCTTGGGTGAGTCCTATCTTGACACATAATGAATAAAATGATGTTTGAGGTAGGAATTTCATAACTAGGTAAACAAGTTGAACAACAGAAGCAATATGATTGACGCAAAGGGAATCGGTTACGTGATTTTTAGAGACATACAATATTTTCACGATAAATTACTTATGTAGAATAAAATGCTTCACCAAGTTAACTTAATATGTTACAAACCCACCATACTTCTGCAGAAGTTATAGAATAAAGTGATTCTCTGCCTCCGTGGAAGAGTGAAAAAAGTCTTTTTTTACTTTTTCGAAGACCATGAAATCAGATGGGCCCAAGGTACACAATGTATATACTCGTTGAAGGAAAACCATAATTACATCCCCAACAAATAACACCAAAGGCATGAAGTGTGACCAGATTGGTTGCGAAAAGTATATTCCACCATATCTTGTTTATCTAATGTATTGCAATTCACTTTGTGGTTTGCCAATGTTCAGATTTCGGAGCATGCATAAATTAAGAGATATTTTTCACTGTACAATTGATATATAGTCGGGAAAATATAAATATTGAACGCTTCCAATAATCGTGTGGTATTATGTAGGATTATCACAAAGCTCTCTAGTGAACAAAGGTAGGTAGAAAATGCCATAGGAGCAGAGATCGGTTCAGTAGAATTTTTTCACGATAAAAAAGATCTTGAATATACTTGCGTTGGACGGAAAGGAGACAATTGGAGGTTCACTCGCCCAATACCTATAAAATAGTAGAGATCCTTAAGGCCCTTCAGTGAAAACCTCACTACTATAAAGGGAATCAGGTTATGAACATGCAAATTTAAACTACCAAAGATAATGAAAACATCAACATATATGAGGACAAATAACCAATGAAGTATATAATGGAGGATGAA
Organism: Gynandropsis gynandra; assembly: GCA_036759665.1. Classification (NCBI taxonomy): domain Eukaryota; kingdom Viridiplantae; phylum Streptophyta; class Magnoliopsida; order Brassicales; family Cleomaceae; genus Gynandropsis; species Gynandropsis gynandra. The sequence goes on from CM071863.1 coordinate 47,981,110, forward strand.
TAAAAACGCATCAACAAGTGAGATGACAAATATCTGGAACTTAAGAAACCAACTTATCTTAGAATACTACACTCTTGATGCTTTCTTGAGATCATGGATAGATTTTCTTAAGTTTGCATACCATATTAGGGTTCTCTTTATCATAAAATCTTGGTGGTGGCGACATGAACACTTAATAAAAATCCATTGTAAAGAACCATTGTTAACATCTAGTTGCTTTAGAGGCCAACCATATGAAACTTCAAGGCTCAGAACAAGGCAAATCATAGTAGTCCAAACCACTGGACTAAAAGTGATATACGCTCGGGTTAAGCGGCTCAGGACGTGTATTCGGTGAACCGAAATCCTCGTTTATCAAGCGAGGTTTCCTTGAGTTGGATGGAATGATCGACACCACAAGAGGGGCGGAAGCCTCTTGATACAGTCTAAAACGCACTTCAAAGGTTCCCGGAACGAATTGAAGGCAAAGACGTTTTCCGGAAACGTTCTTAGAATAAAAGTAAAATTCTCTCAAACTTTATTCACTCCAAAATCCAAGCTCATTACAAAAGAAGGTTGAGATTGCTTTTATAGGCAAGTCTCAAGCCTTAGAAGAAGCCAAAATACATGAAATGATGGCCCTAATGCCCCTATTGGCCGAAAATAGTCTGAAAATGGAAAAAATGGGTCAAAAACTTGCTGGAATGGGATGGAGAAGATGGTCGCGACCCGGCCAACGGCCACGGATGAGTGGTCTTCACGGACGAGAGCCTTCCATGCGTCCTTCAAAATCTCGGCCGCCTTGGTCCTTAAGCTCTGAGCCCGGCCCCTTGTGATTAGACCGTGAGAGGACTCCACTTCTTCGATGCCTCGGGTCGCCTCCTCGCTTGCATGTCCGGTCCTCGGGTCGCGTCCGATGTCATCATCATTCCCTCCCCCTTGTGAGTGTTCCATCTGTGGAATGCTATCATCTGCATCGAAAGGAGATAAGTCAGCAACGTTAAATGTTGTTGACACGTTATACTCACCGGGTAGCTCGAGGCGGTACGCGTTGTCATTGATCCGTTCAATGACACAAAATGGCCCATCCCCTCTTGGTGCAACCTTGCTTGGCAGGGCCGAGAGATTCCAAGGGAGTTATGGGATTGAACCCATAGACGACTTCGAATGGGGAGTGCTTGGTAGCAGAATGTTGCGTCCTGTTGTAAGCGAATTCTGCGTGGGGCAGATACTCGAGCCACTTCTTCGGGTACTTTCCGATGAGTGACCGTAGAAGTGCTGCCAAGGTGCGGTTGACCACCTCGGTCTGACCATCCGTCTGCGGGTGGCATGTTGTGGAGAACAACAGCTTGGTCCCTAGTTTC
>CM071863.1:47982601-48000144 GCA_036759665.1 Gynandropsis gynandra
GGTATAAAATGCGCCATCTTCGAAAACCTGTCCACGACAACAAAAACAGAATCTTTGTTTCGGATCTTCGGGAGTCCGAGAACAAAGTCCATCGATAAGTCAGTCCACGAATGAGTTGGGATTGGTAGAGGAAGATACAAACCGTGGGGCTGACTACGGGACTTGGCTTGGTGGCACGTGATACATCGTGCACAAAGCCGTTGCACGTCCCTTTTGAGGTGCGGCCAGAAGAAATGCTCCTTGACTGTGGCCAAGGTCTTCTCTACGCCAAAGTGCCCCGTAAGAGCCCCTCCGTGGGCTTCTTGTAGGATCAGCTCCCTCATCGAGCTCTGTGGGATGCAGAGCCTCCTGTTGTGGAAAAGGTATCCTCCGTGTACGTAGAATGGTTCGTGGGCTCCTTCCTTGCTCATTCAGAACACCTCGCCGAGTTCCGGATCTTGGTTGTAGAGTTCCTTGATGTGCTCGAACCCTAAGTTCCTCGCCCCCATTGTGGTGATTAGAACATGCCTCCGTGACAAAGCATCGGCCACCATGTTCTCGTTGCCTTTCTTGTACTTGATGATGTATGGGAAGGTCTCGATGAACTCCATCCACTTCCCATGCCGTCGCTTGAGCTTGTCTTCACCCCTGAGGTGCTTCAGGATCTCATGGTCCGTATGTATGATGAACTCCTTCGCCAGAAGGTAATGTTGCCATGTCTGTAGGGCCCGAACAAGGGCATAAAGCTCCTTGTCATATGTCGGATAGTTGAGCGTGGCTCCACTTAGCTTCTCGCTGAAGTAGGCCACGGGTCGCCGTTCTTGAACGAGAACGGCTCCATTCCCGATCCCTGAAGCGTCGCACTCTACTTCGAACATTTTGTCGAAGTTTGGCAAGGCAAGGACCGGGGCGATGGTCAAGCTTGTCTTAAGCGTCTCGAATGCTTGGGCTTGCTCTTCTCCCCACTCGAACACTTTGTCCTTCTTGATAACCGCAGTGAGAGGTCGAGAAGAATTAACAGCGGCAGCGAGGGCATTTCACGTTTAAACAGTTCTTCACGAACCGCCGATAGAAACTTGCCAGCCCGTGGAAGCTCCGTACATGAGCGGCGATTGTCGGTGTTGGCCACTCTCGTATGGCCTGGATTTTGCTCTCGTCCACCTGCAGTCCCTGCGCACTTACCACGAATCCGAGGAACACAATCTCCTTAGTGGCAAAGGAGCACTTCTTCATGTTGGCATAGAGTTGTTCCTTCCGAAGGGTCTCTAGTACCATCTCCAGGTGCTCGCGGTGCTGGCTAAGGTCCCGACTATACACGAGTATGTCATCGAAGTAGACAACCACGAATTGCCCGATGTATGCCCGCATCACGTGGTTCATCGGCCTCATGAATGTGCTTGGGGCGTTGGATAGGCCGAATGGCATAACGAGCCACTCGTACAGTCCCTTCTTCGTCTTGAAGGCCGTCTTCCATTCGTCGCCCTCTCTCATGCGAACTTGATGGTATCCGCTCTTCATATCGATCTTCGAGAATATTGTGGCCCCACTTAGCTCATCCAGCATGTCATCAAGCCGTGGGATCGGGTGCCGATACTTGATCGTGATGTTGCTGATTGCCCGTCAATCAACGAACATCCTCCATGTCCCGTCCTTCTTTGGCACTAAGAGCACGGGTACTGCGCATGGACTTAGGCTTTCCCGGATGTAGCCTTTGTCCATCAACTCTTGAACTTGTCGTTGGAGCTCTTTGGTCTCCTCCGGGTTCATGCGGTAGGCTGGTCTGTTCGGTAGTGGCGATCTCGGAATAAGGTCGATCTGATGCTCGATGCCCCGTAGCGGTGGAAGCCCAGCCGGAACTTCCTCTGGAAACAAGTCTTGATACTTGTTCAGGATGCTGGCGACTTCCTGCGGGTGCTCCGCTGTTTCCTGGCTTACTAAGACATCTTTATAAACCATTAGTAAAACAGGGCTTTGATTGCTCAAAGCCTTAGGTACTACGCTAGCCTTGACATAAAAATTTGGTTTAGGCTTATCGTTACGACTCAGTTTTAATTGCATCTCATAAACCTGAGCTGGACTAAGGGGCGCTAGCGTTACCTTCCAGTTGTTCATGACAAACGAGTAGAGGTTCGTCTTCCCGTCATGCGTTACCTCGCAGTCATACTGCCACGGCCTTCCCAGTAAGATGTGCCCTACTTGCATGGGCACGACATCGCAAAGTACTCCGTCCTTGTATTTGCCGATGCTGAAGGGAACCTTCACTTGCTCTTTCACCTTGAGCTCCCCTTTGTCGTTCAGCCACTGTAACTTGTACGGATGTGGGTGCTTCGTTGTCTCCAAGCCAAGCTTCCGTACCATATATTCGCTGGCAACGTTAGTACAAGACCCGCTATCGATAAGGATTCCACATACCTTATCCCTTACGAGACACTTCGTGTGGAAGATTGTCTCTCTTTGTGCCGTCTCGGGTGGTCCGGCCATCGTACTTAGGACGCGTCGAGTCACCAACAGCTCCCCGCTCTCTGGGTACTCGATCTCACTGTCCCGTTTGCCTTCATTCGCAGACTCGTAACCTCCACGGTTAGTGGCCGTCATGACCCGTGGGTTAGGGCAGTCTCTCGCCATGTGTCCTATTCCCTTGCACCTGAAACACACGAGTTCGCGAGTACGGGCTGGTTAGTATGGTTTGGTCTGTTACCTTCCTCTTTGGCACCCCTCGACGTTTCGGGTGCTTTTCCCTTGGAACGTTCATCTCCCCTTGGTCTTTCCGGCAACCTTGGGTGTTGTTAGCTTGGCCTCATGGGTTGCATTCTCCCGCGGTTGTGATTTGCTTTCGACGGATCTGTTGCTCTATCTGAATGGCCAAGTGTAGGATATCATGCAAGTCGTGGTAGTGCTGCCTCTCTACCTTCCTTGCTATCCTTTCGTTTAGCCCGTCCAGAAATTGAGCCATTATCGTCTCCTCATCTTCGTCTAGCTCCAGCCTATTCCGAAGATGCTCAAATCGTCGAAGTATTCTTCGACTGTTTTGCCTCCTTGGGTTAGCTTCCTATACTTCCGTTGAAGCTCCCGGTGGAAGTGAGGAGGCACATATCTCTTCCGCATGAGGGCCTTCATTTCCCCCCATGACGAGACTGTTACGACTCGTGTTCGCCGCCTACTACTCTCCTCGCGATCCCACCAAGTGAGCGCGCCTTCCGTGAGCTGGGCTGCGGCATACTGCACTTCTTTACGTTCCGTAAAGGTGTAGCATTCAAAGATGTTGTCCATCCACCTCTCCCAATCGAGGTAAGCTTCTGGATCAACGCGGCCTGAAAAGGTGGGTGGTTTAAGTATTAAACCGTTACCATCCTAGTTTTGCCGCTGTCTTCAGGGCGGCTCCTCATCCGAAGATTCGTCTTCACGGATGATGGGCCGTCGCCTTCTGGGTTTCTCCTCTTCCGAAGCTTCATCATCCCGGATGATGGGTCGTCGCCTTGCTCGTCTTGGTAACTCTTCTTCCTCATCTTCCGAGTCATTCCGACGCTCACGTCGTCTTTGTCGAGGAGCTGGGCGATCATCTTGATCCGCACGGTTCTCACGAACCACTGCTGCTTCCGGCATTTGTTGCCTTCTTTCACTTTCAAGGCGATTCATCCTTGTCTCCATTCTTCGGAGCATTTGCATGATCGCATCGAGTTGGTTGTTTTGTGCTGAGTTTTCACCTCTTTCGGCCATCCTTTATCAAAGAAGAACGATTAGTTTTAAAACAAATTATAAAGGGGTGGAAGCGTACCTTTGGTCCTTGAACCGGGCTCTGATACCAAAAACTGATACACGCTCGGGTTAAGCGGCTCAGGACGTGTATTCGGTGAACCGAAATCCTCGTTTGTCAAGCGAGGTTTCCTTGAGTTGGATGGAATGATCGACACCACAAGAGGGGCGGAAGCCTCTTGATACAGTCTAAAACGCACTTCAAAGGTTCCCGGAACGAATTGAAGGCAAAGACGTTTCTCGAAAACGTTCTTAGAATAAAAGTAAAATTCTCTCAAGCTTTATTCACTCCAAAATCCAAGCTCATTACAAAAGAAGGTTGAGATTGCTTTTATAGGCAAGTCTCAAGCCTTAGAAGAAGCCAAAAATACATGAAATGATGGCCTTAATGCCCCTATTGGCCGAAAATAGTCTGAAAATGGAAAAAATGGGCCAAAAACTTGCTGGAATGGGCAAATGACGTCATCAGACCGTTGGGGCGCGGGGTGACGTCATGTTACCGTTTGGAGGCGCGGGGTGACGTCATGTTACCGTTAGAACGCGTTGGAGCGTCCCGTGACGTCATGTGACCATTGCGATACGTGGAAGTGACGTCATCAGGTCGTCTGGGCCGTTTGGGCGTCCTAGGCGCTCGGGCTAACGGAGAAGATGGTCGCGACCCGGCCAACGGCCACGGATGAGTGGTCTTCACGGACGAGAGCCTCCCATGCGTCCTTCACAATCTCGGCCGCCTTGGTCCTTAAGCTCCAAGCCCGGCCCCTCGTGATTAGACCGTGAGAGGACTCCACTTCTTCGGTGCCTCGGGTCGCCTCCTCGCTTGCATGTCCGGTCCTCGGGTCGCATCCGATGTCCTCATCAAAAAGTGTTAAGAAAATTCACATTAAAATGCCGATGAAATCCCTTAGAAAACAAGTGAGCTTTGAACTTGTCAACCGAGCCATCAAGATTCTTTTTTTATGCGAAAACACATTTATAACCAACAATATTCTATACTCCTTTGATGGTACAAGTTCTCATGTTTGATTGTATATAAAAGCGTCAAACTCATCACTCATTACATGACACCAGTGAGGATGCTTGAGTGCCTCGGTGACCATAGATGGTCCAATATCTTGCAAAACACAAGATGCATTATAGGAAAACTTTGAATAGATTTTGATATGTTGTTCTTGGACCTCGTTTGGATCGGATGAACATTGGTTGATGGTGAGGAGGTACTAGCAGGTGATGGTTGTGTCCCTGTGATGCATAGGTTGTGAAGGTGAAAGATCATGACGGGGGACGATTAGGCACTGTGAGGTGTGGAGAATGGACAAAAAGAGATATGGTCGGTGGTGTGTAGGAAAATACCTATGTATATCGGAGAACGTGACGCAAAATGAAGATGTGATTCGTAATGGGATCTAGACATAGATAACCAGTTTGAGATAAGGAATAATCTGTAAAAATACAAGGGAAGGACCAAGTATCGAGTTTATGGAATATGGTGTAACTATGGATAGCATAGACAACCAAATACTTGAAATTTTCTATATTTAGGAGTAGGTTAAGATAAGAGTTTATAAGGTTACAAAAGGCATTAATGAGGTAAACGGGGGTAGAGAATTCGAAGAACCAAAGGTGAGTCAGGATGGATGCTTGGGAAAGAAGGGATATGTCGGATTCTACGACATGACAATGTCGTTTAAAGATATCGTTATGATAGGGTGTATGTGTAGGTGTGGTAAGGTGATATATCCCATTGTCAATGTAGAGAGTGGTAATTTTGTTATAAAATTGGATTGTGACAAGGTCTTTGAAACAAGTAAAGATAGACATGAAATTTTTGTTTCACTATATATAGCTATGTGTAGCGAGCAAAATGATCAACAAATATAAACATAGTATTTGAAATCAACTAAATAAACTATAATAGAAGCACAAACATCGGAAAAAATAATTTCGAATGAACGAGAAGATGTAATGGTAGAATCGAAAAGTGGAAGCATATGAATTTTATTGATTGTACTGGCTTTGCATCATAAAAATAAATCAGTTTGGGACAAAGATAATAAAAACTTGGAAATATATGATTAAAAGTAGAAATGATGGGATGAAATATACGTGAGTACCTCTCGGACAAAGTGTATTAGACGTGGAATAACTGGACATGGGAGACGCATGGATAGGAGACATTTTGGGTGCATGAATCAGCCCATAGGCACCATCATTAGCTACTCCTCATGTTAATATTTTCTCGTGCTTTGCTTAGATCATTTATTCGAAAGTCAATAGGAAAATATTGACCCAACATATCATTACTATTGCAAAGATTATACACCGAGACAAGATTTTTCATTTCCTTAGGCATACAAAGAACATCATCAACACATAAAGAGGTGTTTGATGTAGCTATGAAGGTGGAACCTATGTGCATGATAGTGAAAAAATAAGTTGTTGATGTTAGATGTAATATAATATGTTGCACCACTATCAAAGAGCCTTGTCTCGGGAACATCAGAAAAGATCATTAGTTTGTGAGAGGTTTTCCCGATTGCAGCATCGGACGCCACAAAAAAGATGTTTAAGAGTGACCAACCGAGTAAGAGGCTAGCTAAAATTATGGAGATTGTTTTCCAGTGTGACCAAACATTTCACATGTTTGACACTTCATTGATATCCAAGGTGGCAGTGAAGTAGGAGTCTTGAGTCGATGGAATGGATCCACCACCATGGTGAGTGCAAGACCCGTGTTGTTGTGAATTCATAACCCCTTACTGTTTCATGTTGTTGTTTACTTGTGCAAACATAAAGAAAATAAAGAAACTGAATTTAAGTGTAGAACTTAGTAGGTGTTTGTGGTTTTTTAGTGATGTTTTGGATGTGAAAGAAAAAATTTGTGAAATTAGGGTTCTTATGAGTGTGATCAGATACACACACTTTAAAACCCCTTTCTTCATACAATAATCAAAATACAGGTCATTTTCACTCCATGCCCAATCTTGAGATACAATAGCATAGTTTGACCTCAAAATGCAACCTAGATAATGTCCAAAATTATACATAGTCGTTCTATAAAAACAAGAAAATGTCTTCTGATTTTGTTGAACTTTGCAGGTGGACTAGGCTTCAGACTAGGGCATCAGAACTGGGCTTCGTTTTGAGCTTCATCTTGGGCTCCTTCCGCGGGCTTCCCCATGGGCTTCGCTCCTAGCTTCTGGGCCTCAGCTTCAATGTTGGCCCATGACAATTTCTTTTCACGATTGGGGTCAGGTGCAATTAGGGCATTTTCTTCTTCAACACCAATCCTCAATCCTCTCCTCTAACGATTGCCATATTCTCGTCTGAGCCGGTCATTGATCATCTCGTTTTCATACGTATTTCTTTTCACGATTTTAGAGATGTTTATAATATAGATGTGATGCTTTGCGTATGATTCCGTATCCGTTTTACTTGTTTTCGTGTTTTCATGTTCCTATAGGTTTTTACGCGTATTCGGTTCATTTCGGAGCTAAAGGACGTGCACGAGACAAAGTACCAACATCGAGGATCATCATGGGACCAACGGGACGAGAATCGGCAAGGAATAACCACTACTCGCGCGGGTAACTCCCTAGCTCGAGTGGGCATTTGTTACGGTGATTTTGTCCAGCGAATTGAGCACGAGTCGGGCAAGAAATACCACGCCCGGGGCCTCAGCCCGAGCGGGCATCACCTCAGCCCGATCGGGCATCACCTCAGCCCAACCGGGGCACCTTCCAGCCCTAGCGGGCTGTCTCACTCTCCATCGCGTTTTTGCACGATCTTCCGCGCCGTACCCGAGTGGGTCACTTACCCAATCCGCGCGGCGAGTCCGTCACCTGCAACTCCAAATAAGTTAATTTGTCTTATAAAAAAAGGGAGTTTGTTGGGGACCTATACAATAAGGAAAACAACTTTAGAGAAGAGGAATAAGTGATATTTCGGTACAGAAAGTAATGGAAACGTCACCCAACTTATTCAAGAATGGAGACTCATAAAAAGACAACAATCGGTGGCTGCTGCAACATAAGGAAGAATTGAACGGCCGAAAGGGAAAGAAGGGAGAAAAGGAAAGAAAAGGAGGAGGAAAGAAGAAGAGAGGAGTGGGAGGTCGATCTCATTCACTCAGTTTTCAGTTCTGGATCGAGGAGAGAGAGTAGAGAGAGAGAAGGAGGTTCTTGCGAATGAGATTTATAAGGAGCATTGGAGATCAACCCAAGACTTCGATTTCGTTTGGTTTTCATGTTCCTTAGACCTTCTATTTTGTTTATGATTGTTTACGAACGCATGAGCGAGTAGTTTGTTTGTTCTAGGAGAAGGGATTAGTCCATGGCTATCCGGAAACCATTTTTCATTTATCTTTGAATGAATGTTCTCGTTTTCGTTTATCTATTCTTTATCTGAGTGCTTGAATGACTTGTATTTATGAAGGCCGAGTAGATGCATGTGTTAGGGATTAGGAGAAGGACCGAAAGGAGAATTCTAATCCTAGAAGATCAGGTTTAGAACAACCAAGGTTAGGCCACGAAAGTAGGGTAGCAGCGGTTGAGGGTAAAACGTATGAATCACAGATCTTATGGGTTTAGTTCAAGGTGTCAGCCACGAAAGTGGGGATAAATTGACTAGATCACGTGTCTATGCCTTGAGAGAGGGTAGATATCATATTAGGATCGTTTGCCTTAGATAACTTGACTAGGATTGCATGATAGATAGGTTGATTGTTGGTTTCGGTGGTCTTATGGTGAAACCGGTTTCTTGGAACGTTTGTCTCATTCTTAAGAACTAATTTTTTTATTTGATTTTAGTATTTCATTCTTAAAACCATATTTCGTTCGTTAGCAAGTTTGATTTATAGTTTGAGTTTAGGTTGCGTTGCGTAGTCTCTGTGGGATCGACACCTGAAGTACTACACACGTGTCGTGCACTTGCGGGTAGTTTAGGTTATTTGTTTAACTTTGATAACGCATCAAGTTTTTGGCGCTGTTGCCGGGGACTATTGTCAACACGTCTTAGATTCGAACCTAGAGTCTTTTTTGTTTGTTTCTGTTTTTGTTTTCTTTTCTTTCGTTATTTCTACCTAAATCGTTCCTTATTTGTCCTTCGCAGAGCCGTCAAATCAACGAGCGATGGATAATCAGCACGGTCATGGACAACCTCAATTACCTATCGGTAATTTGGGGAATATGCAGCAACAGTAACTCGTGCCTCTACCGCGAGAACCACAGGCTCCTCCGTCACGTCGACTCGGAGATTACATGGTGCCGAACATGAACAACGCGTAAACAGCCATAAGGATGCCTGCTGTTGCTAGGGAACAGTTTGAGATTAAGCCGGCGATGATCAACATGCTTTATCAGAAGCAATTCATGAGAGGAAATCACGAGGATCCCCATCAACACCTCAGAGACTTCCTTGAGCTTTCCGGTACATTCAAGATACACGGAGTCTCGGAGGATGCGATTTTACTGCGTCTCTTCCCCTTCTCAATTGGGGGACGAGCGAAAACTTGGTTGCAATCACTTCCCGCTGGTTCAATCATGACTTGGGACCAGCTCTGCACATTGTTCTTATCCCGCTTCTTTCCTCCGAGCATGACGATTCAGATGAGGGGAGAAATCACAACGGTTAGATGCAGAGATGGAGAAACTTTGTTTGAAGCTTGGGGCAGATTTAAGGATCTTCTACAGATGTGTCCACATCATGATCTTGAGCAATGGTACGTTATCCAAACCTTTTACAACAGAATTTCAGATGAACACCGAACGACATTGGATAACGCTGCTAGAGGGTCGGTTATTCTGAGTGTGGTGGAGGAGGCATACGAGCTGATCGATAACCTTGCCATGAACCACACCATGTGGTCAACACCGAAAGGTATGCCTAACAGCACTCGTCGCCTATACGAGCCGAATCAGAGCAGAGCAACGGGTAATACAGCGAACGCCATGTACTGCGTGAATTGTGGAGATACAAAACACGTGGCTTATAATGCACACTGTAAGAGAATGTGGAATACATGAATTATGCTCAGCAGCAAGGAAACAATCAATTCGGGAATACCTACAACCTAAATTGGAGGAATCACCCGAACTTGTCATACCGAACGACTCAACCGATGAAGTATTCGGGATTTCAGCAATCACAACAGCCATACCAGCAAAATAATCAGCAATTCCAGCAAGCTCAGCAAGTTCCGCAAGCTCCTCAACCTCCTCAAGCCTCTTTGTCAAACCTTGAGGGAGTGTTGCTCGAATTTATCAAGCAGCAAAGGCAGCAACATTCAACTCAAACCCAATTCAATGCGGATGTGGGGACAGCGATCAACGAGCTCAAAACTCAGATGGAATCCTTGAGCAATCAAGTGAAGAGTTTAGAGAACCCCGTAGCACAGCAAGCTGCATCATCCTCTCGGAATCCCGGACAGCTTCCAGGTAAACCTGAATTGAACCCGAGAGAGTGCGTGAACGCTGGACGAGTTATCAAAAGACACGTATGATCAAGTAAGTGTTTCCGATCCGCTTATGCAATGTCTAACACGAGTTTGGGATAATGCAAGATTTACGGACGAAGGAGCTGAGATGTACACAATATTCATGATTGCTATTGAAGCACTAGGAGACGCCTCATGTGAGGAGATACCACACGAAATGCACGCTGGTCTCGCAGTAGAGAAGATGTCCAAACTTGAGCCTGAGCCACCTCTGTCTTCTTTTCGGTATGAGTACGTTGATTGCGATAAAATATATCCTGCTGTTATGAATGCTAACTTGAGTGCAGATGAGATGAGAAAGTCACCCACTCGCGTAAAGAAACGTAGGAGAGTCAACTATTCAATATGTACGAACGGAACTTATACAGAAAACAGCCACGAATCTTCCATCGAAACTCAAAGGAGGCTGCACCCGCACTTGAAAGAGGTAATGGAAAAAGACGTCCTAAAACTTTTCGATACAGATACCATTTATCCAACCTCGGGCAGCAAACAAGTGAATCATGTGCATGATGTGCCAAAGAAAGAAGAAGTGACTAAGGAATGGCACGACAAAAAGACCCTACCTCATGACTTTCAGCCAGATGACTTAGTTCTACTCTTACATTCTCGTCCTAAGCTTTTCTCAGGCAACCTACGGTCTCGTTGGTCTGGTCCTTTTCAGGTACGAGAAGTCTTCACACATGGAAAAGTGGAACTATGGAGCGATTCGAGTGGCACATTCATAGCTAATGGAAAGCAGCTAAAGCTCTACCAAGTCGCTCAACCGATCGAAAGTTGAAACTCCATTTCCCTTTCCGATCCACTCGCTGCGCACGTATGAGGAATGGAGACGTCAAAGCTTAAACACGTTAAATAAGCGCTTTCTGGGAGACAACCCAGCTGTTTGTTTTTTTATTTTTCTTAGTTTTTAGTTTAAGACTCGGTTATTCGTTAAAAAAAACACAAAAACACAAAAACAAATACCACCACAAACGTGCTTCACTTGCCTTACCCTCCATCGGAGCTTCACGTCGAGGACACCGTTCAATTCAAGTCTGGGGCAGCAGCTCACGTTTGTCAGGTGATTTCGTTTCATTTTCTTTCATTTTCTCTTTGATTTTTTTTTAGTTTTTAGTTTGTTTTTGCTTTCTTGAGTCAGAGTCGTCCTAGGCACTTGTCTGGTGCCACGTTTTGAGATGAACCCCAAACCTAGGATGCTTAAGAAGTAGGCCTTTTCCGTGAGATTTTTCATGTTTGAGCTAGGTTTTCCCTAAGCGTTAGAGTTTATTCGTCGGCTGAAAAACAATAGGTCGTAATTCTTTGGGAATCCTAGTGTTGCTTGTGGGTGGTTTAGACGAGGTTGCTAGGCTAATTTATCGTTTATTCTCTCTATCCAGATTGTCATACTTCGTGTAGACGATGCTTTACTTATTTTTTATGAGGATTATTATATCGCATGAGATCGAGCTTATTTTCCATATTAAGAGCGCACACTAACACTCCTCTGTCGATAGAAATAATGCCTACAAGCATGATCTAAAATTGATATGAATGCTTCGACCTTGATACTCTTTTGATGGTTCGGGTATAAGTTGTGGGTTGGCGATCATCTTTCTACGTCCTAAGGGCATGGCACAATAAAACGCCGTCTACTCTGCTGCACTCTTGAACTAGATGCATGAGTATACCGTCATCGGTAGTCTGGGTCTAAGTAGAGGTTGGATCCCTTCAAATCCGACGTCTTAGAAGCCTAGTGTGTATGCAAAGAAAGAAAAAAAAGAGAAAAAGAAAAAAAAGAGAAAAAAAAATAGAAGACATAAAGCAAAAGGAAAGAAAAAGAAAGAAAGAAGCTCGAAAAAGAAACAAGTATCCTCGGTTGTTCTAGGTTTAGCATTGTCTGAAGTCTTGTTTGGTGGAGGGAGTTACGGTGGCTTGTCTAGTTTGCCTTCGATTTACTTTCTCGTGGATAGCCTTGGTGAACCTAGGATGAAGACTGAAAAACTTAATTAGGCCGAATTTGCTCTCGACGTGCTAGTTGATCGGTTAGGTTCGCCTTAGCGGTATTTCTAAGAAAAAGAGAAATTCTCGGATTTTCTATACACCACGTGTTCCACGTTTACGTTTTCTTAGGGACAAGCAAACATTCAAGTCTAGGGGATTTTGATCATCTCATTTTCATACGTATTTCTTGCACGATATTAGAGATGTTTATGGTATAGATGTGATACTTTACGTATGATTTCGTATCTGTTTTACTTGTTTTCGTGTTTTCATATTCTTACAGGTTTTTATGTGTATTCGGTTCATTTCGGAGCTAAAGCACGTGCACAAGACGAAGTACCAACATCGAGGATCATCACGGGACAAACGGAATGGGAATCGGCAAGGAATAGCCACTACCCGCGCGCAGAACTCCCTAGCCCGAGCGGGCATTTGTTATGGTGATTTTGTCCAGCAAATTGAGCACGAGTCGGGCAAGAAATACCACCCCCGGGGCCTCAGCCTGAGAGGGCATCACCTCAGCCCGACCCGGGCACCTTCCAGCCCGAGCGGGCTGCCTCATTCTCCATCGCGTTCTTGCGCGATCTTCCGCGCCGTACCCGAGCGGGTCACTTACCCAGCCCGCGCGGGTCGAGTCCGTCACCTGCAACTCCAAATAATTTAATTTGTCTTAAAACAAATGGGATTTTTTTGGGGACTTATACAATAAGGAAAACAACTTTAGAGAAGAGGAATAAGTGATATTTCGCTGGAGAAAGTAATGGAAACGTCACCCAACTTATTCAAGAATGGAAACTCATAAAAAGACAACAATCTGTGGCTGCTGCAACATAAGGAAGAACTGAAAGGCCGAAAGGGAAATCAGGGAGAAAAGGAAAGAAAAGGAGAAGGAAAGAAGAAGAGAGGAGTGGGAGGCCGAGCTCATTCACTCAGTTTTCAGTTCTGGATCGAGGAGAGAGAGTAGAGAGAAAGAGGAGGTTCTTGCGAAGGAGACTTACAAGAAGCATTGGAGATCAACCCCAAACCTCGGTTTCGTTTGGTTTTCATGTTCCTTAGACCTTCTATTTCGTTTATGAATGTTTACAGACGCATGAGCGAGTAGTTTGTTTGTTCTAGGAGAAGGGATTAGCTCATGGCTATCCCAGAACCACTTTTGATTTATCTTTGAATGCATCTTCCCGTTTTCGTTTATCTATTCTTTATCTGAGTGCTTGAATGACTTGTATTTACGAAGGACAAGTAGATGCATGTGTTAGGGATTAGGAGAAGGACCGAAAGGAGAATTCTAGTCCTAGAAGATCAGGATTAGAATAATCGAGGTTAGGACACGAAAGTAGGGTAGCAGCGGTTGAGGGTAAAACGGATGAATCACAGATCTTATGGGTTTAATTCAAGGTGTCAGCCATGAAAGTAGAGGATAACTTGACTAGATCACGTGTCTATGCCTTGAGAGAGGGTAGATATCATATTAGGACCGTCCGTCTTAGATAACTTGACTGGGATTGCATGATAGGTAGGTTGATTGTTGGTTTCGGTAGTCTTGTGGTGAAACCCGTTTCCTGGAATGTTTGTCTCATTCTTAAAACTAGTTTGTTTATTTGTTTTTAGTATTTCAATCTTAAAACCATATTTGGTTCATTAGCAACTTTGATTCGTAGTTTGAATTTAAGTTATGTTGCGTAGTCCCTGTGGGATCGACACCTGAAGTACTACACATGGGTCGTGCACTTGCGGGTAGTTTATGTTATTTGTTTAACTTTGATAACGCATCAGTCATCGCCTTCAATCTCCCTCTTAGTTGGCTTAGGCACACTCCGATGGTCTGTCGCAAGTCTTCAAACCGCCGCGTACCCAGGGGTTTCATTAGAACATCCGCGAGCTGATATTCCCCATGTACGAATCCCAAAACGATCTGTCCTTGAGCTTTTGCCTCCCTCACTATATGATATTTAATTTGGATGTTTTTGGTTTTCTTGTGTTGTACTGGGTTTTTTCCGATATCTATTTCAGACATGTTATCACAGTAAATCGATATACCCCCGTGCTTGTCGAACCCGAACTCCATGAATAGTCGCTTTAGCCATACCGAGTGATTAGTTGCACCGTATAGTGTTGTATATTCGGCTTCAACCATTGACTGGTCTATTGTTGTTTATTTCTATGTTTCCCACGAAAATATTGCGCTTCCTAGGGTAAAGCAGAAACTGGAATTGCTCCTAGAGTCGGTAGAACACCCTGCTAGGTATGAGTCTGAGTATCCAATTAATTCAGCCTCTTATGTATGCTTGAACATTAATCTGTAGTCTCGTGTATTGTTTATGTACCTCAGAACACGTTTAATCTCATGTATATTCTTTTCTGTTGGCTTTGAGTTGAACCGTGAGAGGGATGATATGGCGAAGGATATATTTGGTCGGGTGGCAGCTACATAGAGTAGGCATCCAACCATACTCCGGTAAGTAGTCTGCTCTCTAACTTCTTTTCCATCTTCGATGTTTTTCCCATGGAGAGTGAGTGGTGTACTCACTCCCTTTGAATGTTGCATCCCGTATTTCTTCAGAATAGTAATTGCATATTTGCATTGACTCATAAATATCCCCTCCTCTAGATAGGTCAGCTCAAAACCTAAGAAAAAACTCAAACTGCCCAGATTGCTCATTTTATATGTTTCACTCAGTTTGCATTTAATCTGCTCAATCATGTTGTCGTTGCTCCCTGTGATGATGATATCGCCCACATACAATCATACCACCAACATTGCATCCTCTAGCAATTTAATGCACATAGTTGCATCGCAGCTACTCCTCTTGCATCCCTTAGATATAAAGAATGTATCCATCTTACTGTACCATGCTCTAGGGGCCTGTTTAAGGTCGTAGAGAGCTTTGTGTAACTTGTACACTTTCTCTTCTTCACCTTTAGTCTCATACCCTTGAGGTTGTTCCACGTACAGATCCTCTGTTAATTAACCATTCAGAATGCTGACTTAACGTCCATTTGATGCAGGTTCCAATTCATCTGTGCTGCCACTGCGATCAAGGTTCTTATCGTGTCATTCTGAAATACCGGTGCGAAGGTCTCACCATATCTAGGCCGTAAGTTTGGGTAAACCCTCTTGCCACTAATCTGACCTTCAAATTCAATAATTTACCCTCTTCATAAGTTTTTACCTTGTACAACCATTTGACACTGATAACTTTGTGATTTTCAGGTTTGTCAACAAGAATCGAGGTCTGATTCTTGTTGATCATATCGATTTCTGCATCCATGGCTTCCCTCCAGCCTTGGATTCTCACTGCCTCCTCAAACTTGAAGGCTTCTCATAAGATAAGTAGCATGTCTCATGCTGTTCTACATCTTCTGTTTCTTGTTCCTCATCAATTTTATAAAGATCACTGACCCTTCTCATCCTATGTACAGGTCTGTCAGTACTCCCTCTGGTCCCTGTAGACCGCAATTGTGTGTCACTCAATCGAATTGGCACAGGCATGAATTGAGGCAAGTTTTCCCTTCGATCTGGTTGTTTTGGAGTATCTTGATTTTCATCAGTCTTTTGTGTTGGTGTAGTGGCAGTTAAGGGTCTAGGGTTTTGATTTCCATAGTGGTTTGAACTTGAATTCTCAAACTGTATATGTTTTCAATTTGAGAGTTCCAGTTCCAGCTTTTTCCTTCCTAAAAAATGATACCCCTTGCAACTTCTATCTTTTGGTTGTTTAGCATAAACACCCTGTACCATTTGCTTAGGCTACTGTAACCCGTAAAAATTCCCTTCTCAGGTCATCTAACTTTCTTCTCTTTTGTGCAGGAATCAATACATGTTAGATACAACCGAAAATTTTAAAGTGAGCCATCGACAGCTTGTGGCCACTCCACACCTCAAGAGGAGTCTTATCCATCAATGCCTTTGTAGGCATCCGATTCTGCAGGTAAGCTGCTATAAATACAGCTTCTGCCCAAAATTTATTCAGTAGTTGTTTATCCTTTATCATACTCCGTGCCATGTTTAACAACGTTTTGTTTCATCTTTCAGCCTTGTCGTTCTACTGTGGTCAGAAAGCTACTGTGAGCTCCCTCTGGATCCCCTTCTCCTCTAGCAGGTAAGTAAATTCTTGAGAACTAAACTCACTTCCCCTGTCTGATCTGAGTCTTTTCAGTTTTCTGTCTGTCTGCATCTCAACTAGGTTTAGGAACTTCTTAAAAATCCCCAATGTGTCTGACTTCAATCTCAAGAAATATACTCACACCATATGTGAGTAATCATCCATAAATGTAAGGAGATAGACACTGCCATCTAGAGACTTAGATTGCATAAGTCCGCAGATATCAGTGTGAACCAGCTCCAAAATCTGTTTTGTTTTGTTATATGCTTGCTTAGAGAAATCTTCCCTGTGTTGTTTCCCTTTTACGCATGCTTCACAGATTTCCTTTGTTCCATTAAATTTAGGTAAACCTCTAACCAGCTCCTTGTTTATCATCTCTTGTAGGTTATGGACTCCAGCATGGCCCACCCTCTTATGCCACAGATCATATAAGTCTTTCCCTTCCTCTGTCATTCTTCCTTCTTCCTTTGAGTCGTCCCACTTAAATGGGCAAGCTTTGTTAACCATCCGAACTTCAGCAACCTTTGAACCGTTTTTATCTTTGATAATACAAAACTAATCTGTAAACATAATTTTATAATCATTTCTCGCCATTTGAGGAACACTCAACAAGTTTTTATCTAAAGCTGGCACGAAAAATACATCCCTTATAACCTTTCTTCCCTTCTTTTTGAGACCTCAGTATCACCCTTTTCAGCCGTCATAAGCACTGCTCCATTTCCGACCTTAATAGGGACTCTAAAGTCCCTATCCATAGTTGTGAAATGTTTGTCTTCATGAGTCATATGATTGGTCGTGCCACTGTCTACCAACCAAACCCACTTTCAAAATTTGTTGTGTCACATGAGCTGCAGTGAAGAGACTGTTGTCTTCTTCCTCTTCTCTAATAACTTGTGCTTGATTAGTGGTAGGTCTTTTAAACCTACAGTCCCTTAAGAAGTGTCCAACCTTGTCGCAAAGTATAACACTCTTTTTTGTTTTTAAACTGTCTTGAACCTTCTCCTTTATCCTGTTTGTTCTTGAAATAACGTTGAGCCTCAACATGGTTATGCTTTTTGCATATAGGACACCACTTCTTACCCTTAGATCTAGATTCTGTCTTAGAGAATTGTTTCTTGTAGATATCTTGCTTCTATCCAAACTGTCCAGGTTTGTAAGTTTTGTGTTTTGCCTAAAAAGCACCTTCTGTTCCACCATTGTGTTCGTCATTCAGCCTTACCTCCTGGAATTGTAGGGAA
>CM071863.1:48022238-48072611 GCA_036759665.1 Gynandropsis gynandra
AAAATAATAAATATATTTCTTATAATAACTATAATTTTAATAATTAAAAATTTTCACCTCCCATCTATATATAAAAAGTATGATAAAATGAAGCTTCCTCCTTGCGCCACCTAATCAACACATTTTTTTATTATAATTCATAATTAAAGTTTACTCTCTATTAAAAATTATTTATAACAACTGACCTAAATTTAATATTCATTGTAATTATTCCTAAATTTAATATATTTTATATATTAAAAAAGTTTTTCCTTTTTTAAAAAAGAGTTTTTTTTGTATATATATATATTTAATTATTCAAATAATATAATGAAAACGTGGATATAAACTTTTTAATATATAGAATATATTAAATTTAGGAATAATTACAATGGATTTTAAATTTAGGTTAGTGGTTATTTTATATTAGTTTTATTTGTACATTATCTTAATAAATTTTATTTAAGTTAAAGGTTTCGAATTTAATTTTAAATAATCAATACTTATTTTATATAAACTTTAAATATATAAATTTTAAAAAATATTTTGGAAGAACATTAGATTAAAAATATCAGTAACCTATTATTAGTATTAAAAATACACAATTAAGGACTCATATTAAAAATATTAGAATTACAGTATACAAACTTTTCACCTCCCAATTAATAAAACAATATACATCTATCATTAATTATAATAATTTATAACATCCAACAAAATAAAATACTAATAAATATATTTCTTACAATACATACAATTTTAATAATTAAAAAATTTTCACCTTCCAATTAAGAAAAATAATTTACATCTATACATGATCTTAAGCATTTGTATTTAGCTTAAAATTTTAGAATTTAATTTTAAACAATGAATACATTATTGACACAATATATATAAATTTTAAATATATTAATTTAAAAAATATTTGGAAGAACATTAGATTAATATATTTACAATAGTTTATAACACCTAATGATCCCAAGTAGTTATGAAACCAGGTGGTAGCGATTGTAACCAAGACTTAGCTTGATATATATACAAATTATAACAATCGATTCAGTTGATTATATGTATCATCAATATAAATAATACATTTGCTAAAGGTATTTCGTATTGCATTTGAACTATTATAAATTTGTTTTTATTTTTATGAAACCAATCATTGATATCATTTAATTATGAAATATGTCATTTAACAAACTTTTTTATTAAAAGTTCTAAATATTATTCTTTGATAACATTATATTTTCTAAATTCATATGTTATAGAATTTTTCGATTTTTGTTCAATAAAACTATCAATAAAATTATTATATATTTGCAAATTTTTAACATCATGCGCATTGCGCGGGTTCTTTTTCTAGTATATATTAATTAAGAGATAGATTGAATCTAAATTAATATAGACATTAATTAGACATGGTAAATGATACCATGAACATTGATTTTTTTTCATTCCAAATTTTTTCTTTCAATAATATATATAATTTTAAATACTTGTAATTATAGTTTTTTAAAATTAAAATTTATTAAAATAAGTTTAAATTAAATTTTTTTTAGATAACTAATTCCAAATAGGAGGAATATCAGAAATGTCGTCATAGGGCTAAAACACTTCAAAACTACCTCCTAAATCTGATGGAAAAAAATTGGAGAAAAGACATATGTGTCCTTATGTTTTGTTAATAAAAAACATATACGAATGAGGGAAAGAAAAATTTGAGAGGAGGGAAAAACAAATTTGAGAGGAGGAAAACAAAGTTGAGAGCTATTTCCTTTCATTTTGGAGTAATTTCCTTCCATTTTTGAGCGATTTCCTTCCATTTTTTAGCGATTTCTTTACATTCTTGAGCGATTTCCTTTCATTTTGAGCGTTTTGCCGCAATTTTTTAGCGATTCCAATAATTTTTTTGGCATTTTTAGTGATTTCCAGCGATTTCCGGTGATTTTCGCGATTTCCGACGATTTCTAGGTGATTTCCAGCGATTTCGACCGTTTTCCGACGATTTTTGACTATTTTCGTCGGTTTCTGGCGATTTCCAGCGATTTTGGATCACACTGGATCACAAGGTCGAACTGGGTCACACGGTCGCAGGGTCACAGGATCGAACTGGATCGCAGGGTCACAGGGTCGAACTAGGTCGCAGGGTCGAACTGGGTCGCAGTTACAGGGTCTCAGGGTTGGACTGGGCCGCTGGGTCGCAGGGTCGCAGGGTCGCAGGGCCGAATTGGGTCACAGGGTCGGATTGGATCGCAGGGTCGAATTGGGTTGTTGGGTCGAATTGGGTCCTGGGGTCACATGGGTATTTTGAAAATATCAATATTTATAAGGGTATTTTTGAAGTTAAAATTTTTTTCGGGAATGATATTTTTAAAATGTTTTAGTCATACAGAAATATATATAACTAAATCAATATTTTTTAATTATTAATTTTGTTAAAGATTAAGAATTTACTCAATTTTATTTCAAAAAATATATAAATATTTTTTGTTTTTAATTATTTATTAATTTACTAATGTTTTATTTATTTACATGTATAATAACTACAATATCTTCTAAATTTAATATAAATATTTTTTGTTTCTTTTAAATATTAATATTACATTAATGATAATTAATATATAATAATAAACATATATTAATAATAAACAAAAAAAGTTACTATTTGAGAAAAAAGAATGTATAAAAATAATATTTATTAATAATTATTTTGTTTAAATTTAATTATTTATTAAAATTTATTTCAATAATATATAACATTTTTTATTATTTATTAATTTACTAATTTTTTATTTATTTATATGTATATAATAACTAAAATATACTCGAAATGATGACGTAGAAACTTAATAAAAAAATTAATGAAAAATCTTCATTTATCCGACTTTTAATATATATTGAATAATTTGATATTTATGTCGCTCGTTGTTATTTGTCATTAGTGACTATATTCCTAAATGTGTATGTGGGCGTATGTTTTATTTGCTTATGTTATTATTTTTGAAAAAAGAAAATAGAAAATTATTCTGGATTCTCTTTCTCTCTCATAATTGTTTTACCAAATGCATCTATTTCCATCGTTTAAAACTTATGTATTATTATATAAGTCATAGAATTTCACAAATATATAAAGTCAATCTTTTTTGGTGCAATTTAATTGATTTTATTTCGATTTACCTCAATATTTTAGAAACAAAATAATTTTTAAATCAATTTATTTTGTCATATGAAAGATGATAGTACATATTATATTATAGAGATACAAGAATGTATTTTGTAAAGTTGTTAGTGTACAATGAAAATATTTATTTGACTACTCAATATTAGAGATTTAGTCTATTTTAGAGACTTTATATGTTATTTCGGAATATTATGAATTCGGATCTATTAAATTTGTAGTTGTAGGAATAATACACAATGAATACATTCTACGCTTTCAAAAATTTCAAAAATTTGGTTCTTTATTTTTCTCTTTAATTTTCTTTTTAAACATACTCTTCTCTCGAAAGTTTTTGTGGTTGTAAATTATATGAATTATGTTAATCTCATTAACGTTTAAATTTAAAAGATTGATCTCTTAACTTTTTATAGTTTTACCTACAACTATTGGATAATTATACTTAGGACACTAATTTATTACACCAATTTTCTATTTGTCCATATAATAATATATCTTATAATTACGTTGGTATATGTTTCTCATATATATTAACATGCATATCTTATATGCCAAAATCAACTACATTATTTTCTCATGTGATATACGTTAATATAATTTCGCTAGTATCTGGGATCCAAATCACTAGGTCTCTCTCATTCTAGGAGGTTTTAGGATCATATTCCTTATAAAAAGCAATTTTAGTGTCAATTGGTTGATATTTCCTTTGAAAATTTTTATGTTTTACATTCTCATGATGAGATGATATTTATGTATACTAAGTGTCCAAACATCTCTCTTAACCAATATAAAAAGATTACATCACTCACATCAATCTTCTTATAGACTCAAGACTCTTTTTAGAAAATGTTCCAACTATGAGAAATTTGTCTTAATTCATAAATGAAATTTTGAAGCTTGCTAAAATTCGTGAAAACCTCTAGTTATTGGAGTTGTCCATCTAGAAAATTTATTTTCACATCCATTTATTCATATTTCAAAATCAGTGTACGTACGTAGCTTTCACTAGGAGAATCCACATAGATTTTGACATTACCATATGGAAGAATATTTATTCATAGTCAATCTCGTAAAGCTTTTGAAATTGTGTTGGTTCAATGGATTCTTGAATCTCGTCAATTATTATTTCTTCACAGTGATTTTTATCATTAAGAATTTTTTTTTGAAAAGGTCACATCTTTAGAAACAAACACTTTGCATTCAGATAAGTGATAGAAATAATACAATATAGTTTTCTTGGGATACTTTATGAACCGACACTTATCGAACTTAACTTCAAACTTATCCGATTGCAATTCTTTTGACATAAAGCGAACAATATCATACTCATTTGTGTCATAAGTTCGGCTTGCATCATTTCCATATGTTATAAGGGCTTTTAAAACCACTTTTGCGGAAACTTTTTTCAACACATAAACAACTGTTTCTAAAGATGTCTCAAATAATTATAGAAAAATTAATGAAGCCTATAATACATCGTACCATATCTAATACGATCCAATTTATTTTTTTCGAAACATCTTTATGTTGTGGTGTTCCCAGAGATGTCAAATCTCAACACTTTCATTTTTTTCTCATTTATTCATTTATTTATGAACGTTATGATATAGGAATACCCTCTCTTAGATTGAACTTTCATAGGTCAACATACATTTGTATGCGTGAATCTTAAGAGTTGTGTAGTTTTTTCTCCAATTCCCATAGATGGATATTTGGTCATCTTTCCTTAGAGACAACATTCACATGTCCCATATGACGTATAATCATATTTCTAATATAGTCATATCATTAGAATGAGTTACTCCTTTCCTTACATGGCTGAGCCTAAAACATCTTTATTCTTTCTCTTTTGAACAGAAATATGAATATAAACCACTCTACCATTTGCATAATGTAAGAAATACACACCATGATATAGATAACCATTTGCAAATAATCATCACTGAAAATTTAAAGGAAAGAAAAGTTATTATAAAAGATAGTTCAAAATCTAGAAATTAAGTTTAAAATAAATTTTAAAAAAATAAGTCTCTTCTAATAACAAGGTCTTGTTTGTAAGCATACTTAGAGAAATATATGATATAGTTGATGTCGTAAAAATTGCATCATTTTTCATGTGTAAGGTGAAATATCCTTTCTTTAGTCTTTTACTATTAGTCAACCCATGCAACATGCTATAAATGTTAAAGCTATTGTTGGCGTTCAATACCCACATAGAAAAATCAATAATAGCTTATAAAATCATGAACATTTTCATGTAGATCATACCTTGTTATTATCTTTGAGACATACAAGGTATTCATTACCAGTTCTCTTCAAATATCCACAACATCATATGGTCGACCTCTCTATCCTTGACATTTGGTTTGGTCACATCACCCTTGGCCATGTTGAGCTTCTTCTTGGGCCATTTCTTGCTCTTCCTCTTCTTGGAAGAGAAACTGACCACCATCACAACTTTAGATCTCTTTGACATCTCTCGCATTGTTTGATTCTTGTAATCAAAGCTTAAACATCTTTTATAGATTGTGATTCATCTTTACATGTTATAATAAACAATAAACAATGAAATTGTCCCAGACAATAACTACATGATCAAATCTATATATTACGTTTTTCCCAACTTACACCCCAACTTCTCCAATTATTTTATAAGATCAAATCTCTTTAGAACGAGGTTCAATGGACAAGTTGGCAGTCAACCTCGATTTGAATAGGTTTATGATAACTGATATATCTCTCTAAAACTCATACATCTTCTTAAGATGTTTAATTATCTATGTTGGATCTATAACCTAATTTTGTCGTTTTAGTTCAAAACTCATCAATGCAAGGATGATACACTTTGCAGTCGCAACATCCTCAAAGTACATAACGTAAATACTTGTTGCATCAACATCCTCTATTAAAGGTGCCTGCCTAATCGGCTTTTCGTTCATAGAGAATCAATCACATATTGTGGTACCAATCATCAAACTTCGTCAAGCTTGTGGACTTCTAAGATAGCACACAATGAAATGGAAGAAATTCTTCCAAATTTAGTTCAATAAATCTTTGCTTAGAATAAAAAATAAGCACGAGGCAACATTAGAATAATGCAAAACATTATTTAGACATGGATTTTATCTAAATAAAGTCAATTCTAATCGATGCTACTAGGGAACTTGAAATAATATTTAACATTAGCAGTCATTTAACTAATATGCATGAGTCCCTTAGTTGTTAAGTCTATTCTCAAAACATACTAAATAGGTTACATGCTTATATAATAACTCGACATCTCATAGTATCATGGTTGTATGGTCGTCCCTATCCATATAATTCAGTTAACCTATCACTATAAGGTTAGCAAAAAAGTTATAATTTATATCTTTTTTGTAATCCAAGCTTAAGTAAAATTAAATTATTGACTCTCATTATGTATCTTATGCAATAGACCTACACTAGTTAATTCACAACATATTTCTCCGAAATGTCATATAAATGAGATTTAACTCATGTGTCTATATCACTGGGAACACTAAAAAAATATGTTGATTTTAACAGATGAATAAATAAATCCGTCCATTGGAAAATTTTCCTACGAATATTGAGGGATATCAATTGCAATTTGTTAGCATTATCAACGCGCGATAATCCATTGCAGTTCGTTAGCATTATCAATGGGCTATCAACAAATATTGTAAATTTCGTTAGTATTAAGTGTGACATCTGTTGGTAAGATGTTGGAATTCCACCAGATATTTCAACGGATGTCCATTGAACATTACCAGCGAATGATGTCACTAGATACATGTTGGAATTTTTAAAATTTCGATGCAACCATTGACAAAAATCAATCGTTAGCAATTAACGAGTATATGTTACTAATTCTAATGGATATTAAAATTTTAAATATTTATATATCAATCTCGAATTCTCTAGCACCAACCATTAAACAACAAATATACCTTCGAACAATGTCATATTCTTCAAATAGAGATATATACAAATCAAGAGAGTGAATGTGGAGAAGAAAAGATCTTGTAACTAAGGAGGTTACGCAAGAATTCTTACATGGATAGAACAATTTATGAGTTTTACATCGATGCAACCTTTGTGTCAAGAACCCAGGACAACGTTATATCGCTGTAAAATATTCAAAAATAAGACGTATTGAAGTCAAAAAATTGTTTAGAAACACCTTTATAAGGTCGGTTTTATGGATAATTATGAAGTTTGGTTCTTCCGCGGTGAAGATTTTGGCGTTAGAGATATGAGTGTGCAAGCATCACAAGCAATGGAAAGAAATGAGGAGATTCATTTCGAAACAACGACGATCAATCCATATGTCAAGGTTGTGTTAGACGCTTTTGATAAAGTCAATTTTGTTCTAGTATTTTCATCAATTTTCATAGTTAGTTTCATCATTCATTTGATTTTACCAAGCATTAAGCATCATGATCATCTCGTTTTCAGTCATTTTGGAGCTAAAGGACGTGCCAAGACAAAGTACAAACATCGAGGATCATCACGGGACAAACGGGACGAGAATCGGCAAGAAATAGCCACTACCCGCGTGTGTAATTCCCTAGCCTGAACGGGCATTTGTTACGGCGATTTTGTCCAGCAAATTGTGCACGAATCGGGCAAAAAATACCACGCCCGGGGCCTCAGCCCGAGCGGGTAGCAAATCAGTCTGAGCGGGCAGGACCTCAGCCTGAGCGGGCTGCCTCTTTTCCATCGCGTTCTTGTGCGACTTTCCGCGCCATACCCGAGCGGGTCACTTACCCTGCCCGCGTGGGTCGCGTCCGTCACCTGCGACGAATTCAGACAGAAAACGAGCTAACTCAGACAGAAGAGGGGTGGCTGCTGTAACGAACGAGAGGAGAGCTTCAGGATGAATTCAGACAGAAAACGAAGAGAGAAAAGAGAGCACACACAGAGAGAGAAGGAGAGCATAACGCATACACAAGGGCAAGGACAGAGCGACGAAGCCGGAGTGCGGAGGAGCTGTTGAAGACGTCAGTAATAGAATAGGGAGAAATCTCATTCGTTATCAATATTGAATATAGTTATCTTTTGTGTTTCGTTTTCTAAGTTCATGTCCGAGTAGGTCCATAGCCATAGGTTAGAGAGCTTGGCCGATATGTAACGAAGTCTTGTTCTTAATGCTTGGTGATTCTTAATGCTTTTGTTCTTGAACGCCACTTGAATGAATGATTTTGGTATTTGATCATTTGAAAAAGGTGAACCGTCTAGTACAGTAATGGAAAAGGGCAGTAGCGTCGAAGAGCACAAAAAGAAACCCGAGGAGGAGGAAGAGCCGAAATACGTAAAACCCGATCCAAGACCGTCTCCTTTGCCGTTTCCCCAACATCAAAGCAAAAAGAACGAGGATGCTCAATTTGCTAAGTTTGATGAGATGTTAAAGAAAATGCATATTACCATTCCATTCCACGAGGCGTTGAAGAAGATGCCTTCATACGCTAAGTTCTTGAAGGAGGTACCTGCGAACAAATGAGACGTAGAGATGGAAACCGTCATGGTGACTAACTCGATGCTGCAGCCAAACCTACCCAAGCAGATGCCCAATCCAGGTATATTCGTCATCCCTTGTAAAATATGTGCTTATGAAATTAGCCATGCACTAATTGATGTCGGAGCAAGCGTGAGCGTGCTACCATTGCCGTTATACGAAAAACTGGATCTTAGGGATAGGCTGGATCTTAAACCTATACGAATGGTGCTCACCATGGCTGATCGAAGTGTTAGGATACCCGTGGGCATGCTGGAAGACGTGCCATTACAAGTTGGAAGTTCTTCGTCCCGGTTGATTTCGTCGTCTTGGATATGGAGGAGGACAAGAAAATCCCAATTATTCTCGGTAGGTCGTTTCTCAACACAGCAAGGATGATCATACATTGTACTGAAGGTAGACTCACACTTAAATTCGGAGATGAAGAAGTGGAATTCAATCTGAAAGACACACTCAAGCAGCCTTGTATGGTGGATTCGGTATTCCACATCGACGTCCTAGAGAGACTAGCCGAAGAAGTCTTTGGCGAGTTCGAGAATATGGATTCCGTTGAGTTAGCTCTTTTAGAAATTGAAAAAGAAGTGTATAAAGACCCGAATGATGCAACATACTATACTAAGCTGATGCACGAAGAAAAGACAAAGGAGACTCCAAACACCGAGCTAGACGCACTCCGAGCAGATTTGTGTGCGATCCAAGCACAGCAGTTCGTAATCAAAGCAAAAGGTAAAATTTCGGACAATCCTTATCAAGAGGAGTGATCAACCCACAAACACATAAGTACAGCTCGATTGGACATCAATTTGAATCAAGAAAACTTCATCAATCAGTGCGCAAACCTCCGCGCATCCAAGGCCGATTCCAGCGCACGTCAAACAGCAGGTAACGCAAGTTCAACCACTCCCGAGATGCCTAACAGTCACGCCAAACGTCCAGCACCTAATTGGGACATTGATAAGGCACCCGAGGTGAAGATGAAGCCTTCACCACAAGGGCTCACGCACCAACAAATTCCGGAAACATTGAAGGGAACAAAAGACGAACGCCTAACCGGTTTCATGGAGTACATAACCGGACTTATGGATAGCTCAATCAAATTCTTCGGACAGCACGATCTAGCCCCCAACATAGGTAACAAGACGACTGAGCTTAGGGAGGATATGACTGATCGTGCAAGGAATCCAACTTATCCGCGTACTACACCCAATCGAGCACACTATGCACGCGAGACGCTACGCACACGACGGCGTCGAGGACGTTCACCTAATGAGTAGTACGTTTTGGTCAGGCTCGTGACCTTAAACAAGTGCTTCTCGGGAGGCAACCCGAGCCCCATATCCTTTAGTTATTTCGTTTTAGTTTTTTTTTAAGAATTCGACTCTTATTCTTTTCACAAGCATGCTCCTTACCAACAACCCCAATGTATCATACTGTCTCCTTTGGATTGTGTGACTTTTGTTACAGGTTTTCCACTTTGAAATCATCCACAACATAAGGAAATACGCGTATGCCCAGCTGCATCAACTCGGGACAGCAAGCACGCATCAGGTGCACATGTTCCTAATTATCGTATTTTCCCCGAGTTTCTGGGGGATATTCTTCGAATGTCGTGATTGTGATTAGGATTTAAATGTTGAGTTCTTTGTTTTGTTTTTTTAGGATTAGACGGACGGATATCTAGTACGAAAAATTTCGAACTTTAGTCACCTTGTGCAACTTTGTCGAATCGGGAACAAAAGTCTAGGTTTGCTGAAACATACCTTTAGATATCAATTAGTTAGTGGTCGTGCATGAATCCATAGCCTATTGTTGTATTCCTTCCCTTAGGCTTCAATCCCAAGCACTTATATCTCCAAGGGTACCTTTCATTCCTTGTTTTGTTTCGATAATTATATTTCCACGCACTTACACTCCGCTGTCAATAGACTAAGTTCTTTAACTTTGTCAGCCCTACATTGACATGAGTGCATCAATATTGATGGTTCGGGTCTAAGTGGTGGGTCGAGACGGTTTTTCTACGTCCTAAGGGTTAGAGTCGATGCGTATTCACACGAGTTAATTAAAAGAAAAAAAATCAGCAAAAACGCAACCTCTTCACTCCTTAAAGGTTACGAGACCTTATGAGTGTGCCAATTGGTAACCTGGGTCTAAGTAGAAGGCTGTCCTCTTTAACTCCGACGTCCTAGAAACCGAGTGCGAATTTTCAAAAAAAAATGTGTGGAAACTGAAAAAAAAAAGAGAAAAGAAAAAGAGAACCGAAAAAGAAGAAAATAATTGTCTTAAGAATGGTATCAAACTATTTGTGCATTAGAATAGGTATGGAGATTGCTTGGATATTGTCTAGGGGTTAGTGAAATGAACTCAAGACATGTGTAGGATTGCACGGTTAATGGATTTCGGTAGATAGGGTCTAAATTCGGTGCGCTTAGATCTATGTTCGTGTGACGCGTTGTTGTGTAGGGTGACTGACTTTTCGAGTCGATTGTGCTAGTTTCCGGTTGTTGTCTAACTCATCTCCTGCTTTTTTCTAGTCTTACTCGAGGACGAGCAAAGGTTCAAGTCTGGGGGAGTTTGATAATGTCAATTGTATTCTTGTATTTTCATCTATTTTCATAGTTAGTTTCATCATTCATTTGATTTTACCAAGCATTACGCATCATGATCATCTCGTTTTCAGTCATTTTGGAGCTAAAGGACGTGCCAAGACAAAGTACAAATATCGAGGATCATCACGGGACAAACGGGACGTGAATTGGCAAGGAATAGCCACTACCCGCACGGGTAATTCCCTAGCCCGAGCGGGCATTTGTTACGGCGATTTTGTCCAGCGAATTTTGCACGAGTCGAGCAAGAAATACCATGCCCGAGGCCTCAGCTCGAGCGGGCAGCACCTCAGCCCGAGCGGGCTGCCTCTTTTCCATCCCGTTCTTGCGCTACCTTCCGCACCGTACCCGAGTAGGTCACTTACCCTCCCCGCGCGGGTCGCATCCGACACTTGCAACTCCAAATAAGTTAATTTGACTTAAAACAAATGGGAATTTATTGGGGACTTATACAATAAGAAAAACACCTTTAGAGAAGAGGAATAAGTGATATTTCGCTGGAGAAAGTAATGGAAACGTTGCCAACTTAATAAAGTAATGGAAAAGGAAAGAAAAGAGGGGTGGTTGCTGTAACGAACGAGAGGAGAGCTTCAGGGACGAATTCAGATAGAAAACGAAGAGAGAAAAGAGAGCACACAGAGAGAAAGAGAAGGAGAGCATAACACACATACAAGGGCAAGGACGGAGTGACGAAGCCGGAGCGCGAAGGAGCTGTTGAAGACGCCGGTTAATAGAATAGGGAGGAATCTCATTCGTTATCAATGTTGAATATAGTTATCTTTTGTGTTTCGTTTTCTAAGTTCATGTCCGAGTAGGTCCATAGCCATAGGTTAGAGAGCTTGGCCGATATATAACGAAGTCTTGTTCTTAATTGGTGATTCATTCTTAATGCTTTTGTTCTTGAACGCCACTTGAATGAATGATTTTGGTATTTGATCACTTTCAGATTGATTGGTTGTTTTTAATGCTTTTGTTCTTGTACACCACTCGAATGAATGATCATAAAAGTTTAATGAATCTACGCCAGGGG
The DNA here is from genome assembly GCA_036759665.1 of Gynandropsis gynandra. Lineage (NCBI taxonomy): Eukaryota > Viridiplantae > Streptophyta > Magnoliopsida > Brassicales > Cleomaceae > Gynandropsis > Gynandropsis gynandra. The sequence goes on from CM071863.1 coordinate 48,034,547, forward strand.
ATTAGACTTTGGAACTTAGCCATGATTTAGGATTTAATCGGTTTAAAATCTACGCCAAGTCGATCGATTAAATCTAGGGATTAAGATAGCAGTCTTAATGCGTCTAGTGGGTGAGATTACACAATTGGCAGATTGGTAGTATGCACGCTAGGTAGTGGACAAGTCTACGCCAGGCAGTTCCTATATTAGAGCTTGATTTCCCTGAACTCGTGATAATATCTAAGACCAATGATCGTGTTAGAACTTTGTTGCATCATCGTGCATCTCTCGAAACCTGTGGTGTCTAGTTTATTGAGTTTAATCCGATAGTTAGTTAGTTAATTAGTTTATCCTTGTTCGCATTCTCATCACTTATTGATTTTACATGTCTTATTCATTAGTCTACTAGCTTTAGAGTTGCATCAATTCCTTGCGTTCGACCCTGGTACTATACGATCCGTATTCTTGCATAAGCGTTAGTCTAGGTAAATTATTACTTGAGATTAACCACATCAGCTTTTATTGAGCAAACACATAAGAGATGTCAAACAATGATCCATTGGTAATGGCTTATTCCAAAAAGCATTTTGCATAAAGTAGTTGTTCGGCCGAAACAGTTCAACTGCTCGATCGATTAGGATCATCATCGTTCTAACGAGTTATAACCAACCACTATGCTCAACCTGAGTAGCATTTTTCTCGGTCGAAGGCCACACACATAAAATCTTGAAACGATCTTTCGATCTTTTTTTAAAAACAAATTAACAAAATTTCTAACTACATACAATTGGATTTTGTGATACCACTGTAGAATTGATGTTGTGGGAGAGAAAACATGTTTAACAATCCATATTGGAGATCTACTATGTTTTAGAGTTGTTTTCAAAACAACCAACCATAAATTTGAATCTACTAATATTTTAGCGATTTCAAGAGTTTTAAAATGTAACTTTAATGAGTTGAAGCATTTACAGTAATCTACATTGTATTCTTTCTACGTTGTACAAGAATATTAACATGATTCAAAAACTTTGGAAATGTAGTTCTCTATTTTTTATCTCCAGTTTTTCACTTTTAGAATAATCTTTATGAAACATTTTATGATTGTTAAATATGTTAATTTCATTAACATTTAAAGCTCAAATAATTAGCTCTAATAATTTACAGTTTTATCCACAATTACAAAAGAATTATAAACAAACTTATTACAACATATTTGAAAAAAAATAGAGAAACAAAAATACTTATTCTGTTTTTTAATTTTCACGATTTGAACATGTATATTTCAACCGAATAAATATATATTAGGTCAAAGTTCTTTTTCTTTTCTTTCCTTTATAAAATAGGAATTTCATAATGTTTTTTGCATCCATTTAATTAATTAGGAAAGCAATGATTAAGATAATAAAAGGGTAACATCCATTGGATTCTATGAACCCTTTGTATGAACTATCACAAGTCGGTTTTGTCCGAAGTAACTTTAACCTAAACTCATCCCATAGCTTCGCATCACTAACCCTTGTATGTTTCGGGGACATGAATGATATTTGTCTTTCGGATAACTACATGTCATGGGGCCTTTCTGTCATTTCACTCAACCGAATTATTCAATTTCCGTTATTGCTGTTGTAGACCATTGTTTTGTGCTTGAGTTAGATATGATCTATGTGATTTGGTTTTGGATCTTTATTTTATGTAAGACATATTGATTGTACATTGTTTATAAAATAATTAAAGGCTCAAAAAAATTTAAAACTAAAAGATTTTCTTATCGTATAGAATTTTCACACAACTCTATAAAATAACATTAACTATCGTCTAATGTATAATCTTAAAATAAAAATTTAAACTAAGATTATGCATCAAAATTCATGGGTCTATGTAAATTGGTTGATCAATGATATTATTTTTTTAATACTTTATATTAAAAATAGATCTAATATATAATTGAACTTCACAATTATAAATATATTAAAGACATGAAAATTAAACTATCACTTGGAAAATGTTTTTTAAATACATATCTATCGGATTATGGAAAGCAATGTGAAATTATCATCCCTTTCACGCATCTTTCTATTGACTGAATTATCGAATTGGTTTGTATTTGTATATTTATTTGTTTTTTTCACTGTAAAATATATTTTGTGATCAAATCAATTTTTTAATATTTTATATTGTGCTATGTCATATCGAGTAAGACATAAATTATATATTTATAGATTGAACAATCTTAAAGTTAGGTTAACATGTTGAATTAGATCCAAATGCATATTTAATATCTTGTTTTGAAAGATTATATTGAATTATGCATATAAGATTTTATTACAATCTTGATATTACAAAGATTAATGGTTCAAGTTTTAGTATTGGAAAAGACTTTACATCTCTAAGGTTTACAATATAGAATGACTAACTAAACCTTAAGATGGATTATTTTTTATTGAAAAGAATGTAATAATATATTTTAAAAATAAAATGATACAATTATATGAATATATTTTTAATAAATGTTATGATAAGTTGTTTCACATAGATTAAGGCATGAACTTTGAACTCCTATCTATGGTATTAGACAAACTTAACTTTTTGAGCTTTAACTTTTTGAGCTAGTTTTTGGAATTAATTAGGCTCACACTTATATTTGACATGATATTAGAGTCTGGTTCGTCCCAATATAAATATACCGATGTTGGACTCCCGATTACGATATCCACATTCCATGATCGATCTTGGACATGAGAAGAGTGTTATAATAAATTGTTCAACATCGACTAAAACATGTACTTTGAACCCCTATATATGGTGATAACAACTTAAACTCTTGAACTAGATTTAGTATTAGATTAAAATCCATATTTGATATAAAAAATAAAATATTTTACCTAAATTATCATATTTTCTATCATTAAAGTTTTATGTCTAGTCGTATTTAGCCTTATAACTTACGACATCATTTAAATGTGTTGCTAATTTATTCCACGGTTTAGTATTCTAAATTTTCATTTAGACCAAATTTATAGTCATTTTTTAGAATGATAAAAGAATTGTCATAATCTATTTTAATATGGAAGACGTAGTATTTTTTAACCATTTCAATCTCTGTGGTTTCTATAATTTACATAAAATTTATTAAAAATATTCTTAATGTTGTATATATTCTTCATGCAGACATGAAATTAAATCCATCCAAAATATTCTTTTGATAAGATAGAGAATAAACCAAAGGATAAGAGAGGATAAAGAGAAAACAAAATAATAAATAATTTCAATTTACTCCATGCTTTTAATGATCATCATTTTTTTATTTACATATATAATATATAAACAAAACCTGGAGCTGTTTATAAATCTTATGATAATGAGAAACACATTCAAAAGCAACTCAAATAAAAAGAAAAATCTTCTCATAAATTATATTTCATTATTTTAACTTAATTTGATATAGAAATTACAAGTACAAGAAATTTAAAGTATCCCATCAATGGGTTCATACACCAAATCATCAGAACTAAATCTCAATTGTTTTATCCAAAAACTTGAAAATTATTTATTTTCTTTATAAAAAATAAAATATAGGAGAAGGAAGAATCCAAAAGTCAAAGGGTCCATGACGAATGGAGGCCAGCCTCACCTACTTTCACTTGTCTCCCCATCTCCACTGCCTCACGCGCCTTGGCCCTCTGAAATATGTTCACTATTTATTTATTTTTTAAATTAATCACATTAAGATAAAATTATAGACTAATAAAAAATTATCCCATAGTTTACTCTATATCGAAACCAATTTTATTCTCTTTTTAATACATAAATTTTTCATATTTAGTATTTTTAAGTTTATTATTTATACAATAATCGACTTACCAGATTTGTTGGTTACAATTGATTTTGATAATTTAAAAGAAGAAATATAAAATTATAAAATTTTAAATATTTAAAATGAAGATTAAATTTGATATATTAAATATACGCAAACATACAAATTACATATATAGACATATATTATTCTATCTTTTGGTTTTCTAAAATTATGTCTCAGTTTTATTATTAAATATTGAAATAAAAAAAAACTTGTGTATGAATGTTACTATTACTTAACCTGCATTAAGTCCAGTGCATCGGTCTCTGAGTTGAAGTCATAGAGGGAGCTTGCTGCAGTAAGCTTCATCGACAGAAACTGGATTTACATATATATTAGTTATTAATTTAAATATTCTTTAACAATTCATTCTAATTCTTATTTGTTAAATTATTACTAACCTCGACTTGATTTTGTAAAGACTGCACGTAATTAATAATCTCGTCTAACATTGGAGCCATTCCCATTGTCTGCACCAATAAATAAAATATATTATTTATAAATTCAATATTAAACACTCTATTAATAATAATAATTAAATTATATATGTAAATCATAATTATCATAAAACATACCTTATAACATCCAGGAACCAAATCTTGCAAACATCTCAGTCTGTCATTTATTTTCCCTCGTCGGACCTGAGAATTTTAGAAAAATTATATTTTATATAAAAATTATTCAAATTTCTTATTTTTAACAACGTTGATTCGTTGATTATCCATGAAAAATTTCATTTAAAATTATATAATTATATCAACATTCTTTCTGTTGATATTCAACAAGAAGAATCCTAAAACCCATTGAAAATTCACATTTGTCTTATGAATTTTGAAGGTTTTTGGACGAATTTCACAGTTGAAAATGTTGTAGTATTATTATTTTGATATATAGTTTAATTACTCGCTCAGCTAAGCTGTGGCTGTCAGTGGCTTGGCCTCTTCGGGCTCTGACATGAACAACTTCCCTCTCTTTGTCTTCTTCTTTGTCGCTATTCTTCCATCTTTTCCCTCTTCTCGAACTCTGTTTCATTGTAAGTTAAATATTTTATATCATAATTATCAATTTTTTTATAAATAAATAAATAAATAGAAAATTAAGACAGAGAGAATTAAAAGAGCATAGAAACAGAATGATAATTTTTACATTTTCTCGTGAATCTTGGATAGAACTTGAAGGAGTTTCAGAGCCACTGGTCACAGAAACATGCACCATTTTTGTTCTCTTCTTCAATCCAATGTTGGAAACCACAGAAAACTCTTCGTCTTTGCTTGCTACGCAAGGAGCGGAGATCATGGGTGGGTTCTGATTGGATGGCAGGAAAATACCTGGGAAATTTTCAGGAGATTTTCCGGGAAAATCTGGAGCTTGATGATGAAGAAATAAAGGGTCAGTAAAAGAAAAGAAGGGAACAAAGGTTTGGTTATGAATTGTGTTGAGCTCTGCGAGTTGGGTTATTGGATCCATCGGGTAATTATGAAATTCCGAAGCTGAGAAATTCGCCATAGATGAGTTTCAATTTGATCACAACAATTATCAAAAAATTTTTTTATTTTTTTTCGTTTTTGTATTGAGTAAGAAGAGAGATGGTTTTCAGACAACAAAGATGAGACGAGCGACTTGGTTTATATACAGAGAGGCCATTGATGCTTTCTCGGGTATTATTTATAAAATCTGTTTGAAAAAACTTAATTCTATTTTAGAAACTAAATGGTGTGGCATTATAAATGATTGTGAAAACAAAGGGGAAATTAGAAGAGTGGGACATGTGGCAAGTGAAGGTTCTGGGATTTTGTTTGTATTCAGTGGGTTCTATTCTTATTCATTTTTAGTGTATATATATATATATATATATCTTAATATATCCAAATAAATAACAAACGGTAAGAACTATTTTTTTTAAATGGATTCATAGCTATAAAAAATATAAAATTAAAAGGTATTATTAAAAAACCTGCACTCCAAAATTCTGTCTAAAAATTATCATGCTACGTTTGAAGAAATATAAAAATGTTGATTATGCCACCTATCTCATTATATATACAATAAGTTGTTATTGAATGTTAAATTTTAATATGTATATGTTAATATTTTCAATGATAGAGTTTTTTTATTAAAAAACAAATGGGTTTCTCAGTCCATTTCTCTTTTATTTTTATTTTATCAGAGGTCCCACAATTATTTTGTTCTCATTATCAAAATGTGACAATTATCCGGTTCGGATAAGTGAATGTACTTTTTTTTAAAACATTTTTTAAGTATTAACTTTGAATAATCCAAGGTTTTTTAATGGGCAGAATTGAAAAATAATGATTATTTCAAAATAAATTTGTTATATTTAGAACTCTAATCATATTACTATGAATGCGAAACTCTATTATTATAACTAACTACCATCTTATAATTTATAAGCATATACATAGTTTTGGTTTTTTGGACAAAAAATGTTTTATTATTTATATAATTTATATATATATATATACACACACAATTTTTTCATGTACGAATATTGTAATTTAGGTTATATATAAGCGCGTGTGAGTGTCCACGGTTATCTAGTTTGGTTAAAGGTATTATCAAACACTATTATGAAAATTTATTACATGCATTTTGTGTGGACCTTTGCGAGATATAAGAGCAAAGATATCCTCCATTTGCCGACTCAATTCTGAAAAGGTTACTTGTAATTCTAACTTGAAGATATTTTTTGAAAAGAGAAAATAATATAAAATCATATGTTTTTTTTGTCAAAATATCTAAATTATGTATGAATTATATTTAACGAATTTTATATACAATTTTTTATATTATGGAAAATAATATACAATGTATAATAATTACTTTTAAATTAATTCATAAAAGTGTTTTCATATTATATTAAAAATAACTGATTATATAAAACACAAAAATAATATATTTTTCGGATATTTTTAAAGTATTTTATATAATTTTTATTTTTATATCTAAGAAATATTTGAAAAGTGCCTTTTTGAAATAATGTAATTTGTATAAAATAAAAAAATTATAAAAAATATAATTAACAGAAATCAAATATTCTTCAGTATAATAAATAAAAATATTATGTTCAATTACTTTTAATAAATTTAATTTAAATGATCAAACGAAAAATAATAAATTTTAAACTTAGTAATTTAACTAAAAAATATAAATATACAAAATATTTCATAATAAACATAATATACAAAGATAAAAAATGTAAATAAAAAAAGAAAAAAAATCCTAATCTATTTTCTATCTCCTTATCCTTCCCGCCGTTCTCTTCCCCCTCTTTCATTTTCCCCATCCTCTGTCGTTCTACCCCTTCCTCTTCTTTTTTTTATTGGTCCGTTCATATACAAATATCCAATAAATATTTTTATATCCCGTTGTAGGGTTGGACAAATAGCGAATATCTATAAATATTCGACTATTTGTCGGGCATAGGTGCCCGCTCGGGCGAGAATGGGTGCACACGGTCGGGCACAAGGCCTGCACGAGGGTAGAAGCCGTGCCCGCTCGGGCCCTTGATTTTCTCAACTAATTCTCAAGATTTAGAACAGCCAAATCAGATCTATTAAAAGGGGATTCGAACCAGATGAGAAAGAGGGGGACTCAAGGACAATTCAGAGCAATAGAAGACACGCTTGGAAGGATCGAGACGGACGAAACGAAGGATCCGAAGCATGGAGGATCTATTGAAGACATCGGTTGATGAATAGGGAGCATCCGCCGGATCGAACTGCTTTGATATCAATTGATAAGAACCCACCCCATAATAGCGAATATCCGTATTCGTATTCGTATTCGTATTCGTCGAATATTCGATTTTACTATTCGTATTCGTATTCGTAAATACGGATATTCGTAAATTCGAATATCCGCACATATTCGAATATTCGTCGGATATCCATATCCGTAGTAAAATCAATTTTTAAAAAATTAATAAAAAAAATTCTAAATAATTTACATTTTAATCCTTAAATTAGGGTTAAAACTTTTATAATTTACATTTTAGACTTTAAATTTTAAATATAATAACTATTTCTTTATATATTTTATATTTGATCTGAAATCCATTATAATAATATTTTTTATTCATAATTTGATCCTTAAAATTAATTTTATTATATATATATATATCTATATATTAAATAAATAATCTATTTAGTATTTACGGATACGAATACCTACGAATAATTGACTATACTATTTGTATTTGTATTTGTCGAATATCTAAATCCTGGTATTTGTATTTGTATTTGTTCCTATGGATATTTTCTTTTTCGGATCGAATACGGTTCGAATACGAATCGGATACGAATACTTCGGATATTTTGCCCAGCCCTATCCCATTGATATTTATATTTATAAATTTACCAATATAAATTGTGAATCTAAATATTCATCGAATCTTTAGAAACGGAAATGTCGGTTCCTAAATTCCGTCCCTAATTTCCAATTTTCTAGTAGTGAGATATTTACAAATAGTTTTTTTATTCACCCACCCTTATCTATCTAAATCCTTCCTTTTATTATATTTTCATTGTTAAAATTTTATTTAGTTTTCAATATATAATGAATAGATAATTTTCATTTGATTTTGTATATATGTATTGATTTTAAAGAAAAAAATGTAAACAATAACAAATAGAAATAAATAAAAAAAATTAAAAACAACTAGAAAAAATAAAAAAGAACAAATTAATTTAAATGATATTTTTTATACTTTTAATATTACTTTTTATCAATAGATTTTACAGAAAATATGGAAAAAAATATTGAAAAACATAAAATAAATATAAATAAAAAGCAAAAAATAGAAATAATACTAAAAAATAGAAATTAAACATTCACTTTATATATTATTTATAACATTCACTTGAAATGAAAAAACACATTTTATTTTATGATGAAAATCATAATAGTAAAATATCATTTTATTTAAATGGGTTGTTTTCTGTGTTGGAAGAGTAGTCGACGTTAATCGAACGATTCATGAATGTCTAGCGTTTAGAGCGATTAATCGGTGTTTAGGAGTTTTTTAAAATGCAAGACAAAAAAATACATAAAAATATAAAATCATACAAATTCATTAATCATAACATTCATAATATGAATATCTAGAGATCTAATCGTTGGGCTCCAATTACACGTTCAAACTCTGTATGTGATTCACAATTGATGTGAATTAAATCACAAAAATCCTATTTCGGTTCAATGTCATCTTTTTCATTGACCTTTTCAAAACTAAAACTTATAAGAATTTGTCATCTATTTTGTTATCATCATTCGTGTCATTCTCAAGCTAGGACTAACGCCAATAACACACTATATTTTTTCCTCTTCAACCTTTTTACGCATTTTGAAAACCTTTACATTTATTACACAAATATTAGATCTTTTAGTCAACTAATATTAAATCATTTGTCTTTTATATGAATCCAACACATACAAAGTAAATAAATTATTTATAATATAATACTTAAAGAACAAACATCATAGATGAATTAATTTAAACTTCAAGCACAAACTCTTGCAAAGATACTCTAATTTCGTTCAAAATCGGATGAATTTAAAGTCAAAGCGAAAATTCACATTGAAATCATTCATAAATTTGGAGCATGACATCCATATATTGTCCACAAATGTGCTAAAAACTTAAAATGTCATCATCATGTATGTATGAATTAAAAAACTCAAAGAAACATACGAGGATCAAATTTTTCATTTTTTACTTTACAAGCTTTCAATACCAATACCTATCCAAAAACATATTCTTTGTTCTTATAAATGTTCAACTCTAGATTCACAACAATGTTTTTTTTCTCAAACTCCCAAATGATAAAATGTCTCAACACTGAATAAGTTCATAAAGATATACTCGGATCTTTGTAATCTAGAAAGATAAACAGATAAATGTTAGTAATTTTTTATTTTTAGAATTTAGATGATTTCCATTCAAAACTTAAAAAAATTATCATCTTCAATTGTGTTATCTTCTCAATCAAATTTCAAAAGTCAGTAACCATGATGAAAAATCTCGTAACTGCGGGCTTGAGAATACCCCTTATATCAGCCACAATCCCAACGAAGAACAAATACATTAATCCGAAACATCCTCAGTCTATTCAGGATAAGGTACCAGAATTCCCATCCTTCATATGTCATTATGACCCTATAGTAATTGAACTTCTCCCCGTCACATAAGTGTTTGATTATTAGCCAAATATAATATGTTTTGATTGGTTAATTATTATTTTAATTAATTGAGAAATTGTGGAGCTCAGGAAGAAGGCTTGAGACATGACGGACTGCAACAGAGGTGACGGTTTCTTCTTTTCTCAGCAACACCAAGTATTTTAATTTTTTTTTCTAATATATGCATTTACCACAAGTAAGTTTATCATCTGCGTTACTCTAACATGGAATTTCAATATATATATATATATATATATATTTGTTCTTGACTTATTGGAGATTAGTTTTGTTGTAGCATGCATGGTACAGAGATGAAGAAACATCTTTATCGACTTGGTTTTGTTAACTTTTAAAGTTTTTTGGGAACTATATATGATCGTTCTTTATTTGTTGTAGAATTCTGTTGTAGAATCCTGTAGAATATCATAAGTCTGTTTGCAGTGTTAGTTTGGCTGCAAGGTCAAGGCACATCTCAAATCATGTTTTTGTAACTCTAAAATTAATAAGTTCCAAGGTAAAGATAGACATGACGGAGAAATTGCAAGCAATTTAAATACCTCTCAGCAATAGAGCCTAATGATACATATATATTTATATGTATGTATCTAAACCGTTTTACGAATTTATGTATACGTAGATATAGTCATGTACATGTTCATCTTCCTTCGGCGAACGAAGACATGGAGATAGAATTCCTTGATATCTCCGCAATGAAACTACCCCCACAAGAGGCCACTCCCGTATTCCTCGTTTTAAAACTACTCGGTTCATTTCCGGTTCCGGTTCCAGATCCTACACAGGTTCCAGAACCGGTATTTATGTAGATTCCCCGACGGCCTTGGAGTCCTGGACGACCCGGTTTAGGCAAATCGAACGACTCACTTGACAGCATGAGATTAACCGAGTTCATCTCCGGTCTGTTTGAGATGATTTGCTGACAACAGAGTAACCCTATAACGGTGCATATTGCGGCTTCGTCGCGGTTGTATTCTCCGGCGAGTGATGGATCCACCAAGTCGAGAATTTTACCTCCTTGGTATACTCTCCACGCCTGTACCAGACAGAAGATTTGATTATCCGAGGGACAAGGCAATTGATCTGATGTTGATTTGAGATTAGACATGATTAGACACGTAGGGTTGATAGAGAAGAATGGCAAATGGAAACAGGTTTGTAAAAATTATATAGTTTGGTTCAGGTCAGTGAACTGAACCGGGCACGTTTTGTAACCAGAACCGGGTACCAGTTGAAGGTTCCGACACAGAACAAAACCTTGGCAGTTAAAGGCTGGATTTTAGGTCCCTTCAACAATGAAAACCAAACTATAAGACCAACTTCGACTTATTAGTCCCTGAACCGTTTCAATTGAAAGCATGATTCATATACTTACGTAACTCAAGAGATCTTCTGTTTCTGCACCAAGACGAGGATTTTGGTTCTTTCTGCCGCTTACGATTTCCAAAACCAAAACTCCATAGCTGAAAACATCTGTCTTCACTGACAGAAGCCCATGTATGGCATACTCTGGAGCCATATAACCACTGCACGCAACCGCAAGCACCTCATCACATATCCAGTTTAATCGATTCAAAGACGCGAGATACACATAGTTATGAGCATAGAGAATTAAATGAAATACTGACAAAGTTCCAGAAATCCGAGAGGTATTGGTATGAGTGCTGCCGTTGCTAGAGAAGAGTCGGGCCAAACCAAAATCGGAGATTTTCGGGTTCAAGTCCTTATCAAGCAAAATGTTACCGGCCTTGATGTCTCTGTGAATGATTCGAACCGGAGCTTCCTCGTGTAGATACAATAGTCCTCTCGCTATGCCCGTTACTATTCGAAGTCGACTGCTCCAGTCAGGGGCGTTCCTGAAGTATTGGAGGCCCCAAGCGGAGATAAAAAAATGGTGCCCCTGCTGCGGATCGAACTCGGGACAAGCAATATATGACGGCACGCAACAACCACCACACTACGATACATTCTTGTATCTGGTGCCCCTAAAATAGAATATTATTGTGGTGCCCTAGGCCTATGCTTGGGCTGCTTGTGCTCAAGCACGGCCCTGGCTCCAGTTAAGCGAACCAGACCTATTCTTATCTGAAAACATTTAAATCAAAGAAGAACAATGTTTATATTTCCCCTTCTTTTTATTGATTTTGTCTTTTTTGGGAACGCGAAGGATAATTGGATACGACACAAACTCGCTATTAAAGTGAAGTCGACGCTATATTCTCCACATAAGGCTTGAATTTTTACGGTAAGTAACATTCCAATTAAAATCATGATTTGATGATCGTCTAACTCAAAACCAATTCTCAATAACTTTTGACGTGGGATTACTAACAAGAGCACCGTTTTGATGAACTAGAGGCATCGAATATAGTTGGGTCTTCTCCTCTTGGTGGTTAGGTACGGTTTGGTTAACTGATTTCTTTGCATTCTAAAGACTGCAAAATTCGGTTAACCAAACATTTCTGTATCCAACCACACCGACACGAACCTAATAATAAAACTAGGTCAAATCGAACATAAGTAAGATAACAGTACATCCTTCGTCCATTATGAAGTTACCAATCCAAATTGTTATGGATTGTTGATTACTAAGATCGACGTAGATTATCAACTTTTGGTTTTGGGTCGGTTCGGTTTTCGTAAATCAAAGATAGGCTTTCTAGTTTGGTATGGTCAAGTGCTACTGATTTGACAATTCCGCGTACGGTTTGGGACCGGTAAGAAAATAAACCGGGAGATTGAGAATTTGATTTACCGAAAAGGAAATAGTCGAGACTCCGGTTAGGGAGATACTCGTAAACCAGCATCTTCTCAGGACCTTCAATGCAACAACCCAACAAGGAGACCAAGTTCTTGTGCTGTATCCTCAGCAAAAGCTTCACTTCGTTCGTGAATTCTCTCGAACCTTGTCTCGAAAACACTGACAGCTTCTTCACAGCTACTTCCTCACCATTCGGCATCAAACCCTGTACGGAAATAACAATGTCGGCCCAGATTGAACAAGACAATTAAAAACTCACTTTGTTTGGTCGATTGTGTTTGTAATTTACCTTGTAGACAGGACCGAAGCCCCCATGTCCGAGCTGGTTCTGGTCGGAGAAGTCGTTAGTTGCTATCTGCAGCTCCTGGAGATCAAAGAAGAGGCCACGGCCCCCGTCTCCACAGACATCGTCGGAGGAGTTGCCGCCGCGGCCGCCGCAGATCTTTAAGCCGTCGAGAAGATGGCGGAGCATCTCCGGAGATGACACGTGGTGGTACCGATTTGTGTAGCAGAGACAGGGATAAAGAAAACAGAAAAATGGGGATTGGAAACTGGAATTATTTAAATCATCTTCTGGAATAAATGAAGATTGGTCAATACCGTTGACTCGAAAGCCCCACCACGCGTAATAAAATAGTAATCTTTTGTTCTTAAATAATTAAAATAGTAATTTGGATGTGAAAAATATAATTCTGTATTTTTTTCTTTATTTTGTGAAATAATATAGTTTTTGTTATGAAAAAGCTTGAAATATTAGATTTTATACAATTCCGAAAATTGATGGAAATTTTTGTGGAATAGAGTCATGGCATAATACATATAAGAAAAATAAATGATTGAAATTTGAGTTTTTAAAATCGAATGAGTTACGAAAACATGAAATTTTGATTGCAGGGAGCGACGAATACTCCTAAGAAAAGTCAAATTATAATGTCCCAAGTAAATGACTTACTAGACCTTCGAGTTCGGTGCATAAGTAATAGGCAATTACATAGAAAAGGAAATACATGTGTACTTTCCTAATTTGGAAAACAAATCATTTATTTTAGGGTTACATTTTTATGTATATAAAAGTTGTATATGGCTTTTGGAGAAATAAGAACGACAGCCACTTTTCTTTGTCTTTCTCATTCTTATTGCTTTGTCATGGTATCAGAGTCAAATCCAGTTTTTTTACGCTTTTGATTCTGAGATTCAATTTTTTTCTAACACAATGGTTGATCCCGTCGTACAAAAACCCGGGAACACTGACGGTATTGTTTCTCGGAGAACAATCTCTCCTTACGATCTCACTCCGGGGGACAATCCGGGAATCCTTTTAATCCAAACTCAGCTGAAAGGTGAAAGTAACTGTGATGAATGGGCCAAGGATATGTGCATGGCGTTGCGTTCAAGGAAGAAATTTGGGTTCGTCGACGGGTCTTTACTGAAACCGCCCGAAGACTCTCCCGATTTGGAGGATTGGTGGACAAATAACTCCTTGATATGCACTTGGATCCGAAATACTATTGAATCATCTATGCGATCTCAAATAGGTCACTTTGAGATAGCAAAAGACCTTTGGGAAGATATTCGTGAGAATTACTCTATTGCTAATGAACCTCGGGAGCAGAGGGTCCTTTTGGAATTGTCTCGGTGCCGTCAAAAAGGCATGTCCGTATCGGATTATTACTCAAAACTCAAGCGTCTGTGGGAAGATGTCGCTAGTTATGATCCAATTATTGGTTGTGAATGCGGTAATTGTTCGTGCAACATTCATCATAAACTCGAACAACGCCGTGAGCATCTCAAAGTTCATTAATTTCTAATGGGCCTTGACGATGCCACCTATGCGACTGTTCGCTCTCACCTTCTTGCACAGGATCCGTTGCCATCTCTAGCTTGGGTTTTCAATTGTGTTGCGCAAGATGAAGACTCCAAGACTGCAGTACTTGAACAAGCAGCTCGGGAGGTTATGAGTTTTACGATGAAGGCCTCATCTCCCTTGCCACGCAGTGAGAACCGTGACTCCTCTGTTATGTGTTCTCACTGTGGGCGCAAGGGTCAGCTTGTTGACTCATGTTTTCAGCTCATAGGTTACCCTGAATGGTGGCCTGAACGTGGGCGAGGAGGAGGTCGAAGTGGCCGTGGACGAGGCAACTCATATGGAGGACGAAGTCGTGGTTCACACGTCTCGGGTGCTACTTCATCTGCTAATGCGGTTCAGGATGCTGTTGCAGCCCCTGGAGCTATTGCGGTAGTAGCACCCACTTCATCTCGTGCTCCTATCCCTGGTTTCACCGATTCACAGTGGCAGAAGTTACTCTCGCTTGTCTCCGATCAGCCTGTGTCCAATGATGTTATGTCGGGTAAGGCCCTATATACCCAATGGATACTCGACACAGGAGCATCGCGTCATATAACGAGTTCTTTGTCATGTCTTACTAATGTCTGTCATGTGGATCCGTGTGTAGTAACACTGCCGAATGGAACGACTGTTCTTGCTGACCGTGCTGGGACAGTGATGCCAACCTCTTTGCTTAAGCTCACTAATGTCCTCTTTGTTCATGGCTTAAAATGCAACTTGGTGTCCATCTCACAACTAATTGATGCCAATGATTGTCTTGCTCAGTTTTCCAATGACCTGTGTATACTTCAGGACCGTACTTCGAAGAGGGTGATTGGTGAGAGTCAACATCGAGAGGGGCTCTATTTCTTCCATGGGTCTGAAGTTGCAGCAACTGTGAGTGACATTTCAACCGGTTCTGTGGATTTATGGCATCAACGGATGGGTCATGCTCCTACGGCGGCTTTATCTTTGCTCCCTGGGTTAGGTTTTTCTAAGTCTAGTGAATCTAATAAGGCGTGTGATGCGTGTTATCGCGCTAAACAAACACGAGCTGTTTTTCCTATTAGTCATAATAAAGTTGAGCGGATTTTTCAGTTAATACATTGCGACTTGTGGGGTCCATACCGTACTCCGTCATCTTCTGGCTCTCGCTATTTTCTTACCATTGTAGATGATTTCTCACGTGGCGTTTGGGTATACTTTATTACTGACAAATCAGAAGTCTCCGGTCGTCTGAATAATTTCATCTCCTTGGTGGAACGACAATATCATCAACATATTCAAACTATTCGAAGTGACAATGGTACTGAGTTTATTTGTTTACCTGACTATTTTCAACAGCTTGGGATTATCCATGAAACTTCGTGCGTTGCAACGCCACAACAAAACGGGTGTGTTGAAAAGAAACATCGTCACTTGCTCAATGTTGCTCGAGCTCTTCGGTTTCAGGCTCATTTTCCTATTGATTTTTTGGGGGAATGCATCTTAACGGCGGGCTACCTTATCAACCGCACTCTTACTCGAGTTCTTAATGGGAAGACGCCTTATGAGCTCCTCCAAGGGAAGCCTCCTCCGCTGAATCATCTGCGGGTTTTCGGGTCCTTATGCTACGCCCACAACAAAGATACACAAGGTGACAAGTTTGCTAGTCGCAGTATAAAATGCATCTTTGTTGGTTATCCGTTTGGGAAGAAGGGCTGGCGGCTTTTCGATTTGGAGAAACGAACCTTCTTTGTTTCGCGGGATGTTATTTTCTCGGAGAATGAGTTTCCATATGCTTCCCCGGATACTCCATCTGTCATGCCTCTGAAGACTGGGCTAATGTCTGGACATATGCTTGATATGTTATTTGTTGAAGATGAGCCCGCTTTCACCTCGCTCTCGACACCCGCTGCATCCTCTCTAATGTCTTCTGCCAGAACACCTGAATTTGTACCTGAGACCTCCTCTGTATCAGAATCTGAAGTTCATGCTGAAACCGCCCCAGATTCTCCCTCTACAGCTGCTAATGACACAGAGCAGGTCTCCCCCATGGATGTCTCTTCTGTCAGGGGGGGTGTTGCTCTTTCGGGTACAGCCACTCAATTGAGTCGTGAACCAGACTTGGGCAGAGGTATGCGGTCGAAGGTTCCTTCGACCAGGTTGCGAGACTTTGTTGCTGCGTCAGTGACTGATACGAGCCCCTCCTCGACCCTTACCTCCACCGAGAACTCACCCACTTCAGGTAGTCTTTACCCACTTACTCACTATGTCTTGTGTACCAAGTTTTCGTCTTCTCACAGGCAATTCTTGGCGGCTATATCTGCGGATTCTGAACCACAATCTTATCATGAGGCGGTTAAGGATCCTCGGTGGCAACGTGCGATGCAAGAGGAAATTCGGGCCTTGGAGGCGAATGGGACTTGGTCTGTAGAAGAACTTCCCCGTGATAAGTCTCCTATCGGATGCAAATGGATATACAAAATTAAGTATCGGGCAGATGGCTCTGTGGAACGCTTTAAGGCTCGGCTAGTGGCATTGGGAAACCGTCAGGTTGAAGGTCAAGACTATTCCGAAACATTTTCTCCCGTGGCAAAAATGACATCAGTTCGTCTATTTCTAGCCGTTGCAGAGGCTCGACGATGGGAACTTCATCAAATGGATGTTCAAAATGCGTTTTTGCATGGTGATCTCTCTGAAGCTGTGTATATGAAATTCCCACCCGGCTTTCATCCTACAAATTCCACAGGCATGTGTCGGTTACGCAAATCGCTATATGGTCTCAAGCAAGCTCCTCGGTGTTGGTTCGACAAACTCTCTACATCTCTTAAGGCCTATGGATTTGTTCAGTCTTACTCCGACTACTCGTTGTTTACTTTCTCCACGTCTAGTGTTTGCCTCAATGTCTTGGTGTATGTTGATGATCTTATCATATCCGGGAACTCGTCCGAAGCTATTACACGTTTCAAGATGTATTTGAATTCTTGCTTTCATATGAAAGACCTTGGTGTGCTCAAATATTTTCTCGGAATTGAGATAGCGCGCAACTCTGAAGGACTTTACTTATGTCAAAGGAAGTATGCACTTGACATTCTCTCCGAAGTTGGCTTATTAGGATCTAAATCCGCTACTCATCCTATGGAACAAAATCACAAACTCGCCCTCTCCACGGCTCCATTGCTTGCGGACCCAGAACGGTATAGAAGGCTCATTGGTCGGTTGGTATATCATACGGTAACTCGTCCGGATCTTGTTTACTCAGTTCATGTTTTGTCACAATTCATGCAAAATCCTACGACTGAGCATTTTGATGCTGCTGTTCGTGTGGTCCGATACATCAAAGGCATCGCGGGCTAAGGAATTTTGCTTCGTTCGAACTGCGATCTTCAACTTTATGGGTGGTGCGACGCAGACTGGTCTGGGTGTCCATTGGGTAGGAAATCTCTTACGAGTTGGTTCATTCAACTTGGTACATCTCCGGTCTCTTGGAAGACCAAGAAGCAGCCTACTCCTTCAAGATCCTCTGCCGAATCTGAGTATCGAGCGATGGCCGCAGTGACATGTGAATTACTATGGATCAAGGCGTTTTTAGCTTGCCTCGGGGTGTATCATACTCGACCTATGGATGTTTATTGTGATAGTCAGGCAACCATCCACATAAGCACAAACCCGGTCTTTCATGAACGCACGAAACATATTGAGGTTGATTGCCATTTTACTCGTCATCATCTCGTTCATGGCAACATACGTCTACGACACGTCTCTACAACGAATCAACTGGCGGATATTTTTACCAAGGCATTGGGACAACGCGAATTTGATTCCTTTCTCGTCAAGTTGGACACTCAGTATTAGGCAATTACATAGAAAAAGAAATACATATATTGTGTACTTTCCTAACTTGGAAAACAAGTCATTTAACCTAGGGCTACATTCTTATGTATATAAAGGTTGTATATGGCTTTTGGAGAAATAAGAACGGCAACCACCTTTCTTTGTCTTTTTCATTCTTATTTGTAGATTCGGGTGGATTAAAATGTTTACATGTTGTTTTATAGAATTTTAAATTGGAGTTAAGACACAGAGTTATATTTTATGTTTTTATGTTCGTTTTGTCAATTTTATTTTGAAATCCAAATTTAAAATCTCAACTCGGATTGAATCAATTTTTTGGATGTTGAAATTTTCAGCATCCTGATTCGAATCCAAAATATGTAAATTACTAAAATACTCTTAAAAATATCAAAATTGATATTTTTTATTAAATTGTTATAATTAATATTATATATAATTAATTTATATTTTTAAAATATTTTAAATTATTTTGAATGTAACTTATAAATAATAATAATAATAATAATAATTAAAATTTTAAAAAATGATTAATAAATATAATTTATATATAAAATATATATTTTGGTAATTTTTTTTACAAAAATATTAATTCAAACTCTATTTTTATGAAAAAAAAAAACTAAACTAAACTTAAAATTTTAATCTAAACTCTGACTTTGATAGCATCAAACAAACAACTTAAAATTTGATCCCAAATTAAAACTTAAACTCTAATTTTAAACTCAAACAAAATATTTTCTAAAAGAACATGCATTAAATATTTTCTTCACACATTTCATTATTAGTGAGCAAATTGGCCAAAAAAGAAAGATGATCAAATTCACATATTCTTGTCTAATCTTGACGATGCATTGTTTGAGATTGTTCAATTAATTTTATTGATTTTTCATGATCATCTTCCCAATCTTAAAATATTACAAAGAAAATTCATGAAGATTTACGGGAAAAAAAGATAAGCGTAGGTTTGTTGTTCGATAGAAAAGCGTTTTTAATAATCTAAATAATAGATCTAATATATTTTTAAACTTTCGGTTTCATGATATTTTATTTCATTGATAATAAACATGATTAATCCATTAACATTTAAAGAACTTAGGACATTGATGGACATAGTTTCAATGGCACGAAACTTCCACGAGTAATCCACACCAAGATCAGGATGCGCCGTCAACAGATTGACGAGATCGAAAATTGGTGGATAATCATTTCTTTCTAGGATCTCTCCACAACATTGGTGTATTTTTTGTGTATTTTCTATGTTTTGTTGGTTCATCATAAGTGTTACTATATAATGTGAAATTCCACACGGAAATTTTCTTCACGAATATGTCCGAAAAACTCGTTCTAATAAAAAAATAAAAATTAGTTCTCCTCCTCCTCCTCCTCCTCCTCCTCCTCCTAAACTAAAACTATTAAACCTCCTCCTCCTCCTCCTCCTCCTCCGTCTAGAATTTAAAGACATATCAAAATCCATTCGACAATTCCGTTCTTTGAATTTAAAATTTTATATTAGCGTCACTACTAAAAAGCATGTCAATATCAACACCGTTGAAATATCTACCAACGAATGTCAATGGATCAGTCCGTTGAAATATATTCCAAAATATTAGTCCGTTTAAATATTTATCAACAGATTCGTTCGTTTAAAATATTTACCAACAGATTTCAAGGTGAACCGTTGCAAAATCTTCATCTTTATCAACGGATGCCGCTTGAAAATTCCAACATATGCCTCTTGGAAAAAAATCATAATCACAAATCTTCACGTTTTCAACGGGCATCCATTGAAATTTTCAAGGGGTTTCCGTTGAAAATTCCAACGAATACCCCTTGATAAAAGTCATAATTACAAAATTCTACGCCTAACCATCTTCAGTTTTCAACGGGAAAGGTAGTGATTTGACATTCTTTGATTGGACATTGATTTCATCGGACATCCATTGGAATTTCTATCAATTTCCCGTAGAAAATTCGGGTATTTAAGATGTTGATCAATTTATTTTCAACACATTCAACAAAATCTCTCAAATCCTATCAAAACCTATCCCAAACAAATTAAACACCATACACTATAATGAATGGAGGAATCATCGGTCATTGAGCAATATTGGTGAGTTCTGGTGGAGCTCCGCCACCATTTCCTCCGCCATCACTCCTTTTCGCGACGTCGAGATAGACGAAGAAGGAGATGGCGATGATCTTTTCGATAATTTTTAGGATATAGTATTTTTATTTGTATTGTTTGTTTTAAACATTAAATTAAAATTTTTGATATATTTTGAATTAATATTTTAAGTTTAAAATTAATTAATGTTTTTTTATATTTTAAGTTCGCCATAAAATCAGCATACACCCATTAATGATACAATCATATCATAACATCAATGGACATTCATTGATATATTTAAAATTTTTCCTCAAAATACTAACGGGTGAAGTTGTTTTTGCATTTAATACGAAAGTTTTTCTACTATATCTTTACACATGACGTCTCATACACAATTGCTTTAGTAGCAAAGAATTTCCAACCAATTTTTTATAACTGTTATGGATTGATAATTTTAGTCCATTGATTCAATAGTTATCTGTTGATAATTTTAATGAGTTTAGCAACCGTCGTCCATTGATAATTTTCAACCATCATCTATTGATAATTTACTAATTCTTAATCCTCATTCGTTAATAATTTTCAACTAATATTTCAAACCATCATTTGTTGATAATTTTATTGGTTTTTCAACCGTTATCGGACCATAAATTTCAATCAATTTTTCAATCACCATTTGTCGAAATTATCAACAGACAAAATTATCAACAGACTTTTTGAACCTTCGTCAATTGATAATTTCAATTGTTCATTGATGATTTCAACGCGAATGTTCGAGTTTTCTAATCGAAATATGAATGGGTTTTATTCCTATCTCTATCTCATCTAACAATAAAATGTCGGTGTATGTTGAAATCACTCCAGTCTATTCCTCCTATTTCGTCTCCCAATCATGGGATTGAACCAATCATAATTAAAAACATATCACCTTTCATCGTAAAAATCTTTGATAATCATCTTATAAAATCTTCTTAAAAATATTATCAAATAAGGTTTTTTTTCGAATGAATCACAATAAATAAAATAATTATTTATTCTTTTGTTTTGACAATGATTAAGTGTATAAAACGTATAACCCTAAGTAAATACAATAGCCCAACATTTCATAATTCTTATTGAAATTTCTCTGATATTTAGAATATTCATGAACTACTAACTTCTTTCACCATTGTATCCACACACTAATGTAACTGCGTTACAATTTTTAACATTGATGTGTTCCAATTTATAACACAATGAAAATGGAATTTTTCTTGCGTTGATAAATTGTAAAATGTTTGTTAATCATTTGTTACATTAGCATTAGTACTGTATTTGGTGGTACCGTTATAGTAACGCAAATGTGGTTTTTGAACCTGTGTTACACACACGTTAGAACCGTGTTGAAGCTAACAAAGCTAATATCATCACAACATTGCTGTTGAAGATTGAAATGTAGGAAAAAGGTGTTTGTTATGTGAGAAAGCTAACACTTAGAATATTGAAACAAAATGAATGCACATATGGAACAATGGAGAGCACTGTGACATTAATTAACTAAATATTTGGAAGAATGATATTTATAGGCTTGAAAACAAATTCAAATCGCAACATACAAAATTATTAACTTAGTTGACTATAAGTCTTCATTCCAGGAAAGTGAGGATGTGATAAGTAGTTGGAGATTTTTTGTTGTTTGAACAGAGTCAATGAATGTATTTTTGGACTTTGAAAGTGACTTGTGAGGCGAGTAATGAATGCTGGAGTTTGTTCAAAAGCTTTTCTATAGGATAATAAATCATCACTTATGATTCCGCTATATTGTTTTGAGAACACAAGCCTTATGCTTTATACATTGGGGATATCCATAATGTTTATAAGACTTAGACATAAGATGTCCTAATATTCCAAATTGAGAACACTGATTTCTTATCCGAGGAATTGAGCTCCTGATCCTAGAGATGAATGAAATGGAGATCGGGGACCATGAAACCGAATACCAACTTGTGAAAAATTGTTCCTTTGGTGGTGGAGAAAGTACCAAACGTTGTTCTTATACTGTAATACCATATTATCGACCTTGGTCAAGTGAGACAAATGATCTATCATAAGAATACGTCTCCTTGCTGGTGTAAGTGCATACACCATTATATCTTGTACAAAAATCTGACAATGTTATTACGCGCATGCAACAACAATCAACGTTGATCAACCTCGCACATGCATCCACCACAAATTCAAGTTGGAAGAGTTTTATAATTCTTCTGTTATTTCAATTGAACATTTACTTCGTATCAATAATATGTATTGAGAGCCACTTGTTGTATGTTATAAATAACTAAAATATTGTCGACAAAATAAATTTATAAACACTTCCAGATTTCATTTGCACCATCCAAATAAATAATCAAACCATTCACTACCAAACATATCAAGTAAATAGTTCTCATAGAAAAGAAAAATAATTGGAGGTTTCATAAATTTCAACCTAATTCAATTGGTAACAGTGAAGATCGATCTTGGTATGGACTAATCGTAAAGGTTCTCATTATTGAAGTTATGATCAAAATCGTCTCAAACTCACGCCAAGTTTGTGGTTTTGAACCATGCAATGTTTATTTTCGGAAACAAATTGAAACTCCTTGAACATCGGACTAGATCGTATAACTGGATTGGTAAAATAAGGTGTTTGTTATGTGTTTAGAAACACTACAGTGGTATCAGAGTGTCTGATAGTATGTAATTAGGAATTTTGTGAGTTTGTTTTGGTTAAAATTAATCTAAGATTCGAGTTTAGGGTTTTTCCGCGTATAGCGCACAATAAGCATGATTTTGCCGAATGTAATAGTGAGTTGTGATGCATGAACAAGATGATAACTCAATTGACGCAAACAATTGGATTTTTTTGTTAAGCAAATTATATGTACAAAATGGCTTCGAACGAGAAGGTACTCGATCGAACATGTTTTTTTATTGGATGATGCATTCGATCGAGCAATGAAAATATTCGAACGTGTACTAAGTTCATGATAAATTTAGGAAAATTATTGTCCAAGTAAATGGCTACTCATGCCGAGTGGATTCTCAAGTTAAGAAGTTCGACCAAGTAAAACGTTACTTCGATCGAGAAAATTATCTGATTGAAATGTTGAATCATACTCGGTCAAGCAATGTGACGGCTCGACCCGAGTAATCTTTTGGGAATGCCAGATTTAGTCAAGTGGTGCTACTAGTAAACTTGAGTGATTTCTTTGGAAGAAATGTTCAGTCGAGCGGAGAGATTTTTCTACCCACGAGCATTTTCTCTCCATGAATTTTTGGGAAAGAACAATTTGAATGTCTGACGCAAGCACTTTGTCTGGAACTCAGCGTTGGTCCAGCAATATGATTGTTCAACCGAGCACACAATGAGGAAAATGTTATGAGCTATAAATATATTGATTTCTAAAGGCTTAATAATTGGTTTATAGGATAAGGTCTATTGCATAAGTAATAAGAATGAATGTTCTAATTATTTTTATGCTTTGAAAAGTCAAACGATATAATCGTAATTTTTACTGATCATTAGTGATAGATGATTCAACTATGTTAGTAGAAACGACAATGAGATTATGTGTTATAAAGCTACGATATAACATGTGAACCTAATGTATATTTGAGAAACGACTTTACAATGCGAATGAGAAATGTGTTTCCTAGTAATGTAGTATATTTGATTGGTAGTTAGCGTTTTTCAGAGGAATTTCCAAGCCTTAATAGTAAAATGCTTTGTTCATATGTTATTGTATTTGCTTTCATTTTCATATGTTCAAATTTTTTGAACTAAAAAGAAAAATGTCTTCCATTAATTTTTTTTCCGCATCTTAGTCATTCAAAATCTTGTTGGGATGAACTTGATGATTGTTACCAAAATCTTCGGCTGATACTCATGCACGAGAAACATATATAAAACGGTTACATAGATGCACCCTACAAAGGATGTTGATACTGCAAGTGTTTGCTTTAAGCATTTGGAGAAATTTATAGCTACAAAACATATCATTCTTGCATCGATGAGTTCTAAACTCCAGCAACAACATCAATATATGGATCAACAAAACATTATCGAGCATCTTAAGAATATGTACCGTTATTAGAGTAAGAAGACACGAGATCAGTTGACGAAAACCTTGTTCAATTCTAGAGTTGTTATTAAATCACCCATTAGACCCTATGTTCTTAAGATGATTGCAAGATGGGTAAGGAGTTATCTCAAGATTTCATCCTACAACCATTAGCCGGATGATTCTCAACGAGCAAGATGAACCACGATTTGCACGACGTGCTGATTCTACTTATTTATGATGAGAATCAGACGTTATTGGAGATGTGAAAGGGAACCAGAGCTGTGATGGTAGTTGGCTCCTATTCCAAGAAGAGTAAGGAAAGAAAATTCCCACTAAGAAGCTCATGTAGTTAAGGATGGTGGGACCAAACCAAAGGCAAATGACGACAACAAAATTAATTTTGAGTGAACATCATTTTCATGATTTCTTAAGCTAGTAATGATTCCTCGATGTGGGTATTGGTTACCAGAACTAGATTGAGCATCTTCAATATATTGAAGGGGCTTACGATCAATAGAAGACTCAAGATTTTAGAATTCTACCTATAAGTGAAACATTGTGCATGTTGTGTGGCATTAAATGTAGATGGGAAAGATCTTATTATTCGAAGATATTAATATGTTCCGAACATAGTTTATATTTCTATGTTAGATAGATGTGGTTTTCGAATAATCTCCAGTCACGATATTTTTTGTAATTTTTATGGTGATGAATTATTTATGAATAGTTATTTATAACATGTTTTTTATGTCTTACCAGATGCAGATTTTCAATTTAATCACTAGCTTGTTTCTAAAATAGAAAGAAATATAAACGATCAAATATACTTTCATTTGGCATTGTAAATATGGTCACACCGATGAAAAAAATAAACTTATTGCATAAACGTGACCATCTAGACCAAAATGATTAAGAATTATATGCAAGTTATGACTATTGTATCCAAAGAAAGATGACCAAATATCAATTAATGGGAATTAGAGAAAGGGCTACAACATTTTAGAACTCATACATACGAATTTATGCGGACCAATGAAAGTTCAAGCTAAAGGAGAATATTTCAATTTCGTATGGTCCGGTGATGATATATCTAGATAGGGGGTTGTCTATCTCATGAACCAAAAATCCAAATATTTGAAATGATTAAGATATGTTGCAGTGAAATTGATAAAAAAAGGGTATCAAAGTATTTAGACAAAATGGACTTTTTCGTATTGGATCTCTTCTGAAATGCCAAAACCTAATGGTATTTCGGAATGGAAAAATCAAAACTTATTAGATATGTTAAGATCCATGATGGATCACTGATCCTCTAATAAATCTTTGGGGACATACCACATGTTGACCAAAGTTCCCATTAAATTAATTCCCAACCTAATATACATAATTTTATGGGATTATCTGAATTTTGTCAAGATTTCAATCGAAAAAGTTTGATGCTAGATTCGAAATGTGGCTTCATAAGGTATCCTAGGAAAACTATGGAATATTGAATTCCTTGTGTTTATGGTGAGAGGTGCGAGTTGCTATCTTTTTGGAAAGTGAATTCTTTGTTAAAAGAAATCATGGTGAGAACATAATTCTTGATAAGATTCAAGATCATATTGAACCTTTACAAGCTCGGATCATGAGATGCAATCTGTCCATCCTTTCTGGAAATTTGTGGTAGACTAGTACATTTTTTTTCTTCCATATTTGAAGATCAAAGATAGGTTATGAACCTGTTTAGAAACAAGTTCAATAACAAATTTGGTTGAGGAAGTACCTTCTAGTACAAGTTCCTCTTAGAAAGTCTTCATGTGCTCAACATGCACATAATAGATTAAATCTTATAGTGCAACATAATGAGATAGATTAAAACTTATACTGCAACATAATGAGGGTGATCATGTTGATGATGACTCTATAACGTTTGAGGAAGCGACTCAGAGTTCTGTCTTTGAGAAGTTGTCCAAAGCCATGGATTTTCGAGATGGAATCCAGGATGGTTAACAAATTATGGTTGTCTGAACAGCTCTCATGAAAGACTTGGGAGAAGTAGCATATATTTTGGAAGTAAAGATTTATAAAAACAGATAGAAAATATTAATTTAGATTTTCACTAGTCTATGGATATCGATACCATCATAAAAATGTATAATATTGAAAATTGCAAGAGGGGTTATCTACGGATAGGAACTAGAATTATCTGCCCTAAATCTAAAGATGAAAGTGAATAAATGATTAGGATCGCGTATACTAGTGCTGTTGGAGCCACATGTACATCATCACATTTACATGGTTTGATGTAGTCCTCACATTAAATTTAGCTAGTCGGTACTGGGTAAGTCCAAGTGAGGAACATTGAGAATTAGTAAAAATCATTCTTACATACTTCATAATGAATAAATACCAATTCCTAATCAATGGAGAATCTAACTTAGAGTTGGAAGGGTTTAAATATGAAAATTTTCATCACATAAGGATGAAAATAAATCCACGTCATGATATGTATTCTGTGTGAATGGCGGATCGATGAGTTGATAAAATTCCAAACAAGCTACTATAGATCATTCGGTAACTGAAGTGAAATATATGGTTGCATGTAAATTCCCAAAGGAAGTGGTCTCGATTACAAATTTCATTAATGTACTTGGAAGCAATGTCAATAGAATTTCATAGAAGGATCAAAATGTTAAAGTTTCCTTTGACCCGAGGCCAACAGAGTAATTGGCAAGTTATTTTTTGTTCTTTGATTTTCAGACACCTGGTGCTTTAATGCACTTGATGATAACATTTGGGAACGATTGAATGCTTATGTAAATGATGTTTGATCAAGAGGACATCAATAGATTGATGATAGAAAGGAGTTTCAAGAGATTTTTCGTCAATCAGTTATGATTGAAAGGAAATATGGTCGATATAAACCATACCCTAGAATTATCCAGAGCTATAAAGATGGAAACAATACTATATTATCCTTACACAGATTCTACAGAGTAAATGTGTTACTTTATGTCATCTGTTTGTTGATGAGTGTTGCTAGATATCGATCTTGATCAGTTGATTAGTTGGACTAATTAGTTACATGTTTAGTGTTGAATCCATGAGATCACTCACTTACAAGTGTTTCAATCTTTGCTGATGATTGTTTGATAATCTACCTAAGATACGATTATATATTTCATGAGAATCTAAAATATCAACGTTTAAATTATCAATTATCCAGGAAAGTTATTTTATGTTTGTTTTAGATTATTGAGAGTCAAAATGATTTGAATTGGTCAATAAATAAATTTAATGCTAAAAAATTTGTAGACAAATAAAAATTGGAGACAATGGTGGGCTAAAATCTCGAAAGGGTTGTTCCTGAATTCTTGGAAAGAATGGTTGAAGGCGAACACTATATAAGACCAGTTGTGCCAACTTGGAGGAGTTCAAGCTTTAACAGAACTTAAGTGAGTCCTCTTAAGGATAACAAAAATCCATAGAGTTGATTGAGTGTGTGGAAGGGATTACTAGCGATAGAAGAGCATGTGTTATATTAGTGGGCTAGGGGATTTAATTTTGGTAGCCTAGTGCATTGTAATATCATGCAAGTGTATTTGGAGATTAATGCGTGAATAAATAACAATAGTTCTATAAAATACAAATTTTTATTTTGTTTTTCGGCTATATGAATTGTCTTTAACTTTTCATTTGGTAACATAGCATGGTCACCAAAGCTAGACATCTTGTCTATTCTTTGGTGGGAGATCCTAAAGGCAACATGGATAGTCCAAGAGATATGTACTCTTTTGGAAATCTAGTTATGCTTGACGCATCTAATTATAGATATTTGAAGGTGAACATGCAAGCAAATATCACAAGCATTGATGAAGATTCTTTAGGTGTTGTAAAAAATGGATAGAACCCACCTAGGGTAATTGATAAACATGGAAATAACAAGGAGAAACCTTTGGATCAGTGGATACCTATGAGAAATAAAATTCAACATATAATGAAAAGGCCCTTGCTACAATATTTGTTTATATGGATATGATTGAGTTTATTCAATTATGTGAATCAGCAAAGGAAGCATGATATACACTGAAAACCATCAGTGAAGGTATTTCACATGTTAAGAACGTGTCTCGATATAGTTGAGCATCGGTTTAAAAAGTTAGAAATGGCTGAAAAGGAGAGTGTCAAAGAACTCAACATTGCAATGAATATTCCATTGAACAATGATAAGACCAATTTCAAGAAAATTAAGAGAGTACTTGTTGTTTATAAATTGGAACGTCAACCTTAACAAGATTCATTCAACAAAGATCTACATAAAGGGATTATTTGCAAGCCTCAGAAGGAACCATGTGGATAAACAATCTTAAAGAAAATGTAGTTATTTTGGGAAAGAAGTTCGAAAATTATGAAGAAACATCCTGAAATAAAATGTAGACGTACTAAAGTATAATTGCCAAAAAACGGAAAAAGGGTGTACAATGTCACAACTTTTAGTTCCAGAATGTTGAGATTTTCAATTTTTTTCTATGTCGTTAGACATCATAAATAGATCAATAAAAAAAATGAAAATCAAAGAAGAAGAATTAGAATTGTAGCAGTATATGTGAATGTGCGTGCTCTAATACAAATTTGAATGCAAAAGATTTTTATGTATTCTATTTTATTTTGTTATCTCACATTGGTTAAGACAAGAACTATGGATTCCTGTATATTTTATTAGAAAACCATAAAATCTTGAGCTAATTTTTGGGATTAGTTTGGCGTAAGCTTACATTGATATGGTATTAGAGTATGGTTTGTCCCAGTTGGGTTCCGATTGCGATGTTCACACTCCAAGATCTAGCTTGAACGTGATGAAGAGTGTTATATTGTGTTATCCCACATCAGCTAGGACATAAACTATCGAGTCATATATATGATATTGGATCACCCTAAACTATTGATCTAACTTTTAATATTAGTTATGTATAAGTCCATATTGAACATATCGTTTTAAATCAATAAAATAAAGAGTTGATAACCTACTTTTATATGATGGTAAAAGAAATATATTGATGAATGATCACACTTATTTTGCTCTATGATTTGCCATATATTTCTATATTGTTTTGCATCATTTTAGTTCCTTAAGGACTAATGACTATATTTAGGAGAAACATGACAATTTTCTGCACAAAAACGAACATTAAAGACAAACCCAATCAAAATGCCCGTTCTGAGAGCCTAACGTGCTCGGGCGAGAGTACTGAAGTTGATTTCTCAAAAGTTCCAGAAGGTTCTCTCGACCCGAGCTGTTGTCCCCTCGATCACGGTTATGCAATAGAATTCATGTGGTGAATTCGCTCGATCTGAGCGGTCTGCTACACGATCGAGCGTTCATCCATCTAAAGGTAACTTTTGTCCTCAAGAATTCACTCGACTAGATTGACCTCCTGCTCGGTCTTGGGATTCACCCGAAATAGTGAAAGGTGATTCCTATTTGCAAAGGAGAAGCTCAGGACAAACCAACCGCTCGGCCTAAACGCATGCCTGCTCGGTCGAGCATTTCATCGAATCAATTTAAATTTTCGATTTTTGAATTATTTACCGAGGGAGTGATGAGGTCATCAACAACAAGATGAGGTGTCTGAAGCAAGTACCGATAGGAGATGACTCTTACCACAACCTAGAATGGGTCTACAAAGTTTTCTACTACCATTGACTACCAACTTGTTATGATTTCAGGACGAATAACTCGCAACGAGGAGGGCATGATGAGGTTATCGGTATTGCCACCGAACCAAAAGAGGGTCACACCGACGAGGCGCTAAACCAAGGAACAAAATGAAAAAACTCTCTCGAGGCCTACGTGTACATGGCCAAATCAGAAACTTGTGGACCAAGCCATTAAGGGTAGAAAAGGAAACGTGGGAGTCACAGGACAAACATGAGGAATTACCGAAGGGTTCAAACCACATGGATTTGGAAGGATGGAATATATAGATCTTACCTTATCCCGTCTAATATAGAGGAAGATTCCCAAGGATATCAATATCCCTTCAAGACTTGTACTTTCTATGCCAAAGATCTCGCACAGGTAGAAAATCTTGCCAAGTCGATCATATCCCACTAGATCATCTATTTTCCTCCACTGAAGATTCACAGTGATTGCAAAATCTTCCTAAACGGCAAGTAGATAAATTCGTGATCATGTATTTATGAAATTTTCTTGTTTTGATATGGAGATTTTTCTATATAAAGGACTCCACCTCATTTGAAATAGGCAGACTAGAATTTGCAGAGAATAAACTCTTTTATTTTCTTGATCGTTCATCAATAACATGATGTTTTCGACTTGTTTGGGGAAAAATTAAATTCATGGTGTCTTCAAATTGTTCCAGGAATAATTTATTTCATATCTGACTGTATCAAGAGGCTTCCATACC
The DNA here is from genome assembly GCA_036759665.1 of Gynandropsis gynandra. Lineage (NCBI taxonomy): Eukaryota > Viridiplantae > Streptophyta > Magnoliopsida > Brassicales > Cleomaceae > Gynandropsis > Gynandropsis gynandra. Next base: position 48,065,623 of record CM071863.1, read on the forward strand.
TCTTGTGGGTTTCATCGCTCCACCACAAACACTTAAAAAACCACCATCAATGTCCGTCCTCCACCTTCGTCGGACGAATCTTGAAGAGAGCCCTTAGGCAAGTAAAGAGATCCTCCACCATCTTTTATCATCAATGGACGACTTCTTGAAGAGTGTGCTCAGGCGAGTTAAGAAATCAACATTGATACCACGATAGTGCCACCACACCAAAAGAGGGTCACACCGACGAGGCGTTAAACAAGGAACAAAATGGAGAAAACTTTCCTGATGCCTACTTGAACATGGCCATTTCAAAAACTCGTGGAACAAGTCATAAAGGGTAGAAAAGGAAACAAGGAAGTCACGGGTCAATCTTGAAGAATTACCAAAGGGCTCATCCACATGGATTTGGAAGGATGGAATATAAAGATTTAACCTTATACCGTCAAACCGACAGGAAGATGCCGAAGGATATCAATATCCCTTCAAGTCCTGTATTTTCCTCCACCAATGACATCCAACGATCTTATCCCAACTCAAGGAAAACCCACATTGGTCTTCTACATTATGTCATATATGAATGTACCAAGAGACTTCTATAGCTCTTGTGGCGTTCATTGGTCCACCATAAACACTTCAAAACCACCATCAACCTCTATCCTCAACATTTTCCAGTCGAACCTTGAAGAGAGCCCTTAGGCTAGCTAAGAGATCATCCACGATCTTCCACCATCATCAACCGTCAACGTACGACCTTTGAAGAGTGCTCTTAGAAAAATTAATAAATCAACCTTGATACCACGAATCCTACTCGAGCGATCGAGGTTAACAGATTCTTCGTATGGGTCCCAAGATCCCACCCCGAGGTGTCCACCAATTTGGAAACATGATCCATTCAATAGTCCATATCGTATCAACAAAAATGCCTACCACCAAGGATTTTTTGGTGGTTACAATTTGAGGAAGAATCACTTGCAACAGGTAGGGAATGATGAGGTCATCGGCAACAAGATGATGAGTCCGAAGCAAGTACTAATAGGAGATGACTCGTACCACAGTATAGACTGCCTTCTGATTACAATTGAAGGATGAATCATTGGAAACAAAGAGAGAATGATGAGGTTATCGGTAGTGCCACCGCACCACAAGAGGATCACTCCGACGAGGCGTTAAACAATGAACAAAATGGAGAAAACTTTCCCGATGCCTACTTGCGCATGGCCATATAAAAAACTCGTGGGATACCTATCAAGGATAGAAATGGATATGTGGGAGTCACAGGCCAATCATGAGGAATTACCAAAGGGCTCATCCCCATGGATTTGGGAGGTGGAATATATAGATCTTACCTTATCCTGCCCAACGAACATGATGACGCCCAAGGATATCAATATCCCTTCAAGTTGTGTATTTTCCTCCACCAACGACATCAAAAGGTCTTATCCCAACTCAAGAAAAACCCACGTTGGTCATCTACATTGTATTAGGTCGTAACCTAGACCCCTGTAACCGAAGGGCTCGGGTGACATGGATAAAGAAATGCGGGAAAGAAATATCTCATATTTATTTCACGACTAGGTAAATCTTCCTAAAATCTGATTTTATTGCACCAGAACCTTTAATTCCTATTCCGAAGATCTCGAACGGGTAGAAAATCTTGCCAAGCCGATCATATCCCACCGGATCATGTACTTTCCTCCACTAAAGATTCTCAAAGATTAAGAAATCTTCCTAAACGGCAAGTAGATAAATTCGTGACCATGTATTTCTGCAATTTCCTTGTTTTGATATGGAGTCTTTCCTATATAAAAGACTCCACCTCATTTGTGATAGGCAGACTAGAATTTGCGGAGAATAAACTCTTTTGATTTCTTGATTGTTCATCAAGAACATGATGTTTTCGACTTGTTCTGGGAACAATTGAATTCATGATGTCTTCATATTTTTTCAAGAACAATTAAGTCATATCCGACTGTATCAAGACGCTTCCGCGCCTCTTGTTATGTTCATCGCTCCACCATAAACTTTTTAAAAACCACCATCAACCTCTATCCTCACCAAACGAATCTTGAAAAGAGTCCTTAGGCCAGTGAAGAGATCCTCCACCATCCTCCACCATCATCCATCATCAACGGACAACCTCTTGAAGAGTAACCTTAGGCTAGTTAAGAAATCAACCTTGACACCACGAATCCTACTCGAGCGATCAAGGTTAACGGATTCTCTGTACGCGTCTCGAGTTCCCACCCCGAGGCATCGTCAAATTTAGGTACATGGTTCATTCTATAGTCAAGAGCGTATCAACCAAAATGCCCACCGCCTGGGATTATTTGGTGGTTACTATTCGAGGATGAATCGCTTGCAATAGGGAGGGAATGATGAGGTCATCGCCAATAAGATGAGGAGTCTGAAGCAAGTACCAATAGGAGATGACTCGTACCACAGTCTAGAGCGGGTTAACCAAGTTTTTTACCACCATAGTCTGTCTTTTGTTTACGATTCAAGGACGAATCACTCGCAATGGGGAAAGAATGAAGATGTTGTTGGTAGTGACACCTAGAGTTGGCCAATCTGGGTTACCCGGACCAACCCGAATCGGATAGACCCGAATAACCCGAATCGTTAGAAATATGGGTTATATTAAAAAATCATACGGATTCAAATTTCAGAACCCATTCGGGTTCGAGTTGAACCCGAATAACCCAAAAAAACCTAATTTTTTTTTGTAAAATATAATTTATTTTTTTGAAGTTATATAAACACTAAAAAATACTAGTATATTTTCTTATATATATATATTTATCTTATGTTGATATTTTTATTTTTGTTTTATATTAAAAAAACGAAATATCTAAAGAATTCTAAAATCGAATAATTCCCAATTATGTATAATACCCGAAAAACCCGAACCCGAATAACCCGAACAAACCTGAATAACCCAAACTACTCGAAAAACCCAAATATACAAATGTAATCCAGGTTATTTCGGGTCTAATACTTTTGAACCCGAACAACCCGAACCCGAACCCGGACCGAAAACATTCGGGTTCAATTCGGGTCCAGTTTTTCAAAACTCGAAAAACCTGAATCCGAACCGAAACCCGAGGAACCCGTACCCGAACCTAGATATGTCCCCCTCTAGTGCCACCGCAAAAAAAAAAAAGAGTGACCTTAGGCAAGTCAGAAATCAACCTTAAAACTACAAATCCTACTCGAGGGATCGAGGTGAATGGATTCTTCATATGCATCTCGAGTTCCCACCTCGAGGCGTGTATCAAGGAGGCTTCTCTATTAAAGAGAGGATGGTTCCTGACAAAAAGAGAGGAGAATGATAGATAAGGATCAGAGAAAAGCTTTACAGAAGATTTAAAAGTTGAGAAACACTTTAGGATCATGCAAAAAGAGCAAAGAAGCTATTCAGATCACATCAAAATGCTAAATAACCAGTAAGAACGAGTTTAAGGCTTGGTCATGGTTGGAATAGATCGAGAGATCAATTGAGCAACCTTAAACGCTCTCTCTATTTGTTCCTTTTTCTAATCAAGTTTTACGATGTAGATTCATAGGTTTGATCCTTGTTGTCGATTATTGTGTTGAAATCCACATTTTAATACATGTTTTAACTTTTAGTTTATGATGGATCCCATATATTGATCATCAGTTGGTTTAGCTTAGATGGAGACATCATATTAAGCTATATCAAGTGCAACCGATAAACATGAGTAATCATATCGAGAGGTAGATTAATCGATCTAGGAGTGAGAACATCAATGCATAATGAACTCAATATATAGGTCATTGCACAGTGGTTTACATATTGGATAGGAGTCTGCACAGCAAGAGCGTGTAGGCTCATTAATTGTGTTAAGTCATTAGAAGGAAATGTCAGTAATTTGTACTTAGAAATAGGATTTACACTATGAGAGTAGGTGGGTCTACGAGAGATTATTAAATTCCCGAACGGAATAGAAATGATACTTATGAAATATTTAGCTAGTTTAAATACGTGAACAACACTCAAGTCTAGAAGCATCGTCCCAATTAGTACACAAACATTAGCTTAGTTTAGTTTAATTTACATGCTTAAATCACAAACACACATTCCTCTTATACATTTTCATGATCCTAGTTTTTTTAGATAATTAGTTTTAATCTCACTTAGTCTTGATATAAAATGTAAAACCTTATTTATACTAGATCACATATATATTAGCGCATCAAATTTTTGGAGCGATTTCTGAGGACTAATGGCGACTTAACTAGTTTAGCTTACGAATCTAGGTCATATTTTTGTTTGTAGTCTTATTTTTTAAATTTTTTTCTCTGTTATTTTTATTTTGTTATTTCTTATTGATATCTCTTTTTTTTTTTTTGGTTATGTCATTTGCATGTACATGGTTTATGACCCAAAACGCTAGAAGTTCTAAACTGTGCTCAACCCAGAAATATAGAGGACCACATGGATGATCCGACATCAAGCACTGAGGAGGCAGATGATAGACAATGCTGAGAATGTAGTGGCAGAGAAGGAGATTTACTGGGCATATATAGCCCTTAAGCACGCCCAACTCGTGTCTTGCCTTCAGCGTCCGAACATTAGTCGTAGCTAATTTGAGCTTCAACCATCGTTTCTGTAGATACTTAACCAAATTGTGTTTAGAGGATGCCCAAATAAATACCTGAACCTCCACCTCACGAGGTTCAAGACATTGTGTGACTCCCTCAAGCAGTTCCAAGGGGTGACAGGCGAGGCAGTCTTGCTATTTTGCTTCTTGTTCGCCCTCATGACAACAGAGATATATAGGACCATACAGATGATCCGATAGAAAGTACTTAGGAAGCAGATGGTCGACAATGCTGAGGAAGAGATTTATTGGGCATATATAGCCCCTAAGCACACCCAACTCAGATCTTGCATTCAGCACCCGAACATCAATCGAGCTGATTTGAGCTTCAACCATTGTTTCTGCAAATATTGAACCAAATTATATTTAAAGGTGCTCAAATAAATACCCAGAGCTCCACCTCACGAATGTCAAGACATTGTGTGACTCCCTCAAGCAAGTCTAGGGGGTGACGGGTGAGGCGGTTTTGATATTTTGTTTCTTGTTCTCCCTCATGGACACAATGCAGAAGTGGATCTACACATTAGCACTAAACTCCATTACCACGTGATTAAGCTAGAATAACGATTTATGATTCGATTCTTCCGATATCACAAGACGTATATGTCAAAGAAAAAGATGAACTCCTTCACACAAGAGGATAGTAAGACAATGTACGAGGCTTGGGAATGATTCAAAGGGTACCAGCGTGTGTGTATGCACCATAGGATGGATCACAAGTACCTCATCTCCACATTCATTGATGGATCTGTATCTGGAGTAGCACACCATGTGGAGGATCATTGCATGACCTCTTTCACCTAGCTAGAGAAGCATATCAAGAAGTTGGTGAACGAGCGGAATGCTATGGCCGAATACGCGAGGAGAATTCCCCAGCATTAATCCGCAAACGAGGTCTCAACCCTCTAAGCCTAGCTAACTAACATGAAGCTACAAATGGCCAACATGAAATGCGAAGAAGCATCACAATTGGATCTTCAAGAATACCACATCAATCGGTCGAAGGTATATCTGGCGGAACAAGCGAGAAACGAAGAAAATTACATGGAAAATAACCCATATTTGAACACGAACACTTTACATTCTGGGTTAGATAAATCACCACAATTTCTCACATAAATACACTTCCAACGTGCATAATCCCCACAGGGGAACTATCAGCCGCAATCATTCTCGAGACCACCTCAGAACGGAAACTTCCAAAACAAGCCAGCAAAACACAACTCGGTCTACCTCAGAGGGGAGCTCCTACAGTACGAAAACAATTCGACATAGACAATGAGATAAACTTAATATTCTCGCAACTGATGTAGAAACATAAGACTCAAAATGAGGAGCTACGCGAAATGAAGGCTTATCATAAAGATTTACTACGGAAGATTGGAAAGCAAATAGACGGATTCTACATGCACCTGAAAGTGTTATTTAATCAAGTCGTCTAGATTTCCATGACTTCAATAAGACTAGCGGGAACTCTCTGGGGAAGGCTGATTGAAATCTCCGATAGTAGAAGCTAATATGGTCGAGCTCAAAACTTTAAATGAGCGCTTTTTTGAAGTACTTTTTCGTTTTTCTCTGGGAATTTTTTTCTTTGAAACTTGGATTTCTTATGTTTATTGTGAAGTGTATTATTTTAAGCAGCCATATTTACGTATATTGACTGCAATAGTCCTACAAAATATGGACAATAACTTTTTGAAGGAGTGAAAACTGAAATAGAGAAAATACTCAATGATGTGCGTTAAGCTCAAGTAATAAAACCTAGACTAACGCTTCCGCAAGAATACGGATCGTGTAGTAACTAGGGTGGAACACAAGGAATTGATACGACTTATAAGCTATTAAACTAATGGAATAGACGTGTAAGGTGACTAAAGATGGAATTGTGATTGGACTAAACTAAACTAAATCGACGAGATAAACTTATAGTTAAGCACCATGGGTATCGAGAGTTTGCATAACGATGTAACGAAGTTCAAAAAGGATAATTGGTCTTAGGTACTATCATGAGTTCAGGGAATTCAAGCTCTCCTATAGGAACTGACTGGCGTAGACTTGTCCACTATCTAGCATGCATATACCAATATATCTATTGCGCATCTTACATGCATAGACGCATTACGACCGCTATCCTAATCCCTAGATTCAATCGATTGACCTGGCGTAGATTCTAAACCGATTAAACCCTAAATCATGGCTAAGTTCCAAAGTCTAATGCCCTGGCGTTGATTTATTAGACTTCTAACATCATCAATCAAGTAGCGTACAAGTATTGAAGCATTAAGATCAACCAATCAATCTGAAAACATGATCAAATAAAAAATTCATTCATATCGAGTGGCGTACAAGCATGAAAGCATTAAGATCCACCATTCATTAAGCAAA
>CM071863.1:48073938-48098419 GCA_036759665.1 Gynandropsis gynandra
GATTTTTTACTTCTTTTTTTATTGACGAATACGCATGACTCTAACCCTTAGGACGTAGAATAGCGCCTCAACCCACCACTTAGACCCGAACCATCGATCTGGATGTACTCATGTCAATGAAAACCTTAAATAGTTAAGACTTATCCAAGGAGAGAACATTGACAAGGGAGTATAAGCGTGTGGAATCTTATGAACGCTAAAGATCTATCAACAAGCATCGATTAATCGGTATACACGGAGATATGATACTTAGTACCGAAACCTAGGGGTTGAATGTAACTATAAGTCATGGTTTCTTGCACAATTACTCAACTAATCGGAATCAAGAAATATTCTAAACACACCTAGACTATAGTTCACGATTCGACAAGGTCGCACAATAATGACTAAAGCTTGAAAATTCATGCTAGGTATCCATCCGTTTATTTCTAAAAACAAAAATCTACATCTAATCCTAATCATCTAATCCTAATCATATGACAATACGCGACGAGTACCCCTCCCCCCCCCCAGACTTGAATGAAACACCGTCCCGGTGTTCAAAACCTAAGAGGATATCATAAACAAAATAACGGGAAGGTAAGAGTTGGAACGTGTGCACCTTGTGTAACTTCCAAACCCGAGTTTGTGTCTCCTCTTCAAGGATGATATGGACGTTGAAAAACCTGCGAAAAAGATTCACACAATCCAAAAAGAGGAGTACGATCCCACCAAGTACATCAATATGAAAAGAAAAAGGAATAGTCCGAAAGAAAATGAAATGAAATACGAAACAGTCGGGTTGCCTCCCGACAAGCGCTTGTTTAAGGTCTTGAGCTTGACCGAAATGCTCTTCTCATGAGTCGGCTCCGAAAGAGCGAACTTAGCTTGATCAAAATCTGTGTTATCCGCATTGTAGAGCTTTATGCGTTGGGCGTTCACTTTAAATGCACCATTGGCTCCTATTAGCTCGATTGCTCCGTGTGGTGAGATGCTCTTAATCGTGAATGGCCCGGACCAGCGTGACTTAAGCTTCCATGGCCTTGCACAAGTCGAACCTTGTTACTCAACTACATTTTCGGGGTTAGATTTCCATAATCACTCGTGTTTCTCCTCATGTCTTCGTTTCCTATGCAAAACACGAAATGTAGATAAAGTCTTCGAATAAACTCGATAAATGAATGAAATCTAAGTAATCTACTAAAAATTAGACCTAAGAATGATATAAAAACTACAACAGATTACGTGTTATCAATCAACCTAAGAGAGTATGGGTCTAAAAACACCCAGTCGAGTGATGGTAAAGGTAAATGGTTTGTCTCGCTTGAACACATTCTCCCAAGCAAAAACGTACCCATTATGTGCATGAACATCGCATAAGAGATATTTGTTGGCGAAGGAGATACTGAGAACTAAACCAAACTCGTGTTTTTCTCTTTTTCTTGAAATGTTTCTGAATTACTCATATAATAGTAAATTTTAGTTTTTGTAACCAAAGAGTATGCTGGTGAATAAGCGTTTTGGCAAATTTAAGATAATTGTTATTCGCTCGACGATATTAACCCCAGTCAAGAAAATTTAGGCTTTATGATAAATTTGCATTGACATTTCCAATTGTGACGTTTCTAAAATTTCTTCATTTTTTATATTCTATTTTTTTTTCCAATAAGCTATTTTATGTCTATTCGATGTACTCACTACTCTCTACTTTGAAGTGATTTCAGGTTCTCATAGGAGAGAGTACATTATTGAAAAATTGCAATCTAAAACAAAGGAATATAGGATGGAACATCGGAAAATATGCATAGCACAAACACGTGCAATAACATATCACTATTCACAAGGATACCAACGTTATGTGTTCCTATTTTCTTTTTTTCTTATCAATTATGGTTGGATCTCATGTGTTAGTTCGACACTGAGGATGATGCCGAGTCTAAATTTAGGGGAGGCATAGATTGACATCATAGCCTTATATAGGATTATTTAGGTTAGTTCAGATGCATTTTAGGGATAAAAATTTTAGAATCCAAGAAAAGAGAACATACATACACTTAATTAGCTTGCATGTTAGCTTAACCACAAAGTAACCGACTGATGTATAGGAGATTAGAGAATTATTATTACTCAATTAGCTACGTAAACTAAAACTACTATGACTAATTATTTTTTAATGAATTATTGAGGACAATTGACTTAAATGAATTATTGATTTTTATGTTTTGTACGATAAATCAACATTTGGTCACCTTAATATCGTATTATAGTCTTAGTTCCAAGTTGATGTATAGTCATTCTCCATTATTTGTAGTGTTAGACCATTTTCATATTGCTCGAGTTACTGTATAAATGTTTTACTCGAACAAGAGCCAGACATCTCATCCGGAGGTGGCGACATTCATCACGTGTGAATATTAACCCCGATTATATGTTCTCTTTACCTTTTTCAAATGACCAAGATTTCAAACATGCCAAATAAAAAGAAAATAGAAAATTGAAAAAAGGTATGTGAAAGGTCAAGTCTCGAAAAGAAGAAAAAATTACAAAAATTATTTTATCACTTTCACTGAGCCTTACCAAAACCATTTGGACCGAAATATTCCTTAGGACAACGATAATTAGATTCGAGAAATGTATTTTGTAGGACCTATAGTTCGTTCTTTAGAGATGTCTAATGTCGGTGTAAATCCCACCACTTAGAATATTTCCGTAAGTTGGAGGAATATATAGGAAACTAGATCGATTTCATTGACAATTAATATAGTCTAAGTGAGCATGAATATACTTCAATCCTTGCGTATCTCGTTTTGCTTTGTGCTCCCTTTCCAGAACTATTCATTGACGATGTTTGCTTGAGGCGGAACAAAAGGAAAGTCAAGAAAACAAGCATTAAAGACATCAGTTTAGTTCATTCTTACGCCTTATTGGGATATTTTTTTATCTTGAAAGTTTATAGGGACTAAGTAGTACACTTAGAATAAACATGATTATTTTCTACAAGAAAACAAGCATTAAAGACAAATCCAGCCAAAATGCCTTGCCCGAGCGTCTAAGGTGCTAGATTAAGTGTAATGAAGTTTATTTCTAAAAAAATTACAGAGAGTTTGCTCGAGAGCATTTGAAAACTCGGTTGCGGCGATTGAACAAAATTCACCCTGTGAATTTGCTCGACCAGAGCAATCTATTTTCTCGGTCAAGTGTTCATCCGTCGAAAGATAACTTTTGTCCCCAAGAATTTCCTCGATCCGAGACTTCATGATCGAATGAGCGATTTATCCTAAATAGTCAAAGATAATTCCTATTTGTGAGGGTGCAGCGCAGAACAACCAACCACTCGGCCCGAGGATGAGAAACTGATAAAGACGAGAGAACTTTTGGCGAAAAAGGAGGATTAGAATTGATAAAGAAGAGAGAAAAAGCTTTAAAGTAGCTTAACAATTTAGAAACACTTTAGGATCGTGCAAAAAGAGCGAAAATGTTATTCGGATCACATCAAATAACTAAATGACCAGTAAGAACGAGATGAAGGAGAGGTCATGGCCACAACAGATTGAGAGATCGACTGAGCATCCTTAAACCCTTTCTCTGCTTCGTAATTATAGTTTTAAGATGTAGATTCATAGGTTTGATCATTGATGCAGATTAAAGTATTGTCTATGTGAGTCTTATGAACTTAATAAAGCAAAGTATTGGTTTTAATTTCATGGTTTTGTGCATGTTTTAATCTATCAGTTTATGATGGATCCCATAAATTGATTTCAGTTGGTTTAGTTCAAATGGAGAAAACGGATTAGGCTAGATCTAGTGTATTAGATAGACATCAGTAATCATATCGGGGGATAGATTATTCAATCAAGGAGTGAGGATATAGAGCGATAATGGGTTCAATATGTAGGTCATTGTGCAATGGTCTACATATTGGATAGGATTTTGTATTGCGAGAGCAAGTAGGTTTATTAGTTGCGTTCGATGTAGAAGTCATTAAACGGAGACGTTAGTAATCTGTATGCTAGAATAGGATTTGCAATACGAGAGTAGGTTTTCCATGGAAGATGATTGAATTCCCAAAACAAAATAGAAATGATATTTGAAATCTTTAGCTAGTTTGCATACGTGAGAACAATATTCGAGTCTATAAGCATCGTCCTAACTAGTACATATACATTAGCTTAGCTTAGTTTACTTGTTCATATATCACACGCACACGCCTTTTATACATGTTGATGATCCTATTTTTCGTAGATAATTAGTTTAAATCACACCTAGTTCATGTGTTCGATCCTGGTACTACATGGTCTGAATCCATCTAATCTGTACATAAATTATAAAATTTGATTAGGACTAGATCACACCTAGATTAACGCATGAATGCACGACTGATAATAAATAAAGTTTTAATTGTTTTTTCTTATATCATCTAATACAATCTCAATATGCCTTGCAATTGAATAATTATGATATATTATATCATTAGCAAAAAATATCGACTTTGTATATTTATATCAAAATTCTATGAGTTTGTGTTACTCTAGGTTCGTGTTCTTTCGCAATTCAATCCAAAAGATTCAGTACCTCATAATATAATTCAAAATTACAAAATTACAAAAAGATTACTATTTAAGAGAATAGTTCTAATCCAAGATCTACCAACTAGTTCAAGAGTTACAATCTTGACAGTATTGTTGCATAAATAACTTATGAACACACCTACGTTTGCAGATTTGAGATTGAAATCATTAGTTGTCCATTATGATTCTCGGTCAAATTTTTAGTAACAGTCTAGGTATTTGGATCATAACCAATATTGACAATATAATAACAAAATTTATATTGGTTTGGTCTCGTTCAGTTGTAAAACATTTTCGTTTAATGATATTCATAAAACAGTTTTCCAAAATAAAATTCAAATTTAATTGGTTCAGATTGTGTTTAAATATAAAAATTTTATATTAAAACAAAATCTTCAAATATTTTATTCTTATTTAATCCGCTTGATCGTTCGCAAGCAACAAGATTATTCTTAAGGTTGCCGATCTAAAGCTTCTTACACAAAATGCCAGTCGGTTTATTCGTTGCAATCCATCGTATTTAGCTCCACTAATAAAAATCGTTTCTAGTGGTGAAAATTTAGATATTTTTCAAAGAGTATCGACAACGAAATTCATAGTTATCATCGCACCCACAAAGAGTTCAACGACTCTATGGATAGGATTAAGCTTGAGGAAATTGAGAAAAGAAGTCCTTATATGTCTCACGATATAATATAGCAAGACTTCGACCAGACCCAATCAAGCATTTTTATCATTGGCCATATGATCAATGACTATACAAATTGTTAGTACCGAACACATATGATCAAACTTTGCAGATTCAGAAAACTATCAACTGCAAAATATTGGAAGGAATTAATTTTAGAATTAAACAGTGACTTCCATATTCAATGTATGTAATTTAATACGGTTACATTAGTTTTCAATAATGATATTTGTTCGATCAACCTCATTTTCTGAAATGGTATTAATATGCTCAATATAACGTTGATAAACTAAATCTTATCCATAAAACTCAAGAAGGTTTCGATTAATCACAAAATATACTATTCATAAGTCAAAAGATATTACTAGAGAGGGTGATGACTCTGAATTCTATCGTTTTCCCATATCCTTCGTAAGGGTATTAACAACAAATATCGACTTTAGTGTAGATACATATTAAGAGTTCGTAGTTCTCATTCTAGATATGTAAGCTTTGATCTAATTCTATTTATGTGATAACTACTAAAATTAAATAAACAGTTTAGGACTTGCAATCTGTTAATAACAATATTATTAATAAATAAGGTGTAAAACATTATCTATTTTTTTATAGTTTACAATAAGTCATATAGCTAAGTGTCATAAACGGATATATTTTGGTTATATTGATACTAAATTGTGACAAATCGATTTTACAATTTACGATGTTTACATTGCACCTATAATGATAATATTGCAAATAGATTGCTAAATGTTTTTTTAGGGAAAATTGTGCGCAAAGTTATTATTTACATTTCTATAATGCAAATAAATTCAAAATAAAAACATTTAAATATTTACAAAAACTAAAGAAGAGAAATTGTCATATTAAATAGTTAATTGAAATCTAATAGTCTTAAAACCATCTTTTACTTTAAAAAATTGACGATAGAAGAAAAGGGAAAAGAAAGAACAAGAAAAAATATTCTTTTTTAATTTGTTGCAAAATTTCCTATTGTGAATTTTAAAATTACTATTTTAAGTATACCATTATAAAATTTGGAGAAAATAGAAAAAAATAAAAAAAATCAATATATTAGATTATTATATAATAAAAAGTCAAAAGATCATTTATACAATAGATATAAGGTTTTTATGACATGGAAAAGAAAAGGATGACTCGGTCGAGTCAATTCAAATGAAAAAAAAAAGAGAGAATTTTAACACAATATGCAAGGCTGTTTCCAAGAAACAAAGTAAGTCGTTTAATATTTCTTTAAGAAATCAGAGTGAATATATTCCTGATTCCCACTGTATCCTTTCTTTGTTTTATTTTCATTTCAGAAGTCAATATTAGTGGAAGACCACTGAGTCAAGAAGAAAATACCATTAATAGCCTAAATTGGGACAAAAACAACATATATGCTATGTTAGGATCTTATTTTGAAATTTTCATCACTTTATATTTGGAGATAAATTCATAAAATCATTGAATTAAACTTTTGTTGTTATTTTGTAAATTAATTCAATGTATATATACCCTTTTAATTAATAATTTCATAACACTACATTTTTCTTTTTTTTTAATTTCTTAAAAGTAATAATTCTAGATATACAAAATATTAATAACCTATATTCAAATTATAAATATACTCTAACAACTAAATTTTATTACACGATACTAAATGAAATTTAATTTAATTGTAACATAACAATGAAAACCCTTAAAACATACTATATTTGTAGATTTTTATTTTGAAAATTTTGAATTTATAAATTATATAATATATGATGAACTCAACGATTTTGTTGTAAATCTGATTTATATATTTAAATCAGATTTAAAGTCTATGTAGAAAAATGGATATATTTAATTCTTAGAAATTAGTTATATGTTGTTACACTAAATGTTATAACAATCCATGAAAATAAAATAAGCAAGGTAATCATTTAACGAGCAGCAGATACAAAAAGAAAAAGCAAAAACCATATGGGGCCGAAAATTTAGTATCATTTATTTACGTGCGTGTGAAGCAAGAGTCGAAATTCAATGATTTAAAGGAAAAAAATAAAAAAATGAGAAAAAATAAATGTGTCTTTATTTTTCCACATGAAAACACATACGGTTTGACATTTTTTCTAAACGAAATTTATTTTAAAGTTGAGAGCAAAGCATGAGAGGCGATTCCGAAGTTGAGAGCAAGGATCAAGTTCTAGGTAAAGAAGAAGAAAATTAAGAAGTTGAGAGCAAATAAATTTTGAAGTGGAAAAGAAAGAAAGAAATGACAAGGATCAATAATAAAGAAGAGAGCACAAATCAATCTTCACAAGCGTTTGTGAATGGATCGATTTATAGGGTTTTACATTGCAGATGAAATACATTAGGGATTAGGTTGTTGAAAGCAAAAATTTTTTGTTGATTTCAAATGGGTGTGAGTCTCAAAGAGTCGCTTGAGTCGAAGAGGGTAATGAGTGTCAATGAGTTGCTTGAGTTGAAGAGGGTTAGGAGTCTCAGTGCGTCACTTGAGACTCATGACCCTCTTCGATTCAAGAGACTCACTCGTTTTTAAGGGTCGCTTTAGTCACAAAGGTTGCTTCACTCTCAGTGAGTCGCTTGAGTCGAAGAGGGTTAGGAGTCTCAGTGAGTCGCTTGAGACTTATGACCCTCTTTGATTTAAGGAACTCGCTTGAGTCGCAAGGATCGCTTGAGTCTAAGCAAGTCGCTTGATCTGTTAGTCGTTTGAGACTCATGAACCTCTTCGACTCAAGAGACTCATTGGGTCATAAGGGTCGCTTGAGTCGCAAGGGTTGTTTGTGTCGCTAGGGTCACTTGAGTCGCAAGGTTCATTTGAGTCGGTAGAAGTCTAATGTATTCTTAATTGGTCATTTTGTAGGTGCCACCACAAGCCGAAATTTCTTTATGAATTCAAACACATGGACAAAATTCCAAAGATTTTCACCAAGTGTTGTCCGTACGAAAGAATTTAGAAGTTGAAACGAATGTTAAATGAAGATTAGTTACATTACTTCAACAAAGAGTCACAATTTAAGTATATATTCCATTTCCAATGTGACTCCATCCTAACAGAGGTTCAATGTGTGTCTTATTAAATCACTTAGTGATTGTAAGGGACAATAAGGAGTTGTGGTTTGTCATAAACAATGTTCTCATATGGTACTCTATATTAGAGCTTGCACTAGTTATCGGATTGAATTACAGACCCTATCGCAAAGGATGCGAGTTCTAATGTTGTGATACATTCAGGCTAAAGAATTTGAACCATGGAATGGTCACCGTTGCACAAGTGAGTGAAAAGCTTGTGAAGGCGAAGAATTTCGCCGACCGGAAGAGGTTGCCAACTTTGATGGTGTTATGGCAAGTTCTGGATCACAAGTCTTCATCAGACAATTCTATCAGCCATGATCTGATTGACATGGTTGATGACTTAGAATTTTTGAAGGCTTTCCATGTGGGCTTTATACATTTGAGACTTTATGGACACTTTCCACAAGCCTGTTAGCGGGGAATCACGTAAACCAAAATGGTATTATGGCGATTTCATGATCATACTCATGGTAAGTTGTATACATTATTAGAATAAAATTAATGTTTTTGTACTTTTTATGTTCTTATCATTTTGTTTTAATGTTTCAGTTACGTTCATTCGAAACCATCCTTAGTTTAAGCCAAAGCGGATGGTACATTTATGTTATGGATGCACATCCATCATGCCCAAAGATGTGCAAGAAACGGGTTAAATCCAATTTTAACCCGAAGTATATTGACGTGATCAAGAAGATCTAAGATTCTAAGGTAAGAATTACACAAGAGTCACAAAGGTCACAAGGGTCATAATGGTTACTTGTTATTTTTATAGGATATTCGAAGTATTCTCCGTGCTGAATACGTCGAGGAAGCTTTACTTTTTGATCTGCAGCATTACGAGGGATGCAATGATCCAGATGTTCAGATATAGATGGAACATCTACAGATAATCCAAAGGGTATTTGTTGGAAGGATATTTGTAACCTCGAGCTGCTGACATGAAAAGCACCTCTTGATGAGAATTAGAAAGGGAAATTAAAGGGGAGTAGGAGGAAGAGCAAGGGTGAAAAAGCAATGGAGGTTGTAGATGTTCCACCCGTATATGAAGCTGATGAAGATAAATGATTTGTAGAGGTTGAAGCTGATGAAGAAGAAGAGGATGATGCTGAAGTTGAAGGTGAAGAAGAGCTGAAAGAGAAGAAGTTGCAGTCCTCTCATGTTGGGGCAGAAATTAATGATGAAAATAAAGAAGTTGGAAAAAAATAATCATCAACGCTGTAAGAGATCTTCTAAGGGATATCGGGTTTGATTTGCCTAATCCAAAATCAAAGGTTCCAAATCCCAAAAGTCTTCACAAGGCAGAAAAGACTAACGACCAAAGGCGATAAAGGCTACCTAGAAAGATATGGGCATCAGACACAAATCTTACAGCACTTTAAGAGATGATGATTTTGAATTCTTTCAACGTCCATATCCAGTGTCAAGAGAAAACCCAAAAGAAGAACCGATGGAGTTAGAAGCTGAAAATGCCTCTCGAGATGGCTCAGAAGAGGAGATAACAAACATTTTAAAATTAATTGAAAATATTACATATTCTGTTAGTCCTTCAAGTGGGCTTCAGTCCAACATTCCTTCACTTGAATACATTTTTGAAGAGGTTCCTTTAGTGGTTGTTCTTGATGTTGGCACTAGTGTTCCTGACAAGGTTCCTGTAGAGGATGCTCTAGTGGTTCGTGAGAGGTTTCCACTTTTGTTTGTGCTGAGGAAACTCCAGATGTTCCAGTCAAGGTTCCACCAAGTAAGTAAAGGTCATTTATGTCAAATGGTCGCCTGGGTCACAAAGGTTGCATGGGTCATATATGTCGAAAGGGTCGCATATATAACAAAGTTCAAATGGGTCACCAAAATCGCATGGGTCATAAAGGTCGCATGAGTCGCGTTGGCCGCATGGGTCAAAACGGTTGCATGGATCGCATATATTGCAAGGTCGCATATGTCCCATGGGTCGCATGGGTCGCACATGTCGCATGGGTCGCATCGGTCACAAAGGTCATTAATGTCACTAAGGATGAGTCTAATGAACGAAGTAATTTTTATGCAGATGTTGGCATTAGTCTTCCTAATGAAGTTCCTGCAATGGATACTCCAATGGTTCCTATCAAAGAGGGTCACACAAGGGTCATATTGGATCGTATGAGTCGGATGGGTTCCCGTGATATTGGGTCGAAAGATCACAAAGATCACAATATACCTTGGACATTTAAATTGTTCTTTCGATACATTTAGGAACGTAAATCATGTTAATTTTGATACGTTACAATGTAAAAAAACTGTTAAAACGGATTGTTCCCCATGTGTCACAAGAAGTGTAGAACGAATAAATGTGTTTCAAAAGTAATAGTAGTGTTAAAGAACTCGTTGCATGAATTTGAGCAAATCTCAAAAATACATTGAAAATTTCGTCAAATTTTAAATTGTTGATATTATTGTCTATATTGATTCTTAATTAGACATATACAATTGAAAAATTTTGAAAATGATATTTCTATAGAGACACGCATAGGTCGAATGGTCACAAAGGTCACAATAGTCCTTTTCACAAAATTAGGAACTTTACATGTGAAATCGCCGAGTTTATAAATTTATAATATGAAAGGATGGAAACAATGAAAAATAAGACATTTTTTGACGTTTAAATATGCCTCATTCTAATTTATACCAATCGAGGGTCGCACAAGGGTCATATTGGGTCGTTTGAGTCAGATGGGGTCCCGTTTAAATATGCATTGTTCTAATTTATGCCAATTGAAGGTCTCACAAGGGTTATATCGGGTCACATGAGTCGGATGGGTTCCTGTTTAAACTTGATTCATTCTTCTTTATGCCAATTGATCATCGACCAATTTATGGATTTATAAATATGATAGCACAGAAACGAATTTATGGATTTCACATAATTGAGAACAACAGATACAAAATAAGATATTTTCAAAGTTTAAATATGAATTTATTTATACTGATTGACAAAGGTCACAATGTAGAGATACCACGATGTCCTCCTTCGACATTATAGAGACTCATGTGTGACTTAACATTATCTCCGAGTTCGCCTGCAACTTTGACTTAAGTAGCGCAAATACAACATGATGTTTGAGTTTGCCGATTACCAAGATCTTAAGTAATGCAGATACAACACAATGTTCCATCCACATTGTATTGACTTGTGTGTAACTGCATAGAGGACCGATTTCTCCGATTACCCAGACCTTGAGTAACACAGAGATAGCACGATGCCTTGCGTCCACAATATCACCTTCGTGATGAAGATCACAAATTTCACAAAGGTCATAAAGATTTTTCAGAGAATTTAGGCTTACAGATGTAGACGAAGAGAGGAGAGAGATGGGATTCAATCTCAAATGGGTGAGATGGTGAGACTTAGAGAACTTGATGAAACTTTTAATAGTAGAGAGATGGATAGACAGATGAGGATGTTTCGTAGACACACATATTAAAAAAGTCATAGTTGGCATTCAAAAAAAAAAGACATAGCTGACATTCGAAAAGACATGAATCTGACATCGAAACAACGAGTCACAAGGGTCACATGGGTCCCATGGATCACAAAGGTTACATTGGTCGCAAGGGTCACATGGGTTCCTTGGGTCACATGGGTCGCATGGGTCGCATATGTCGCAAGGGTCACAAACATCGCACGGGTTGCTTGGGTCGAATGGATCGCAAGGGTCACAAAACCACAAAGGTTATAGTAGTCCTTAATCGTCAATGAGGAAAAAAATACAAACGTTTTGCAGCCTCAATTGTGTGACTGCATGGATACTTATCCACATCAAGCATCTTGCCTTGCTTTCTTCTCTAGCGCGAAAATTTATCTTGTCCCACATCAGATTCATCGCGAGTAGCTTCAAATCAGCATCAGATTCGCCGCGAGTAACTTGAATTCGGTATTAGATTCACCGCGAATAGGTTGAAATAATTTGTTGTCAACAAAGAAGCTTGGAATTAAGTAAGTTCCACAGACAAACCTGGTATATATAGTGTTTTTTTTTGTGTTTCTCTTGTTGGATAGCCTTAGAAATTAGTGAGTAATATGTATAGATTCGATTCTCCCTTTTTCAAAACGAGTCTTATATTAATGAAGTCAAAATGAGTCACTGAGTGAAATGGAGTGATTCAAATGATTTCAGTGAGTCATAGAGTCTCATCGTCGCACGATCGCACTGGGTCATTAAGTAATATTGAAAAACATGGTCGCAATGGGTCACATAATCGAATTTGGTCAAAAAGTCTCATCGAGTCGCATAGTCGCACTAGATCACATAGTCATATTGATACACATGGTCGAAGTGGATCATTGAGTCACATTGGGTCACAAAGTCTCATCGATTTGGACGGTCGCACTGGATCACAGAGTCATATTGAAACACATGGTCATAGTGGGTCACAGACTCGCATTGGATTACAAAGTCTTATTGGGTCGCAGTGTCGCACTGGGTCACATACTCATATTGAAACACATTGCTGCAGTGGGTCATAAAGTCGAATTCGATCACAAAGTCTCATTGAGTCGCACGATCGCACTTGGTCACAAATTTATATTGAAACACATGGTCGCAGTGGGTCATAGAATTTATACTCTTTTATATTTTTGTTACATGTGTAATGGATTCAGTGGATGAGAAAATCACACTAATTTATTTTTGGTATTATGGTAAATGGAAAAAAACATAAATGGAGAATTTAAATGGGTTGGTAGAGTTAAAGAAAACTAGAGAGTATTTTTCTATTATCCTCCAATTAATCTGACATACCAGCAACTTATTGATGAGTTATGCGCAGAGATGATGGTTGAAAAAAATAAAACAAATTTAAAGTTAAGTTATTGCCCAATATTTGTGAAAATAGGAAGCTAACATATATAATGAATGAAAATAATCTTATTTGTTATAAGTTCGATCGCATAAGAGGAATTCGAACACTACTGTACGTGGATATAGAATCAGAAAGTGTGAAGTGTGAAAGAGAAATTGAGAGGGAAGTTGAACCAATAATTCTTTCTTTTGTAAGCATTGGTATAAGAGGTAAGAATGGATGTGTTGTAGATTATGAGGACGGTGTTATTGTAGGTTCAAATTAAAAAATTACAATTGGAAGTAACGAAAACAATAAATATTTCAGATTCGGATCATTCTGGTAGTGAACATAGAGCGGGTTAAGAGAATATGGTGGTTGTGTCATGAATATTATAATCGTTCATGAAGTTATGGTTTGTAGCAGTAATGAAATTGATATTGATGCGCCAATAGAGCATAAGGATAGTGATGGTGAGAATAACTTGAAAATGGTAGTTTATGAGAAGCCAAATAATTAGAATTCAATCTTCGAGTTTGAAGATGGATGAAAACTTATAATTTGGAAAGAGTTTAAGTTTCTTTTAAAGATCCAACATTGAGTTCTATTTGAAGTTGTGGCAAGTACAATGGATGTTTGTCGGAAGTGGTTGTAAGTGGAAATTAGGCATGACAGCAATCTCGAATTCCAAATAGTTTAGTGTAAGAACACACTACCCCATTCATAAGTATTCACTTGTATCTAAATTGACAGAAACTACAAAGAGTACAATGAAATTGGTTAAAGATTATTTTAATGAGAACTATGTTGGGAAATATGAAACACCTCCAGTAAAAGAATTGATGACTCGTGTAAAAGCAAAGTACGATGTCAAGGTATCATATTTGATGGCAGTAAGAGGCAAATGTAGTGCTCAAAAGAAGATTTTTGGTGATGAATTTGATCATTATAGGAGGATTCTAGGGTGGTTGCACATGTTTACAGAATCAAATCGTGGATCTGTTGCAAATATTCAACAGGACGGTGATGAAAAAAGCTTCAAATACCTTTTAATGATTGTGGGAGTAGTTATAAGAGGATGGAAATACATGGATAAAGTGGTTATTGTGGATGCAACATTCCTCTTCTCTATTCTGAAGTTATGGTTATACCTCCTATGTTGGTTGAGAAAAGGCAGAGTGGGAGTCCTAAAGAGAATCGTGATCCTAGACCCGGTGAGGTTCAAAGAAAAACCACATCTTCGTCAAGACAAACGGGTTCAAATGCCAGCATCAGTGTCAGTGTTTGGAACGTGACAATTCAGACAATGCCAAGATAAAAAAAGGAAAGGTTTGTTAGTTTGTAATATTGTATTATTTGTAATATTTGGACTAAATCTTGGTTTACGTCCTATCATCATTACAAATCGAGAAATTCATCAAGTTCGCATCTGTTTTTTCTCATTGACGCAAAAGAACTACTGTGACCTTGTGACCCTTGCAACCTATGTGACCTTTGCGACCCATACGACCTTGCAATCCATAGGACCCATGTGACCCCTGTGACCCCTGTGACCCATGTGACCAATGTGACCCATGTGAC
The DNA here is from genome assembly GCA_036759665.1 of Gynandropsis gynandra. Taxonomy (NCBI): domain Eukaryota; kingdom Viridiplantae; phylum Streptophyta; class Magnoliopsida; order Brassicales; family Cleomaceae; genus Gynandropsis; species Gynandropsis gynandra. The sequence continues at coordinate 48,088,651 of CM071863.1, forward strand.
CCTTTTGACTCGTCGTTTCGATTTCAGACTCTTGTCTTTTCGAATACCAACTATGCCTTTTGTCGAATGCCAACAATGCCTTTTTTAATATATGTGTCTACGACACACTCTCATATGTCCATCCATCTTCCAATTAAAAGGTTCATCAAGTTCTCTAAGTCTCACCATCTCAACCACTTGAGATTGAATCCCATCTCTCTCATATCTTTGTCTATGTCTCAATACCCTAAATTCTCTTAAAATATTTGTGACATTTGTGAAGTTTAGGACCTTTGTGATTTTCGTCACGAAGGTGAGATGGTGGACGTAGGGCATCGTGTTGTCTTTGTGTTACTCAAGGTTTGGATAATTGACAGACTTGATCTTTACGTAGTCATGCACAAATCTATACAATATGGATGGAGGACATCATGTTATATCTCCATTACTCAAGATTTGGGTAATCGGCAGACTTGGTCTTTATACGGTCACCCATAGTGTTTAAAATGTCGACGGTGGCCATCATGTTGTTTTTGCGCTACTAAAGCCAGGGTAATCGATAGACTAAAACATTGGGAATCGTGAAGTTTCATCGGTGGAAGTCACACACGAGTCTCTACAATGTCGAAGGAGGACATTGTGGAGTCTCTGTGTTGTGACCTTTTTCCTTTTTTGACCTTTTTGACCTTTTTTTCCCTTTTGTAACCTTTGTAACATTTATCAATGATTAAAAATAAATCCATAAATTCGTCGAGTTCTCATCTATTGTTCTAATTATGTGGAAAACGAATATTGTGACCTTTGTGACCTTTCGACCTAATATCACGGGAACTCATCTGACTCATGCGACCCAATATGACCCTTGTGAGACCTTCAATTGGCATAAATTAGTACGATGCATATTTAAACGTTGAAAATATCTTATTTTGCATGGTTTTTTCCTTTCATCCTTATAAATCAATAAATTCATCAGGTGTGCATCTATTTTTCCTAATTATATGAAAAATGACTATTGTGATCTTTTTTATCTTTTGACTCAATATCACAGGAACCCATCCAACTCATGCGACCCAATATGACCCTTGTGCGACCCTCAATTGGCATAAATTAGTATGATGCATATTTAAACGTTAAAAATATTTTCTTTTGCATGGTTTACATCCTTTCATCCTTATAAATCCATAAATTCGTCGAGTTTGCATATATTATTCCTAATTATGTGAAAAAAATACTATTGTGACCTTTGTGATCTTTCGACCCATGGCACCCATTCGTGTCTCTTCAGAAATATCATTTTAAAAGGGCATTGCATTCATGGAAGTCTTAGAACTTCCATTTCTTATTGAATTAACCGATCAATTTGCTATCGAAGATTCTAGAGGTGTTCAACCATGTTCTGTTCCACAGATGGATAGCCGAGACCCTTTCTCTTGAATGAAGAGTACAAAGGCTCTTCAATTGTGGCTGGTTGCAGTGACCAGGCCCGAGCGATTGAATTGTAGATGTTTGATTAACAATCAATATAAACAATAATATTAATAATGTTGACATTTGATGAAATTTCAAATGTATTATCTTGAATTTTGCTCAAATTCATCGAACTAGTTCTTAAAACATTACTATAACTTTTGAAACACATTTATTCGTTCTACACTTCTTGTGACACATGGGAAAATATATGTTTAAACTATTGTTTGACATTGTAAAGTATCTGAATTAAATGATTTACGTTCCTAAATATATGGAAAGCATGATTTAAACGTCCAATACAATTTATGACCTTTGTGACCGTTTTCAAGGAACATGTGTGACTCGCCATTCCTGCATAACTTTTCCCCGCAATTCAAAAAACACAACAGTGTGGTCAACGTTCGTCACAAGTTGTACAGTTCAACACTTTGTACCATTTCGTTGCTTCGATGTCAGAGTCCTATCTTTTCAAATTTCAGCCTTTCCATTTTTTCGAATAATGACACACTCTCTCTCTAACTCTCATCATCTTTCATCCATCTATCACTCTAAATCTCATCATTTCTCATCTTCATCTCTGTCTGTAAAAAAAGCTTTGAAAAAATATCTATAAAAAATGTCTTAAACCCCACATTTCCACATTTCGTCCAAGTGATTTTTACTAACCATCTAGCGCACTACTTTATAATCTCCTTCATCTGTCTCATTTTCCGTCTTTTACATGTAGAGAATATAGAGATATGATTTTTTTTGCTTTTTTGTTGCAAGACATTCCAAGGAAGTTATTTAATGAACATATCGAAATGAAAACGAGAAACAACAACACGACAACTCTTAGATTAGATGTAAATCTCATCATCTTCCATCCATCTATCCCTCTAACTCTCGTTATCTCTCGTCTTCGTCTCTGTCTGTAAAAAAATCTTTGAAAACTTATCTATAAAAAATGTCTCAAACCCCACATTTTATCCAAGTGATTATTCCTAGCTATCTGGAGCACTACCTTGTAATCTCGTTCATCTGTCTCTCTGTATGTTTGTTATGTGTAGAGAATGTAGAGATATGATTTTGTTTTTTATTTTGTTGCAGGACATTCCGAGGAAGTTCTTCGATGAGCATATCGAAGGTAAAACGAAGAATAACAACACGAAAACTCTTAAATCTGATATACCTTACAAAACATGGGAAGTCAAGTTAGACAGCCCCAGATTCATGGATAGATGGGACCATGATTTTCGAATTAGGGATTTTGTAGTTTTTCGTCACGAAGGTGATATGGTTTTCATGTCATTGGTTTCGGAGACGGTTTATGTAATTTGCAATATGCAACATTATCATCATCATCATCATCAAACGTAGAAGCAGGGTTATCTTCTTTTGATCATACATATTTTACGACAACCGCCATGCATTCAAATCTTGCTGTAGTTGCATTGGTACGTGACCTCAACACGATTCATCATATATCACTTTGGTTATTTATACAATTTTTAATGATTTGTAGTGATGTAACTTCGGTGATGGTGCAGAACCTTCCGATAGAGTTTGCAAGGTCGAACGGTCTTATCGGTAGAAGATGTAAGATAAGCTGATGAACGATCAAAGAAAGGTGTGGTTATTAGTTTTAAGGCCCTTAAGTCGTGTTGGCACTTGTATCAGAGGAGATTCGAGAAATTTTTTCATGAAAATGGAAAAAAATGAGGGATGTTCCCTCACATTCATAATGGTCTCCGATGGAGCAACACATGTGCTTCGGTTTCTCCCTCAACAAGGTCTACCAACAATAATATTTGATTTCAAGTAATTATTGTTATGTTATAAACATGTGTTCCGATATTCATTCCCTTGAACTTGATGTTGTTGTTATTTTTGTGGATTTACTATTATTTTTATTATTATTGCTGATTTATTATTGGTATGTGTTTAGGTATTCATTCCCTTGTGACCCTTGTGAACTTTGTAACCCTTGTAACCCTAGTGACCTTTATTATTGGCATGTATTTCAGTATTCAATCCCTTGTGACCCTTGTTGTTTTTGTGACCCTTTTGACACCAGTATCTTTATTATGGGTATGTGTTCGGTATTCATTCCCTTGTGACCCTTGTGACCTTTGTAACTCCTGTGACCCTTGTGACCTTTGTAACCTTTCTTATCAGCATGCAACCCTTGCGACATATGCAACCCTTGCAACATATGCAACCCTTGAGACATATGCGACCCTTACGACATATGCGACCCATGCGACATATGCGACCCTTGTGACCTTTGGGACCCTTGCGACATATGTGACCCATGTGACCCTTGCGACATATGAGAACCATGCGACCCTAGTGAGATATACGACCTTTGTGACCATATGACATTGTTATTATTATTGTTATTTTGGGTTGCACACACGTTGTATGCTTTAAAAATATGAATCAAATTAAAAAGGATATTAATCAAGTTCAAACTTAAAAAAAATATGAATCAAGTTCAAGGATGAGATGATGGGAGGTGTTGGTCTTGGGGTACATCGATAATTACTCCACTCGAAAATGCATAAGTTCAAGGATGAGATGATGGGAAGCAATTTTAGATTTGCAAATATCAGGAAACTTGTCATCTTTTTCCGATAGAATGGATTCTAAGTATTTGAAAGAGAAAACACCATAGTCATTCGTTGTTTTGTTCTGTGACTGACCTTCATAATACTCGTAATGCCATTAATCTTCTCCGAAAGTCAAGGAACGAAACCCTCCGTCTTGCAACATCTTGGGAAAAGCTCTTTTTATATGCATCTCCTTTAACCTTTTTTGGCAATCATATACCGTGATGCGTCGTCTATTAAAATCCACTTTAATGGCTACCCAATGACAAGGCATCTATCAATTTGTAGGTGATAGAATGTTTAGAATGGAGAGCAAGCTATCACAATCTGCCAGTGTCTTTAACATGTCTCTCGTACCTTCCAGATAATCGTGAAAAAACATCCAACAATTCTTCCATGCCCTCATCCATCCACATCTTAAGCGACTGTATGAAAGCAATATTATTAACGTAATAATTATTTAACCCATATTTAAATCGATATTTCTAGATACGATTAGATAGCTCCAACAATTCTATTTCCGATTTCCACCAACGTTCTTGGCGAGGTTTCATCATAATTTATATTGACTAGTCAACTGGGAATTACCAGCACCTTTGAACGAAAGAGTTCAGAATATCTTGCCCTATACCAATCCATTGGGCTTCCATATAAAATTCCGACTCCCTCAGCATTTGCAGGTTCTTGAACTACCTTTTCTACGGTTTCTTTAGCATCTGCAAGTTTTTTAACTACCTTTTTGGTAGGTTCTTGAATCACCTTTTCTACGGATTCTTCTGCACCAATAGCTTTATCTAAACCTCTCCCTCGCCCTATCCATCTTCCTCTCATTGCCCTTGTTGTTGGTCCACCCTGTGGGTTTTGTTCTCCAAGTGTTTTTGGTTTTTCGCCAATGGCTTAGTCGATGGAGGTTCAACATATCACTCATGTCTCACCTTCAATGGTTTAAACTTTCATTTAATTATAAATGGACCATCATATTCATCCGATGAAGCTTCAACATCTGCATAAAAATCACTTATTCATTAGACTCATTCTTTGTGACATGGACGAATTTTGTGAGCATATGTGACCTTTGCGACATATGCGACCCATATGACATACGCGACCTTTGTGACATATATGACCCTTGCGACATAAGCGACCCTTGCGACATATACGACCCATGAGGCCTTTGTGACCCATGTGACCTTTGTGAACTTTGTGACCCTTTTGACTCAAGTGACCTTTGTGACCCATTATTACTTACTTGGTGGAACTTCGACAAGAACATCTGCCACAACCAATTTGACTAGAACTTTTGGAGTTTCCTTAGTACCAACATCAGTGGAAACCTCTTTGACAAGAACCACTGGAGTATCCTCTGTAGGAACATCGTCTAGAATATCAACGCCAGCATCAGGAGCAACCACTAGAGAAACCTCTTTAGGAATGTATTAAAGTAGAGGAATGTTGGACTGAAGCCCACTTGACGATTAGCGACAGATGTAATCTTTTCAATTAATATTGAAATATTTGTCACCTCCTCTTCTGAGTCATCTCGAAAGTCATTTTCAGCCTTTGATTCCACCAGCTCATCTCTTGTCTCTTCTCTTGCACTGAATATGGATGGTGTTAGAATTTGAGTGTTTAAGAAGAGAATAAGATGTTTGTAGAACTAAGAGAATAGAAAGAAGAATTAGGAATAAACTTGAATTCATTCCATGAGTTTAAGCATTACATAAGTGGTTCTATATATAGAGACCATGAGCTGAATTTAAACTACAATTAGAAGTAAACAAGTACAACATAATTAATGAATTTGTCCTCATCTTTCACGGTTATAGAGGAGAAAAGGACAGCTCCTTCTTGCTTGGTTTCTTGAGTTGCACATGTGATTCTAATTACTAAAAAATAGCAATATCCCTTTCCTTCCTTCCAACGGCCACCTTTGACTACCAAATATAGTTGTGTGTGTTTTATTTAATCATTAGAAGATTATTAAGAACTAATCTATCCATATATGATTAATCTCATATATGTAGAATTAATTCTTAACACGCCTCCTCAAGCTTAACTATAGTGTACTACGTACTATTGAGAAGCTTGACCCATGGCTCCTTGCCTCATTAAAACCTAAGTGGGAAAACCCAATGGGACAAAACAACACTTAGGAAAAAGAGTACAATTCATTGCCATGTTAGACATATCATGTCCGAATGTTTGTGAGTCCAAGCCGAGGGAATAAGGACTAACAAATTTTCTTGTTTGTAGCCTTGGTGAAAATGTCGGCCAATTGATCTTCACTTCTTGTATAGCACGGTAGAATTACTCCTTGTTCAATCATTTGTCTAACCTTGTGACAATCCACTTCAATATGCTTTTTCCTCTCATGAAACACCGAATTGGACGCAATGTGGATGGCGGCTTGGTTATCACAATGCATTGTAATGGGAGATGATGTCTCAATGCCCAAGTCCGTGAGAACATTTCTAATCCATACTAACTCATTGGTTAACTTCCTCATTGCTCGGTACTCGGCTTCCGCACTTGAACATGAAACCACCTTTTGCTTCTTGCTCTTCCAAGTAACTAGATTGCCTCCTATAAATGTGCAATAGCCCGTGGTTGACTTCCTATCCACTCGGTCCCCGGCCCAATCCGCATCACAATATCCTACAATCTCCATGTTCTTGTTGCATCCCATCCATACTCCTTGATCCTTTGTTCACTTAAATAGCTTAGCATCCGTTCAACCATCTTCCAATGATAAGTTGTTGGAGCTTGCATATATTGGCTCACGTGGTTCACCGCAAAACAAATGTCCGGCCTTGTTATGGTGAGATAGATCAATTTCCCAACCATTCTCCTATAGAGATTAGGGTCTTCAAACGGCTCATCATCTATCTCCCCCTTACGCATCACTTTGTATCCATCTTCTAGTGGAGTTCTTGCTATTCTTCCTTCCAATGTACCTAGCTCATTCAACATATCAAGGGTGTACTTTCTTTGGGATAGAAATAGTCCTTCCTTAGAACGACATATTTATATTCCTAAAAAGTACTTTAGTTCTCCTAAATCCTTAATATCAAACATAGTTTTAAGATATACCTTAGTGGCTTCCACGCCTTCTATGTCACTTCCCGTGATGATTATATCATCAACATAGACAAGCACCACCACGATTCCCTTTGAGCTTGGCAATGTGAATAGAGTAGGATCGGCCTCGGATCTTCTAAAGCCACGTCCATTTAGTGTTGTGCTAAGCTTGTGGTACCACGCCCTTGGGGATTGTTTAAGACCATAGATCGCCTTTCTAAGTCTTAAAACATTTCCCGGTTTCACTATGTGTTCTAGCCCCGGAGGTGGATACATGTAGACCTCATCTTCTAATTCCCCTTGTAGAAATGCATTTTTGACATCCATTTGCCAAAGATTCCACTCAAGGTTCACGGCAAGGGAGAGTATGATCCGAATAGTATGGAGCTTTGCAACGGGAGCAAATGTATCTACATAGTCTTCTCCATACACTTGTGTGAATCCTCTTGCCACGAGTCTTGCTTTGTGCCTTTCTATGGACCCATCACTATTGTATTTGATCGTGAACACCCATTTGCTTGAGACGGCTTTCTTTCCCTTAGGTAATTCCGACTCAAACCAAGTGCCATTTATCTCCATTGCTTTGTGCTCATTCCCCACGACATCTCTCCACACTTTATGCTCTTTGGCTTCTTCATATGTCTTCGGAATGTACTCCTCATCCAAGTTGGCCATGAAGACTTGATGTTCATGAGGGTACACGGCTAGAGAGCATGTCGCTTGAATTGGATGAGCTACCGCTTCACAATTGTAATACACTCTTTTTACCTTCCTTAGCCTTGCGCTTCTTCTCAATCCTTGTACCACTTCTTGTGTTTCAACCCTCGGCTCCTCTTGTACCTCGGCCTCATTTACATCTTGTACTTCTTGTACCTCGACAATTCCTTGATCATGAGCTTGATGTTCTTCCTCTTGAAAGTTCATCTCATCCATGGCATTTATATCAGCCTCGGACTATCCATTTTCATTTCCCCCTTCATGATCAACGATATTGCCTTCTTGTGATCTTTCTTCCTCAAGTCCGGCTCTTTCTTCCTCAAGTCCGACGCTTCTTGATGTTAGATGGATGGTTGCGTTCCTTCTTGGTAGTTCAACGGTTCCTAACCCAAGTGTCTCCAAAATTTTCTTGAGGTTGTTAGCTCGGTCCGAAGGTGAACTAGCCAAGTCCTTTATACTTTCCCAATTTTTCTCATCATAGAACCCTTTGTCTTCCATGAACTTGACATCTTTGGATACTAGAACTCGCCGTGTAGAGGGATCATAACACTTATACCCCTTTTGGGTAGTAGAATATCCAATGAACATAGCCTTTGTGCTTCTCGCCTCTAGTTTGTTTCTTTGTTCCCCGGGTACTAATACAAAACATACACAACCAAAAACTCGTAAGTGGTTAATAAGAGGTTTAGTTTTGTTTAATACCTCAAATGGGGAGAGATCTTGTAGGACTTTTGTAGGGGTTCGGTTTATAAGATAGCATGCGGTTAAAACCGCATCTCCCCAAAACCTTTTTGGTACACTTGTATGGAACATCATAGACCTTGCCACCTCCATTAGATGTCTATTTTTCCTCTCGGCTACACCATTTTGTTGGGGAGTATATGGACAGCTTGTTTGGTGGATTATGCCATGCTTAGATAGATGTAATTTGAAGGTTGTGCTCATATATTCTCCACCATTATCCGATCTAAAAATTTTAATCTTGGCATTAAAATGGTTAGTAACATAGTTTTGAAAATTTATAAATGCTTCTAGCACCCTATCCTTAGATTGTAACAAAGTAATCCATGTATACTTTGATTTTTCATCTATAAAAGTGACAAAATATTTATGGTTTTCTCTAGATAGGCATGGGGCTGTCCACACATCCGAATGCACAAGATCAAAACAATTTTCATAGTTTGTGAGAGGAAATTTTAAAAACATCTGAAAAAGACTTGGTGTCTTCAAGCATGTATAAATCATCCTTGGTGACTCCTTTGCCAAATATTTTCCTTGTCTTAATATCCTGAAAAGAAACCTCATTAGGACTAAAAATCACATTACAATTTAAATTATTTGTGGTTCTTTTAACCGATAACAAATTTGATGTACACTTAGGCAAGTATAATGCTTTTGTATCTTTTTTCAAATAAATTAAGAATTTCTTCACCTTCTATTGGAACCTTGTAACCATTTGCTACTATGACACTACCTAAGGCCGGTTTAATATTTCTTAAGAGATTAGCATCACTAATTATATGATGAGAAGCTCCGGAATCAATTAATAACAGTTTAGTATTTTTAGATACAAGAAAACCTCTACCATCTTTATTACCGGAATTCTCCTTCAAGGCTTTGATGAGTGCTTCAATGTCGGACTTCTTGACCATCTCAGATTGAGCATTCATCATGTAAGCGGCCATAGTCTTAAATTCATCCCCATGATTTTGAGAAGAAGATGCACCGGTCGGCTCTTCTTGTGTTTTGTTGGAAAAGTGAGCTCTTTGGTTCTTGAAATTATTGTTCCTTGGTGGCTTGAGGTGGGGATGAAGGATCCAACATTCCTCTTTAGTGTGTCCTTCCTTTTTGCAATACACACATTTTTTGAATCCTTGTTTGCCGCCAAAGCCTCCAACGCCTCCTTGTTGAAAATGTCCCTTGTTTGCTAATTG
>CM071863.1:48099171-48110124 GCA_036759665.1 Gynandropsis gynandra
GGAGAAAGGGACAACTCCTTGTTGCTTGGTTTCTTGAGTTGCACATGTGATTCTAATTACTCAAAAATAGCAATATTCCTTTCCTTCCTTCCAACGGCCACTTTGACTACCAAATATAGTTGTGTGTGTTTTATTTAATCCTTAGGAGATTATTAAGAACTAATCTATCCATATATGATTAATCTCATATATGTAGAATTAATTCTTAACAGACGGTAACAGAATTCAAAATCATCATCTCTCAGAGTGTCGTAAGATTCGTATCCGATGCTTGTATCTTTCTGAGAAGCTTTTGATTTTGTCGCCTTTCGGCTTTTAGTCTTTTCTACCTTGTGAGCATCTTTGGGATTTACCGCCTTTGATTTTAGATTAGGCAAATCAAACCCGACGTCCCTTAGAAGGTCTCTTACGGTGTTGATAATTCTTTTATTTGACTTCTTTATTTCCTTTATTAATTTTTGCTCTGGTGTCAGAGGGATTACCACTTCTTATCCTTCAGTTTTACCATAACTCTTTATTGTGTCGTACAATCATTGGGCTATTTAATAGGAAAAATATTTGAACCTTCATCATGATGGAGTCACATTGAAAACAGAATATATGCCTAAATTGTGACTCCTTATTAATGCAACTAATCTTCACTTAACATTCCTTTCGACTTCTTTATTGTTTCGAAGGATAACACTTGGTGGAAATCTTTGGCATTTTGTCCATGTGCTTGAATTCATAGAGAAATTTTGGCTTTGGCGGCACCTGCAAAATGACCAATTAAAAATACATTAGAGTTCTTGCTACTCAAGCGACCCTTACGACTCAAACTACCACTGAGACCCAATGAATCTCTTGAGTCGAAGAGGGTCATGAGTCTTAAGCGACTCACTGAGACTCCTGACCTTCTTCAACTCAAACGACTCACTGAGACTCATACAACCCTTGCGACTCAAGCGACCTTTGCGACCCAATGAGTCTCTTGAGTCGAAGAGGGTTATGAGTCTCAAGCGACTCACTGAGACTCCTAATTCTCTTCGACTTAAGCGACACATTGGGTCTCCTGACCCTCTTCGACTCAAGCGACTTACTGAGACTCATGACCTTCTTTGACTCCAACGACTCATTGAGACTCACACCCTTGAAATCAACAAAAAACTTTGCTTTCAAGAACCTAATCCCTAATGTATTTCATCTGCAACGTAAAACCATATAAATTGATCCACTCAGAGACGCCAATGAATATTGACTCGTGCTCTCTTCTTCATTACCGATCATTACCATTTCTTTCTTTCTTTTTGAACCTCTCGCTCCTTGCTATCAACTTTGAAATAGGTTTCGTTTTGAAATTTTGCCAAATTGTGTGTGTTTTTCACGTTAAAAATATAAGAGCACAATTGTCTTTTGCCCATTTTTTTTCTTTTTAATCCTTAGGTTTTCGAGGTGTACGTGAAGCAAAATGCTCTAAGAGGGATCTTGCTATTTCGCCCATTAAAAATGAATGGAATAAACAAGAGATCATGATTCATGTACATCTCTCCTAAGAATATGTAGCACAAATTATATCACAATCTCTAAAACTATAATAAAACGGAATTTCATTTTTTTTTTGTTATTCTTTACTACTATCCCATTTCACCATTACAGTATTAGGAGACAAAGTCACGAACCGACCACTCTTCATCATCTCAGCATCATCATCATCTTCATTAGCAATACCGACATCAATGATTTCATCTGCTTTCTGAAGATCAAACCCATTGTTCCTTATCCTCGACAATGTTTCAAGCACTTGAGATATGTTCGGTCTTAGATCTTTGTCACTCTGCAAGCACTGAAACGCCAACTCGGCCACTGCACTCACTGATTCCCTCACTTTGGCATCGGTTTCGAACCCGAGTGTTGAGTCCACCATCTCGTGAAGTGCGTGGTTCTTGATCTTGGCGACCGCCATGTTAGATAGATTGATCTCGCGGCGTTGTCTGGTTATGTCAACTGCAGGCATTGATGAGATTAGCTCCATTAACACGACCCCGAAACTGAAAACGTCGCTTTTGCTTGTCAATTGATAACATTGGTGGTAATCAGGATCTAAGTAGCCAGGAGTTCCTTGTGGAGACGTCGATACGTGCGTTTTGTCCATTGGAAATAGTCGAGAGAGGCCAAAATCCGCGACCTATTAGAATCCAGTTAGAATCCAATTAGAAGATTATGTATTGAATGGATTTGAACCAAACTAAACCCAAAAATTAGTTTGGAAATTTTGATGAGTACTAAATAAAAAAGTCTATGATTTATATTCTAACTGATTTGGTACACATAAAATTATGTGATGGTTCTTTGTGTGGATGAGATGGTGAAGTTGGTTGCACACTCACCTTGACATTAAAATTTCGGTCGAGAAGGATGTTGTTGGACTTGACATCACGGTGGATAATCTCAGAGGCGTGGAGATATTTCAATGCATTAGCGGTTTCAGCAGCAATCTTGAGGCGAGTAGACCAAGGAAGTGCTATCGGGTTGGCTTGTGGACCGTGCAGATGGTCGCCTAAAGTACCGTTTGGAATGAACTCATACACTAACAAAAGCTCTCGGCTATATTTTGATGTGCATCCAAAGAGAGTCACGAGGTTTGGATGGCGTAATCGTGCTAAGATCTCTACTTCATTCCTGAATTGCTCTACTCTTTTGCTGTTGTTCTCGTACAAGCGCTTAACCGCAATAGAACGACCGTCCTTAAGCTGACCTATTCGACAATAATCACCACGGAAATAAGAACGGAACAGAATATACGGCCAAAGAATCACAGCAGACCTGGATTAAGATTGTATTTCACCATAGTAAACGGTGCCAAAGCCTCCATCGCCGAGTTCTTTGGAAGGGTCGAAGTTATTAGTTGCTTCTTCAAGCTCCTCGTAGGTGAAAACACGAACTCCGGGCAACAGTTCTTCTGCTTTCTCCATGTCTGAATTCTTAGAGGAGGGTTCCGAGGATATGTTCCTAGGGAGCAATACTGAAGAAGATCTGTAATGTCTAATCTTTCTTCGGTAATATAAGTAACATGCGGTGCTCGCCGCTGAGATTCCCAGGAAGCTCGCAATAATACCTTAACACAACAACACAATGCTTGTAAGCTGAGGAATAGTCTTCGAGAAAACAGAGGAAACACAAAACACACAGTATAAGAGAAACTAAACGTCTAAAATTCAATGCAAAAAAAAAAACAAAAAGAATGTTAAAAATCATCTTACCTATGCTGATCTTCGCTTTCCAGTTGGTACCACCTGCGATCGAGTCACCAAAGAATAGAAGATTGTAATCTGATGGATTTAGGTTACAAAAAGAAACAAAGCGCTTTCTTAAGAAAAATTATCTAATCAAGGTGCATTAAACGGTGGAAATCAAGTGATTTTCGTCTCTTATTTCATCCCAATTCAAGTAAATTAGTTATGTGTAATCCGTTTTCACTTAGGCACTTTCTTATTACATAAACGAAACAAGACAAAGACAACTATTTTTGTAATACCAAAGAAAACCATAATGATGTGTTGTTACTTGCTCATGTAATTTTAATATGTTCTAACAACATAATCCACAGGAAACGTTGCAGCATTTTTGGGGTTCATGTTGAAGTTTACATGAGAAGGGTAAACTATTCTGAATTAGAACCAAATGTTAATCGGTTCGATTTAATTTGATTCTAATTTCGGATCAATCCATAACAATTTTAAAATATTAATATAAAGGTTTCATAATAGAATACAATTTCAATCCGACCACATCGTTTCAATTCCAACTAGGATAGCAATTCAACACCAAAAATAAACGTAACATAAAATAACTCCTGAAAGAAATCAATATGATTCAATTATTTTTGTTATTGGAAAAATTAGAGTTTTGAAAATTGGGACTATTCTAGGTTTGTTGTGCAATGAGACCGGTATAAATAGAGTACCACACCAAGCATAGGTAAAGAATGATTATGGTTGTTTATTTTAATTTTTTAATAAAAAAACTCGGTATTTCCAGAATCTTTTAAATAGAATAAATAAAACCAATATTTTGTTGTTTTATACTATTTATCATTCCGATTTAGTGATAAGATTGACTCTGAATTCTAACCATTTTAGTGGCACCGAACATTCAATTCAGTATTTCGAACCAAAATGTCGATCTTAGTCATAAACATCGAACTTCGAAAAAATTATACGGGAGATATGTAAAACATAAAGTGGAAATGATGTCAGAATAAAAAGTTTTAAAATTAGAATTCATATTTTTCAAAAGTTTGATATTAAATATAGATATTAAAACTTTGTATTCCAATAAAAATATAATAATTAATAAAATGTTTCTTAAAATTGGGTTAAAATAATTGAAAGGTATTGTGTTTGTGTATATAAAATTCATTTAGTGAACTCACGACGCGTTTAAGAAAATGAAGTCGTGGAATTGAAAAGTCAAAGAGAGACTAACTGTCGGAAATTATAACACGTATTGGTCAACTAAAGGAACTTAACGTTTTTAAATCATTCGGTCAAATTAAATAAAATTAGTTCCACATTTTTCTAAGACTAATTCGACTTAAAATTAAATTAATGCTTATTATCATATTTTTAACAGATTTTTTGTTCAATTAACTGATCTATCCCTTTTCAACGCAATATTTTTTTTATAATGAGACGAATGTGAACATACCTTCATCGTCACAAGACGACTTGTGAGGTTTGTCTTGGCATAGACATCGGAAACTCTCCGAGCCACAATTTCCACTGGATTCCGTACACTGGAAACTCTCCGAACCACAAATCCCATGGGACTTAATACAATTGATGCAAGAATCATCTTGAAAGTTATACCTCAAATCGAACCCTTGTTCCAATGCCTTCTTCAACGTAGTTATGTTTTGCCGGAGATCCTCCTTAATATAATTACGCACCGGGAATTCGCCGTATTTTCTGCTGTTGTCGCCTCCACTATTATATTCCGTTAGACACAGACGGTCCCCTTTGCCTGTATTGCAATACATCGGGGAGGGACGATGAGGAGGACAAGTGAATACGTCAATCTCCTCAGTCGCGGAGGCTAACTCGAATTGATCTTTTTCCGACGAGTCCCAAGGCTCTGGACAACCATCACCGAACAAACGCTCATCCGCAACGCGTATGATCTGATCGCTCAAATTCACAAACAAGACGCGTAGAGTACTGTTCCCGATCTCTAGGGTTAGGTTATTTCCTTTACAAGAGAGTTCGAACCCTGTTCGGCCACAGTATTTGGGTTTGTTGACTCCCCAAAACGGGTAAGTAACGTTTCCGAACAACTGCGTCGAACCACATCGGAAAGGCTCACTACAGTAATCGTAGTATTGATCGGCGGTAGTGACAGCGAAGATGAAGATGTGGAAGAAGAAGAAGAAGCGAAGATGGTGTTTCATGAGGTTAACGAAATGAAATATCCCTTCTTTTTAACTTTTTGGATGCGGTGGTGGTGGTGGTGTTGGTGTTATATGAGGGGTTTGGTCAAACGATGTTGTATCTCGGAGACACTATGTATTATATATTTCATAAAAATCTATATATTATCTACATTTTTTATAATTGATAAATAAAACTAAGGTCCAATAATAGTAGCTATCCACAAGATAATTGCTATCCGAATTTAAATTTACTTTGTATTAGTAATGATAATTGTTATTCGAATTCAATTTCATAAAATGAAATTATTCGAAATTCAAATATTCACATTATAATAGTTTTTTAAAAAAACTTAAATTATACATGCATGCAATTTTAACCATATTCAAATATATAAAACAACGTTCAATTCTATAATATTAAGTAAGGGTTATGGGAATTTTATATGTTTTCGATTATCTACTATTATCTTTTTAATAGTAACTTAACATCCTGAATTTGAAATTTATTATATAAGTCCAAAATATAAATATGTAAATATTAAAGTTTTCGAGATAAATACGCATTTTAAATTATGGAATTATACAGATAATTTACTCACTTCTAATTACATTGTGCAATTCTTTTTTTTCGTGAGTCAACTGCTTTTTTTCTCTTATTTTATTTTATAGATTTTATAAACTAATAACTTCTTTGCGTCCAAGTAGCATATTAAAATTTTCTTCCTCAGCTTTAATTTTTGACCAAGAAAGCATAGAAAAAGACAAGCTGCCTTTTTTAAACAACCTGCTGTTTGTCTGAAAAAATGTCAATTTTATAATCTGTATAAAATTGAACTTAAATCACTTAAAGTAATTGTTATAACAGCAATGATGAGTATATGTACACCAAAACTGAAATATGCAAAAATTTGAATTTAAAATGGTCAATTTTATAATTTCAACCATATTTTTTTTATAACGTTTCATCATTTTTGAAGTTATTAAATAATAAAGAGACTAAAAATCATTGCTAAAAAAATAAATATATCTACCATTTGAAGTTTTTTAAATCCTACTGAATATTTCTTTTGTTTATTTTAAATGTATTTTTTATTTTTATAGTTTTTCTACAAAAAATTCTTCATAATTTACGATTTATTTGTTATTGCAAGAGGTTTAGTTTAGAAATGTCAAGGTTTGTCTATAAGTAATACAGAAGTGACCGACTTCTTTTGCCATACTTCCCCAGATAAAACATGTTGAAGCCAATAAGGCCCCAATCAATATATGAGTTTTCAATCTCTTTTAATCATATTTTATCCAAATTTAACATTTATTTTACTAACAAATAATATATACGCAACAGATTGTTATAGTCTAGATAGTTCAATTCTATCGAATTAGGATAGGTCGATCTTGTTTACGATGACTTATTCTTTCAATTAGGTAAGACGAATGGACCAACAAAATTTTATGATAAAATTTAAAATTATAAATCTATTATGTATGAATTCGCAAGTTTTATGCATCAATCTATGATTTTATTTCAAATATAAAAATTAAAAACATTTTGAAAACAACAATTAATTAGAAAATTTTAGTGTATACAATAAATGTTTTCTGAAATTTATATCTGAATAAAATATAAAAAAATTGTCATTAATCATTTAATTTTTCTTCTAAAAATTATATCAATACAAAAAGAATTTAAAAATTTATATCAATAAAATAAATGTTATATTTTATATATAACATTTTAAAAAGTTCCATTAGATTTAGTCTAGTGTAGTATAGTATGGATATGAAATAATTTGGACTATATTTTTCACCATCTCCAAGGCTTAAAACAAATCAATAAAACAAATAACTAGATTACAAATAATTTATCTGAAGATATATTTGGAATCTATTTCTGATTTGTAGGAGTTTAGTTTTTATGGTTCTATTGTATATATATATTGGTAGATTTAATGCAAAACCACAAGAGGAATTAGACCTTGTTATTGTATCAAAGCTTTTTCGAAAACAGAAACAAGATTTTCTGGTTTCCTTCTCTCGCAGTGACAAACTTTTTATGCGGCCATCTTTTCCGATCATCATCCATTATCATCTTCTCCGGCATTGACATAAACAAGATCTTCCACTTCCCGACTGGATTTGCAGCTGAAGTTGAAATCGACGAGCGAATCTTGACTAGATTTGTGATACTGGAACCGATGACCAAATCGACCGATTTTTTGGTGATACTGGAGCGAATTGACCAAATCAACTGAATTGACCAAATCAACTAAATCGACCAATACTGGAGCGAATCTTGACGAGCCTCCATAATGTCACCCTAGTTTTGTCACCGTTGATATTTTCCAGTGAAGATTGATTTTTTGTCACCATGAGCACAGTCGAATCTGCTGGTGCTTCCATGATCCATGAAAGACAAGAAGATGTGGCCATGATTCTCGGCCACGAACAAGGGCAAAATAGGGGAAGAGAGATCTCCGTTTACTTCCCGTATTACCTTCATCCTTCGGAGGGGCCAAGCACTGTGATTACGTCGGTCCAGTTGCGTGGCGATTACAACTACTAGAAATGGGCGAATAACGTTCCTCACGTGCTGAATACCAAATGAAAACTAGGATTCATCGACGGGACAATCACGCGTCCTCCATCTCGAAGATGAAAAATTTGTGGAATGGGGACCTGTGAACTCTATTCTCGTGGAATGGATATTCAATATGATAGAACCTCAGCTAAGATCGACGTTCACTATTGTTGAGAACGTGTGTGACTTGTGGGAAGATTTGAAGTACAGATTTTATGTGGGGAATGGTCTGCAGGTGCATCAGATACGGTCAAAACTCCTTGGCTGCCGACAGTAGGGACAAACAGTGCAAATTTATTTTGGGCGATTGAAGAAATTGTGGGATGAACTTGTCACGTACAAACCTCTCCGCGTGTGCACGTGTGGACACTATCAATGCGCTGAATTGGCGGTCGGGTTGCTTCGGAAAATGGAGAAAGAAAGAGTGCATCTGTTTTTTTATGCCTTGATGCTTCTCATTTTGGCATCATTCGCTCAACCATTCTGGCCATGGAACCTCTTCTGAATATAAAACGTATCTATTCGATGGTGATTCAGGAAAAATGTCAGCATACTATGACACGACTCACAGATGAACAAGTGGATGCACTGGGGTTTGCAGCCTAGACTTTGGCGACGATGGTGGTTGCTGATCATCTTGTTTTCATACGTATTTCTTGCACGCTTTTGGAGACGTTTTTGATATATATGTGATGTTTTACATATGATTCCGTTTCCGTTTTACTTGTTTTCGTGTTTTCATGTTCTTACAGGTTTTTATGCGTATTTGGATCATTTTGGAGCTAAAAGGACATGCACGGAGCTAAGGAGCAACTTCGAGGATCATCACGGGACAAACGAGACGAGATTGAGCATCGAAAGCCTCCACCCGGTCGGGCATATCTCATGCACGATCGGGCAAAACCTACGGCCAATTTTGTGCACAATTCATGCACGACTCGGGCAATACCCGACCAAATGCCTTGTACCCGAGCGGGTACACGCCATGCCCGATCGGGCACCCCTTGCAGCACACAACCTGCGCGTTCTGCCCTAGCCACACCCGAGAAACCAGCAAACTTAAGTTAAATTAACTTAAAACATAAGGGAACTCGTGGGGGCAATTAAGGCAACAATTGGACCGACTTAGGAGGCATAAAAGGATGCAGAAGACGTCATTAGAGCAAGCTTACATTAGAGATTAATTCAGTTCGTGATTGGAGAAGACTCTTGCGAGGAGGCAAGCTAGGAGCATTGGAGATCAACCCGACACTTCGGTTTCGCTTGGTTTTCATGTTCCTTAGACTTTCTACTTTGTTTATGTTTGTTTACAGACGCATGAGCGAGTAGTTTGTTTGTTCTAGGAGAGGGGGCAGCTTGTCTAGATCACGTGTCTATGCCTCGAGAGAGGGTAGATATCATATTAGGATCGTCTGTCTTAGATAGCTTTAACTGGGATTGCATGATAGCTAGGTTGATCGTTGGTTTCGGTAGTCTTGTGGTGAAACTGGATTCCTAGGACGTTTGTCTCATCGTTAGAACCCAAGTAGTTTAGTTAATTTCAGTATTTCATTCCTTATCCACATTCTTTCTTTAGAAAGTTTGATTCATAGTTCGGGTTTAGGTAGCGTTGCATAGTCTCTGTGGGATCGACACCTAGAGTACTATACACGTGTCGTGCACTTGCGGGAAGTTTAGGTTATTTTATTTAACTCTGATAACGCATCAAGTTTTTGGCGCCATTGTCGGGGACTATTGTCAACGCGTTTTAGATTCGAACCTAGAGTCCTTCTTGCTTTGTTTTTATTTTTGCTTTTGTTTACTTTCGATTCTTTCTACCTAAATTCCATTCGTTCGTTCTTTGTCGGTGTATGAACAGGTCGCAAGGCACTTCTAGTCTACTCCGAATCGACCCAGAGATCGAGCGAACTTGCAAACTACTAAGAAAGGGTAAGGAAGAAGATAACACAGAGCCGTCAGATCAATTAGATATGGATAATCAGAACGGCCGCGAACATGCTCAGTTACCTTTCGGTAATTTGGGGCAAATGCAGCAACAGCCACTCGCACCTCAACCGCGAGAACCACAGGCTCCTCCACCACGTCGTCTAAGGGATTACGTGGTGCCGAACATGAACAACGTGCAAACAGCCATAAGGATGCCTGCTGTTGCAAGAGAGCAATTTGAGATTAAGCCAGCGATGATCAACATGCTTTATCAGAAGCAATTCATGGGTGGAAACCATGAGGATCCCCATCAGCACCTCAGAGACTTCCTCAAGCTTTCAGGTACGTTCAAAATACACGGAGTCTCAGAGGATGCAATCTTGTTGCGTCTTTTCCCGTTCTCAATTGGGGGACGAGCGAAAACTTGGCTGCAATCGCTCCCAGCCGGATCTATCACCACTTGGGATCAGCTCTGCACACTGTTCCTATCACGTTTCTTTCCTCCGAACAAGACGATTCAGATGAGGGGGGAAATCACAGCATTCAGATGCAAAGATGGAGAGACTTTGTTTGAGGCGTGGGGTAGATTCAAGGATCTTCTACAGTTGTGTCCGCACCATGGTCTTGAGCAATGGTACGTTATCTAAACTTTCTATAACGGAATTTCAGATGAGCATCGAACGAGGTTGGATAACGCTGCCAGAGATCATTCATGGATCTGAGCGTCGAGGAGGCATTCGAGCTGATCGATAACCTCGCCATGAACCACACCATGTGGTCAACTCCGAGAGGTGTGCCTAATAGCACTCGTCATTTATATGAGCCTAATGAGAATAGAGCTACGGGTAATGCAGCAAATGCCATGTACTGTGCGAATTGCGGAGATACGGCGCATGTAGCGTATCAATGCACGGTACATGAGGATTACGAACAGATGAACTATGCCCAGCAGCAAGGCAACACTCAATTCGGGAATTCTTACAACCCGAGGTTGAGGAATCACCCGAATCTTTCGTATCGAACGACTCAACCGGTAAGGTAT
>CM071863.1:48111041-48165309 GCA_036759665.1 Gynandropsis gynandra
TGTCCTTACGTGTCAAAGACGAAACGATCGAATTCATCCTGCCCAGCCCCATGGACGAATCACAACTCAAGGAGTCTTGCTTTACAGTAGATTCACTGGACGAGTTAGAGAAAGACACGCATGATCAAGTAAGTGCTTCCGATTCTCTTTTACGGAATTTGACACAAGTTTGCAACAATGCAGGATTTGCAGACGAAGGAGCTGAGATGTACACGAAATTCATGAGTGCAATTGCAGCACTAGGAGACGTCCCATGTGAGGAGATACCACGTGATATCCATGCTGGTTTCACAGCGGAGAAGAAGTCCGAACTTGAGCCCGACCCTCCACCATCTTCTTCTCGGTATGAGTACGTTGATTCCGATAAAACGTGTCTTGTTGTTTTGAATGCTAACATGAGTGCAGATGAGATGAGAAAACAACCCACCCGCGTGAAGAAGCATAGAAGGGTCAGCTCTTCAATGTGTATGTACGGAAAATATAGGGAGGACAGCCACGAACCTTCACCCGAAACTCAAAGGAGGCTGCACCCGCACTTGCACGAGGTAATGGAAAAAGATGTCATTAAACTTTTCAACGCAGATACCCTTTATCCAACCTCGGGCAGCGAGCAAGTGAATCCCGCACATGATGTGCCTAAGGGATGGCACGATAAGAAGACTCTATCTCATGACTTCCAATCAGGTGATTTCGTTCCACTTTTCAATTCTCGACCTATGATTTTCTCGGGCACACTAGTGTCCCGTTGGTCTGATCCTTTTCAGGTACGAGAAGTCTTCACACATGGAGACGTGGAACTATGGAGTGATGCGAGTGACACATTCAAAGCCAATGGACAACGGCTTAAACGCTACCAAGTCGCTCAACCGATCGAAAGTGGAAACTCCATTCCCCTTTCTGATCCACCCATCACGCACACATGAGGAATGGAGACGTCAAAGCTTAATGACGTTAAATAAGCGCTTTCTGGGAGGCAACCCAGCTGTTTGTTTTTATCTTTATGTTTAAGAATCAGTTATTTATATACATAAAAAAACAACACCACAAACGTGCTTCACTTCCCTTACCCTCCAACGGAGCTTCACGTCGAGGACGCCGTTCAATTCAAGTCTGGGGGAGCAGCTCACGTTTGTCAGGTGGTTTTGTTTCACTTTCTTTTGACTTTTGAGTTTTTAGGTTATTTTTGCGATTTTTAGTTTGTTTATGTTTTTATGAGTAAGAGTCGTCCCAAGGCACTTGTCCGGTGCTACGTTTTGAGATGAACCCTAAACCTAGGATGCTTAAGAATTTGACCTTTTCCGTGAGATTTTGCATGATTGAGCAAGGTTTTCCTAAGCGTTAGAGCTTATTAGTCGGCTGAAAAACAATAGTTCGTAGTTCTTGGGAATCCTAGTGTTGCTTGTGGGGAGGTTTAGACGAGGTTTAGGCTAGTTTTTATCGTTTATTCTTTCTACCTAGATGGTCATACTTCGTGTAGATGATGCTTTACTTCTGTTATATTGAGGATTATTGGATCATATAAAATCGAGCTCGTTTTGCAGATTAAAAAGCACACACTAACACTCCGCTGTCGATAGAAATAGTGCCTGAGAAGCATGATCAAAAATCGATATGAGTGCATCGACCTTGTTACTCTTTCGGTGGCTCCGGTCTAAGTGGTGGGTTGGCGATCATCTTTCTACGTCCTAAGGGCATGGCACAAAAAAGCCACCTACTCCGCTGCGCTCCTACACGAGATGCATGACTATACCGTCATCGGTAGTCTGGGTCTAAGTAGAGGCTGGATCCCTTCAAATCCGACGTCCTAGAAGCCTTGTGTGTATGAAAAGAAAAAGAAGAAAAGAAAAGAAAAAAATAAAAAAAGAAAAGAAAAATAAAAAGGAAACAAAATAAAAAAAAGAAGAAGTCATAAAAAGAAAAAAAAAAGAAAAAGAAGAAAGAAGCTCGGAAAGAAAGAAACAAATATCCTCGGTTGATCTAGGTTTAGCATTGTCTGAAGTCTTGTTTGGTGGAGGGAGTTACGGTAGCGTGTCCAGTTTCCTTTGATTTACTTTCTCATGGGTAGCCGTGGTGGACCTAGGATTAAGACTAAAAACTCCGATTAGGCCGAATTTGCTCTCGACATGCTAGTTAATCGATTAGGTTCGCTTTAGCGGTATTTCTAGGAGAAGGGGAATTCTGGTGTTTTTCATACCCCATGTGTTCCACGTTTACGTTTCCTTAGGGACAAGCAAACATTCAAGTCTGGGGGATTTTGATCATCTCGTTTTCATACGTATTTCTTGCACGATTTAGGAGACATTTTTGATATATATGTGATGTTTTACGTATGATTCCGTTTCCGTTTTACTTTTTTCGTGTTTTCATGTTCTTACAGGTTTTTACGCGTATTTGGATCATTTTGGAGCTAAAAGAACATCCACGGAGCTAAGGAGCAACTTCGAGGATCATCACGGGACAAACGAGACGAGATTGAGCATGGAAAGCCTCCACCCGGTCGAGCACATCTCATGCATGATCGGGCAAAACCTACGACCAATTTTGTGCACAATTCATGCACGACTCGGGCAAGCAAATACCCGACCAAATGCCTTGTACCCGAGCGGGTACACACCATGCCCGATCGGGCACCCCTTGCAGCACACAACCTGCGCGTTCTGCCCTAGCCGCACCCGAGCGGGCACATTGTGTGTCCGAGCGGGTCGCGACCCGAGAAACCAACAAACTTAAGTTAAATTAACTTAAAACATAAGGGAACTCGTGGGGGCAATTAAGGAAGTTAAGTAAAATTAACTTAAAACAAAAGAGAACTCGTGGGGGCAATTAAGGCAACACTTAGATCGACTTAGGAGATATAAAAGAGGCCAGAGGACGACATTTGAAGAAACATACGTTCAATTCGTGATTGAGGAGATTCTTACGAGGAGGCAAGCTAGGAGCATTGGAGATCAACCCGACACTTCAGTTTCGCTTGGTTTTCATGTTCCTTAGACTTCTAATTTGTTTATGTTTGTTTACAGACGCATGAGTGAGTAGTTTGTTTGTTCTAGGAGAAGGGATTAGCCCTTGATTATCCCGGAACCACTTTCTATTTATCTTTGAATGCATCTTCCCGTTTTAGTTTATCTATTCTTTATCTGAGCGCTCAATTTATTTGTGTTTGCGACGGTCGCGTAGATGCATGTATTAGGGATTAGGAGAAGGACCGAAAGGAGAATTCTAATCCTAGAAGATCAGGTTTTGAAACAACCGAGGTTAGGCCACGAAAGTAGGGTAACAACGGTTGAGGGTAAAACGGGCGAATCATAGAGCTTATGGGTTTAGTTCAAGGTGTCAGCCACGAAAGTAGGGGGCAACTTGTCTAGATCACGTGTCTATGCCTTGAGAGAGGGTAGATATCATATTAGGATCGTCTGCCTTAGAAAGCTTAAACTGGGATTGCATGATAGATAGATTGATTGTCGGTTTCGGTAGTCTTGTGGTGAAACTGGATTCCTAGAACGTTTGTCCTATCTTTAAGAATCAACTCATTTATTTACTTTCAGTATTTCATTCTTCCACCATATTTGTTCGTTAGCAAGTTTGATTCATAGTTCGAGTTTAGATTGTGTTGCGTAGTCTCTGTGGGATCGAGACCTAAAATACTACACACGTGCGGTGCACTTGCGGGTAGTTTAGGTTATTTTATTTAACTCTGATAACGCATCAGTTGCTCAAGCAAAGGAAAAGACCACGATCTGCTCGAACTGTCGAAAACCGAGAGATGATGCCTCCTTATGTTTCAAACTAATCGGTTATCCCGATTAGTGGGAGGAACGGAATCGTAATTCTAGTTGTGAAAGGATGAAAGGACGAAGCAGAAATAAAGGCGCCTCGTCCGGAGAAGGATCAAGGGGGTACGGGTCCTCGTTGAGAGAAGAACCAAGAGGGCGCGGGTCGTATGCTCGTACGAATATGGTACATGTTGCGGCTAAACCAAGTGGCAGAAACAATCAGAAACACTCTCATGAATCTGCTCCAGTAGAAGCCATCGAGATAAGTTGATGATCATCACTCTGGTAAGAAGTGCGATGTAGATTTTTTAATAGACTCCGATGCTTCACACGATATGATGGGGTTTCTCCCGCTTTTTGAATCGTTTACCAATTTGATGTCTTATTCGGTGGGTCTCCCGAATGGACATCAAACCAAAGCTATTGAGATTAGCACTATTCGGTATGGTGGTGTTTTTTGCGTATGTGATGTCTTATACGTGACCCTGTTGTGTTGTACTCTGATAGTGGTAGTTCTGAAATAATTTTTTTTGCACTGTTACATTCGCAAACCGTTTGTGTCTTATTTAAGACCGTACAACGAAGATTCTGAATGGAGCGGGTGATGAATGCAATAAGGTATATGTCTTCAAAGGGACAGTACCGATGCATGTTAATAAGGTTGTTTGTTCTGAATCTCGTGATCTATGGCATCGATGACTCAAGCATCCGTCAAACATAGTTGAAATTTTTGCCTTTTCTGATATTAAAATAAAGACCAGGAATAAAGATCCGTGTGACATTTGTTTTAGAGCGAAACAACCTCGTAATTTATTTTACGAAAAGCGATAATAAAGCGAGTGATTGTTTTGCATTGATCCGTTGCGATGTGTGGATGACTTCTCGCGGGCTGTTTGGGTATACTTGCTCATGCATAAGAGTGAGGTGAAACCGTCTTACCGTATTTCTTTTATATGGTTTTAAAATAATATGGAAAGGATGTAAAAATCGTGTGTTCGGACAATGATGGCGAATTTCTAGCGCTAAAGACATATTTTCAGACGATGGCATATTACATCAAACGTCATGCGCATATACCCCACAACAAAATGGATGTGTGGAGCAGAAGCACGTCACATTCTGAAGATCGCTAGGTTTCTTATATTCCAAGCCGGCCTTTCGAAAGCCTTTTGGGGAGAATGTATCTTGGTTGCTCCATTTCTCATTAATAAGACACTTTCTAAGCTACTCGGAGGCAAGTCTCCTTATGAAATGCTTCACAGGAAAGCTCCTTCTTTGGATCGATTATGTGTGTTTGGATGTCTTTGTTTCATGAGGTAAGGGAAACCACAGTTTGACAAGTTTGACTCTCGTGAACATCGGCGTATTTTGGTTGGTTTTCCTTTCACTAAAAAGGGATGGAAAGTTTATGAATTGGAGCTAAAAGTATGAGGAATGATTCGAATATTATTCAAACAAAGCCTTAAACGGATATATGTACAAGAGGTTAGAGAGTTAACCTAATTAGAGAATACAAAATTACAATTATACCCCTATTACAATAATATCCCTTTATATGCCCCTGCAAGATGAATCACCCGAGGTGATTCCAATCTTGGAACATAGCTCGTGAAACTGTAACCGCGCTAGAGGTTTGGTGAGGATATCTGCGAGTTGATCTTTGGAGTGCACATGAGAGACACGGAGGTTACCAGCTTCAATTTGTCCAAGGACGAAGAAATAATCAAGTGCTAGGTGCTTCATACGGGAGTGAAAAACCGGATTGGCGCTGAGATAAGTAGCTCCAATATTATCACAGTAAATAGTTGGAGCCGACATGAGGGTAACACCAAGTTTTGTGAGGAGATTGCCTAGCCAACAAATTTCGGCCGAGGTGTTGGCTACGGATCGATATTCCGCCTCGGTGGATGATCTTGAGTGGCCGGTTTGTTTCTTGGACGACCACGATATCGGGTGCTTGCCAAGATAAACAATGTATGCTCCGGTGGATTTGAAGTCAGATGAGTCTCCAGCCCAATCCGCATCGCTGAAAGCATGAAGAGACAAAGTGTTTTTGAGCTGCAAGAAAGATACGTTGTGCACGAGAGCAGCAAGATAACGAAGCACAGGCTTGGCGCATAGCCAATGCTCATCTGTGGGTTGATGCATGAACTAAGACAGCTTGTTGATAGCATAGCTTATGTCCAGACGCGTGAAGGAAAGGTACTAAAGGCTCCCAATTAATTGTCGGAATTCGGTTGGATCAGGAAGAGGTGAACCCGAGGAGATGGTGAGCCGTGAGGTCGATGACAGTGGTGTAGAGACGGATTTTGCATCATTCATGTTTGTCCGAATAAGGAGGTCCGTGATATACTTCCGCTGCGACAAGTGTAGACCATGTGGTGTTCTTGTGGCTTCAATTCACAGAAAGAAGGCGAGGGCACCGAGATCTTTAATTGAGAATCGAGATGCCAACAAGGTGATGAAGGTCTGAATTTGAGAGGAGGAAGAACCCGTGATGATCATATCGTCCACATAGATGAGAACATAAAGCTTGGTGGTTGGCGTGTGAAGAACAAAGAGTGAAGCATCCGCTAGGGAATTCTTGAAGCCACAACAAAGCAAAAAATTCCATAATTCAGAGTACCATGCACGAGGTACCTGCTTGAGGCCATAAATAGCTTTCCGAAGCTTGAAGATATGGAGGGGATGATCCTTGTCAATAAATCCAGGTGGTTGCTCCATGTATACATCTTCGGTGAGTTTGTCTTGTAAGAAGGCATTACATCAAGCTGATTGATGTGCCATCCGTTGGAGACCGCAAGGCTAAGCACGGTACGGACTGTTGCGGGCTTAACCACGGGGCTGACAGTCTAGTGAAAATCTACTCAAGGACGTTGATGAAAGCCTTTAGCAACCAAGCGAGCTTTGTAGCGATCGATGGAACCATCTGGATTCCGTTTGATACAGAAAACCCATTTGCATCCAACAATATTGCTTTCGGTTTGAGGAGGTACAAGTTCCCAAGTCTCGTTTTGAAGAAGAGCATTGAATTCATCACTCATAGCTCGTCTCCATTTGGGGTTTCTGAGAGCTTGTGTTGCTGTTGTCGGTTCGGTTTCGTCAATAGGACCTGTACACACATAAACAAGCGGTGGATTAGATCTCATAGCTATTTGACATGACCACGAGAGGATTTTCCATAGATGTTGGCTAGGGTTCGCGATGCTTCTCCGACAGAAGTGGCTCGAGCGATGACCGGTTAAAGCGGAAGGGAGAGTGCGCCGAGCAAGGAGCTGAAGAGCAGTCTGTCCTGGTGTTTCCACGGGCTGAAGGCGGGATTGAGTTGTTGAATTCCAT
This sequence comes from Gynandropsis gynandra, assembly GCA_036759665.1. Taxonomy (NCBI): domain Eukaryota; kingdom Viridiplantae; phylum Streptophyta; class Magnoliopsida; order Brassicales; family Cleomaceae; genus Gynandropsis; species Gynandropsis gynandra. The sequence goes on from CM071863.1 coordinate 48,118,154, forward strand.
CGATTTGGATCATGGCTGGCAGCACAACGGAGTCTTTGGTGATGAAGCACTCGAGATTGTATCCTTCAAGAAGGGAGCGGACCTGGATGCTCCAAGTGAAGTAATTCGCCGGTGTGAGTTTTGTAACACTTGACATGTTACATGAGAAGAGGAGTTTCTGTGGCTGGGTTGGATCGAACATGCTCACAGACTCGGTGCGGTTCGATGGATCAGGGATGTGTGACATTGCAGCAGGGTGCGGTTCGATGATTCAGGGGCGTGCGACGTAGCCGGTTGATGAGGCTGCGTGCGCACGAGGTAACGATATAGTGGCTGGAACGAAAGGGGGTGATGCGGCTTCATGTTGCGTGCTTGTGAGGCGACGAGACAGCTGCTGGGCCAAAGGGGTGAGGCGGCTGGGTTTGTCGGAAAAGAAAAGAGGATTAGGCGGCTAAAATTACGTCGTGAGACGATTTCCGCTCTGATACCATATGAGAAATGATTCGAATATTATTCAAACAAAGCCTTAAACGGCTATATGTACAAGAGGTTAGAGAGTTAACCTAATTAGAGAATACAAAATTACAATTATACCCCTATTACAATAATATCCCTTTATAGAAAGAGTCACTCGTTTCGCGCAACGTTGTGTTCTATGAATCTTTCTATTTACATATTCGAGAGTTTCGCCTAGCTATATGTTGTCGTCCATATCTTCTAATGTGTCTATTTCTTGCGTGTTTGATGAGTGGGATGTTCACGCCAGGGGATATGGTGATGCTTCTTTATCGGTTACCGCTACCAGTCCAGTGTCGGTTCCCGCAGACTCTGTTTCGGGTTGGGGAACTAAGTTGATACCTCCTAGTATAAAATCTTCTGTTTTGCATGACGCTGATGGTTCTGGTACTGGATCGCCGTCAGAACCTCTGGATACCAAAGCTTCTCTTGGTCCTATACTTGCCTCGACCGAAGCTCCAGCTTCAGAATTAGATAACGTGTCTACCTCTAGTCTTCTCGAACATGGATACAAGACTAAGATTTGATTTATTCGACTCGTAGATTACGTTATATATTCGCCTTGATGTTTTGGAGACCTTATTCGCATCTCACCTTCCTTTGATCAACCGTCCTCAGGTACGTTATTATACCCCATAGCAAATTATGTAACATAGGCTAATTTTTTGGATACGCATCAAGCGTTCTTGGCTGCAGTTTCTACTCACACCGAGTTGCGATCATTCAATGAAACATCTTGCTTTCGTGAATGGACAACCGCAATGCAGAAAGAACTCCAAGCTCTTGAGTTGAAAAAAAAGACATAGACGATGATGCCTTTGCCTCGAGGGAAGAAAGCTATTGGATAACGATGGGTTTTTAAGCTCAAATACAATTTCGATGGTTCTATCGAAAGACACAAGGCTCGTTTGGTGATTTTGGAAAACAATTCGAAAGAAGGCGTGGACTACGACGAAACTTTGCCGTTGTGGTGAAATTAACCACAGTTCGTTTGTTCCTCTTCCTTGCGGCGATTCATGATTGACGCGTCCATCAAATGGATGTCAATAACGCTTTTTCCCATGGTGATCTCCAAGAGGAAGTATACATGAAACCTCCGCCTGGATGTCATGTGGAGGACTCTCGGATGGTTTGTAGGCTACGGAAGTCTCTTTATGGGTTGCATCAAGCCCCATGCTGTTGGTTTGACAAACTGACCACGACTCTCCTTCGGTATGGTTTCACCCAATCTTGATTAGATTATTTTTTATTCTCTTTGACTCGTGGTTCTTCCAAACTTTACGTCTTTATTTACATTGATGATATATGGATTGGAGGCAACGACTTGATGTAGATCGATGTTTTAAGGCATATTTGCGACAATGTTTCTTCATGAAGGATCTGGGCCCAATCAAGTATTTTCTTGGTATTGAAGTGTCTCGCGGGAGGAAAGGGTTTTACTTGTCTCAACAGAAGTATGTCGTGGATATTATTTTGGATTGTGGTCTTCTTGGTTCGAAGCCGGCTGCTACACCACTTGAACAAAATCACAAGCTACTGTAGTCCACTAGTCCGCCATACAACGATCCGACACAATATAGATGACTTATTGGGTGGCTCTTATACTTGACTCACACTCGACTCGAGCTGAGTTTTGATGTGCATATTTTGTCCAAATTCCTACAAAATCTGAGGGATGATCATTGGTTAGCTGCAACATGACTTGTTTGGTATTTGAAAGGGTCTCTAGGACAAGGCATCTGGCTGCAATCTTCTTCAGACACATTCTTTCACGGTTATTGTGACCCGGATTGGACTACTTGTTGCATTTCACACCGGTCCATGGGAGAAAAAATTGTGTTCCTCGGTGATTCACATATCTTATCGAAGACAAAGAAACATGTCACACTTGCACGCTCATCGGTGGAAGCGGAGTATCGCGCTATGGCCTGACTCACTTGCGAGCTCAAATGGCTTAAGGCGTTTCTTCGTTTCTTTTGTTTTTCTCATCTACGGCCCATGCAGATGGTCTGTGACAGTCATACTGTGCTTCATATCGCCTCCAAATCAGTATTTCATGAGCGGACTAAACATATAGCAATCGACTCTCATTACGTGCAGGATGAGTTCAAATGGGGCCTGATTGCATTTGCTCACGTCCGTTCATCCGAGTAGGTGGCGGATATTTTTACCAAGGCCCTATGACATCATCTGTCTCCTACTTGCGTTCCATGTTGGACACTCATGACCTTCATACGTCAACTTGAGAGGGCGTATCATGAGATATATTTGAAATATGTTCCTGATTTGTAGGAGTTTCATGGTTCTCTTGTATATATACATTGACAGATCTAATGCAAAACCGCAAGAGGAATTCGACCTTGTTATAATTCACACTTGATTTACGTCATTTATTACCTAAGCAAAATTAAGTAGTTAGATGTTTTTTAAAACACACTCGGTCACTTCTCTGCTATCTATAGACTAAATTTCAAGTTAGATCTTATTTTATTTCTTGTGAAATAGTTCTTTAATCCTTTTATTTTATACGAAATTTAATACTCACTCAGCGTTTTATTATCAATATACTGAGATAAATTGTACCGAAACATCTAAATAAATGTATAAATGATTATTTATTTAAACAAACACATCCAAATATTATATATTCTCATCCAAATGGTAATTTAATTAGAATTATTTATCCGAAAGAACTTTAAACTGGGGCTGGACAAATAACGGATATTTGCAAATATCTGGTTATTTGTATTTGTATTTTATTAGGCGAATATCCAAATCTATTATTTGTATTTGTATTTGTAAATTCGGATATTTGTCGGATATACGGATTTCCGTCGGATATACGGATATTTGTATACGAACCTAAATTTTTGTGATGTAAAAAATATGTATAAAAGAATTTTAATAAAAAAACAATAATCATCAACTATAATATAAAACTAAAATTCAAATCGCACAAAAATGTGAAGATACATAAAATAAATAAAACAAAGTACCAAATCTTCACAATCATCTCTATATCAATCATTTAAATTTAGTTACGTCGATGATTCTGTGAATATCGTCAATTAACCTAAAACAATGAAACAAATTGTTAGATTATACACTAAAATAAAACTCATAAAAAAGTTATATATTTAGTGAATTCTTTTTTTTTTCACGTATTATAATATCTCTATAACATTATCCAACTCATTTGGATTAGAACCATTCTTGAGTGTAAAAATTAAGTCTTCAACAATATTAGTTATTTTAAAATATTTGATATTTTAATACTCCAATCATAAATATATTGTGTATCTATCTATATATTTATACAATAAGTGTTTAAATAAGAGTAGTAATATTTTTATTTCCAAATTGATTATTAAAATCAATTTTTTATATATGTATCTATATATTAACTACATTTTCTATTTAGTATTTACGGATACGAATAATTCAGATAATTGAGTCTACTATTTGTATTTGTATTTGTATCAGTAGATATTTGAATTTTCAGTTCGAATACGAATACTTCGAATATTTTGTCCCGCCCTACTTTAAATTATAAACTTTATATTGAATATGATGGATTTATTTGATAGTCTACCTACTATAATGTAACATTAAATGTAATTGTTTTTAAAGAATTAAACAAAGTTTGGAAAGCTAACGTGAGTTGTAACGTGATTTGGTGGTAATTTACATTTCATAAGATATGTCCTAATGCTTGGTCAAACTTTTTGTTTGACTTCTAAAGAAATTTGGGATGGTCAAAGGTCACAGTATCCATGAACCGTCAGATCGAATATTATTATTAGCACAACTGTCTATTCCGCCTAAATATCATATTTTAGTTCTAACAGGTATTATCTATAATCATATTATCAATTTCGACTATAATATAAATAGCATTTTAAATGAAATTGAACAATAAATAATTACTAAAAGTAAAATACAAAATATTATTTAATCCAATAATATAAAACGAATATATTTAGATTTATATATTGAACATAAAACCATATGTAATAATCTAAAAGCAAATTATATTTTATTTGATATATTAATATGATTATACATTCTAAAATGATATGAATTGTTTATATATTTTTACACAAAACAATTACGAATATAAAAGGAATAAAATGGTAGTTACAAAATTTAAACCATGCAATATGTAATATTGTTGTTAACATTCAATTTGACAAAGATGTACCACGTATACCGTTTTTCATGTGATGCCATGAATTGCCAAAGAGTTTATCTTGAATATCTTTTTTATGAAAATATTACATAATCAATGTTTTTCTTAGTATCTTAACATGTTTTAGAATTTTTTCCTTGTTTCTTTCAAAGATAAAGGTAATCTTGACACAAAGGGGTTGTGGAAGATTGTGACAGAAGGTATTAAACAAATGCTAGAGTATGTAGAATTCATTCATTGATTGTTCAATTTGTGAGTCTTTTGATGGTGTATTGAATTCATCGTTTTACTAATCTTAAGCATTTTTCTATTCAACGTCTTTATAAAAAATGTTGACTATCTAAATCGGTTCTCGCAAGAATTTTTTTATGATTTTGAAATTCAATTAAGGGTATTGGTTAGAGTTGTCGGTTTTGGTTGATTTTCTTTTTCTTATGTGTTTAAAAATTCATTCGGTTAATCTTTACTAAGACTTATCGATATTCTCTTCGACATTTCAATATTGTTGGATATTAAACATAATATATTTGATCATAATGTCGTGACAGATTGATGTCGATTTCTCCCCATCGTTTTTTGGTACCACGTCTGTGTTTGTGTCGAACCATTGAAATTTTAAAAGCATTATCCTCGATCCAACTAGACCAAGATTTTTTACTTGTAGCACCACAAATGCCATAACTATATGTGATTCTATATTTTCCATGATCGTATGTGTAGAAGGTGTATCCGTGAGTAAACATAATTAGCCAACACAATATATTTCTTATAAGAGCGTTAGCAGAATCTCTCAACCATGTAAGATGTCTCTCGTCGCAACAATGTACGTATAATAAAATAATGAAGTATTAATTATAAAATATTATTTAAAGAATTACGAGTTAAATGAAGATATGTACGCATTACTTCTTCATAAATATCTTGTCATTAAAACAATTTAATAAACTATCAGTAGCATGATATCATGTATATATATATATATGTATATATTATATTTTTGAAGATATCATCATTTTGTAACTTTCGACTAGTAATAACTCTTGACAATATAACAAAATAATTTGTGGACGTGATTATACTTTTATGGTGTTAGCCAATATTCCTCCGTTTTTCCTCCCTCCGCATGTACAATTGGAAAAAAATATTTGATAAGACACGAAGTTTCGGATTTTATTTATATAGTAAGTATGATTTTATGACCTTCTTTGTTTTGTTGGAATATGCGACTCGGATAGAATATGCTAAATAAGTGTGTTCTTCCAACAAATATTGTTTAACAATGTATCCTTCAGGTGCTGCTTATTTTTGTCTTTTCTTTAGATGAAAAAAACCTTTTGATGGATACATCCAATTGAATTGTTTCGGTCCACCAAGTATTGCCTCGTATGTTAAAGATAGTCTCAAATGTTTCATGATATCGAAGAAAGAAGAAATAAATACCTTTTTTAAAGAGCATAATACCTCGGCGATATTGTTCTTAAATACATTCAAGTCATTTATGTTTAAATATATTGAACAAATATCTCTACAAAATATGTTGATTCTGTATAAAGCGTTGTGTACAGTATGTGATAATAACTAAGCAAAAACAAGTGGGATGATTTACATGTAGAAGATTGACTTACCAGATTGTCCATATAGACTAAATAATCGGTGTACAGAAAAAAAATAAATGTTCCTAACTTCACACGTAAACTCAAGAAATATCTCATTAAAATCCTTTCAAGCCTTACCATCTGATGGAAGTGCATTACCCTTTCACCCGTCTAGTGTTCTATGTGCCATCTCATTGATGCAACGATAGCTCATATGAACGAGTCGCATGCTCTGTACGCTGGTTTAACCGAAGTGAAGGATCAAGTCGCGAGAATTTACAATCTTCTTCAGAAACACATTGTCCACATTACTTGGAGCAGTCATGGGAACAAAAAGTTCGAGGATATGAGGACGTGAACTACGTGGGAAACAATCAGCCTCTAGGGAACACATACAACCCCGGATGAAGAGATCATCCAAACTTCTCGTATAGGAATTCTGACGGTTCGTTGAATGCGCAACATCTATTGGGAAACTTTCAGCCGCGAGTGATGCTAAGGAATATGAACTTTCAGCCAAGGATGCAGCACCAAACTCAGCATTATCAGTCACGTGCACACCCTCATCCGCAACAAGAAGCTAGCGCTGATATGACGTCTATGCTCACTCAAATCTTACAAGGACAGAAAGATCGATACACCGAACTTAGAGGGATGAGAGCGGATCATGATGACGTAAAGAAGCAAGTTGTGGGGATTCAAACGTACCTAATAATCTTAGACAATCAGGTTGCGCAACTTGCTGCAAACTCCTCCAAACCGCAAGGAGTTCTACTAGGGAGGCCGGAAGTGAATCCTCGTGAGCACGTCAACGCCATATATTTAAGGAGTGGTAAGAGGGTGGATCAGCCTGCTACTTTGATGTTTGAAAGGGGTAAAGAATCTAGTACAGTAGTGGAAAAGGGCAGCAATGTTGAAGAGTACAAGAAGAAAACCAAGGAGGAAGAAGAGCCAAAATACGTAAAACCCAAACTAAGACCGCCTCCTTTGCCGTTTCCACAACGTCAATGCACGAAACTGATAGATCAGCCCACTCCTTCAACATTTGAAAAGGATGAAACATCTACTACAACAATGGAAAAGGGTAGTAACGTTGAAGAGCACAAAAAGAAACCCTAAGAGGAAGAGCAGCCAAAGTACGTAAAACCATATCCGAGACCACGTCCATTGCCATTCCCACAACATCAACGCAAGAAAATGGTGGATCAGTCCACACCTTCGATATTTGAAAAGGGCGAAGCATCTAACAGAGCAGCGGATAAGGCTATGGACATTAATGAGCATAAGAAGAAATCCCAAGAGGAAATGGAGTTTAACTTGAATGATAAATTTAAGCAACCTTGCATGATTGATTCGGTGTTCCACATTGACGTCTTGGAGAAATTAGTCGAGGAAGTACTTGAAGAATTTGTGAGTATGGATTCCCTAGAAACGACTCTCTTAGCAGCTAGAGAAGGATTATATAAGGACCCAAACAAGCTGCTGGACGACGGAAAGAAGAAGGAACCCCTCGACTGAGACTTCCACGCTACCCGAGCTAAATGCGATGCAAATCAGTACATAAACAATCCCGAGACTCCGAGAAGCTACACCAAGCACCTACCACCCAATTGGAGCATCGACAAGGCACCCAAGGTGAAGATGAAGCCTTCACCACAAAGGCTCACACACCAAAAAATTCTGGAAACTTTGAAAGAAACGAGAGATGAATGCCAAACCGGTTTCATAAAGTGCACACCCGGACTTATGGACAGCAAGACCAAGCTATTTGAACTGCAGGACCGAGCCCCCAACTTAGAGAACAACACGAATGAGTTTAGAGATGATATGACTGATTTTGCAAGGATCCCAAACAATCTATGTGCTATACTTGAACGGGCATCCTATGCACGCGAGACGCTATGCACATGACGACGACGAGGACGTCCACCTGATGAGTAGCACATCTTGGTTAGGCTCGTGACCTTAAATAAGCGCTTCTCGGGAGGCAACCGAGCCCTGTATCCTTTTATTTATTTCGTTTTAATTTTTTTCAGAATTCGACTCTTATTGTTTTCACATGCATGCACTTTACTAGCGACCTCGATGTGTTGTACTCTCTCTTTCGGATTGTGTGAATTTTGTTACAGATTTTCCACTTCGACATCATCCACAACATAAGAGGAGACACATGCACCCACATGCATCAACTCGAGACAGCAACCACACATCAGGTGTACACGTTCCTATCCACTTTATTTTCCCGAGTTTTTGCATGTGAATCCCTCTCTTAGGTTTTGAACACCGAGACGGCGTTCCATTCAAGTCTGGGGCGTACTCTTCGAAGTTTCATGATTTTGATTAGGATTAGATGTTGAGTTCTCGTTTTATTTTTGCTTTAAGTTAGTTAGGATTAAGACAGACGAATATCTAGTACGAAAAATTTCGAACTTTAGCCATCTTTATGCAACTTTGTCGAATCGGAAACAAAAGTCTAGATTTGCTGAAAAATATCTTTAGATATCCATTAGAGAATAGTCGTCCATGAATCCATAGCCTATAGTTGTATTCCGACCCCTAGGTTTCAATCCCAAGTATTCATATCTCCGAGCATACCGTTCATTCTTTGATTTGTTTCGATCGATATATTTCCACGCGCTTACACTCCGCTGTCAATAGAATAAATTCTTTAACTATTTCAGTCTTATGTTGACATGAGTGCATCGATATTGATGGTTCGGGTCTAAGTGGTTGGTTGAGGTTGTTTTTCTACGTCCTAAGGGTTAAAGTCGATGCGTAATCACAATAGTTTAATCAAGAGAAAAAAAACTGCAATGACGCAACCTCTTCACTCCACTAAGGTTACAAGACCTTATGAGTGTGCCAATCGGCAACCTGGGTCTAAGTATAAGACTGCCCTCTTCAACTCTGATGTCCTATAAATTGAGCACGAATTTTCAAAAAAAAAATGTGTAGAAACCGAAAAGAAGAAAAAGAGAACTGAAAACAAAAATATTGTCTTAAGAATTGTATCTCACGTAAGCATATTAGAATAGGTATGGAGATTGCTTGGATGTTGTTTAGGGGTTAGTGAAATGAACTTAGGTTATGTGTAGGATTTCACGGCTAGTGGCTCTCGGTATATAGAGGTCTGAATTAGGCACCCTTAGATCTATGTTCGTGTGACGCGTTGTTGGGCATGATGGATGATTTTTCAAATTGCTTGTGCTAGTGTCCGGTTGTTGTCTCACTCTTCACATGCTTAGTTCTAGTTTTGTTCGAGGACGAGCAAAGGTTCAAGTCTGAGGGAGTTTGATAACGTCTATTTTCTCATAGTATTTTAGTTCATTTCATACTTAGTTTAATCATTCATTTAGACATTACGAAACAATAAGCATCACTTAGTCCTCTTCTAGCGTTTTCTGATGTAATTGCAGGAAATGAAATATCGGGGTACAAACACGAGTAAATGAAGTTAAAATCACTTGCCTATCAACTATACATGGTCAGCATCCAAGGATCTTGAATCAAAGAAGAAAAATGGAAGCAAGGACGGCTGGATTACAAAGAAGACACACGAAAGAACAAGGAGAGAGGGCAACACGCCGAAAGGCTGGAGACGGGACGACAAACTCGGAACACGGAGGAGCTGTTGAAGACATCGCTAATGGAATAGGGAGGGATCTCGTTCTTTATCTATGTTGAATATAGATTTCTTTTGTGTTTCATTTTTCGGAACCCATGTCCGAGTAGTTCCATAGCCACGGGTTAGAGTTTTGCCGATATGTAATGAAGTCTTGTGCTTAATGCTTGGTTATAATTTTTGATCATTTTTGGATTGTTTGGCTGTTCTTAATGCTTTTATTCTTGTTGGAAACTTGAATGAATGATTATAAAAGTCTGATTCCTTTGGGACATGAACTAGATTTTGGAACGTAGCCATGATTTGAAGTCTCAATTGATTTAGAACCTTGGACGGTCGGTTAATTGGACTTAGAAATTAGGATAGAGATCTTAATGCATCTAGTATGTGAGATTACGCAAAGGGAGTTTGGTACTACGCATGCTAGATAGTGGGTTTAGGCATCGAGAGAGTCATTCCCTAGGAAAGAGCTTGAATTCCCCAAATACGTGATGATATCTATAACCATGATCTTGTTAGCACTTAATTGCATCATCCTGCATCTCTCGAAACCTGTAGTGATTAGTTAATTGAATTTAATCCTTTGTTTAGTTAGTTTAGCTTTATTCGCATTCTAAACACTTACTGATTTTAACCGTCCTATTCATTATTTTACTAATTTTAGAGTTGCATCGATTCCCTTGTATTCAATCCTGATACTACACGATCCATATTCTTACAGAAGTATTAGTCTAGATAATTATTACTTGAGATTAACCACATCATGTACTTTTTTTATTATTTCTCAAGAATTGGGTCTATGTTTTGTCGTGTATTTACCAGCAACCATTCTTTATCTAACATATCAAGAAACAGCTCCTTGTATGTGTAAATTACATCTATATAGATATTTAGTTTTATTAACATCTCCCCATATGGAACGAATTTGAAATGCAGCTGAATTGACTAATAGTCATACAAGATTTTCAAAATCTATAATTTACGTCAAAACACATCCGCACAATTTAGACACATCGTCAAAACTGAAAATTACCTAGTCAAATGAGATAAGGGATCAATGAAAACCAAAATCGACATTTATCAAACTTTCAATTATGAATAAACACTCAGATTAAAAACTGTTTCAATCATTTCCCAAATCATTTATGTATATGATCAGTGATAATCATAAATTTCAAAGGACATGGACTGCATCCTAGCCAAATATTGTCAATTACAAATCTAGAACTTGTTTGAATTTCGCCATCCTCACTCCCTTGGTCGTGTCCACGATTGTTTCTCTCTCACTAATCAACAAATAAATCCTTCCATCATCGTAGCTCTTCCTCCATTCGTTCAGATTGTTCCACTGCCTCTAGCATTAATAGTTGCACAACAGTGAAATTTACCTTTAGGACCCTCCTCCACTGATTGATCCAATACTAAAGCAAGCTATACAAGATGACACTTAGATTTTCAACCAGATATACCTATTACATATAGAAGTAAGATTGCCTAGGGCCGCGTATGTATGTCCTTTATGCAGATTCAATGCTTTTTGTCTTCACATTGATATAGCGAAATAACAACATCTTGTGCAATGTAGCTAGAAAAAATTACAAAAAATATAATTAGTGACTTTTCAAGCTCCTTATACATGCAAGTAGGCTCCTTTCTCAAGATTCTATGGGCGATGTGCTTGATAAATGATTTCACTAAGATAAGAAAATGGATTACTTGTGTGAAAAAGAACGGACAAAGGCAATTAGCTGACCTCTTCTTTCACTACATTTAGGTTTGCAGGAGCTAGGTCTTTACTGATCGTTTAACCGCCCTTTACACCACGCACAAATGTTCTATAAGAGGCCTCCAAAACAAAAAACTTTATTGGGAACCATGGTAGCAGTTCAAATACAACGACTCCACGGTCGAGAAGCTCTAAAATATCAAGATATCTTCACCTTCAACCTTGGACTCCTCCATGTTCGTTTCAGCTTGCCACCAACCAGTGCCCCCAAACATAGGGTCATAGGAGCTCCCTAGGCATTCTAAATTTTGGATTCAAAATTCATCTTTCAGTCAAATTATGTTAATTGTTTAAAATTGTTGATTCCATTCATTGTCATTCCCATTATGTGTAATTAACGTTTCAAACTTAAAGGGTCATCCAAACGTCTGTTAACTACAGCACGTAGCCCTTTTTACAACACGTGTTAGTTTCTAGGATTGTTCATGAGTTAATATTTGATCAAACTCATGATCTCTCAACTCTCTTTTGCATTATGCAAACTGAAAAATAAAACTCTCTTGTGTTTAGGCTTTTAGTGGTTATAGTGTTTGGGATTTTAGGGAAAATGTTCTTGTTTTGAATTGCAGAACAACAATGGCTATATTGATATTTTCTTGGTGGTGATGCTCCTCACCCCTTCCTCTTTTCATATACATTAAACTTCTTACAAAAGCATAAATTTCCTAGATCACATGCCTAAATCTAATGCAATATGTCATTTTCTATATTCTGCATAAAACTAGCCATAAACATAGGCTAAAACCGTTTGATACTCGGAAAATTTGCAGACTTACTGGCTTCTGGTTTGTTGCAGGTCACCATCTTCCTTCTAGGCCACGGGCTTCTTCAGTATTCGGGCTGGGCTACAAACGGGCTACTCCAATCTGCTTTGGGCTCAATTTCTTCTTGGGCTTTGGTTGGTGTTGCTGATAGGCTTGCTCCTGATGGCCCACTGCAACTTAATTTATCGTTAGGGGTCGAACAGATTTCCCAAACACCTGATGCTCTTATCCTCCTCCAAACCCAAGGGCGATTCTAGAGGTTTGCTCGTCCGCCTGATTTCCCGGCCAACCACTAAGGGAAATCGACACAAACAAACTCCTTCTCGATTCTCCTCGGCTCGACATCCATCTTCAGCCGCAACTCCTCAAACCTCCGTGTATTCAGCGGCTTCATCAGCAGATCCGCAAGTTGTTCCTCCCCCGAGTAGTGAAGCAAGGTAATACGCTGCTCCCTCTCGATTTCTCTTACAACATGCATTTTAATGTCGATATGTTTAGTGTGTCTATGTTGTATGGGGTTCTTACCTATTGCGATGGCCAATGTGTTGTCACAGTAGATGGGAACCCCACTGTCGAACATGAACCCGAACTCTTCGAACATCCTTCTTAGCCACACCGTGTGGTTAGTGGTAGGACACAGAACGGTGTATTCGGCCTCTGTCGTGGATTGTGCTATCACCGGCTGCTTCTGAGTTTCCCATGAATATATAGCATTCCCTAGGGTAAACCAAAACCCCGTAGTACTCCGTAACTCCTCCTTGCATCCACCCCAGTCTGAGTCTGAGTAACCGATTAGTTTAGGGTTGTCCACGAATTTGAAATGCAGTCCATAGTCCACTGTCCCTTTGATATGCATGAAAACACATTTAATATCTAACATGTTTCCTTCCACAGGTTTTGACATGTAACTGGAAATGTAGGAGGCAGCGAACCTAAGGTTTGGACGTGTTGCGGCGAGATACAGGAGCCCTTTGATCATACTCCTGTACTACAATGGGTTGGTAAGTTCCTTTCCCATCTCCTTGTTCTTCCCATTAGGCACTAGGGGGTGCTAACACTATTCGAGTGTTGCATTCCGAACTTACTCAGAAACTGTGTGGCATACTTATTCTGATGTAGGAATACTCCCTCATTCGTGTAGTTTATCCCAAATCCTAGGAAGTATTTCAAACTTCCTAGGTTTCTGATTTCGAATGTTTGGCACAAATTGGTCTTGATTGTTCTATCCACTCATCACTACTTCCTATAACAATTATATCATCCACATAGATGCATATAATTAGGACATCATCCACTAACCTTTGGGTGAACATGGCTGCATCGTAGTGGCTCCGTGTGCACCCTTCAATTAGAAAGAACTCATCGATTTTTCTGGACCATGCTCTCGGTGCTTGCTTCAACCCGTAGAGCGCCTTTTTCAGTTTATAAAATTTGTCTTCTACACGTTTGGTTTTGTATCCTTGAGTTGTTCTAGGAACACCTCTTCTGTGATTTCTCCATTTAAAAACACCGACTTTACATCCATTTGATGCAGTGTCCATCTCATTTGTGCAGCTGAGACAATCAATACTCAGATGGTGTCATGCCTCGACAACGAAGGTCTCTCCATAGTCGATCCCAAAAGTTTTCGTAAACCCTCGAGCTACAAATCGTACCTTCAGTCTTTGAATTTTTCCATTCTCGTCCGATTTAATCTTCGTATAGTCACTTGACTGTAATTAGTTTCTTGTTTTCAGGCATGTCCACCAGCATCCAAGTATCATTGTTTTGAATCATCTCAATCTCCTCATCCATGGCTTTCCTTCAGCTTGGATCCAAAACGACTTCTTCAAAGGAACTTAGTTCCTCCATAGCCAGGTAACAAGCTTCGTAATTATACCCTTCTTCTACTTCCGTTGGTTTAGCATCTTCGTATATGCTGCTTAACCTTCTCGTTTTGTGCAGGCGCCATGAGGATGAGGCTCCACTAGACTGTCCGTTGCTCAGCTGGAAAGGCACCGGTGATATATCAGATAAGTGCTTCTCTCCCTCTGCACTTGTATTCCGTGAAACTATATTAGGTGCAGTCGGTAGTATTGGCCTTGAATTTCCAATAAATGTGGAGATAGGTCTAGTTGCTTGTGAGTCACTCTTTGTAGACCAGTCCCAACATTTATCTTCTTTGAATATAACATCTCCTGCAACTTCTACGTTTCCCGTCTGTACGCTATAGATGCGATATCCTTTGCTTAGGCTGCTGTAGCCTATGAAAATACTAGATTCCGACCTCTGATCCAGCTTTCTTCTGTGCTCTGCAGGTACGCGAACATGGCACAGACCACCAAATACCTTAAGGTGGCCTACTGAGGGCTGGTGTCCACTCCATACTTCAAGTGGGGTGCGACCATCCAGTGCCTTGGTGGGTAGCCGATTCTGAAGGTAGGCGGTTGTAAACACGCCTTCAGCCCAGAATTTGTGAGGTAAGTCTTTCTCGGCCATCATGCTTCTAGCCATGTTAATTAATGACCGGTTCTTCCTCTCGGTAACTCCGTTTTGCTAGGGGAGTAAGCCACTGTTAGCTCCCGTAGGGTACCCTTAGAACTTAGATAATCGTCAAAGTCCTTACAGTTGAACTCCCCTCCACAGTCTATCCTCAACTTCTTTACTTTCTTCCTCGTTTGTGTCTTCACTTGAACCACAAATTTCTTAAAAACAATAAGGCAGTCCGACTTTAGTCTTAGGAAGTATACCCACACCAGGTGTGAGTATCTGTCGGTGAAGATTAGCAAGTATAGACTCCCATCCAGTGATGGTGTCTGCATAGGGTCGCATAAATCTGAATGTATTAGGTCTAGGGTACCTCTTACTTTGTAGTCATAATGTTTTGGGAATTCCTCCCTGGTTTGCTTTCCCTTCAAGTAAGCCTCGCAGGTTTCCTTCTCCACTTTAAATTTTGGTAACCCTCTAACCATACTTTTCTTTTGCAACTCTTGCAGGCTGTGAAGACCAGTGTGACCCAGCCTGCGATGCCACAATCCAGATAAGTATCCCTCTTCTCTTGCTGCCTTTGCATGTTCGGTAATGATTTTCCAATGTAAGGGGTATGCCTTTTTAAACATAGGGACTTCAGCAACCAAATTGTCCCGTTTATCCTTAATCTTGCAACTCCCTTCATGAATAACACTTGGTACCCATTACACACCATTTGGGTACACTTAGCAAATTTTTTTCCACCACGGAACTAGGAATACATCTTTAATCATCTTCCTTCCCTTCTTAGTTTCCACTAGGATGTCTCCTTTCCCGGTGGTTGTGAGTGCTTCACCATTTCCCATAATAATAGGAACTCTAAAGTTCCTATCTAATGTGGTGAAGAACTCCTCCATCCGTTTCATATGGTTAGTAGTCCCACTGTCCACCAACCAGACTTCTTGATCAAACCCCTCGACTGGAATATGCGCAGCCGTGAACAAACAGTTGTCCTCCTCATCATCTTCACGGTTTACGTGGGCTCGATTTGTATTAGGTTTCTTGAACCTAAAATCTCATGAGAAGTGGCATGGTTTCCCACAAGTGTAGCACTCTCTTTTGGTCTTAGGAGGCCTAGTTGAATTTGATATGTCCCCCTTGTTCTTGAAATAACATTAGGATTCATGGTGGTTGTCCTTCTCACAATGACCACACCATTTCTTCCCCTTCTGTTTGTTGTCACCCTTAGAGTAGGGTTTTCGACTCTTCTCTGCTTTGCTGGAAAGTTTTAGTCCTTTGGACTCTACGTTAAATGCTCCCTCTATACTGCTTCCATGTCTGTCGTCAAGTCTCGCCGCTTGAGACTATAGTGAAATAACTAGCTCACCCACTGCTAGACTAGTTAAATCCTTAGTTTGTTCGATCACTCCCAAGTAGGGATCGAACCTCTCTTGCAGTGAACATAATATTTTAGACACTAGGTTATCCTCCCTAATATCATCTCTGTAAGTTTTCATTTCGTTCCCAAGCTCCACCACCTTGTTTGTGAATTCCTTGATACTCTCTTTGTCACCTTGATGTAGGGTATATTAGGTAGCCCTAAGTCATTGTAACTTGATCATCGTTGTCTTGGGATCTCCCTGGAACCTCTCCCGTAATAAATCCCATGCGTCTTTGGAGTTCTCAGATATAGATAGGTGAGCTCCGAAAATTTCCTCGGTGACAGCATTGTAAAGAAGTTGTAGTGTTGTCTGATCTTTGGCTTCTAACTCCTCCCAAGCCGTTAGAGCCTTTTGATGTTCGTCGGGGGTTGTAGTAGCCCCCATAAGTGGTACGTACGGTAGACCCTCACTCATGACCTTCCACAACTGTCTAAATCGTAGGAATGCCTTCATCTTGATGACCCATAGACTGTAGCCTTGCCATTGAATATTGGAACTTGGGGTGTCGATTGCATCATCTTCTTTGCTTATGTTTCGTGCTGGATTTTGTGTTGTCTCGTGCGGTTTGTAGTGCTGGTTTGTGCTTAGTTCTTGTTGCTTGCGTTGTGTGCTCCCTCGAATCTTGAGGGCTCTCATACCATTTGTTAGTTTCTAGGATTGTTCATGAGCTAATATTTGATCAAGCTCATGATCTCTCAACTTTCTTTTGCATTGTGCAAACTGGAAAATAAAACTCTCTTGTGTTTAGGCTTTTAGTGGTTATAAGTGAAATGTTCTTGTTTTGAATTGCATAACAACAATGGCTATGTTGATGTTTTCTTGGTGGTGATGCACCTCACCCCTTCCTCTTTTCATATATATTAACCTTCTTACAAGAGCATAAATTTCCTAGATCACATGTCTAGGTCTAATACAATATGTCTTTTTCTATATTCTGCATAAAACTAGCCATAAACATAGGCTAAAACCGTTTGATACTCTGAAAAATTGCAGACTTAGTGTCTTCTGGTTTGTTGCAGGTCACCATCTTCCTTATGGGCTGCAAACATGATGCTCCAATCTGCTTTAGACTCCAGATGGCCACCGCAACTTAATTTCTCGTTAGGGGTCGAACAGATTTCCCAATTACCCGATGCTCTTGTTCTCCTGCAAACCCTACGGCGATTCTAGGGTTTGCTCGTCTGCCTGATTTCCCGGCCAACCACTGAGGCGCATGGTCACCAACAGCACGTAGCCTCTTATACGTATATCGTTGGACAACACGAAGAATCCGTCATCCCTGTGTCATTGGGTGAAGAAGCAGTTCATCGCCAATATCCATCCACGCTGTTTCGGTTGGGTCTTCCCAGAGATGGTCTTTTGGTTTAGGAGTGATTTTTCCATATGAGAAACGTTTTTCCCCGCATAGTTTACGCGAATTTTTTCCCTCACATATTTCACAGATTTTTTTCCCTCACATATTACACAGATTTTTTTCCCCTTAGGTTAAGATTTTTTATTTATCTTTTTTAATGTTTTTATTAACCTTAATACAAGGTCATCACATTTTCAATAATTTTGTATGTTATTTGATTCTATATTTCTTTTTTTATTTCTAGACTCCCTTCACAGTTTTCCTTTTCTCCAGGCAGCACATGAAATATTACAGTTTTATCCCACAGTGTCTGAGTTGAAACGCAAATGTATATCTTTGAAATCACTCTATTAATTCTTTATTTTTTCTATTCTATATTTCCTTTTATGTTATTTGTATGAAATAGGTATATGGATTTCAATCACATCCTATAATGTCTTTTAATTTTATATTTACAATTGTTTGTAAGACCGCACGACACATGCGAAAAGTCATTATGTTAAAAAAAACAAACGCAATCAATGTATGTTTTTAAATATATAATAAATCAAAGAACATAAAACTTACAAAATTTTATTATACTAGATTATAATCCACGCTACGTGCAGAGTGATTTATATAATTATTTTATTGTTTAAAATTTTTATTTGAATATCTAATCTACACTAAAACAAAACCTCCAATGAACAGTAAAAGAGACACGTGGCCTGACAATGATCATCCGATCGTCTTTTTTTTTGCTGACGCTTTCCCAGCCCTCGGATGGGCAATGGCTACTGTTCACGGTTGCGTGCGTTTTACAGCCATTGGATTAATTTCCCCCGATTGATCCTGGCCATTGGTTTTTTTCCCGTTTACTCTTTGCTTTTAGGGTTACAAACGAACGACTGAACCAAGAAAACCAGCGATTCTCCTCTTCAGTCTTCGTCTTGGGTGATTCCGCTGTCGGGCCGCTTCTCCGCCGGATTGCTTGCCGTTTCCGGCGTGTCCTTCGATTTTTTTGCGCCGTCGGGTAAGTTCCTTCCTTTGCTTTCGTCTCAGAGTTCATGGTCGGCCGTTTTGGTGTTTTCCTTTCGTTTTTACCTCGGTTTTAGGGTTTTGGTTGGAGCTTATGAGCCGATAGTGTCGCGCGGCCGCTTCTCCGGCGGATTCCTTGCTGTCTCCGATGTATTCTTCGATTTGTTTGTGTCGTTGGGTAAGTTCCTTCACTTTCTCGCCTTTTCTCGCCGATTCCCTCGAAACCCTTTTTCTCTGCCAAGGTCTTAGCCATGGCGGAAGAAGAAGCATCGTCTTCCACCTCATCGGTTTCCCATAAGCATACCAATAGTCTGGCCGCTGAACATAGTCGGTATCTTCTTCAGCATTCCCTTAATTCGGTAATTTACCCGATTTACTTCATCTTTTATCTCTAAAGGATTCATCTTTCTTGAACCATCTATTAAGATAGGTTTTAGAAACCAAAAACTTTGGATTTGAACCGTTGCAGTTGAATTATGGTGCCATGACAGCTCCAAAATCCCATTTTTAAGCTCAAAGGATCGAACTTTAGAGTGATTTGTTTGGTGATAGGCTTTTGTTGTTCGAGTGATAGGTTGACTGGTATCCATGGGGAGAAGAAGCTTTCACAGAAGCACGAAAGAGAGACGTGCCCATTTTCTTATTAAGTATATTGATTCGCTCTTGATCTTCGGTTACACATTTCATGAATTAAATACTAAATTGCCTCTTTTTTTGTACTTTCTATGTGCAAATCTTGAAGTTGGATACAGTACCTGTCACTGGTGAGGGTTCAATTACACTTTTGAAGTGCATTTCTTTGCTTATAGATACTGCCTCCTGATATTAATCTTAGAAGTCTGGAAAATTTTAAGAATCCAATTTAGAAAACTTGTGAACGTTGAAGGTTCGTGAATTCTAACACGTGCGTTTATCAAGAAAAATTGAGCTTGAGGGTAAAGATGACGTCACACAACTTATGAAAGCAAGATGTTGATTGGTCTCTGTCTCTCTCAACTTGTATATATATATATATATATCATGTTGCATAAACAAAATTAATGGAGTTAAAAAATATTCATGTGAAAATGCAACGAAAAATAAAATAACTTGAAAATTTTAATAGTTATTGATTCATGAATTAAAAATAACAATATTAATATATAATTGCTTTTAGATTTAAATTAATTAATTTAGAACTTATATCAATCATAAGATATAATATTTTTTACTATTAGAAAATATATCAATATTTAGATCATAATAAATGGAATGCAATTCAACATGATAATATTGAGCATGACAATTTACTTCAAATCCTCCTATTAATTACCAATATTCTTCGTATAAATATTGTAGGCATCGATGAACAACTTTTCAATGATTGTTTTTCCAATTTTTTTTATCTAATCGCTTTCAAAAGTTTGACCATAACCATTTAAATTATCATATTAACATCACAGAAACACATCAATAAACATTGAAGTGGTTTGACATCCGCGCAATGCACATATTGATTTATATAAATATATTATTTCTATTAACAAATATTTACATTTTAAAGGTTTCATTTCAATATATATGTTATGTGAGATGACAAATTGAACGGAGATAAAAAAAAATTAGTAATGTTAACAATTAAATAACAAATAAAATTTTTAATTTATTAATATAAAGTAATAAATCTTTAGATTAAAAAATTTAACAATATGAATATATAATGTTTCAAAAAACTATGATCATTTTAAAAGTGTAAAAAATTTCAAATTATATTCTAAAAGTTTTACCTGTTACTTAACTAATAGGTAAATTAGTAATTTAATCACTAATTAATGATAAATTTTATAATTTATTTATGAACTAATGATATAATATACGTGAATTATATTTGCATGGTGTTTATTTTTTACTTGTAAATTTAAATTTTTATAGAAAATAAATAAAGATCCTCTAAAAAATCTACAGTATTAATTGTAATATAACCCACACAAAACACATGATCCATATAATCTAAATCATCTTCTTCTTTTTTTCTTAGAAGGTTAAACTTATTTTCCTTTCTAAAATTAAATTTATTTTGTTTTTTTAATAAATAAAATTATGTATGAAAATTCTAAATGTCAAAAAAAGTTATATATTATAACAATAGAAAAAAATTAAAACTCCTTAATATTAATAATTATTTTTAATAAATTTAATTTAATATTGTAATTATATTAATGATTAAATATAAGTTGAGAATTTTTAAATCTTTTAATTTATTGTATAATTTTTTTTATTTTAGCGATATTAACACATGTTGATTTTCATATATTTTCTTTAAAAAAAAGAAATAAAATTGGTAAAAACCAAAAAGTTGATGTCATGATGATAGTGAGAGAAAAGTAATTGAATGGTAGAAAACATAATTAATTATAATTAATATTATTAAATAATTAGGTAAATTTTATATTAATTATAAAAAATTAAAAAGGTATAACATTAAATTTTATGTCTTCCACTATATATTTAATGTAATATAAATATAAAATTAATGTAAACAATTAATATTTATTTATTTATTTAGTGGAAGAGAACATTAATGAGATAGTGGAAGATATAACTAATTAATATTATCAAATAATTAGGTAACATAAATATAAAAATTAAAATGTAATTAATATAAACATTTTTTTTTATAGAAGATAAATTTGATGATATGGATAGTCTGCAACTATAACTACGTGTACGAATGAAAAGACTGAAACTCTTTCTAGAGCACCCCCTCGATGCTGACCAAGAACCAAGACGTTCCATTCAGAGCGGACACGCAAGGAGAAGTCCCAATGCTTTCGTCTCAGGCTAGAAACTCTAGATTCTCATGAGATGAGTTTCAGTTTCATCCTCAGTTGTTCGGAGTAACTTCAGGAAAGCTTATAGGCAATATAGTCGAGACATAAAAATTGATCCAGACACAAGCTCGGACACTTAGCTAACAGCTTCTTCTCATGCACTTCTGGGACCTGAAACTCTTGAAGAATCTTTTCCATTTTTCGGTTATGTATGGAAAGATTTTTCTTTTGTGCTCCTTCTTAATTTAATGACCAAGCAAGTGGCCTACAGTGAACCGGCTGTTCACAAGGACTTTTTCTAGAAATATGGACAAATGGAAGTTTAATCCTAAAGAAGCACTTCATGAAGCCTCCCGAGACAAGTTAGCTTCCGCTATTTCAAGAGTTTGTTGAGCTTATACCACCACTGATAAACACCAGAATAAGCGATATTCACTGGGCCAAGATCCCAGAAAAACTAAAAGAAAATCATGTATTGGTCCAGACAAATCCATTATATTATGTAAAATAAGAAAAAATCTTTTCATGACCTTATTAACTTAACCAGGGAATTTTTTTAATATCTTTCTATTCTAATAGAGTTAAATTCTAATCTAATGGATATGAATTGATGTAGATACAATTAGTGTACAATTTCGATCTTGAACTAAGAAATAGATTCTAGAAGCTAAAAGGGGTATCCTTACGTTTCAACTGGATCAGTTCGCCCGCAGGGACGAATAAGGGATGTCGGAATCCCGGAGGAAATCGAGTTCCCGAAGCAAGTGCCCAAGGTTTCGATATATTTCGAAATTTCTACAGGAGCTGGTGCTATCCGAGAACAATTAGCCGATCCCTTGAACTAGATTCGTCTTGGTTCTTGGTCAGCGTCGAGGGGGTGATGTAACCCGAAAGGGATCGACTTGGTCAGATGGGTGCGTGCGCTTCGGATAAGGTTATGATCAGTGCTTACCGTTAGGTTCTCACTTTTCTTCAAGTGGGGACCTGGGCCTCTTGTGGACCCTCTTAGCCCTTGTTGCTTCCCGAGCTGTTATCTCCTATTCGTTCTACCCAACAGCAAAGTAGAGAGAGAAAGCCAATAACACCGTGCTAAGTAAGAGACATAAAGCTCGTGACTCTTCGAAATTGAATTGTTGGGCTTCAACCCTGATCTCAGCGCTTCGCCAGAAGTGTATGCGTACCAAATCAGGAGTTCATATGTGAAAGTAACAGCACTAGAACTTCTATGTAGGCTTTTGTTTATCTTAAAAACCCATGGAACTATGGGTTGGCTACTTCTGTGTCTTACCGAGCATCTATATCTGCCTCAAAGTTTGAAAAAAGTTGTTTCTTATTTTGTGCCGAAGCATAAAGCACAGGCATGAATCAACAGCTGTTGAATAAGCGGTGTTTATTTGGGTACAACCCAGACGGATCTCCTCAACCATCGAATCGGGAAAGCACTCTTTCTAGCTTAAAACAGTACGCAAAGAAAAGAGCATACTCTTTCAAAGAGCTTATCTCGAACGAATAGAAATATCCGCGAGATCGGGATCACAATTTGTATCAATTAAAGAAATGGTTGGAATTACCAAAGTGATACATTCTCGAAGAGCCGTATATTCTTCCTCATTTTGGTCAACCGGCTGTGGAAGCATTTACTCGAGTTCTCTGACAGATGGTCAGAACATCATCTGGGTTCGAATCCTATTGAGAGGTCCTGGTTACAACATTCCTTTCTATTGGGTCAGGAACAAAGACTGATCTATCTAACCTAAGGAGATTCGGGTACGCAGTAGCTCGACCAGAGGAGAGGAAGCCCCCTATAGCTATCCTGGGGTTGGATGAATTATCCGAAGAGGATCGCTTAACTGTAGCAAGAGCACGAAAAATTAAGCGTTTCTTATCACAACCCTTTTTCGTAGCAGAAGGCCGGTGCCACCCACTATTCTAGTTAGACTAGGAAATTTCCCCTCGCAGCTATCCGATCTAGTCCAAGGGGAACACTCCTTTTCTCGAATCTCCTATAACGGAAGAAATAGAAGCTCGAGAAGGAATACCAAAACATTATTGTAGAAGGGCCCCCATCCAATAGATCAGGGGTCTTACGCTTCTAGAATGCCGACTACTAAGTGAAGACTTTCCCCTTTACTTTGGAACCAGTTTTGAAGTGAAGTTACTTGCTTGTAAGCTCGTTCTTCTAGAAGCTGGATTACCTTATTCAAAAATATAAATAGAATTTATCTTGAATTCCATTTTCAAAAAAGACATACACACAATTTTTGAATAGATCAGATGAAATCTCAAAACATCCCATGATTCACCTTATTAATCTCCTCGAATTTATCCCCTAAAGATTGCCAGGAGGGTGAGGTGGATGATACACAAGAAAGGTGGCTGGATTCAAACCAGCACTTCGCAAAAAATTCCATTTAGGTTTGAAATAGCGAGGTTGTCCTGAGAAAGAATGGTGGGAACCGAGCCCCTGGTCTTCGGTAGCTTTCTATAGTCTCTTTCATACCCGGGGTCTCATTTCTTTTCCTCTGTGTATAATAACTTCCAATCCACAGACATTCTTAAGAAGTTGTTTACCTCTTCTAGACTAGCCCTTCTGAAAAGAGAAGTCAATAGCACCGGTCAAAGAGCTAGCAATGACTTTCTTCCCACCCGGAGTTCTGGTAAGCAGAATAACCTCTTGGGAAGAGGATCCTGCGGGCAAGAAAAAGGGCTCCAAAGCCCGGTCAAGGAGGAAAAAGTTTTTCTTTAGAAAAGATCCTGAGCATTCCAAGGGCTATATGTGTTCATTGGTGAAGAAGCTGACGGAAGTCTTCGAGATGGTCTAGTTCCGGATCGATTGTCATGTCTGAGGGATTACAAGTGGACGATTAACATCCGTCAGAGACTACGAGTGTAATAGGAGCATCCGTCGACAAAAGGAACTCTCTTCTGGAGGCATCTAAATCCGCATGCCCATCCTCATCTGTTGAAGTATTTCTATTGATCGGTCATGTCATATAGGCCCGAGTCGGACATCTATCCATTTCTCAATATATCTATCTATCGATAGAAAGATATAGATCTCTATCTCTGGATCTATCTCCATATCTAAGAAGAACCAACACTTCAAGATGACCCAGGAAGGGTAGGTGGGTGGGGAAGGAAAGTTCCGGATTCATTTTTCATCCTATCTTAAATGACCGACAAGACCAGACGCGTTGCTCCGGCCCAGTACGAGCCTCAGACAGAGCAGAGCCCTACGTTTGCTGCCGAGAAGCCGTGTTATGGGTGACCTTATTGCACGGTTCAGAGAGATTTTTCCACTCTCTTCTGAAAGGGTCCTCCTTTGTCACTTTCAAGCCATCAGTCGTAGAGGGGTAATCCCTTCCGGGAGTTGGAGTTTCTGGAATTACATCCTGCATTTGAGAAAGTCTAGTTATGTTTGACTTATGGGTCCCGTAATCCACTATCTGATAGATAACTAGAGCCCTAATTACTTATCCCTCGGTCTTTTAGTGAACTCTCTCTCCGGGGATTGTGAAAGATGTTCCACTAGAAATATTCTTGTTATTGCTTCGACTCATATTCCCCAAAAAATGGATCCCGCTCTAATAGCCCCGAATAAATTAAATACATGCATTAAAGAAGGCTTCTTATTCCACAACAACGAAAACACTTTTTAACTCTTTCCTAAAATCTAGGATCTATTGAGAACTACGAAGATGTTGAGATGATATGATAGAATATGTTCTTTCTTTCTCTATGCAATTCAATTGCTTGCTTGAGATCAATCATCAATCCAATCAGTTCAGGGAAGCATTAGCTCTCCCTGAAAAGGAGGTGATCCAGCCGCACGGATCGCCAACAAGGGCGTTCTAGTGCGTTGTAGATTCTTATCCAAGACTTGTATCATTTGCTTCTTTATTAAGCAATTATTTATTCTTGAGTTTCCTCCTTATCTTGTCCATAGGTGGAATTAAGGAGAGACTTTCAAGCAGTTCCGAGTTTCTTCTATTTCCTTTCTTTTCAATCCTCCTCGGGAGTTCCTGAGCCAAGATTGAGACCCACTTTTGACTTATTCTATTATTCTAATCATGAGTGGGATCGTAAGCTCCTCTCTCCGTTCAAAATCTTCTTGATTCATCCGGCCACGAGGAATTGCCAAAACATTTGACTCTTCACACATTCCAATGAACACTAGATCGAAGGCTGCTGCAGAGAGAGAACGAAGAAAGGAAAAAGCGAGATGACTACCGAAAGAAAGTCTCACGAAGTAGGGAGAGTGTTCCAGGTCTAGCGCCGAGGCAGAATATAAAGCCGAAAAAGCCTCTCGGTCGCGACCGGAACGAACCACTTGACCCTCGTGTATGCATTTTTCATGTACTCATCTTCGATGCTTTGAACTTCCACCCGGGCATACTTTTCTTTGCTTCCTTTAGAATATGCTGCTAGACTTTGCCTGCCATCTTACTAGAAGAAAGATTCCTAGTTTCAAAGGTGCCTAGCCTTTTTTTGTAGCAAGAAGGTGCAGATGTCTTCTCTTTGTTTCCCGAGCCTATAGTGAGTTACAGACAGAGTTCGAAAAGATCAAATCTTCAATAGGCCTTTTCCGGATCATGCTTAGACATTCGAGATACATACCGATGCTTCGGACTATATCATCGGTGGAGTTCTGGGGATCTGGTTTTTGTCCTTCCAAGGATGAAGGTGCCTTCAACCGAATGGCATTTCAAGCACTCGAGGGAATGAGCTAAGATTCAAGGGCTCGGTTCCACCAATTTCTTTATACTTAAAAGAAAGAGGTTCCCTGCTCAAACCGAAATCTTGGAGTAAGGGCGAGGACTGTTTTGGATCGACTTCCGCTCCTCTCTTATCAGTCGAGCTTCTTTCGCTCCTTCTGTAATATCGTGGATGCACTTCAACAATGTAGCGCTCTGGAATGAGTCTGTCGAACTTGGAATGTTGGAGATAGCTTCCGCCGAGTTACTGGCCTGGTGCGTTGTCTCACGAAAGGAAAGAACAAAATTCGAATTACAACAATTAATAGAATATTTGATTTCCAATCCTAGCAGGAAAAGGAAGGAAACGGATACTCAATCGAAAAGTGAGTAAACAAAATTCCATACTCTATTTCATAGATACATATAGAATTCTGTGGAAAGCCGTATTCGATGAAAGTCGTATGTACGGTTTGGAGGGAGATCTACCCAATCGGCCAGGGAAGTTTTTCTGATGTTCCAATCGTGATGGTTGTTCAACGACAAATTCCCTCCTGTACTTCCAGACATATTGAACTCCACATATTCTCGTAGGGGATCGATTCTGTAAAAGAGGAATGAAAAAATAGAACTCTTAGAACCTTTTCAGGAACTTTCTATCTGTATGTCTGGTTTGACCGGGCCCTTTGTATTGTCCCAGTATCTTTATGCAATCTCAAGTCTTCAGCTGGGCGGAAACTTTCTCTCGTACCGACCTAGCTTACCCCGCTTCTTATGATGGGGTTTCAACGGCCTATGCCTCTACAGGTGCTATCTAGGCTTCTATGGGAGCCGATCCGTCAGAAGAGGAAGCTTTTTGGAAGATATGGTTGCTTCCAAGCCCACCTTCGTTTTTTGTTGTACGCAGTATACATACTGGAAATTATGATCCGGGAAAGCTCATCTCTTGCCCCCTTTAGCCCTCCTTATGGGTTCGCCAGTTGGCTCGTGTAGCAGCCTTTCTCCATGGAACATTAAGACATCTCTGATCAGGTAGGACTTGATTCATTCGAGTTTCTTCCTCACCCCCTCGACGCTGACCAAGAACCAAGACGAATCTAGTTCGAGTGACACACTATGGCGACGACAAGCAGTCGCCGTCGTGTGTCACTCTGGAGCGAAAGCTTGGTCTCGGTGTGAGTGATCCGTATAGGGGCTTTCCACAGAATTCAATATGTATCTATGAAATAGAGTATGGAATTCTGTTTTCCACAAGATTACATCTTGCCTCGATCTTGACCTGACAGAGATCAGCCATCTCATGACGAACTAAATCTTTCTTCAAATGCATCGGATTCGCTTAAGCCTTTCTTCTGTTCTGGGTGGTTCACATCTCTGGGGAGATTGAGGACCCCCTTACTCAAAAAACAGCGATTGTTCGTGAAGGTTTCCACAGAAAGACCCCTTGGTTCTGGCAAACGGATCACAATTACAGGTATCTGGGAGCATACCGATGGAATGAACGAAATACGTGTTGTCTTTATACGATTTCGGTCATAAAATAAGGGGATTAGAATTGATGCTGCCAAATGAACTTCCGACATCTTCGGAGCTTTCCAGTCATCGTCTTCTGCAAAGCTAGAATTGGATCTGTATTTAACAAAAGATCATTTTTGGCTCTCTCTTTAGTAACCGGAACATAGAGCGTAGGTACTCTTCAATGCAGCATGGACGAGACGCAAGTCATCATGCCCCTTATGCCCTGGGCGACACACGTGCTACAATGGCCGGGACCACAAAGCCTTTCTCGTCTGAAATGGAGAATCGAAGAGGTTTGAGTCTATAGCCAATAGATTGCATTCTTCCCGGGAGTATAGAGTATAATGAAGATCTTTATATTGGAGCTCTTTTTCTATTATTTCTTTCTGCTTGTAGCCCGGTTTCTTCCTCTTTTCATAGTTATCCCCTCCAATTTCTAATCCATCCAAATAACCATTTGTTCCAGTATAAATGGTCATTATCTGCTCTTCCACGGTCAGAGGGGCCGATTGGGATTGTTAAGTTCTGACCAGAAATTCAATTTCTCACTTTTCCATATAGAGCCTTCTAATGGGAAGGCCGACCACTACACGGTAGATGCTTTTATCAATTAGATTGGAAACAAAGATTATACTAATTTAGAGAAAGTGCCAAATAGAGCTGAAACAAGCTTCTATTTATAGGCCTTTCCAATGAACCATTTCTCGAAGGATGTGTCCGGATAGTCCAAAGTCTCGATAGTTAGCTCTCGGTCTTCCGGTCGAAAAGCAACGTCGATGAAGACGTGTAGGTGCACTATTACGTGGTAAGGATTGCTATTATCCACAAAGAAGAGCTTTCCAATTTATCCCCTAAAGATTGCCGCACGGCTGAAGTGGCTATACATACAAATGTATTTACGGATCTATATGCTTCGATTGGAACTGGAAGTTCCAGAATAGGAGGCTGGTGGATTGTCAGTCTGTCCCTCAACCGGGGAAGATCTAGTCAAACTGTCTGGACAAGCATGATCTATCGTCTGACCTGTGAGTTGCTGAGGTACTTGACATGTTCCCCCTCTTCCAGGCCCATCACAGGGGAAACGAAAACCAAGATTTGGTCGAAAACTAAGTGATAGGGGTTTTGTGAAATCTTCTAGGATGTTAATGGGTAAAAGAATGGGACTGGCTGACTCTCAAGCCCGGCTTACCTTACTAATGATATTTTGTATCCCATTGACTGACTCATTACTGGCTTAGAGGTTAGAACGTTTGAGAGGGGGTTTCTGCCAACTCTATTATCAAAGAAATAAGGAAACGGGCAACGATTTGGCACCAGATATCCGGAGGTGTGGAAAGAGCAGTTGTGAGAGGCGGAAAAACCATCAAAAAACGACGATTGTTCGTGAAGGATTCCACATAAAGACCTGTCGTTGACGTTTTCCCAGAATTTTCCGTAGACCTTTCTGAGATAAATAATATTTTCTGTGCAATTCCAAATGTGAAATAAGTACCCACGGAGCAGTAGACTGACTACCAACAGAATCTCGACAAAGACAAGTAGAAGCAACTAAAGAAAGGTGACGAAACTTCTTTGCATCCCATAGTGATGTCGCTCTAAGGCAGCTGTGGAGTTGTCAAGAACAGGAAGAGGCAAATCTCCATCTTCGCTGCGTGATATTAGGTTGGATTTGACTTCAAGGTTGTTCCTGAAGGCTATACCGAAAAAAAGAGAGATATTGATGGATCGCCTAGAATCGTCTTCTTTTAGCCGGTGCGGTGGCTTATAACCCTAGAGATACCAGGAAGTAGCAAGAAAGAATAGATATAAAAGAATAAGGAAGGGATGGGGCTCCTAACTTTTGCGAAGAAAGAAATAGCCCACTTGTTTCTCGAGAAGAGATGGGAAAGATGCTCAATATCATTTGAATAGTTGACCCAGCTCCTTGTTGTTTGAAGAAATATGTGGTGCTAACGATTTAATAACTATCTTTGTAGCTCCAGAATGTTTCAGTTTATGCTCCTACCTATTATCTGGATATACCAAGAAAGATGTACGGTCTAATGAGGCTACTATGAAATATTTACTCATGGGTGGGGCAAGCTCTTCTATTCTGGTTCATGTGAACATTTACTTGCCTTTGCCTTCCCACCCCAGACTCATTCCAGAGCGTTGTATAGGCGTTGAATGTTCCCAGCCCACTTGACCGCGATGAAAGTCTAGCTGTGCTCCAGTTTTTCGAGTAAAAGTTATATGGTGAAGAGCGAGAAAATGATGTATAACCATCTAGTAATAAAGCGGGAAGGACTAGGGAAGATGTGTGCTCGAAGTCTCCTTAGGTCTTGATCCAGTTGCTTCAAAGGCTTACTCTGAAATGGGTTCAAGCATCGATCTGTAAAGCTGGACTTCAAAGCAGGAAAACAAACTGGGATGGGATCGGATCCTATTCGAAGCACTCCACCACGGTATTTTGTCACTTCTACTACCACAAAGGGATGCAATTCGAACGTGCCTTTCACTCTCATTCCATGGGACCAGCTTCAACACATAAGCCGACCCACCTCTGCCATAGCAGCATTCAACCATCTAAGATCCAATAGTATTTAACATCCAGAAAAATGCCAAATAAAATGCCCCGCTGTAAGTAAAGCCTTCTGGAATAGAAAGCAAGTAGGAAGGGAGCCATTGTAACGGCAAGTCTAGGTAAAGCAACAGATGAATGGGTGTTAGATTCTGGGTTTTCCACATTACACCCAACAGAGATTGAAATAAGTGGGTGTAATATGAAGATATTGTAGGTTAAGTCTAGAGTATAGGAGTTAGGAACATCGAGAAGCTAGGGCCCAGTAGTGGAAGCTTTGATTTGATAAAGGGTAGTAGGTCTCGGTCTTTCCAGCCGGATTCATTAATGCAATGGAACTCCAAAACTTGAAGAACTGGCCACGTCCGTTTCTGCTCCGAAGAGGAAGGTTTGGATCTTTCAATCTTATGTCGGATCCCGGGTAACTAATCTAATAAGTTCTACTCGTCAAGTAAGAAGTATGGCCTTACATCTTTCTTTGCTCTTCTTCTAATTCACACTGAAAGTGCGCAATAAGGAATGGCGGGATGGATTACTTGGCTCGGCATCCCTGAGATGGAAGAACTTCATTCAGAGAGATTGGGTAGTCCATTAGCGGGTAATCCTTTATCTTTCTAGGTCATGCGCGGATTCCTTATTGCGCACTTTCAGTGTGAATTAGCATATTTTATAGGCGATTTATAACTTAATGAAGACAACGTAACGTATGTTCTGCAAGTAGCTCCCAGCTTGCCATTTACCGCACGTGAACGCTAGCATAAGAGTTAGAGAAATGATTAGCATATTTTATAGGTAGCAGGCTCGAAGACCCCTGGTTCTGGAAGGCACATGAGTCCGAACGCTATGTTGAATGTGCGACCGACTCTCGAATTCTCCGTTATGATCGCGTACCCCTACTAAGAATTTGAGAGACGGAACTATGACTCACGGAAGCGGTATTCAAGTTTTTGAACGAAGTACTATTCCAGAGTGTATACATGAGTTTGATATAGAGAAACTCAAACTAAAAACCGAATTCAAACTACAGATGCTTTGGAAACTGTAATACGAATGGAAATATGCAATTACCAGAGAGACTCCTCTGGTACAAGGGACCAAAAAGACCAAGAGTAGCAGATAATCTTTCTTCTTAGAACGTATTGATTTGACCCCGGGATCACCACCCCATAGCATGTTGCCGTCAGAACCCCGTATTTCTTCTACCCCCTCTTACTAAGACTACAGAATGTTCTTGTAAATTATGGCTAATACCAGGTATATAAACAGTGATTTCAAATCCAGAGGTTAATCGTACTCTTGCAACTTTACGTAAGGCAGAGTGTTTTTTTCGGGGCTGCTTGCCGCCCTTGCATATACAAAAACAATTTAGCCTTGCACTACTCCAACTGGATTGTACTACAGTGCTTGATTGCCCTTTTCTGCTTTCAAACTTGCTAGCCCTAGAGCCTTCCAATAGCTAATCTCTTAGCCTTGAGCTTTCTTTTTCAAAGCCTTGCTTCGCCATCAGGCTAGACGAAGGCAGCAGAATGAATTAACGTTTACAGAATGAATTAACGTTTACGGGATGTTATAGCATAAGACTTGAAAAACTTCCTTTGTTTATACCGTATTAGTATTAGGTCTTATGCTATAACCTATAACTCAACAACCCAATGACTATACAACAAGTCAAAGTTCTGTCTTGGTCTGAGTGGGGATAGCATTTCTCTTCTGCATGTCCATGGAGTTTTGAAAAATCCAAAACATTAAATCACTTACTGAAAGGTGAAAGAGACTTCTAGACAAGTTTGCTCACAGAATTGTCCACTCACTTGAGAACTAAATTTCTAGTTTTCCTAATCTCCCTATCAAATTCTTACGAGTCATTTCATCCCTAGAAATCCCATATACTGCTTGCTTTATGAAAGGTCCTATTCCGCTCTAGAAAAAAAGCTCCAGTTCTTGATTTATGATGTTTTTGAAAAATTCACTTGGAACCAGGGAAGTGCAGACCCCCAGAAGTAGAAGGAACGGAAGTTGAACAAGCGCTTTCTTTTGAATAACCAACGAAACGATGGAGAATATGAAATTTATTACGAAATTGAGACAAAAATGGAATTGTGATTAAGGGTAGAGGCGGGCGATGCAACTCGACAAGGATTTTCCCAGGCGCTACACTACAGTAGAAGCTTTGGCAGTTTACCATGGCTTGATGTTATAGGAATCGCCGTTTCACGGCCGTTCCTCTACAACTACCTTTCGTCCAGGGGTGCGGAAGTATTGGACGACATAACCTTTGACACTATAAAATCAAAAATACGGGACCAGATAGAAAACATTCTTTCCCGATACTGCTCTATAAATGGTTTTGAAATGCCACCGCGTGCACGCGTTTTAGACGCTATGATGAAAGCTCCTTCTCATGTTGCATTTCTTTGGTTTGTATTGGAAGTTCTAGTATGTTGTCTGTGGATTTCAAACATAGAATCAACTGATTGATTGCTAATGTCTAGAAGTCAAGCAAACAAGAAAGAAGGAATGCCATTAAGCAAGAGTAATCGTTGTCACTTCCTACTCTTCAAGGCTGAAGACGGCTTAATACATGAAAATAGTAGAAATACCACTCATAAGGACAGTGAGGTTTTAATCGTTCATCTCCAAGCCTAGCCAACTCTACATTATCATATAGTTTCGCGGGCACGTCCAACCCCACTTGCCAGTTCAAAGTCTAAAAGCCGGTCAATAAGACAACAGATAAGCTTCTACAGCCTACGACTCATTCCAGATGAGGCAACCGAACTCGCCCATCCTTTGACTTTTTGGCACAGGGGGCAAGAACCAATCCGAGTAACCCGGCCAAGAACCCAATAGAAAGCCGAGCAAAACTGATATTTAATGATCTGTATAGGCGGCGAATCAAGGATGCCGACCTATTTTATAGTTGACATAATTCCACTAACTAGCATTCATGGGGAAAGACACTATTACTGATATAATAACTCTAACTTCTAGAGTACCTAATAGAAGAAAGACAGAACCACTTGGCTAGGGGGACAAAACCATGGGCTGCCCGCCGTTTGGTTTGAGGGCCTACATCGACTAGGCATGTCAGCATTTCGTATACAAGTTATTATATCAGCAATAGTGTCTTTCCCCATGATAAATTCAAATTCCTTTTGTTCTCGAATTTTGATATAATCAACATGCTCTTTTTATTTTTTTTATTTATATATATAGACGAATTAGATATTAATATATATATATGAATTAAATTATACATCTATTTTATTAAGAAAAAGAGCCGAGCAAGCGGACAAAAGCAAATGAGTTTTTAAGCTTTTTCATCAGGCCTTTTCTAGCAGTCCCATTGCGGGGAGGGGCTCTAAGCGATCAAGGAGCAGCTTAATGCGTCTTTATGGCATAACTCGGAAAGACTTTGATTAGTATTTTTCCAATTATTATCGCACCCTTTACGCTACCGCACAACTAATCTTTTGTTGTAACGAAGAAGGAACAGCGCCGAGCCGCCTCTCTTCGCCATTCGAAGCATCTATCCGCTAACCGTCGGTCAGTCCTAGAAACGGCGACAGCGAGGAGTTGACGACCAGACGTGCTGCAACTGCTTCGCTAACGCTCAGAAAAGTTTTGAACCTTCGCACTGACCGTTCGCTTTCTCACTAGCAAAAGCGCTTCTCTTTGCCCCGGACAAGTTACTTGGTTCAACTCTATTTATGACCTTTTCTCGTATATGGGACTCTTTATCTTCTTGGGTAGATAATCGATCGTCTTTCATTTTGAGTTGTTTTCTCTTTTTTCGAACTGGCTATCTCATTTTTTAGAACTTCTTTGCCATTTTGAACGATACTGGTCGTTATGAAGGTTTGAAGGAAGAAAAGAGGGTGCCTTCAGAGATCTTCACACCAAGACTCGCCAGATCCTGTATCATCTTCAAGAAGACATATGTCTCCTTGCATATTATAGATTCCAAACATTCATGATCTGGATGTGAATGAGTCGAATTATAAAAACGTAATTGGGGAATACTCCATTCGAAAGCCACTAACCGAGTTCAACGCGGATCAATTTCGTCAAAGGAAGATTCTCTATGTGCGGAAAAGGGAGGTAGAAAAGAGTCGGCTCCTTCATTCCTAACCCAGCTTATGAGCTTTAGAGCAGCTCTTTCAATTGCCGCCTAATCTCGATGTGCTAATTCCCCATCCTCAAATTAGTCCTTCCCAAGGATTGTTGTCTCCCATACAATTTTTTCGAGAGCTGGAAAAGCGTCTACGGGTAAAGTATCGTATCCATGCTTGCACCGGCCTGCCTCGCTTCTTTCTGGAGAATACTCTTATTAAAAGATAGATTGATTGACAATGAAGTTCCCAAGCCGCCCGTAGAGCGTCACTGGTATGATCAAGCAAGCCCTAAGTGGTATTCAAGACAGTTCCCTCATTTATCAATTATTTATTAGCCTTTAATTCGCATATTTTTCATGTAATGAGCCTATCCTCTCTCGCTTTTTTCGATTTTCCTTTTCTATTGATTCCTATGGATTGGATCAAAGATAATTCTTGAAGGAGGTTTTCAACTCCAAGAGATTGGCCTAGTCCTGCCGCCATGGTTGAGCAACAGATAAAGAAAATTCTAGCAGCCAGTGGTGTTGATGTCCCAAGCCTTCCTGTAGGTGGGAACTACCCTTCCTTTGTCATTGGCAGCTTTTGTAAGCCTGACAATAACATAAAAATTCGGCCCAAATCCACTATATATTTGACACGGATTTTCCGTAATGCTGAAACTATGGCGAATCCGATCAAGCGGGTGGCCTAGCGGAAGTCCGAGAAGGTGCTGGAATTGCTTCCTCGCTTAGGGCTATGAAAAGGATCCTTTTTTTCCATTCTAAAAAAAAGTTCTAGAATTTAGTAGACCTGCTAGCCAGATTCAAAGGGACTAGTCAGTCCGCCCCCGAAGGTTATTTGAAAGGATTGTTCATGGAACTACTATCGAGATTCTTCGGATCATCTTTCCTAGTCTCATCTCGATGATCATTGTCAACGGCATGCACACGCAGGAAAGGCGGTTCAAGAGCTTTGTTGAATCTCTAGAGAAGACTAGAAGCTAAGAAAAGGGGTGATAACGCCTAACAGCCTATGAATGTGGGATAAAAGATCTTTCCTCCTACGCCACGACTAAGGGGATAGCAAGAGCACTTGCCTAGCCTTCTGGAAAGGAGATAGATTCCCAATAAAATAACCAATTTGATCCCAAGGTCAAGGAAGAACCCAGATTCAAAATGAACAAATTCAAACTTGAAAAAGTCTCTTTCTGATTCTCGAAGAATGAGGGGCAATGAGATTGATCGAGAAAGATATCGTCGCTTGAATGAAGACACCCGATCGGCCTGACTTTCCCTGAACCTGACGCGCTACCTTCTTGTACATTCTCATACTGACTTCCGACATAACTTGTTATGATTCCTCCTTCCCCTGTACTGTCTTTCTTTCGGTTTCATTGATAGCAGAAGACCCGGGGCGCTAGCGCTTTACAAAGTAAAAGGGCCTTGGGCAACCATATGCTTCAGCCCGCATTGAATGCTGGGCCATTTATCGAAGATAAAAGTATCGATTGAACTCGTTGGCTCCGCGTCCACCGAAAGTCGGTAACCTTCGTTACCGTCAGCATTTGGTACTCTCTCGATAGCTTCACTAGTTCACTGAAAGCCTTTGGTGTAATGAACCAAAGCCCTTCTAAAAGAAAGAATAAGATAGGTATGGAATCACTAGCCGGAAACGGGAAGAGGGTAAGCCGAAATCTCTTTGTATTTCAATCCATTCGATAGAAGGTATAGGATGGAACCGAATCCGCTTCGCGAGGGTATTGTTCGAACGACAAGGATTTTTTTTAAATTTTAATATAAACATTGAAAAAAAAACACACAAAAATACTTACGAAGTTGTTCCAACTTATTGTGATTTCCTTGATTTAAGGACTTTACCATCTCATTGCGGAAGCAGAAGTTCTTTCGTTCCTCATTCACTTC
This sequence comes from Gynandropsis gynandra, assembly GCA_036759665.1. Classification (NCBI taxonomy): domain Eukaryota; kingdom Viridiplantae; phylum Streptophyta; class Magnoliopsida; order Brassicales; family Cleomaceae; genus Gynandropsis; species Gynandropsis gynandra. The sequence goes on from CM071863.1 coordinate 48,154,464, forward strand.
TAGGACTTGGGTTAGAGACTCGTAGTATCTCTCTAGATCCGGCAAAAGCGAAAAGGGTTCAGGATTTACCCGGTGTGAGATATCACATTGTTCGAGAAACTCTAGATGTTGTCGGACTTTAGACGTTTTCTTCTCTGGGTTAGATTCCCGATCCACTCATCTTCAAACAGGCGTTCATCCTCCAGAAAAATGCACCGACATCGTCCCGGGCGAAGTTTGTTGGAATTAGCCTTGAGCTCGGCAGAGGGTTCGAGAATAGGGTAGGGTCTAGCAAAACGAAAAAAGACAGAGGGAGGGGGAGCATCATCTTATTCTCTTCGCGAAGAACTTCCAGATCGAAGAAGCATTCGGAGCGGGCTCTGCGTTCATTTCGTTGGCGGAAACGATCCAATCCATTCGGGGCTTCATAAGACCCAGTGGTATTTTTCAATTCTCTTCCCTTTGTATCTCTTTCTTATAAAAAAATTCCAATGGAATCTAGTCTCCGTTCATACGTATTTTGTTTTTCGAATAAGGCTAGTGGAGACAAATTCCTTCCGACTAATGAAAAGATACTACTCCAGTCTTCCCATTCATTCCCAGCCTTCTTCTTCCTAAGAATTGAACGAACCAAGTGAACCTATACGAGAGTGAGGAATAAAAACCAACAAACACCCGATCCCATTCCAACCTCGATATGTGGAATCGTCTTGCGCCATATGTACTGAGATTGTTTCGGAGACATAGTCCAAGCCCGGTGAAGAAATCAAATGCACTTGTCGTTGCCATAGTGTGTCACTCGAACTAGATTCGTCTGGGTTCTTTTAATAGGTTTCTGTAAAAGGAAGTGAGAGTGAGTGCACTACATTCTTACCAGTCAAGTAGTACAACAACTGTATCTTAAAGCCCGGCGTGGCGGGTCGCCTTTCGATTCAAGGATAAGTAGGTCTATTTGGGTCTTCGACTTGGGGTGGTTACACTCCTTTCTTTCGTCTGATCAATTCGGGGATGGATGCTGCTCTTTTTATAAGAATAGTAAGAAAAATCTCGGATCTTACCAGGAGTTGAAGAAGAAGACATGGAAGTAGACATTGGAATGCTCCTTGCGCTTTCCTGCTTGCTTTCCAACTCGAACTACAGGGGTTCTATTGCCTACCACACCTTGGAGCAAGGGGAGTTCAATCAATCTTGAAAGTCCCAAGTTCAAGAAGCAATTTCCGTAGGGCAAAGTCCTGACCCTCTTTTTTTATAAAATCACTTGAACTTGAACGGGAAAGGCCTACAGATAGGAGGGATTGGCGAAAGACTAAAACCTCAACATGCGCCAACTTTATTCATCAAAAGGATGCATACATAGCCTTGAAGGTCGTAGAATCATTATTGAGTCATCGAGCTGCTATCTATACCTAAACTCATTCCTTCCTAAGAAAAGAAGCTAACGATCGGTGACTCTGTCTTCTTCCACGGAAAGCGACAAAGAGAAAAGAGTGCAAAAGCTGTCACGAGAGAACGTTCGATATTCTGGTATCCTAGGCGTAGAGGAACAACACCAATCCATCCCGAACTTTGTGGTTAAACTCTACTGCGGTGACGATACTGTAGGGGAGGTCCTGCGGAAAAATAGCTCGACGCCCCAACTTCAGGATCAACAGCGTTGAACAGACCGATAAAGATGTGAATCTTTCTAGAAAGCATAGGACATCAAAAAGTGACCGACCTCTACCCCGAAAGAAGGAGTTTTCTATGAAGACAGGACTTGAAAGAAGAGTATGCTTTTGCATCGTTTCACTTTCCGAAGTGGCGTGGCACAAAACCAAAACAATCCCCCGTCTTCACAGAATTTCAACTCATCCACTTCACCTTCTGGAAGATAACCTTCTTAGATTGGCATTTCAAAACCATTTATAGAGCAGTATCGGGAAAGAATGTTTTCTATCTGGTCCCGTATTTTTGATTTTATGGTGTCAAAGGTTATATCGTCCAATACTTCCGCAAAGTTCTCTTCGGGGTTTCATCAATTAGTACACCTCTGGTGCTGGTAAGGTCAGAACCGTGGTCGTCCGTCTCCGGTTTGCCGGCAGGGACCGGCAAGCACACGCCTCCTGATGGATGGTCCATTCTATCAAGTTAATGATTCCCCGGTTTGAGGATCTACTATAGCACGCTATGGAGTGTGCTAGCATAAGAGTATCCTAGCAAACCAATGAACCAATATTCATGTCATAATAATAACATTCCTTTGCTTTTTTTTTTTGCGAGACTGTAATGGACTTTGATCTTCCTACTTCACTCGACCTAGAATCAGGAGCGTTCTAGGTCGATTTATAACTTAATGAAGACAACTTATAGTATGTTCCAAGATATACTACAGTGCCAACAAAGTTTGGAATGTAAATGGAACTCTTCAGTTCAACACTGAACAGAGATAGTCGGTTCCTGGGCAAGCAATCGACTTGACAGGCGTTGAGTCTAGCTGGTCAAGTTCCTCACCAGATTCTCGCGGCAGCAAGAAGATGACGACATCTTTGACACTTCCTAAAAGCAATCTCCACCTTCTGAAGCTTGTAGGTGGTGTAAAGTAAGTCATTGGAGTGTCAATCATCACCTCCTACGTGTCATCTTCTGACCCTATATCTCCACTTCATCCTGATTGGGTACTTTCCCCGACTCATGAGACAGCTGCTTCACCAGGTGCAAGAATGAGCCCACCTCCGGCCTATTGGGATAAGCAGATCCGAGGACAGACACGTCTGAAGAGGAGAATAGAACGGTTATCGAGTATGAAGAACCTTCCCTAGGACAGATGCAAGTCCCATGTCTAATTTATAGGCTTAGCCGCCCATGCCGGATTAATCGTATTCTGGGTCGGAGCAATGAACTTATTTGAAGTGGCTCATTTTGTACCTGAAAAGCCCATGTATGAACAAGGGTTAATTTGACTTCCCCACTCAAGAGAAAATCCTTTTTCGAAAGGGCCTTTCAAGAAGTAAAGGCCATAACTAGCCTCTTTATTTATGTACACCTTTCTTTGTTTCAGGGTGGGGCCACTGGATGCACAGAAACAGTTATCAATATAAATCATATACCATTATTACTCTTCTAGTATACGAAAGAAATGGTTTCATCCGGCTTGGTGTTGATGTTCTTTGTCGAGATTTGTTATACATATATACCTAAAGCTGAATGAGATTCTTTCAATAAGTGGGATACAGTAACGATCATAGCGATCTCCTCTGGTACCTACTGGTACGTCAGGATCCGATTGGTCATTTCTTCTAGACAATCTCCTAATTGTTCCAGAGCAACTAGAAAAAGATTCTTTAACCAGAAAGAATTCAGTTCAGCTGGATATCTCGTTCGTACACGTCATCTCTTTGTTTCCCGATGGGATCCATATCATCTGAAAACTTCTCCTGTTACATTAGCATAGCTAAATTTGAATAGGATGAATCAGCGTCAGGAGCGGGCTTTAGCTGGATCTGGATCAGTGGGAGGCTGAAAGGGTTTCAAGAGAAATAAACGATTCAATGATCTGATGAAATCAAATTACTATGGTTCGAGAGAAATTCAAAGTATCTACTCGGACACTCCAATGGAAGTGTGTTGTGTTGAATCAAGAAGGGACAGGGATCCCACTTTATTCTCAAACCTGGTGGCTCGGTTGATTGGCACTCCTGTAGGCTCATCTTGCATACAAATTCTAGGGGTCCCAAGTCCTGCATTTACCAAGAACAATGAGGGAAGGCAAGGCCTTAACCAAGTCATCGCATTCGTCGCACCAATCATAGGTAGAACCCGATCCTTGGATAGAATCCATAATCAGAAGTTATCGGTACCCTTAGCATCTTCCCTTTGATTAGAATGTGAAGGTCATTGCTCTCTCCTGACTGATAGGTTAAGGGGTGGCCCATGCTCAAGGGATTATCTAATTTTGTTTCGAAAGAAAGTCGGAATACGCTTGAATGAGTCAGCGCCTTCGTGGCCTGCCTTCTCATTCTTCGCTGAAGAGACCTGATCGCAACTTCGAATATGGAATTCAAAAGGATCAAATAGGAAATGATACTCTGAATCGTTTCATAATGTTCCCTGCCAACGATTCGAGGTTGGAGCATAGTTGACGTTGAATCTAAAGGATCCACCGCTGGATAGATACCTTTAGCAGCTAAGGCTAATAGATAAGACTAAGAACGCGGGTAAGAGTTCGAGGGGTAACAGACGCGTTAAGCGTGAGATAGACTCGGAGTTGGACAGGAGCCCTAGTTCCGACAAGAAGGCGCGTACTTATTTATACAGCCTTAGAAGAAAGCCAGCGATTTCCGAGCTTCGAAAACAGTTTGCCACTGCAGAGAATAAGGTAGTGGAACTAGAAGCAAAGTAGCTATGCGCTGAGAATAACATCAAGGTGAAGCAGACTAAGAATAGTGACCTGAAGGTGAGTTGAAAGGAAGAGTTAAAAAAGCTAAGAATGAGCGAGAGCGGGCTTAGGTTGATGCGGAATAAGCATTATAGTCTTACCTAGTCTCATTTTCCTTCGGCTTTTGGCTTTCGGACTAGTAGCTAAGTCCCCTGTACTATGCCTATTCACTCTTCCTAAGGCTATCGAGAAGGGATTTGAGGAATTCTGTAACTATCGAGTTAGAGATCGGATTGCAGGATCGACCTGTTCAGTATAATTCCGAAGAAAGACTGTTGACAGCTGGTGGAGACATTTCTTTGGCCCCGTCAAATCAAAAGGAAATGCGGGCAGCTTGGTAGAGGGTTCGAGAATAGGGTAGGGTCCTGCCCTTAAGATTCTCAGATAAAAACCAACAAGTGGAGTTAACGCTATATCTCATCCTTTCCTTAGTAGGGGTTATTAGGATGTACTATTAAACCGAAATTGGGGTTATCCGTCCGAATTTGATCTTCAGGCTTGGCTTAGTCCAGTCCGGAGTCCGGATCCATCCTAAACCAAAGAGCGGGGCTAAGCGGGGGGGCATAGCGACGAGGCTTTCCAACGCATCCAAGCAAGGAATTGGTATCCGATTGAAACGAAGTTTTGCAGACTGTTTCTGGTACAGAAGTTCCTATAAAAATGGCGATTTTTGGATTCGGTAAGGTCTGTCTAGATAAGAACTTTCCACAAATAATTGAAATTCAATTTCTTGATCTATATCTTCAATTTTTGGAAATTTAGAAAGTTCTTCTGTTATCTTTACATGGTTGTTTTCTTCCTAGGGTCTCTAGCTCCATTCCTAATACCTTACCTGCGTATTTTATAATATTCCTAACTATTAATAAACTCTTTAAGTATAGTATAAATAAGGTAAGTAATATTAACTAAATTACAAGTTCCCAAATTACGAGGTCTAGCCTTTACCAGTAGCTTGCAAACAATATCTTAGCTTCTAATACTAAGAACCAATCGCTTGACCCACTGATTTCGACAAATCAAAATATTCAAGGGATGCCACTTTATACTTCTCTTTTGGAATCAAATTTGTATTGGTAATGAGAATTCGCGGAATATGCTTCGGGAACATTTTGAGACTAGTGGTTTAGGATGTGTCGGATTGATCTGACTCCAGCGCCACCCTCACGCCGTACCAGCTTCACCATATTGTATTTTGCTTCGGCCTGTTCTCGATTCAGCTTCCCAAAAGAAAGATGTCTTATGCTTCCACCAAGAACGTTTTAGAAAACTCTTGGACCCTCGAATTTTGAGTATCCTACTTTCGCGCAATTCACAGGGTTCAACAAGCAATCGATATTTCACGATTAGTCAAGGTCGGGCAGTGAGACGGTGGGGGATAAGCTTCATCGTCGAGAGGGAAACAGCCTGAATCACCAGGGAGTTCATAGTGTCAGCCCTAATCTACTCCTTTGCTAGCAGCCCTCGTCAGGGCAAGAGAAAGAAAAGTAAGGACTCATGTTTTCCGCATACGCATATAGGCTGTGAAAAAGAAGTTGGTAAGCGTAAGCTATTTAAGTAGGCTCGAGAAGGGTAGGCTCGCAGCTTCGCCAGAAGCGACGAAGAGGGGCTGGAAAAGAGAATCCAGGGCTCAAAGGGCATTCGATGGTCTAGTTTCGGATCAATTGTCTTGTCTGAGGAATTACAAGTGGACAATTAAGCAAGAGCCAATAAAATATTAAAAAGAATCGATCTTTCTAGAGGTACTTTCTCCACTTGGGACTGGCACTGAAGAGAAGTAAAGAGCCTACAAGAAAACCCCCCTATACCAATGCGAATTCGTCTGTCACAGGTAGTCGCTCACCCGCGGGTCTTTCTCTGGCGAAGAGATTGAGAAATCTCTCGACGCATAGTTGGACTCCTAAACAAGGTTCAGCTATGCACCTTTGGTCCTAACTCCTATACTCTAGACTTAAACTTCACCTGAAAGCTCCAATTGAACACTTTCTATTCTTGATTATTCTCAAAGGAGAAGATTATTCTTTTTACCAAACATCTGCGGGTCCAATCACACGATCTTATAGTAAGAATCAAAAAAGTAAAATTTGCGGGTATATCTCTACTTTGATTCTCTTAAATACTTTTTTGACACACTTAGCAAAAAGGGCCAGCTATAAATTCTGCAAGAATATTAGGATGTCCATATGGATTGGAAATTCTTCGTGCCACTGGGATTTTCAAAATCCGTTTTCGAAGTAGAAGCTTACTATGCCTTGCCCGAGCAGTGAACGTAGTGAGGAGGGTTTTTGCCTGATTAAGAAGATAGGTCAATCAAGTCTTAGGTGAGGCCAAGTTAGAGATGCTTTTCAATGCTTCATTTCAGTACGTGGAAGAACCTTCTTTCTCAGCCTTACTGCCTTCCTTCCAAGGACCCTTCTGTCCAATAAAATAATTAGTCTCCATCCAGTACTTACAAGCCCGATCAATAGCAAGAAGGCTTTTTCAACGATTTTCATGCAAATTTTTTATTTTTAATATCAAAATATATAGAATAACTATTTCTATTACTATCCATAACAAAAAAGGTCTCATCCGATATGAAATTCCGAATGTCCTTGGAACTAACTAAAAGATCAATAGTCAAGTCAAGCATCAAACTAACAGGGGTTTCCCCATGATAAGTTCAAATTCCTTTTGTTCTCGAATTTTGATATAATCACGATCGGCCCGACTTTCCCGAATGTCGTCCACCATCGGCCTTTCTCCTTTCCGAGTCTAGTTTTTTCACGTCGTTAACCCGAGCTCGGAGAAGGAAGAGATAAGAGGGCCCTATGGAGAATATGGTCAGAAATACATAATAGAGTTCGACGCTGACCAAGAACCAAGACGAATGTAGTTCGAGTGACACACTATGGCGACGACAAGCAGTCGCCGTCGTGTGCACTCTGGATTCGGCTCTTGGTCAGCGTATTTAAGATTTTGTATATCTAGATAAGTCTAGATAAGTATGTATCTATCAAAAATAGTATATAAAATAGATAGCAGATTGATTCGAACCTACGATAAACAAAAGCCTACATAGCAGTTCTACTGCTGCGCCTTTTTCCAAATGTTTCTTTGACTTTTTTTTTAAGGATCGACGTTTTTAGAATTCTTTCTCCTACACACCTTTCCCCAAAGAAGAAAGAAGAATCTCTCTACCTTATCTTTTGTTTCATTTTTTCTGGAACAATCACAAACACTTTTTTATTATGGATCTACTACCAGAAATTCAATGCGTAATCTTCGCATTCAATGTGTATTCCTGAATAATCTCATTTTTCAATTATTCAACCATTTCATTTTACCAAGTTACTCAAAGCTTTCTATATTTGTTGGTTTACTCATTTTTTGTTTGAGGTGAATTAAAAATTGAAAAAATAGGCTACATCTCGGAACTTCTAAATGAAATATGAATACACTAGATTAGGTTATAAAAAAACTCTTTGTGTACCAATATAAAGGTGCGAAAATTTAAAAAAAAATCAAATAAATAAAGGTCCGTTAAGCACCTTATGGATCTGTCATAATAGATCCGAACACTTGCCTCAGATCGACTTCCAGATCATAATTGCTCTAGTGACCACACACACAACTACTACTAGCACTCGTAGAGTAGATGACTAGACTGAGACTCTCTGTCTACGATTTCCGGGTCGTGTTCGTGAACCTATAAAGAACTTTTTGAATTACTCCTCGGAAATTACTGAAAGACTGGCCTATGACCCTTCACAGAAAAAGGGTCTCTGCTTCAAGGAATTTCAGAACTACAAAGATCTATCTTTGGTTTGACGAGGGAATGGCAGTTGTTAGAGCGGTAAAGACAAGGGACATGGGTTTCCTTTTTTCTTTTCTTTTATGGAATGATTTTAGCTGATGTATCAATAGCAGCTATACGAGATAGCCTCGGTTCGTACCTTCGGAACAACCAGATTAGGAACCGTGGACCTAAACAAAGGAAAAGATCGACCGTAATGAAGGGGATTCCCGAAGGTCTATGGCATCAAGATCTAAAGAATCATCACCGGAAGAAAGGGAAGACTCAGAACTAGACTCGGACATAGAAGAGCGAAAATGAAAACATGAATGAGAAGCCACAGTTGCATGAAATCTGGCTGGTGTGGTCAATCCTATTTGTATATGCCTTATGGTACTTATGGACTTGGCGAAATAAGAGCGGCCGGGACAAAGGGTCGCGATCCCGCGAGGGTGAAGCTGGCGACTAAAAAAACGGGAATGCCCCATTTCAGTACGCGCGACTTGAATTGAAGGACATGATCTGTTGTGGATTTTTTGATCCGCCATTTTTTATATGGGGTATAGGACTAAACGGGACCAAGAGGTATCCACCGAAGAAGCTCCTTTTCCTTCTCTTTTTTCGGAAGAAATCTGAGTGAATGGAAAAGGCCGTTCTGAATGCTTCTTCGATCTGGAAGTTCTCCCGAAGAGAATAAGATGCTGCTCCCCCTCCCTCTGTCTTTTTTCGCTTTGCTAATCTTCCCGGGGGCCTGGAGCTAGACCAGTGAGCTATTACGCTTTCTTCAAAGGATGGCTGCTTCCAAGTCCACCTCCTGGTTGTCATCGCTCGATCACTCCTCAACCTCCATCCGTCATTAGTAATCTCAATCTGCTTTTCCTATTCACTAGTACACTACGCGTAGGAGTCCAACTATGCGTCGAGAGATTTCTCAATCTCTCCGCCAGAAGCATTTTTTACAGGTCTTTTCGTTGCATTCACTTACTCAGTGGTTATTCCCACAGTGGATGAAATAGCACCGGTTTTGATATAAATCGGGGATGTAGTTGTAGATACGTTAGTCTTAGTCCGAGCGGCAGTCAAACGGAGGCGTGAATGCAAGATGCCAGCGGAATGATCGGCCGGACCGTCAGGCAAGGAGTTGTACGTCCCCGGGATTGCTTCCTTTCTTCCGTCCCATGGGACCACTCTTTGGTACTTAACCACTTCAAGTCTTGAACGCTTGAGGCAGCCTAGGGATCGTTTAGGGAGTTGTTAAAACAGAAGATCTTTCACTTTCGGAAACAATTGAATATAAGAACGAAGGTTCTTGGTCAGTGTCGAGGGGGTGAGGTGCGTTGGTGGTGGAACCCACCAAGATGTATGTCGTCCGATGCTGTTTAAAGGTTACTGAGGTTTTGTTTTATGGGTCTATAGGGATTCTTTTTATTGTAGATAAGAAAGAGTTCCGTACTTTCATCATAGAAAGTCTAATAGGCAGATAGTTGGAGGGTGGCGCTGGAGTCAGATCAATCCGACTCTCTCCTGAGCCGGGAGTGCAGCCAATTAACAAAACCGATTAAACAAGTCTGGAGCAGCTCAGTCCAGCTAGCTTCTTTGTTCATCTGCTTGCTTGCGAAGGAACGGAACCTAGTCCGTAGTAAATAGAGGTTGAGCAAGGTAGCTGAGAAAGCTCACAACACAACCACCGAGGGAATGAATGGCTCATCTTGGTTTTCCATAGTTTTCCATACGGTAGGAGTGCTGAGGTCCAGTGCTTTAACCTGTTATTGTGGGGGTCTTTACAAGTCTATATATTCTTTGATTTCGCCCCCCCCCCCGTAAGATCAATATGAGCTGTCCGAAACCGTACTTATTCCCGCGAAATGATGAATTAGCTTTAGCTCACTGAAAAAGGCATAACATTGATTTACACTCGATAACTAAAATCAAAATTGGAAAATTCTTCATTTAATGACTAAATTATTAATTTATATATATAATTTATTTTTTCCTCCCATAAAATAATAAATATTAATTATAACATAAATATAAAATTAATGTAATCAATTAATATTTACCTTTTTATAGAAAAATATGTATTTGATGATGCAGATACTTAGGTGGCTTAATGAGAAGAGAGGAAAACATCCTACTTTTATATATATGATTTTTTATATATAAATAAATAATATTATCAAATAATTATGTTATGTGATATTTAAATTTTAAAGGTTATATTTCAATGATGACAAATTGAACGGAGATAAAACAAAATTAGTTATGTGAACAATTCAAAACAAATAAAATTTTTAATATTTATTAATATAAAGTACTAAATCTTTAGATTAAAAAAATTAACAACATGAATATATAATATTTAAAAAACTATGATCATTTTCAAAGTTTAAATTCAAATCTAATACTATATAAAACAAAATCCTAAGTGAACAGTATTTTTTACCACATGTCATTATATTCAACGTTGGATCATGTATTTTTTTTGCTGACTAATTTTAAACCCTTAGATCTATGCAAGTTACTGTTCACCGAATTTTCAGATGGTTTCAACGTTTTCAGATGGAGGTGAGCGGTTGGCGAGCGGTTGAGGGAGGGGAGGCGAGGTGAGGCGAGCGGCTGAGGGAGGGGAGGCGAGCGGCTGGGGGGGGGGTGGGGGGGGGGGGGGGGGGGGGGGGGGGGGC
>CM071863.1:48174297-48220154 GCA_036759665.1 Gynandropsis gynandra
GGCCCAAAGGGAGAATTCCTAATGGTTACATTACCATTGAACTGTCAATAGGAATTTCTCTGGAAGGATTAGAATATTATGATTTCCTTAGACCTGAGATCAACATGGTAACTGATTACCATTCTTTGATTCTGGATACCTTATGTCTTAGGATGTAAGTTGAAAGGATATTAGGAATGATTAGATGCTTGTGCAGTTAGTGATTGATCAAGATGGAATCCGTCAACTCTAGGTAAAGAGTTTGAGCTCTATGTTGTCAGCAACATAATGACTGAAAAGACCTTGGCCAGGCATTTGAGTGAGAGAAGAAAAGAGTTTCTTGCGATCATTCACCAGTAATTTATGTTAGGCATGAAACATAGTTGATAATCTATTAGGACTTGACAGTTAGACCATGTCCTAGGATTATCCGGAGCTGTAAAGACGGAGGGAAATATTAATATTATCCTTCTACCATGGTTCTACAGAGTAAGGATGTTACTTCACACTATCTGGTCGTTGAGGAGTGTTGCTAGACGCCAACCTCGATTAGTTAATTAGTAAGACTAATTGACTACCAGTTTAGTGATGAACCTACGAGGTCACACGTATACAAGTGTCTCGGTATCTGCTTATGATTGTTAGACAATCAGTGTGGGATACAGTTATTATATTCATCCGCTAGCACCGAATAATATAATTGTATTTGATTTTTTTTCTTTTGGGTTAGTATATAAGATGTACAGGCAAATATGTGTATGGAGATACATGTATTTCGACTATTTAGGATATTACGTAAAGGCAAGTAGGAGATTGAAAGTATCATGCCATTTATGTAATATTTCTATAGTTATGGGTTCAACTTGTAATTATTAAAAGGTTAATAATTATAAATATACGGAAAACGAGTTTTCGTAATGATATTCAGAATTAAGCAAATCAATACCCTAAACTAGCCGTTAGAAAGAAAAGAACAAAAACGAAAAATAGTTTTTCGTTCTTCCGATTTCCACATCAAAGCAGTCCTGATCTCGGCGTGGATATGCGTAGAGGGATTGCATCATCAAGCCTCGCATCCGACAACTGCACATTCAACGCTACAGGTACTATGAAATTGTTTTTGTATTTGTTTGTCGTTGATAATCGAAAAACTTCTCGTTAAACATGACAAGATCTATAATTGGGTTGATAAAACACATTTTCGCAATTGAAATCAACCCTACAGAATCATAACATATATTAAAATATAATTGTAAAATAAAATGTGAAAACCGTTTATTTCTCTTCGAGAATCTTGTTTTAGTCTTATTTTTCTCTCGATTTTGATACTCATTTGATTTCTCTTTAGACATGTAAACTTCATTGTATTCCCCATCTCGACTATATAAGTTAGAACCCTCTTAAATTGAAAAATTCTAAAATCCCAATTTGATAAATTGATCCGAAATCGAATAAATTGGTCCAAATTTGAATAGATTGACTCAAAATCATTAACGGACTTAACCATATCCGTGATACAGTAAACCCTATCCATAATTTCTTCTTCCGACCAATGTTCATTCATCTTGCAAGGTGAGTTCCTTGCCATCGCGCCCACCAGTCATGTCACTCCACCGCCGTCGGTGTTCCCCCGTCCACCGTGTAGTTCCTCTATTCCCCATATCACTTCGTCGTTCTCCATCCTCCACCATGTGTTCGTCGCTCCTCTGCCAGTACCGTTGTTATCGGCCTTCATCCTCCATCGTTTCTCGTTTTCTCTACCGCCTTTGTCCTCCATCATTTCTCGTTTGCTCTGCCACCTTCGACCTCCATTGATCACCACCTTCGTTCTCCTTCGATCACCATCGTTCTCAACCCATAGATGACGCACGATGGACCCTTCTTCATTATGGTATGATTATCTGATGTATTGTTTTGGTTTTAAATTTCTTGTTGTTCAAATCATATTATCATATTTTGTATTGTTACAGATTGAAATTATGGTTTGTTTAACATTGTTTTGCAAATATAATGATGATTCCGAATATGTAGAAATTTGTGACTCTTGAATTAGATAATTTTCATGATGAGGTTTATTTGGATAGTGATGTAGAACCGGTGTGGTGCATATGGTCATAACTTTTGATCATGCAAAAGGTCTAATGAAGATAACATATCCTTTCACCCCGAATCAGAGATTATGGAGTCTCAAATTATTCTGTTTTGTAAATCTCAAGATGTTTAGGTAATCGCTTATGAAAATTATATTTGTATTTGTATTTCTATTTTATATTTGTAATTAGACAATTATCTAATTATGATTTTTTTTGCAAGGTTGACGACAAGTATAAATATATGCTCCCATTTTTAATAAGATTTCGGCGGACTGATCTTTCTCTCTAACTATCTCTTTCATAATAGAAGAAAGTGATCTCTCATCGGCTTGTAAGAGATTGCGATCTGGGAAGCATTTCGAATTGTTTGTTGACACAGAAAAAGTCAAGGAAAACCTCTGAAATTATTTCAATATTGAACTTTGGGCATATAATTGAGCTACCCAACTTATTGAATACAATTATGACGGTCCATAGTGGACCTGAATCGATGTCTTTCAACAGTCGGCGGAGCGACTCTAAGAAGAATTTTCAACGTGCTTGGGGAGCTAGTTGATAATTTAGACGAAAAATCCAAGATCAATGACAATTTTAAGATTTACAAATTTTGAAATCTATATATTGAACTACGTTTTGAAATTTATATAAATGTTTAACTTTTATATACTGAACATAATATAGAAATATATGAATTGAACTATCTTTTAAAATTTATGTTCTGTATTAATGTTTGAATTTATATATTGAATTTACTATTGAATTATATTTGAACATTATATCTAACAATGTACAATAAATTTAAATAATTGCCACAATTTTTAATGTATAAAAATAAAATCTTATAAACAAGGTTAATCTAATACATAAATCTATATATAATAATTCCAAAACGAAATTTTTAATGTAATTTTTATTTCAAATTGTTTAAATTGTTATGATTATGATTTTTGTGTTGAAAACTATTTTTTAGAGTTTGAAATTGATTTTTTAAAATTTTAGTAATATCAAACCGTTTTTTAGTATTTATTTAACGGAATGGAAAAGAGACTAAAGCAATATTCTCCACGGAAAAATTTTTCCTAATAAAATAGATAAATCTATTTTAAAGTAACTAAATGCATACTATATTAAATATTTGTTAAAAACCATAAATTCATCTTTAAGTCAATCTATTCCCTATATCCTAATTTGTCTTTATAAATGTTTACAAATTCAATATTGTAGAATTTGAATACAATTTTATTTGATATCACTTAATCAAATTTATACATTAAAAATTAGAATGGCTTTTAAACATGAAAAATATATAATTTCTAGATTTAAAAAATATAAGATAAATTTAAAGATTTTTTTTATAGAAATGTGATATTACTTCTAATATTTTTGGAAAGTGAATAAAAAGTTTAGCTGAAATTACGGCGATGAATTTCCACCGAAAGCACGCTCTCATGAAATGGGAATAAAATATTTTTTGAAAATAAAGCTTAGTATAAACAAATTAAAAAGTGCCGAAACATTGTTCGGCCCCCGAATAAGTTATATTTTACAAAATTGAATTCCCATAAAAATTACAGCCCTTTGAAGTTGTTTGTGCCCCTTTTTTTTTGGCCATTTCGCAATATCTTAATTCTTCCAACAAATTAATAACACAAAATTATATGAGAAAATATATACATTTTAAATATTTATATGTTTGGAACCAAATAAACTCATTTATACCTCTAAAAGTTGTTCAAAATGTATATTCATTTAAAATTATATATATATCAATTTATAGATTAGTATTTTTACTATTATGAACAACACAATATATATTTTTTTAAGTTTGAAAATCTTGAAAGTACATCACAAATATTTTCAATATCTAAATATTTATATTATTACAGATCAATTTGTAATAGCGTAGTAAATAAGATTAGTTTTAAATGGCAAAATATCAAAGGTTTTTTTAGGATTTCCTTATTTCCACGTATATACTCGAAAATCTAATGAAAAAAATTGAAAAAAGACGTATATATCTTTATATTCTGTTAGTGATAACAGATACGGTTTGATATATTTTCGAAACAAAACCTATTTCAAAATGAGAAGAATGAGCAAGAGACGATTTCAAAGTTGAGAGCAATTTCTAGCGATTTTCAGCGATTTTAGAACAATTTTCAGCAGTTTTAGAGCGATTTCCAGCAATTTTCGAGCGATTTCGAGGGTCTCATGGATCGCATTGGTAGCATGGGTTGTATGGGTCGTTTGGGTCGCATGGATCTTACGAGTCACAAGGGTGATTTTGGAACATCAATATTGTAAGGGTGGAATTTTTTAAAAGAATTGTAGGATTGAAACCTAATAGCAATTTAAGTGTATTTTTTTAATCCGTTTCAATTTTAATACAAAAATATTTTAAATTTATACAATATTATATGTCTAATTTTATAAATTTATGTCGAAAGATGTTCAATATATTACTCTACCTGATTTTATTTCATAATTGGTACATCATTTAATATATTTTTACACACTAACATTATTTATATAAAAATATGATCATAATTTCGGTTCTACATAATTTTTTATATTTTTTATTTCGTTTCTACGATTATGTATATATCATTCCCAATCATGACCGAGCTCGATCGTGGAGCGTATATATCGCAATCGGGAACCCAATATCGGTATATTCAAATCGAGACAACTCAAACTCTAATACTACGTTAAATATGGAATATAGTTTAATTAATCTCAAAAGTTATCTCAAGAGTTCAAGATTGTGCAATATCATATATAAAAGTCTAGAACATATGTCCTAACTGATATGGGACAACACAATATCACACTCTCATTCATACCCAAACTTGGTCTTGGAACGTAGACAGTACAATTAGAGGTCCAATACAAAAAATAATAATATTATACTGAAAATTGTGTTGATTAGATTAACTTATTTTCTAATTGTCTTATTCTTAACTCTTATTTTTTAAATAACTAGAAATCTCTGTTCTAAAAATCGGCCTAGGCGACCGCTTAGGCGGCGCCTAGGCGCTAGGCGGTAGCCGGGCGCCCCGATTAGTCACTAATCGGATGTTCTAGGCGGACCGGACGCCTGGGCGGTCTAGGCGGGCGCCTAGGCGGGCTAGGCGGACGCCTGGGCGGTCTAGGCGGGCGCCTGGGCGGTTTAGGCGGCCGTCTAGGCGGTATTCTAGTTTTAAAGGTAGAAAAACAAATTTAAGACAAAAAAAACTTTAACAATTAGTTTGTCAATATGATAATGAAATTAGAATACTTTAGAATGAGTAAATGATTACAAATTCATATATTTATTTTTCATTATAGTTATATAAATAATCATTTGTTTCTTGTGTAAGTAGGTATGCACAAAAAGACGAAACCGACTTAATAGTAAAAGGTTGAATAATCTAGTTTATTTTTAATTCAACGTGAGGTTGATGGTTTAAAATAAAAATAAATGAACAAGACTTTGAATGTGTTTCTATCTAATGATCCATATCATTTTCAAGATTGGATTGTTGATAATGGAAAAACAGACGATGAATCAATGGAAGAATATATGAAGGATCAAACCAAAATGTGTGTACGTGTGAATGTTCAAGAGATCGAGCAAATGGATGATTTGTGTATAGATAGAGAGTTTGATGAATCATATTTTGATTTCGACGAAGAAGAAATTAACATAAAATTTGAATAACAACAACAACATTTCAATAAAGAATATAAAAAAAGTTGGATGATTATGAATGTTTTAAATTAAAAATTTGGATTAATATTACATTATATATATATATAAATCCGCCTAGCCCGTCTAGACACCGCCTAGGCTCCGCCTAGACGCTCTAGGCGCTAGGCGCTGGATGTCCGCCCGCCTAGCGCTTAGCGTTTTCTTGAACCTTGCTAAAAATAAGAACGGTGCGATATGCGGACTATTATTATCTAATATTATTTTTAAAATATTTATTTTTAGTTATATATTATATAAATGAAGATATATCAAATATATATTATATTTTTTCCTGATTTTTCTTTTAAATTAGTTAGTTATTATACTATAGATTTTATATGTAATATTTCATTTATATATTATCTTTATGTGCATACTAATATTAATTTAAGAAAATATATGTTTTGTAGTTTTATTATTCTTTTAAATAATATAAAACAACTATATAACATAGAAAAGGTACTTTGTTTTGTTGATTTAAGTGAGCAAATCGAAGAAAACACAATAAATATTTTGGGTTTAACTCTTATTTTTTATTTGCGAGACATGAGATTTGATTGAAATTAAAAAAAATTGATGGAAAAAATATTTGTGAGTAAATTTGGAGAATTCAATTGGATGATACCTAAAATCGAAAAAAAAAAATTGGACTAAAGCCCATTTTTCAAAACTTTTCCTTAAATCGTTATATTTCATAAAATATCTCGTTATTCCTTGTTATACACTTGTTTTATGGAGGCTATTTGATACATGAAAAACAACAAAATATTCACATAATGAAGATTTAGTCTACCGACAATATAATATATTTTATTGGTTTTCTTTATATAAAAAATAGACTTAATTTCTATTTAAGTATAAGAAATTGATTGGTGTATCAATTAGTTTTCATTTGAAATCTTTTAAAAGCATGATGATTTAATTTAGTTAATTTCCATTCGATATTGGATAAAGACTTATGAAAGAAATCAATGAGATTTTGAGGGTTTAATTGTATGGGAAATAACAGTTTGGAAGTTGAAATGTTTTTCATATGTTGGAGTGATTCTTGTATAATATCACAAATAAAATTTGTAAATGGAGTAATATACTAAGTACAAAATATAAAGAGAGATTGTGATTTGTTTATTATATCTCTTTTTAGTTCAAAAAATCATTCCAATATATAGAAAATTTTCTCTACATCTTATTCAAAATTTTTTATTGCTTGAGTTTAATGGTAATATACATCCAAAAATTCAAAAAGAAAAAAAAGTATTCAGACGGAACAATTTAGAGAAAACAAACTAAAACAGTACGTGACTTTCAAATATTTTACTCTATTATTTGATGGTAATATCAACTAAGTCAAACACAACAAATGCAAGTTATGTATACTAACATATATGGTTCAACATCACTATAAAATTATTGAATTTTTTAATAATTCAATTATTCCAAGTGAAAAGTTAGTTTAGTCTCAAAAGTTAAACATTATATATAATAAAGTGAAAAAAATTATTAACCAACTGCACTAGGTTACGGCTTTGGATTCAGATCCAGACGTAGTTTCGGTGACCCGACCTAACCTTTACGAATGCTAATACTTTTCATGGTAGTATATCCAACTTCAAAGCTAGATTAACCCAATGTAACTCTTGGTGGAGATCTTAAACTCTTAGTTGAATTAGAAATATTCCCATAAGCGGGATCACCACTCCATAACATGTTGTCGCCGCTAGCCGAATGATCTAAAAAGGCTAAGAAACTCCGTAGCCAAACAAACGATGGATACTCCCATTTTCTACACCTCTTGAAAAACAAGTCGGCTTGCAGATACGTTGAACATGGGTCGAGCTTTGGTGTGAACTAAGCTAGAGTGAATATGACTTGCGTACATGATGTACTGATAGTACCCATTAGAATGTTTTGGAAAATTCTATGAAAGATCAAAACACAAACCAAAAGAGACATGTCTTTCGCACAATATAAAAAATGTATGAATAAAACAACATATTAGGGAATTGATATGTGTTTTATATATGGAGGCAATATAGGCCCATGTTTGCTGCTAAAGGTAAAAATATTGTTTTCTAAGATGTTCTACGACATTGCAATGAAGAGTTAAACAATTAAAAATACAGATAAAACATAAGATTTGGCATCAACCAAATGAAGGGAAATAAAGTCAAGAAATAACTCAGATGAATGATTTAAAGCTAGGATAAACAAAGGCTAAGCCCTCTGATATGTTCATATGGCCCCTAAGCAACTGAAGATGGTATTTATTATCTCCCTATAGATTGTTCTATAATCCGTTTGGTGAGGCATATTTTTCTTATATTAGAAAGAAACATTTATTTGTAGAGAGTTTTAGCCACATTTTCTGTTGGGAGATGGCAAATTTGCTCTTGGTTCGCAGATCGTAACATGAACATATTAGTATGGATGTTTCAAATAGTTAGAAGAAATTTGATTCAATCTGCAAAGACAATAACATGTTCTCTAACAATCTAATTTCTGTCCGAAAATGGACAGAACAAAAGGAAATCCATATAAGCATCAAATGATTATGAAACTTCTTAAAATCCAAAGATAAACATTATTTTTAAAAGAATAAGTTCACTATTTCTCTTCGAAAATTCATGAACAAAGCCTACTAAAATATTCATATTTGTTTTATATTAGTAATTTGAGTCATAGATTGATTGAGAAAACTCTTTTAGCACTTGTTTATCCTGCATGACATGGAACAATGATGAAGAAGCCTCTAGAATCAAACTGATGGTTGCGAAATTACCTGAACATGCCTTCACTCTGGATCATTGTAATTAGCAAAAGAAATTCCAGATATTCTCATAATGTGAAGAATTATTTCTATCCGCGTCAATGAATCATCATGTGAGGATTTTAACTTCTTAAATTCTGGAAGTTTTGAAGCCTTTCAAAGCGGATTCAATGAAGATGATTTTAACTTCTTAACATTCTAAGGATTATGCTAATCAGTTTCCATGTTGAGAAAATACACGTCCCCACGCCATTCTTTCAAGACAGATTCAAGAAATGAGAGAGCAATGAATAATTACTCAAAATCTGAAGTATTTAGACAGCTGTAGAAGCTCTAGTTTCCGTAATAAAATCATCGTTTTCAAACTAGATACATAAAAAACTAGAATCCTAAAAAATCAATTTAGACGAAATTATGGATGTAAGAACCATGCTTACCTTAGTATGCAACTCAAAATCCATGTCGTCATCATTGTCCTCGAAAATTTGGTAACCAATGCCACTGAAAGTTATTTGGTCGTATATTGTTGCATGTTCTTGACACAATTGAATTAAACTCAAAGATTCATTATGATGTACGAGGATGTTTAAAATATTTAATTGGATTATCTATATCATCAAAATACGCATTTTTTTCAGTATTCTCTTAAAGAAATATCATGGTTAAACGTGTCTTAGGTGAAATATTTCAATAAGTATCTCATACAAGTTTTAATAAGGAAAAAACATGCGAAAGAAAACTGGTGGTGATATGCATGACCTATCATCAACTCTTTAGAAGTGATACTCATGACTCTAGACGAGGTTGGAAGGTTACAAGTGGTATTAAAACGACTATGATCCAACATATAACACTAAGTCTTACATGGGACAAAGTGCAATGCATATGAGCCACCTCTTGGTTTATAGAATGTGCAAAATTCTACATGTGAGAGCTATCTCTTGAACTCATGATAGTCACCTCTATATCCACTTTGGTAAGGGAATGATTAAAGCGCAACATGGACATCGCGTTGTATGAGTGAAGATGTATGTGATACTCCATATTGAGATGTGTTTATTGAAGCTGCAGATACAGAGAGTACTTGGACTGTTCAGGAAAAGTATTATTCAAAGGATAATATAAGAGCGAAGACTCGATTTCTACAAGAAGGTCTCAAAGAAGGGAACACTCGGTCATAAATAGAGGGACTTGAGCGTAACAATGACAAATGGAACATTCGGTCACAAACAGAGGGGCTGGAGCTTAACAATAACAGAAATGGCGTCGGTGTTCTAAGCTCGCCTCTCTCTCTCCGTTCTCAAAACTGTCTCTCTCTCTATAATCGGTTTTCAAATTTGAATTTGTTGAGAGAGTAAGAGTTAAGCAAGACTGAATGGTATATATACTACTCATACGACTTGTATTGAGGTATGGAAAAATATTATGGAAGATGATTTCTCTGAAAATTTCTCTTGTCTTCTTCATTCAAATTATTCTGTTTTTTTACAAATGTTTTAGAAATTCTCATGGTATTAGAGCTTAATAATCCTAAGTAACATTTACTTTTGATCATAGCTATGACCGCAAATCAATTTTCGTTTCCAGTTCATGTGAACATTTCAAATTTCATTACTATCAAATTGTCCGAATCAAATTTTTTATTCTGGAAAACTCAAATAGAATCTTTGCTTTGGAGCCAAAAATCGCTTGGTTTTATTGATGGTTCGATTCATGAACCACCTCAGGTTATTCATGAGCAGAAGGATGGAGTGACAGTAGAGAGCTCAAATCCAGTGTACGATGCCTGGTTACAGACGGACCATCTCATCAAATCGTGGATAATTGGAAACATTTATAGAAGAGGTATTCTGTCATGTGGGTTGTATGGATTCAACCATGGAGGTATGGACATCTCTCACCAATCATTATAATCAAAGATCGGTTGCTAGAGAATTTGATCTGTTGGCATCTCTGCAACTCTTAACTAAAGAAGGAAGATCATTATCTGAATATTTAAGTTAGTATAAAGCCATTTGTGACAAGTTAAATTCAATTGGAAAACCTATTCAAGAGCCAATGAAGATATTCAGATTATTACATGGATTGGAGAAAGAATATGAAGCTTTTACTACTGTGATTTAAACTTCAATGCACAAACCTCCATTTCCAACATATGAAGATGTTGTGTCTCAGTTAAACAGTCTCATTTTAAGCAATTCCTCTGCAATATTTACTGATGTTTCACATCATGTAGCTTTTCCAGTTCAAAGGTCATATAATACATATAATAATCAGAACTCTACATATGGAAGAGGAGGTTCTGGATACAGAGGAAGAAGATCAAACTACAAAAGTAATAGAGGCTACTCTACTAGAGGAAGAGGTTTTTCTCAGCAAATTTATTCATCATGCCATATGTCTAAACCTCATAATACTGATAATATGCAATTGAGTTCTAATAATCAGCAGGCTGTTTCATCTAGACCAGTTTGTCAAATTTGCGGCAAAACAAGACATGATACTCTACGTTGTTGGCATTGTTTTGATAACGCTTTTCAGAGTTTAGATGTGCTACATGCTCTTATTGCTCTTCATCAAAATGCTCATACAGAATGGTATCCAGACTCTGGTGCATCGGTACATATCACGAACTCAACTCAAAATCTCTAGGCAGCTTCTCCATACATTGGTTCTGAAAGTGTAATGGTTGGTGATGGATCCTTTCTCCCTATTTCACATATTTGATCCACAACAATTCCAACTCCATAAGGTATGCTTCAAATTCGTGATGTTATGGTTGTGTCGTCTATTGCTAAGTCATTGTTATCAGTATCAAAACTAACTCAAGATTATCCATGCGAGTTTGTTTTTGATGCTAATGGAGTTTGTGTGAAGGATTCTATGTCACATAAGGTTCTAATCAGAGGAAGCAAGCATGAAGGGATTTATGTGTTGCAGAACTGTGATTTCAAGGCATTCTACTCTAATAGGCACCGTGTAATGGATCAGATGATTTGGCATCAACGTCTGAGCCATGCTAATAATAGTATCCTGCAAGATCTAAGTAAAACATGAGCCATTAAAATCAGCAAGTCTTCAAACATTCCTTGTGAGTTTTGTCAGTTGAGTAAGAGTAGTGAACTACCTTTTTCAAAGTCTGAATATCATGCTACTATACCTTTAGAAAGAATACATTGTGACTTTTGGGGACCTGCTCCTAACCCTTCTGTACAAGGATTCAAATATTATGTAGTCTTAATTAACAATTATTCAAGATAATGTTGGTTCTATCCACTGCATCATAAATCTGATTTTTATCAAGTCTTTGTGTTATTTCAAAGGATGATAGAGAATCAGTTTTCATCTAAAATCAAAATGTTTCAGAGTGATGGAAGAGGAGAGTTTTTTAGTCATATGTTTCAGGCTCATTTGGCTAAAAATGGAATTAAGCATCTTATTTCTTATCCAAACACTCCTGAGCAAAATGGCTTAGCTGAAAGGAAGCATAGGCACATTACAGAATTGGCATTATCTATGATGTTTCAATCAAGAACTCCTTTGAAATATTGGGTAGATGCCTTCTATACAGCAAATTATGTCATTTGTTTGTTACCGTCAACACTACTGAACAAAGCAAGTCCTTATTTCATATTATTCGGAAGAATTGTTGATTATTTAGTTCTTAGGGTTTTTGGATGTTGTTGTTATCCCTGTCTCAGATCATTCACAAAGAATAAGTTTGATCCAAAGTCATTGAAGTGTGTTTTTCTGGGTTATAGTAAAAATCATAGAGGATACAGGTGCCTTTATCCTCCTACGGGCAGGGTTTATATCACACGGCATGCAATTTTTGATGAGATGTTATTTCCATTTCAGGAATGTTATTCATATTTGATTCCAGAAGCTAGAACTCTTTTATCGAAAGCTTAGCAATCAGGGTTCAGATCACATCATATTGGTTCCCCTTCTGCTTCAATGTATGTTACTCCCTCTCCTGTACTAGATAATATATTATCTAATATGTCTGGTTCAGGAGATTCCTTTGTTCAAACTCCAGAGGTCTTACCTATATCATCACCTATATTATCATTGAACACTTCTCCCCGAATCCCCAAACACTTCTCCCGAATCCTCAAACACTTCTCCTTTACCATCATTATCCACTTCTACAGAACCTGCAATTATTTCTGCAGAACCTGCCAGTTTTTCTTCTATTCCACCTTTAAATACCCATCCTATGATCACTAGACAAAAGTCTAGAATTGTTAAACCAAATCCTAAATATGCTATGCTTACCACCAGTGACATACCACTAGAACCCAAAACAGTTAAAACAGCCTTGAAACATGAAGGATGGTATCAAGCTATGGTATCTGAAATTGAAGCTCTTAAGATTAATCATACTTGGTCTTTAGTACCTTCAACACCTGGTATGAACATTCTTGGCTGTAAATGGATGTTTAAACCCAAGCTTAATTCAGATGGGACTTTGAATACTTTAAAGGTAAGACTTGTGGCAAAAGGGTTTGATCAAGAGGAAGGAGTGGATTATTTGGAAGCTTTTAGTCCAGTCATAAAAACAACTATTATTCACACTGTATTATCACTAGCAATTGCCAAAACATGGAAAATCACTCAATTAGATGTTAAGAATGCTTTTCTTCATGGTGATTTGTCTAAAATTGTGTACGTGAAACAACCACCAAGGTTTAAAGATAGTAAAAAGCCAAAATATGTGTGTCAACTACACAAGTCACTCTATGGTTTGAAGCAATCTCCAAGGGTCTGGTTTGATAAATTCAATACATTTTTTTATTGATTTTGGGTTTATCTGCAGTACAGCTGATCCTTCATTGTTTATCTATCACCAAGGTTCTGAAATTCTATATCTACTTTTATATGTAGATGACATGATTCTGACAGGCAACTCATCTTCTATATTACAACAACTTATCACAGCCCTACAGGAGAAGTTTGCAATGAAAGATCTTGGAAACCTTCATTATTTTCTTGGTGTGCAATGTCAATTTTACAGTGAAGGGCTATTTTTACATTAGCAGAAATATGCTACAGAGCTTCTAATCAAAGCTGGTATGCTAGAGTGCAAGCCAGTAGCAACTCCTCTACCTCTGAAACTGGATGGATCAATTCAAATTTCAGATAACTTTTTGGATCCCACGTATTTTCGTAGTTTGGCGGGAGGATTGCAATATCTTACTTACGCGTCCAAATATTAATTTTGCAGTGAACTTTGTTTTTCAACGAATGCATGATCCCACGATATCAGACTTTGCATTGTTGAAGCGCATATTGAGATATGTTAAAGGAACTATCTCTCTCGGTCTTCATATTCATACTTACAGGAGTTTGAATTTGGCTGATTTTAGCGATAGTGATTGGGCAGGTCGTGTTTCTACTCGACGGTCCACGACTGGTTTTTGTACATTTTTTGGATCTAATCTTCTGTCGTGGTCTGCAAAACGACAACCCACTGTTTCGAGGTCTTCTACTAAGGCTGAATACAGGGCCTTAGCCTCTACGCTGTTGAAATAACCTGGTTGAATTTTATTTTATGGGATCTTGGAATTCCTCAAAGCTCTCCATCAGTGTTGCATTGTGACAATTTATCAGCAACATACCTTACTGCAAATCCCAAATTTCATGGCCGCTCAAAACACATTGAACTTGATTATCATTTATCAGAGAGAAAGTTGCTCTTGTATTAGTTGTTGTTAAGCATATCTCTAACAAGTTGCAGATTGCTGATATTTTTACTAAGTCATTGCCACGTGATCAGTTTGTTCAATTGAGGAGCAAACTGAATGTCGATCTTCCTTCCGACATAAGTTTGAAGGGGCGTATTGAAGCTGCAGATACAGAAAGTACTTGGGCTGTTTAGGAAAAGTATTATCGAAGGATAATATAAGAGCGAAGACTCGATTTCTACAAGAAGGTCTCAAAGAAGGGAACACTCGGTCACAAACAGAGGGACTTGAGCGTAACAATGACAAAGGGAACATTCGGTCACAAACAGAGGGACTTGAGCTTAACAATAACAGAAATGGTGTCGGTGTTCTGAGCTTGCCTCTCTCTCTCCTTTCTCAAAACTGTCTCTCTCTATAATCGGTTTTCAAATTTGAATTTGTTGAGTGAGTGAGAGTTAAGCAAGACTGAATGGTATATATACTACTCACACAACTTGTATTGAGATATGAAAAAATATTATGGAAGATGATTTCTTTGAAAATTTCTCTCGTCTTCTTAATTCAAATTATTCTGTTCTTTTATAAATTTCTTAGAAATTCTCAGTATTACGGTGTTTGACGAAGACTTAAAATATTTGATTAGATTATTTATATTATCGATATACATTTTTTCGGTGATTTTTCTCAACTACATAAATTCAAATTACAATTGACGTGAGTTTAACTTTTCAAGATTATATATTATTAGAGTTTTCGGGATTTTACAAAGTCTATAAATTATTTATTTATGAATATATTTAAAGACAACCATATGGACCACTTATTTCTACATCTAAGTATTATTATTTTTAGATTTTTTTTTGGTCTGTGTGTGATAAAAGTCATTATACAATTGCTTATAAAATGTATTTAATAAATAAATAAATAAATAAATTATTTTCTTGTTCATTTTTAGTTACGAGAATCATAAAAAATACATTGTCATATTTTAAGTATTTAATGCTCAATTATTCCATTTTAACTTTAAATTCCAACAGAATTTTAAATAATATTCGAAACTTTCTAAAATTATATATTCTACAAATAGAATAAAAAATTAAATTATTTCATTAGTCATTATTTTACAAATTACAGATTTTAAACCATAAAATACTAAAACCTTATGTATTAGAATGATGCTTAAAAAACTAGATATTAAAATAGGCAAAAAATTTATAAAAAAAGATATTTTTATTGCTTCCAATTTTTCAGTTTTTGGAAAGAAGTAGCTTTAAATTGGGTTTGAACGGAAAATATCAGAAATATTTTCGTAGGGCTAAAATATTTTAAAAATATTTTCATAAATTTAATGGAAAAAAATTGGAGAAAAGATGTCTTTATATTTTGTTAGTGAAAAATATGCCATGGAGAGAGAAAAACAAATTTGAGGAGAGATAAACACAAATTTGAGAGGAGAGAAACAAAGTTAAGAGCGATTTGTTTTTATTTTCGAGTGATTTCCAGCAATTTTGAGTATTTTTCAGCAATTTTCGAGCGATTTATAATGATGTTTTAGCTATTTTCATTTTTAGCATTTTTCAGTGATTTAAAGTAATTTTCAACGATTTTTAGTGATTTCCGGTAATTTCTGGTGATTTTCGAACGATTTTCGACGATTTTGGATCGTAAGGTCAAACTGGATCTCTCGGTCGAATTGGATGGTCGAACTGAATCGTAAGATCGAATTGGGTCACAAAATCGTAATAGTATTTTGAAAATATTTATAACAATATTTTTGAAGTTAATTTTTGTTAGGAATGATATTTTTG
Organism: Gynandropsis gynandra; assembly: GCA_036759665.1. Taxonomy (NCBI): domain Eukaryota; kingdom Viridiplantae; phylum Streptophyta; class Magnoliopsida; order Brassicales; family Cleomaceae; genus Gynandropsis; species Gynandropsis gynandra. Next base: position 48,190,362 of record CM071863.1, read on the forward strand.
AAAATTATTTTTGAAGTTGCCATCTTTGGACGTGTTGACGCTTCTGTTACACAAAAGTTCGTTTGAATAATACACAAGAAAAAAGAAGATTACCCTTACAAAATAAAAATAAGTCGTAATTAACTATTAATAACATAATCATCTATATAAGAAAATTTAATTTAACTGAAATTTAGATAAAAATTATGGTTAGAAAATTGCTCTTAACTATAAATAAAAAATTATGGGCATAATAATCATGAGGTGTATTGTTATTAAATAAAATAAAAATAAAATAAAAAATGAAAAGTGGATTAAGTTATTAATTAATTTTCACCAAAACTTAAACAAAAAAATCCATCACTCTTCATCTCTCATCCCTTCCCTCTCACCCGCTCTGTAACCATCCCCACCTCTGCAACCTCTCCATTATCTCTCCTCAAATCTCTCTCACACAGACATGCCTGTTGTTACAGAGCCCTCGTCTTCTTCAACAACGATAGGCGAACACATCAGACTACGAAGACCCAGAAACCAAACTTCCTGCCACATGAGACCCATCTCCGCCGCCGATGATCCGCCGCTGACCCACGTCGTTCCTCCTTCAGCACAACCCACCCGATTCTGCAAGTCTGCCGTGTCCTCCTTCTTCCTCGTCCCCACATCCTCCGCCTCCTCTAACGAAGCCTCCTTGCCCACGAGGAAGAAACCCAACGGTTTCCCCCAAACGGCTTCGCTTCGGAGGATGGGTTGCACCGCCGCTGCGTCTCAGCAAGTCTCCGTCCCCGCTGTGATTCGCTCCTCGGCCGAGTGGGGTGATTCGAAGAAGGTTAACGATAAGAAGAAGAACAAGAAGAACAAGAAGAAGAACAATGGGAACTTCAATGGCGGCTCGATTAAGATCGTGAGTGACACTAGAGGAGGTGGTGTTGATGGAGGCGGTTGCGTTGCGATTCCGGATGTCTGGTGCGGACCAGGAATTGGGTTCTCAACGGATGCGGTGGTAGGCGGGTCTGTTGATCCGGTCGTGTCGGGTACTCTAAGAAGGAATGTTCCGACGAGGCGCAACTATAATCACAGAGAGGTAGGCGTACGTTTTACCATTCTTTGCAGTTACTTTACGTTTTACCATTCTTTGCAGTTACTTCGAATTTTCTTTTGTATATTGAAGTGAATTTTGAACTTTTGTAATGAATATGTATGTTGTCTAGAAGTGTCAATCACATTCTAGCGTTCTAATGTTTATGCTATTGTATAATCTTGGGCTAGTCGTTTGGTGTGTTTCTAGCTAGTCTATTAGTGGCCATTGTCTTGGCAACGTAGGTTTTAGAAGATTGTCTCTGTCAAAAACATGAACACTTTCTGAATACTAGGGAACTAACATTTGCAGCAACTCTGTTTCATGTCTGGAATGGATTCGAACTAGTGTTGCAGTAGAATGATCGATGGTCTACTTTGGTAGAAATCATTATTATATGCTTTGTTGGATGTTTGGTTCTTTGGGGTTTGAATTGAAAATAAACAAATCCGAATTAAAAAAAAATTGTTTTGTTTGGAGATTGGAAGTATTAGCGAGGTTTGATTGTCTCGTTCAATGAAATTATGACCTATCATGCTCTTTCTCGCAAGTATGCTGCATGTTATGAGCCGAAGACATTTCAAATTTTCATTCACGCTCTCTTCTTGGATGTTATATTTCGGACGAACGAAGTTCAACCAAGCTGGAATAAAATCTTCTTTTCGGTCTATTGAATTACCTCAGTTCTTCAATCACTTTCAAGTGATTGAGTGAGGTTTCTACTTCGGTCATGGTTTCAAAGTGTTACATGAAAATGGTTATGTCTGTCTGATCATTGCTGACTCGTTGTTTCAAATACCAGCAAACATCTTCCAGCCTTCCAAGGCGCTCTCCCAATCAAGATTTTCCTGCTTTCTTGGATTTGGATTCCACCATTGTGGCATCACGTGCTGACCCAACAATGTTCTCCAATAGACATCATCGTCATTTTCGACACGCTTACCCCCAGGGCTTTGCTGAGGTACAATCTTTAGTTGCACAATATTATAAAATAGAATGTCAAATAAATCTTCAAATTTGGCTGCTTGAGTTTCGTTATGTGACATAAGCTGCGTTGTCTCCTTATTACATTATTTGAATTACTGTTGGCTGGCCAGAGTCACTGCCTCCTGTAAGAATACACTTTTGTCATCATTGACACCCTTTTTTCTGAAATCTTGGCAAGAGATGGTAACTAAAGTTTTTTGTTCATGAACAGCAGCCATAGTTTACACTTATGAGCTGATCGGGCTGCGTATAAGAGCCCTCAAACTTAACATCTGTTTGTTAGGTCTCTAATTTCTGGTTGCCTGAGTTAGTATGAGGTTTACGCATAAGTTCGAGTAATCCTCTGTTTCATGGCTTTCCAGAAGTAATCTGGAAAGTGGAAAAACAATACTGTAAATGTGGACTTGTTTTTTTTTCCTGCATAGCTGTAAACTATCTTGACAGGACAATGTGGCATGGCTAATTCCGGTTGCAGCCAGTCTATTTTAGTTAATTTTTCCGAATGTTTCGTTGCAGATTATGATGCTACAAAATGGTTTCGTGATGGGAGGTGTATTAGATTCACAAGATCACTTCCGTGACTTAAGGCTAGATGTTGATAACATGTCATATGAGGTGTGTTTCTCATAAGTCGGACTATAGTGATGCCTTATCTATTCTATTGATTGTATCTGATTTTTATCCGTGATCGTTATTGCTGGCTGGTTTACGCAGCAACTACTTGAGCTTGGTGATACAATTGGATATGTGAGTACTGGACTGAAAGAAGAGGAGATAAATCGCTGCCTTCGGAAAATCAAACCCTCAAATTCAGATATCCCCACATCATTTTCGGTATCAATCGCAGATAAAAAGTGCAGCATTTGTCAGGTAAGCATGGATTTGTTACATGGTTGAAGCGACAACAAAAGTCGAACAAAGATTGCAACTTGTCTTGCAGAACCATGACCCCCACATTTCTAGTTAGATAGATGCATTGATGAGAAACAACTCGTGGAATCTAACCAATTGGTAATGAGTGGTTTTCTATTCAAAAACCAATCGACAATGATTATATATTATATTAGGTTCTAATATTCAAGAATTGCCCGACTGGAAGAGAAAATCCTCCATGCAACGGAAAGCTTAAAATCTGAGTTTTGTTCGCCATTTGGTTAACGTTAGTGTTTGTGTCTGACAGGAGGAATATGAAACTGACGATGAGACAGGGAAGCTGAATTGTGGGCACAGCTTCCATGTCGAATGCGTGAAACAATGGCTATCAAGGAAGAATGCTTGTCCTGTGTGCAAGACGGCGGCGCACATCAGGTCTTAGGAGACTCCTTCATTCTTTGGCTTCCAGCGTTCAAAGCCGTTTCTGACAGACATCTCAAAAGTCTTTTAACGTTAAGCCTCTTGTTGTGTAGATACGACCAAATCCAGGTGTTCATTCTATTGTTTTCAGAGGTTTCAGACATCTTTTAATTGACTTCAACCATTAGTTTTTTTTTTTTGTAGCTATCATTGCTTGAACATTAATGCAAAAAACCCTTAGTTATGTACCTTTCGTTTTCCATTGTTTCTGGAATTTTTTGCAGAAAAGGAGTTTTTTTTTTCCGAAATTTGATAAGAGGCAGCGATGCCCTCATAAAAATTAACTTGGAAATTATTTATTGAAACAGCATTTATTTATTATTTAATTTTTTTATCAAAATCTTTTGAAAAAATTAAAACCACAAAAAAGTAGTTTTATTATTAATGGAATCCATTATTATTATAAAACATTTAAAGTTCATATATATATATAAAATAAGCAGAAAAATCTGGTAATATAGTTAGCTTTTTCCATTTCTTTTATAAATGGGATAACTCGATTGAGTAGTGAGTAATATGTATAGATTCAATTCTCTATTTTCAAAACGAGTCTTATATTGATGTAGTCAAAACGAGTCATCGAGTGAAATGGAGTGACTCAAATGATCGCAGTGAGTGACAAAGTGTCTTTGAGTCGCACGGTGGTACTGGGTCATAGAGTCATATTGAAACACATGGTCATAGTGGGTCACAAAGTCTCATCGAGTCGAACCATCATACTAGGTCATAGAGTCATATTGAAACACATGGTCGCAATCGATCACAGAGTAAGATTGGGTCACAAAGTCTCATTGAGTTGCACGGTCGCACTAGGTCATAGAGTCATATTGAAACACATGGTCGTAGCGAGTCACATAGTCGCATTGGGTCACAAAGTCTCATCGATTCGCACGGTCACACCGGGTCATAGAGTCATATTAAAACACATGATCGCAGTGGGTCACATAATTTACCATCTTGTTATATTTTTGTTACAGGTGTAATGGATTCAGTGGATCAGAAAATCATACTGATTTACTTTTTGTATGATGGCAAATGGGAAAAACGTAAATGGAGAATATGAATGGGTTGGTCGAGTTCAGGAAAACCAGATAGTACTTTTATATTGTCCTCCAATTAGTCTGACGTACTAGCAACTTATTGATGAGTTACGCACAAAGATGATGATGGAAAAAATACAACGAAATTGATGTTAAGCTATTTGCCCAATATTTGTGAAAATAGGAAGCTGACATATATAATGAATGATAAACATCTTATTTGTTATATGTTCGATCACATAAGAGGAATTCGACTTTGTTGTATGTGGAGATAAAATCAGCTAGTGTGAAGTGTGAAATGGAAATTGAGTAGGAAGTTGAACCTCTAATTCTTGCTTTTGGAAGCATTACTAGAGAATGTGAGAATGGAAGTGTTATAGATTATGATGACTGTGTTATTGTATGTTCAAATAAGAAAAGTAGAGTTGGGATTAATCCGACGAAAATAGTAAATATTTTGGATTCAGATAATTCTGATAGTGAATAAGGTCGTTCATGAAGTTGTTTGTGGCAGTAATGAAGTTGATACTGACGTTCCAACAAAGCATAAATATGGTGATGATGAGAATAATCTGAAAATGGTAGTTTACGAGAAGCCAAACAATCGAAATTCAGTCTTCGAGTTCGAAGATGGATTGCAACTTAAAATTGTGCAAGAGTATGATAGCAAGAAGGATGTACATGCATTTGTAAGGAAGGGTTCACTTGAAGTTTATTTTAGATAAAAAAATATTGAGTTCTGATTCGAAGCTGTGGGACGTACGATGCAAGTTTGTCGGAAATGGTTGTAAGTGGAAATTACGAGTGGCAACAATCCCAAATTCTAAACGGTTTATTGTGATAACATACTATCCCATTCATAAGTGTTCACATGTATCTAAATCGACAGAAGCTACAAAGGGTACAACACAATTGGTTAAAGATTATTTTAATGAGAAATATGTCGAGAAATATGAAATGTTTCCAACAAAGGAATTGATGACTCGTGTAAAAGTAAAGTACGGTGCTAATGTATCATATTTGAAGGCATTAAGAGGAAAATGCAGTGATCAAAAAGAGATTCGTGGTGATGACATTGATCATTATAAGAGGCTTCCAAGGAGATTCATGCTATTAAGGTTAGAGTAATTGGTGGACTCGGACATCGTGTTGTATCTACAATATTCAAGGTTAGCATCATCGGTGGGAGTCATACACTAGTCTCTATAATGTCGAAGGAGGTCATCGCGGTGTCTCTGCGTTGTGACCTTTGTGACCTTTTGTGACTTTTTTCCATTTTGTAACCTTCGTGACATTTGTCGATCATTATAAGTAAATCCATATTTAAACGTTGAAAATCTCTTATTTTGCATCTATTGTTCCTAATTACGTGAAATCCATAAATTTGTTTTCGTCCTTTCATCCTTATAAATATATAAATTCGTCGAGTTCACATATATTGTTCCTAATTATGCGAAAAGGACTACTGTGACCTACGTGACCTTTCGACCCAATATCTCGGGAACCCCTTCGACTCATGCGACCTAATATGACATTTGTGTGACCCTTAATTGGCATAAATTAGGATGATGCATATTTAAACGCTGAAATATCTTATTTTGCATCTTTTATGTCTTTTCATCCTTATAAATCTATAAATTCACCGAGTTCACATATATTATTCCTACTTATGTAAAAAAGGACTATTGTGTCCCTTGTGACCTTTCGACCCAATATCACGGAAACCCATTTGATTCATGTATCCCATTATGACCCTTGTGCGACCATCAATTGGTATGTTCAGTATCAAAATTATCTGAATCCAAAATATTTATTGTTTCCGTCGGATTACTCCCAACTCTACTTTTGTTATTTGGATCTAAAATAATACATCCATCCTCACCTTCTCTAGCAATGCTTCCAAAAGCAGAAATTAGAGGTTCAACTTCACTCTCAATTTCTATTTCACACTTTACACTTGTCGATTCCCTCTCCACATTAGCAGTGGTCGAATTTCTTTTATGCAATCAAACATATAACAAATGACATGTTTGTCACTCATTATGTCTGTCGGCTTCCTATTTTCACAAATATTATGCAAATAGCTTATCTTCAACTTCGTTGTATTTTTTTCCACCATCATCTTTTCGTATAACTCATCAATAAATTACTGGTATGTCAGACTAATCGGATGACAATAGAAAAATACTCTCTGGTTTTCCTGAACTCTAACAACCCATTCAGATTCCTCATACAAGTGTTTTTTCCATTTATTATCATATAAAAATAAATCAATGTGATTTTCTCATCCACCGAATCCATTACACCTATAACAATAACATAAAAAGATGGTAAATTCAAAATGAACCAGTGTGATCATGCATCTCGATGATACTCTGTGACCCAGTGCGATCGTGCGACTCAATGATACTCTGTGACCCGGTGCGACCCTACAAATCGATGAGACTCTGAGACCCAGTGTGATCATGCGACTTGATCAGACTCTGTGACCTAGTGCGCCCTATATTTCTATATGACTCTGTGACTCAGTGCAACCGTGCGACTCGATGAGACTCTTTGACCCAGTGCGACCCTGTGTTTCAATATGACTCTGTAACCCAGTGCGTCTGTGCGACTCGATGAGACTCTGTGACCCAATGTGATGTGTGAATCGATGACAATCTGTGACCCAACACAACTATGTGTTTCAATATTACTCTGTGACCAAGTGACACTAGATGAGACTCTGTGATCCAGTGAGACCGTGCGACTCGATGAGACTCTGTGACCCAATGCGACCATGTGTTTAATAATGACTATGTGACCCAATGTGATCATGTGTTTCAATATGACTCTGTGACCCAATGCGATTGTGTGACTCGATGAGACTCTATGACCTAGTGCGACCGTGCGACTCGAGGAGACTCTATGACGCAGTACGACCGTGCGACTCAATGAGACTCTGTGATTGAGTGCGACCGTGCGACTCGATGATATTCTGTGACCCAGTGCGACCATGCGACTCTATGAGACTCTTTGACCCAGTGCGACCGTGCAACTCGATGAGACTCTATGAACTAGTGCGACCGTGCGACTCGAGGATACTCTATGATGCAGTACGACCGTGCGACTCAATGAGACTCTGTGACCCAGTGCGGCTGTGCGACTCGAGGAGACTCTATGACACAATACGACAGTGCAACTCTATGAGACTCTTTGACCCAGTGCGACCGTGCGACTCGATGAGACTTGTGACCCAGTGCGATCGTGCCATTCGATGAGACTCTATGATCCAGTGCGACCGTGCGACTCGACGAGACTCTGTGATCCAGTGCGGTTGTGCGACTCGATGGGACTCTATGACACAATACGACAGTGCGACTCAATGAGACTCGGTGACCTAGTGCGACCGTGCGACTCGATGAGATTGTCCCTTATTGCGATTATTTGACATTTTAATAAATATGACTCGTTTTGATAAAAGGAGAATCGAATCTACACATATTACTCACTACTCACTTGGGTTATCCAATTCACAAAAGAAACACGAAAAACTCACTATACATACCTGGTTTTTCTGTGGAACATGATTAATTGCAAGCTTCTTTGTCAACAACAAATGATTTTAACCTATTCACGGCGAATTTGATGCTGATTTCAAGCTTCATGCGATGAATTTGATGCCGATTTCAAACTACTCGCGTCAAATTTGATGTGGTGTAGGAGAACAATAATTTTCGCATCACATGAGAGAGAGAAATCGAGATGTTTTGGAGAAGAGAGAAAAATTATCGACTAATTAAAGGACAAAGGTAATATGGGATTATCAATATTTAAGGGTAGATTTGAAATGAATTTTTTTAGGAAAGAATAGACCCGAAGTCAAACTAGTATATGAAGGGTATTTTTAAAGTTGTCCCTATTAAACTGTTTAACTAAAATTAAAATAATAATTTTAAATTACAAATTAAATGAAAATTTATAGGCCTTACAACCTATTACGTAACTTTTTGTATATGAATTCCTATTAATGTGAAGATCTTTTAAAAGATAAAAAATCTAATGTTCTGTGGAAGGACACTTGGCAAAAATGCCTCCGGCACTCCAATTATATTGTTCTACACCAATTCCCTTCTTAACTATCCAACCTATCCAACTTCTCTTATTTTGCAAAATTCATTTCATTTTTTCATCAGGTATTTTCAATTTCAACCGATTCCTCATCCCACCCCCAATCATTATATAAATTGTGTTATTCCGTTACCTCGAAAGAATTTGACCCAATTTCATCCGATCTCAACCTGGATTCGATCCAATTTGACTGAGTTTCAACCCGGAATACAAATTAAACCTGAAATCAACTCGATTTTAATACGATTAACCATAAATCCGAATTTAACTCAATTTCACCCAATTTCAACACAAAATTCACCAAATTTCGATCCGGATTCGACCCAATTCCATCCAATTTCAACCAGAAATCCTAATTAAACTCAAAATCAATCTGATTTCAATGCTATTTTAACCATAATTTCACCCAATTTTGAACATCAAATTCAACCGTAAATCCGAATTACACCCAATTTTAACATCAATTTCACCTAATTAAACCCAAAAAATAATCCAATTCAACCTTAAATCCGAATTTTACCAGATTTCGACCCGAGTTTTAACCTGATTCGACCCAATTTTAATCTAAAATTTCAACTAAACCCAAAATCAACCCGATTTCAATACAATTTCAACCACAAATCTGAATTTCAATACCGTTTTCATCCAATTTCAGCTGTAAAACAGAACTTCATCCAATTCACCCAATTGGTGTTGTAATGGGGTGAAATTGGTGTTGAAATTGGGTAAAATTGGTGTTAAACTGGGGTGAAATTGGTGTTGGGATTATGTGAATTCGGATTTAAGGTTAAAATTGGGTGAAATTTTGGGTTTAATTAGGATTTAAGGTTGAAATTGGTTCGGAATTGGTGTTGAAATTGGGTGAGATTGGTATGGGTGAAATGTGGAAATTGAATGAAATTGAGTGAAATTGTGTGAAATTAGGATAAACTGGGTTAAATTAGTGTGTGAAATTAGGATTTATGGTTAAGATTGTATTGAAATTGGGTTGATTTTGGATGGATTTAGGATTTTGGGTTGAAATTAGATCCAATTCGGGTGAAATTGGTCGAATTCGAACGGATTAACGAAATTACACGGTTTATATAACGGATGAGAAATCGGCTGAAAATGAGAAAATTGAGAGATAAATCGATTGAATTTTGCAAAATGTAAGAGAAATTGGATGTATCAAATAGTTGAGAAGAATCAAGGTAAAGTAGTTGAGAGTGATACATACTTTTTTCCCTGATCAATTCACCGGTTTGTCTAATTGTTCTTGGGCCAAAATAATAACTCGTACGATAATAAAAAAAAAACATGTTTATTCTTTGTTATAAAAATAACAGTTAGATTAAATTTTAAAATACCGTGATTCTAAAGTTTTTAAAATGTATAACATCATATCTATTTGTTAAATACATTTTTAATATGATTTAATATATTAAGTATTTACATAGAGTTGATTAAATAGTTTTAAGATTATTAGGTATTAAAACATCACCTTTATTTTTACTCAAGTACTAATTTGTTCCACTTCTGAGAGCACTGACTTGTACCTCGTCAGGCCTAAGTTTCATCGTGACGCGCAAGAAACTGTGTAATTAAAGGGTATACTTCCTTTGGGGCCTGCAATGACATAACAAACAAAGTGAGGAATCAGATTCATCACCTGAAGACTGTCAAACACACATCCGAAGCTGAAGCTTTGTTCGTACCGCAAGGCTTCCAATCAGATCGTAGTGACCGTAATGTGAACCACCGGGTCCTCCAAGAACTTTGTAAGTAACTAGCGGTTCCGGTATGAGCTTCACCGTCTCTACTTAGACCGATAATGTTATTCAAATGATTAGGAGTTATATATTGAAAAAGAGAACTGACCTAATGTAATATATAAAGGGCATGAGTTAATTTGAGTAACTGACGCATGTAACTCATCATCATGATGTGAGAGTTCGATTGATCCAAAATGATTATATTATCATTCCAAAAGGATTCAATTCGAGATGAGTAAAAAAAAGTCATCAACTCGAGTGGAAATATAATTAATCCCATATTAAAAAGAGAAAAAACTAATATAATATATAAAGGGTATTAACGAATCCAACCATAGTGGTAGCCAAATGCAAAAACAAGCAAAAGATGATGGGATGAAGAGTACCGTAGACTGCTTCAGGAGGGCAGACTGAGTCCCAGTCTCCAGCTAGAGCTAAGATTGGAACATTGGTTTTGCTGATATGATCCTTGTAATAGAACGTACCAGTTCGGTCACGCAAGCCCCGGCTGTCTTTCACTGCTGTTGATAGCTGCAAGAGGAGCTTAGACGATACCGTGCCTGCATAATTTCAAAGAAATTTTCAACGGAACGCTACATTTACAAATATTTTTCTCATCATTTCTGTATTCAGTGAAGAAATGAAAGCTTCTTTGTACTTACAGAAGCTGTTCAAGACAAGCTTGTCAAACACTTCGTGATTCATCATTTGAGGAGCAGAGATTTGAGTAGACAACCACGACAATGCATATGGAAGACGGATCATAAATGGGTGAGCTATGGCATACATAGTCCCAATTGGTATGGCACACAAATTTAGGGCTTTTACTAGTTCAACCTGCAACAAACATCACTAGGTGTCAGCCGCCATTAAAGCAAAGCAAAGGGATACAAAGTCTTCAGAGTGCTTAATTATTAGTTCTTGAAGTACTCGCCATAGGTAACAGGTTTTTCAAGAATGACTTCGAGGATGAATAGTCGAACGTTGACGCGAGAGTAGTGACAGACGCCAAACCAGCGTCTCTTCCATCAAAACCTTATAAATAAACAATTCAGTGAACGGAAACGAAGCAAGTTAAAAAAAGAAAAGAAAAGATAATGCTTAAATGAATGAAGTAAATCCCTACTTTGGTTAAAAAAAAAAAAACTTACAACATTTCGATAGCATAGCGTATAACAAGATCCCGCCCATTGAGTGACCAATGGCGAGTAGTTTCCCGTCCCTTGGCTTGCTCTGATTCCTCACATACTCCATCTAAAAGGAGAGTATTTTGATTAGGTGTGACCACTTATTACACATAGGAAAAAGACTTGAACAACAATGCATATAAGCCTTTGCCAGCAGCCAAAAATTGAAATATGCGCATATCTGTAATTTAGTCGATGTTGCAATTCCTTATACAAAGTTTCTTTGATGAATTCTTTATAATCAGCAGATATCAAATATTTCTATGAGCTTTTCAACATTCTCATGTACGCATCATCTGCATGCAATAAACTCGAAATGAAGTCATGAAAACAACCTTTGTGAAAGCATTAAATGAATTCAAGACAACAATTCGGAAATGCGGATTTGCATCTACGTTCTCGAGTATTTTTACCAAGAAAATAATGAGAAACTAAACAAGAGATGTCGCCTCACCGCGGAAGGAATATCTTCCTCCAGATAGTTATCGAAATCCCAATTGTAACACGGGATAAGCTCAAGCTGTTTCCGGAAATCTTCTATTTTCTCAGTCAGATCTGAGGTTATGCGCGACTGTTCATTGCTTGAAGATCTCTCTCCTACTTTTGCTTTGCATAAACAAACAGAGTTTAAGGGAAAAGGTGAAACGAAAATGCTGACACTTAACCAATTCATATAATTCTCATGCCCTACCAAGCTCGGTTCCCGCAATATCAGCTCTGAGTGAACTTAACCCCACTCCGCGGAGCTCCACAATCCATGTATCAAATCCTTGTCCAGACATAAACCTTGCGAAGGAGGACTGGAGAAAAGAACTACCGTTAGCGGTTAGTGCCATAATATTCAGCCATGCATAATGAGGAATCTTTCAAGAGACGATTTAAACCAGTAGGAGTTAGTGTCAAAATAATTAGAGATGGGCCTCCATTTGTAATGTGCATGCTCCGTAAGGGTGTTAAATTATGTTGTTTATATATCGGATATGGTATGGATCATGACAAACCCAAATGCATTTCACTATATTAGTGTAGTGTCACCTAAGAATTGAAATTAGTATATTCTTAATGCCTTAAATGATCTTACAATGTGTATCATGCATAAACTCAATCAAAGCTAATTAAGAAACCACATTCACATCAATATATATATATATGTACGTTAGAATGCAAAAAACAAGTGAACCATCACAAGGATTAATCAAGTAATCACAAGGATCACGGAACAAGTCAACAAAGATAACAATGGAACGAACAAATTAAATCATCTCTTAACCATTGGAAAGACGGATAAACAACATTATGGACTTGGATTTAAGTCAGCTGCTGCAAATAAAGAAGTAATTGCTGAAAAGAAAGTAATGCGTGTTACTAGAGGTCTTTTGGAGGATGCAACTACAGTTTCTCTTAAGAAACCTATAGTATAGATTGCTAAAACAAAGGAGAATATATCTAAGCAAACTGCACCTCAAAACGTTCGACCTTCAGAGAAATCAAAATCAATTATAGTACAATCTGGTCAAACTACAATTCTAGCACATGTAACTATAGTTAAACGAACGTCTATAGTCTGGAAGAAAAAACTTGTAAAGAGATGTTTATCATGCGAAAAACCAGGATATTTTTTGAGATGATGTCCTTATTATAGTAAGAGACAATTTACAAGAAGATATTGGAAACCCAAAAGGATAAGAAAAAATAAGATGTATATTGGAAGCCGAATAAAACCAAACAAGTTTGGATTAAGAAACTTGATTTGAATTGTCAATTCGCCTATACTTCATTTCACAACAACCACAATACCATATAATACTTTGACAGTGGTTGTTCGAGGCATATGAGAGGAACAAAAGATCTGCTCTCTAAATACACTTAAAACAAAAGTGGACACGTGACATTTGGAGATGGTGGCAAAAGGCAAATCATGGGAAAAGAAATACTTAATACCGAAGGATACCCACAACAGGAAGATGTCTACTTTGTAGAAAGATTGAAAGCAAATCTTATCACTATCAGCCAGCTGTGTGACAACGATTTTCAGTTGAAGTTTTCAAAGGAAAAATGTCATGTTTTTATACTAACGACAACTTTATATTGACAAGAATAAGAGGAGGAAACAATTGTGTGTGGATAAATGAACAAAACCGTTTAAAAGCAATGAATGGTGGACTCAATCTATGACATCAATGGATTGATGTTATTGTTCGAGGAGTACCAAAGCTTACTAAGAAAGAACAAGAAAAGTAATATAGGTATTTTTGTGGCTTATTGTGATAATACAAGTGTGATAAACTTGTCAAAGAATGATGTGCAACACTCTAAAACCAAACATATCGAAATCAAGTATCACTTTCTTATAGAACAAGTAGAGAAGATACAACTAGAGGCATACTATGTACCTATTCAGCATCAACTAGTAGACATACTTATTAAACCACTATATATAAACAAATTTATATGTTTAAGAAAATCTCTTGGGGTTTGTGAAATATGAGCTCTCTACTTGTTATGAAAATATGAAAGAGAATGACAAATTCACATGACTTCTGAAAAGAATGAAATATTCTGGATGAAGTTCTCTTCAAGTGTGTTTGACTCTCTTTTTAGTATAACTGGCCATTTTTAAGTGCAATTCAAAATGCCTAAGATGAAAAAAACAGAGGAAAAAAGCTAAAAACAAATACAAAATATTTCTACATTCCGCTGGCAACCTAAAAATGAAAGTCTTGAATTTACATTTTGTTGACATGAGTGCATACTCGGGTCTAAATAGTGGGACAACTAATCAACTTCGACGTCGTAAAGGTACATGATAACTTTGTCTACTCCGTTGTGGTATACATCCTATGAGTATACCCAATGAGGTAACCTGGGTCAAAGTGATGGGATTAGTCGTAGACATGAGTTAATAAAATTTCCACCATCCTAGAAGTATGAAATACTAACAATAAAAAAAGAATGATGACGATAAAGAGAAAGGAAAAGTGAGTAAGGTGAAAAAGACTCGCTTAAAAGGAAAAGCAACTATATTATCAAGAGGTTGAGATACACTTGAACGGTTAGTCGGATCTCTAAGTATATTCAGTCAAGTAGGGTTGAAATGTTGATCTTTGCTCTTCGAAGAACATATATTTTCTAACAATAGTTGAGCTTATAAATTAAAATTAAAAATTGTTGAAATTTGATTAAGTATGCTCCGTAGTGTATATCTATTCTCTTGATTGTTTATAATCTATTTGATCTTAAAGGAAGTGATTAGGTTAATGTGGTGTTTTGGTAATTTTGAGAAAAAAAAGGATCATATTAATGAGAAAGATGATCTCAAAAAAGTGATCCTCAAGATCGGCAAGAAGGTGGATTCAATGAAAGAAGAGCTGCAAGAGCAATTGCAAGTGCATATCAAAGCCTTTCATCGTAGTGTTTTCTTTTCCCTTTCTTATTTTGAGTGATCTTTTGCTTTCATGTTCTAACGTTATTAAATTTATGATCAACAAAACATGGGGAGAAATGGGCAAAGAGAAATGAAAGTGTTAATATTAATGTTGATTTGTTTTGTGCTAACTTTTTGTTTGTTTTTAAATTTCTTATGCTCATTTTATCGTTAGTTTTCAAGACTAAATTGAATATTTATGGTTGCTAACTTTGAGTGTTGTGTTTGAACAAAAAGTAGAAAAAGGGGGAGATCGTTAAAATGCAAAAAACAAGTCAGCCATCACAAGGATTAATCAAGTAATCACAAGGATCAAGGAACAACTCAACAAAGATAACAACATTGGCCTAAAATCTAGTAAGTCAAAGAACAACTTCAAAAAGAATAGGTCATTTTTAAAATAAGGCAACAAACAACAACTTACATGTGATGAAATGCCTATTTAAAGGAGGTATGCATAGTAGCAAATAAACAACTCAAGATAGAGTAAGAAAAGTTTGGTACTTTTATATGTGTAAAAACGAGTTGATCCTAACATGTTCGAAATTCGATACAATTAAGTGTGTTGGGTTGGTGAGTGAGAGACTCGTCTGTAAAGTTCATACACATGAAGTGTATTGAACTGATGGTTAGTGAAGTGCAAGATTTACGGTTAGATACAGACTGGAAATAAATAATTCAGGATCGTGAGGTGTATTTCGGACAGATTCAAATGTATTTGGATAATAAATACTTGTAGTTAAAAATATAACAACATAAATAAAGCAGTTTTTGTGCATTGGCAGAAGAAGATTATCATGATTTACTATTTGTATTCAATTGAGTTCATACAAACTTTCAAAATAAATAGAATCCAAAATATCAATAATCAAATCACCTCAGGAGACAGATCATATCCAATAGCATTGGTTCCAACCCCCAACAATAGCATCAATGGATGGTTCCTCCTCGGTGCCTGTCGAATCCAAATACATAAAATACCTCTACATACACCTATATGCATGCCCGCATCACAATCTCTGGGAGTGTATTTATATGTGCTCAAACCTTTAGAGAGGGAAGATATCGCCAAAGGGCTATACGCCAATTGGAGTTGGGAACAGGGACGAAATGGAGCTCGTCGGCCGTACAGATTCCATCCGCGGCCTTCCTCCGCCGATATTCGATCGCCGGAGTCTGCGGAGAGGCCCGACCGTGCTGCAACGACGGCGGCAAGGAAGAGGAGGAGGAAAGTCTCTTTGTGTCTGCACGGGAGAAGGAAGCGTTTATAGCAGGAACAACTGAAACCAAGCCTAGCTCAGAGAGGAGGACAGTCATCACCATCTCCCCAGCGTATCTCGCTGGAAATAATGTTGGTTTTGCGTTTTGATTACGTCTGCAAAAAGTTTCAGATTTTATATATTCCGAAAACAATTCTCACGAAAATGTAATGTTAAAAAGAACATATAAACAAATTTCGTTCAAGCTATTATTTGAGAAGAACAAACGTAACTCTTTTATTTTTTTTTCCAAGACGAAACATTTATACAATAGATACTTGTTTTTTTCTAAAACAACACAATTGAATTTGTTTTTCCTTTTACGCAAACAAAAAGAATAAAGAAATATTGTTTTTTCTTATCCGTAATATTGATACCAACAATTTTTTTCTAAAAAAAATTAATGTCTTAAAGAACACTTGGTGGATAAAGTATCAAGCATCTACGACATAAAACATTTAAAATAAAAAAATATACTTGATATAGAGTTTCAATTTATCTTTCATTAAAAAAATCAACTTCAATTTTATCTTTATAATATTATATATTTCTATATTACTCTTTTCACCCGTGCAACTCATGCGATCCATGTGATTCTTGTGATCCGTGCGATTCTTGTGATCCATGCGACCCTTGAAGCGACCCATGCGACGCTCGAAATCGCTCGAGATCATTCAAAATAATTCAAAATCGCTCGTAATCGCTTAAAATCATTCGTAATCGCTCAAAATCCTGGATCCTTGCTCCTTGCTCTCGCTCGAAATTGTCTCTCGTTCTTTGTTCCTTGCTTTCGCTCGAAATCGCCTCTCATTCTTTGCTCCTTACTCTCAACTTCGAGATCCTCTGTCGCTCCTTGTTTTCAACTTTGAAATAGATTTTCGTTTAAAAAAATATCAAATTGTATGTGTTTTCACTAGGCCTGACCAAATTGGTTTCGGTTCGGGTTTCGGTTCGGTTACGACGGGTACGATTTATTCGGATTTCTATAAATAATAACCATATTATAACCAAAGTTAAATCGGTTCGGTTTTATAACAGTTCGGTTCGGTTATATGTAAGAAAAATGATAACCAAAATAACCCGAACTCTAATTAATTCGGTTTGGTTCGGTTATTATTTTGGATATTAATTCGGTTATTATTTTGATATTAGTTCGGTTTTTTCAAAATTTAAAATGAAACCAAAGTTTAAAAAAGAAGTTAGATATAACCAGATAAAGAACATAATTAAATATCAAAACGAAAATATTTTGAAAAACATTAACTTATTTAAGTCTAAAGTATATCATTCAATAAAATTTAACTCTAAAACTTCTCCACAATTATATGGAAAAACATCAACGAAGATGCCACAAACCTGAAAAATTTGAAACGATACAAATTAGTAAAAAATAACACCAACCTAAAAAGAATATCATATAGAAATAGTTACCAAGTTCATTGTCATTGCTTGTTTCATACAGCACCTCGTTCACGTTGCTCTGTCGATGATCTTCCACGAAATTCTATAAATAAACCAATGATATTATAATTTAATGAACAATTTTATATCAATATAAAAGTATAGGAGAATACATTCGGCCAATGCAAACATAAAATCTTTTTCTGCTATAACTTCTTTAAGATATTGTTTAGCATCACAAAAAGTGGGAATTGTAGCCAATTTTGTGTAAGAATCAATGCTTCAACCATATCAGGAGTTTAACAACATCAATACTGATCTAAAATACGACCTCATATACTAAACACAGATTCAGATGCAACTTTAGAAACCAGAAATGCCAATATATCTCTCGCTATTTGTGCTAAGATTGAGAATTTACCACTGTTAAGCTTCCATCATACTAATATATGAAACTCCAAACTCAATTTATTAGATCTTACTACTTCGACCTTTTCCATCAAATAGAGGTCTAACTCACTTGGTGATCCCTCATCTCTTTTTTCTGCCATCATCTAACTAAATGCAAGAAAAAGATCACCATCTTGCTCAAGATTAGTGTCAAAAACATCTGACCGTATTTCGCATAATCCTATGGTACTAACCGATCCATAACTACTACAATTCTCCACTTCAAGGCAATGTGTTACAAAACTCATTTTGCTTCTTGGATCAAAGACAGATGCAACAACCAGCAATTTGTTAATCTTTTATGTCACATCCTAATACTTGTGCTCCACAACGCATATGCATAAACTCACCATTCAATACAAGAGTATTTTCTTTCCGACTTTTTAACTTGTTCTTTAAGATTTTGATAGCACTATCATTCGAACTAGCGCTATCAACAGTTATGGTGAATACTTTATCAATAACCCAATCAATCAAACATTTCTCAAATTGCCTAGCAATTGACTCTCCTTTATGATTAGATATAGGATTGAAACCAATGATTTTCCTATTCAATAGCCAATGCTTATCAATAAAGTGAGCAGTAACAACCATGTAACTCACAGTTGTAATGGAAATCCAAATACTCGTTGTGAAAGAAACCCTTTGTTTGTTCTCTGATCATCTCGTTTTCATACGTATTTCTTGCATAATTTTAGAGATGTTTACGATATAGATGCGACGATTATGTATGATTTTGTATCCGTTTCACTTGTTTTTGTGTTTTGATGTTTTTACACGTTTTAATGCAAATTTGGTTCATTTTGGAGCTAAAGGACGTGCACGAGACAAAGTACCAACATCGAGGATCATCACGGAACAAACGGGACGAGAATCGGCAAAGAACAAGCTCAGCTCGTGCGGGGTACACCCTTTCCCGTGCGGGCATTTAGTTTGGCAATGCTACGGGCAATTGGTCCAGCAAATTGAGCACGAGTCGGGCAAGCTATCAGTACGGTCGGGGCAACAGCCCGAGCGGGGCACACCCCAGCTCGACCGGGGCACGCATTAGCCCGAGCGGACACTCCCTAGCCTGCATGGGTCACCTTTTTTTCCATTGTGATCATGCGTGATCATGCGCGCCGCACCCGCGCGGGTCACACACTCAGCCCGTGCGGGTCGCGTCCGTCACCTGCAACTTATAGATAAGTTAATTTGTCTTAAAACGAAAAGGAACTTGTTGGTGACTTATACAATAAAGAAAACGACTTTAGAGAAGAGGAATAAGTGATATTTTGCTGGAGAAATTAATAGAAACGTTGTCTAACTTAATCAAGAATGGAAAACTCATGAAAAGGCAAAATCGGTGGCTGCTGCAACAAAAGGAAAAGAACGAACGGCCAGAAGGAAAGAGGAGGAGAAAAGGAAAGAAAAGAAGAAGGAAAAGGAAGAACTGGAGCTAGGGGTCAAGGAGCTTCAGTTAGAGAGAGTTAGTTTGGAGTTCTTGACGAAGTAGAGAGAAGAAGGAGATTCTTGCGAATGAGACGTACAAGGAGCATTGGAGATCAACTCAAGACTTCGGTTTTGTTTGGTTTTCATGTTCCTTAAAATTTCTTCTTCGATTATGTTTGTTTACGGACGCATGAACGAGTAGTTTGTTTTATTCTAGGAGAAGGGATTAGCCCATGGCTATCCCGGAACCACTTTGATTTATCTTTGAATGCATCTTCCCGTTTTCGTTTATTTATTCTTTGTCTGAGAGCTTAAATGACTTGTGTTTACAAAGGCCAAGTAGATGCATGTGCTAGGGATTAGGAGAAGGACCGAAAGGAGAATTCTAGTCCTAGAAGATCAGGTTTAGAACAACCGAGGTTAGGCCATGAAAGTAGGGTAGCAGCGGTTGAGGGTAAAACAGATGAATCATAGATCTTATGGGTTTAGTTCAAGGTGTTAGCCACGAAAGTAGGGGATAACTTGACTAGATCACGTGTCTATGCCTTGAGAGAGGGTAGATATCATATTAGGATCGTCTGCCTTAGATAACTTGACTGGGATTGCATGATAGATAGGTCGATTGTTGGTTTCGGTAGTCTTGTGGTGAAACTGGATTCCTGGAACGTTTGTCTCATTGTTAGGAACTCGTTTGTTTACTTGTTTTTAGTATTTCATTCTCAAATCCCATATTTCGTTTGTTTGCAAGTTTGATTCACAGTTATAGTTTAGATTGTGTTGCGTAGTCCCTGTGGGATCGACACCTAAAATACTACACAAGTGTCGTGCACTTGCGGGTAGTTTAGGTTAAATATTTGTTTAACTTTGATAACGCATCATTCTCATTCAACAAACTCTTCAAAATAACTTTCTCATTTATGAATAACATAAATATTTCTTTAGCTATTATTTTTTGTGATGGAATCACGAATGAAGGCCATGCAATATTACAGAAATTTTTAAACCCCAAACCCTTGAAAAAATAAATGGTAACTCATCCATTATAATCATCTTAATAAGTGCCTTTCTACATGCCACTTGACTGAACCCAACTGAAATAAGTTTAGTATCTTTATTTTCATTTTCGTCTTGTATTAGAATTTTCTAAGAGCCACTTTCAACAAGACTTTTGTAGACTTTACAACTCTTAACAACATGGATTTTTAAACTACTAGTGCCAGATGCTGAAGATGCAACTAATACAACACCACAATAGTTGCATGAGCATTTGTTTGGATTGTTCTCAAGTGTAGTAAAATGATCCCATACCTTTGATCTCTTAGGAATTGACCTTTTCGGTGGTTGTTTCCTTTTCTCACCAACTGTTTCTTCTACCATTTCTTTATCATTTTGATTCGGACCATCTTGAGGAATATAAGGAACAAGCTACAAGAAAAAAATAGATAAAATTGGTTGATATAGATAAATACATATATACTGCTAGACAAATACAAAATACAACACCGTTAGACAAAATGTACAGAATTTTCAACGGGTGAAATCGAACCTGGTGTTCGGGAGTTTGACATATACAAATACAACAACGTTAGAATAAATTTACAGAAATCAATGGGTGAAATTGAACCTGGTGTTCAGGAGTTTTCGATGGGAGAAAGGAGAGGGAAGAAGACACGTTCATCTGGGTGAAATCGCTTGTGAAATCACCGGGGAAATCGAAGGTTGGGTGAAATCGCCGGTGAAGAGAGAAGCAGAACGTCGGGCAGAACGGAGAAGCAGAACGCGGGCAAAATGGAGAAGCAGAATGGGGGCAAAACGCGGGCAGAATGGAGAAGCGGAACACGGGCAGAACGATGGGCAAAACGGAGAAGCAGAACGGCGGGCAGAACGCGTGCAGAATGGAGAAACAGAACGTCAGGCAAAATGGAGAAGCAGAACAGCGTGACGAGAGAAGCTTGAGAGAGAAGAAGAACTCGGTGAGAAGCTTGAGAGAGAAGAAGAACACGGTGGTAAGGAGAAAATTTTGGGGGCTAGATTTTATTTTAACATATTTTAATACCCGATCGGATAATCAAAATCCTTCGGTTATTACCCGAACCGAACCCAACGGGTTTTATATATTCATATCCAATCGGTTGATTTAAATATATCCAAACCGAACCGAAATACAAAAATTTGGTTTGGTTCGGTTCGGTTTTTAATACCTGAACCATAATGCCCAGCCCTAGTTTTCACAAACAAAAAATAAGGGCACATTTGTATTTTCTCCAATTTTTTTCATTAGATTTTCGAGGGTATACATGAAGCAGGGAAATCCTAAAAGGTATCTTTGATATTTTGCCCATCTAATGATATCTAGATAAAATAAAAATTAGTATATATAAATATAAATATTAGAAAATATTATTATATTTGCGTATTATTGGTTAGAATGATTAAACATTTTTATATTATCAAATAATTAATTAGATTACTTTATTTATAAAATGAAGATGACATTATAAATTTATAAATATATCTTGAAATTCTTTTTTGTATAAGGCATATACCATTTATTAAAAGCATATTTTAGTTTAGATGTACATAGTGTTTGATTTAAAAATATATTTAGATATTATATTTAAATGTCTAGATCGTGTAAACAGTCTAGACCATCTAGATGGTTGCCTAGGTAATGTAGACTACATAATAAGAGCCTAGAAAAAATCAAAACGTTTAATGTATAGTGATTTGGAGAATATTGTGATTAATTCATATGATAGGTGAGTATATATACAGTTTACAAGAGATCTATTTCAGGAAAATAGATCAGATCGTAATCTCTATACAATATATGCTTATATGCCCATTCAAGATGGAGCACGATTAGTGACTCGAATCTTGATAATCAAATTGTGAAACTGTTGTCGGGGGGTGAGAAGGTCAGCCAATTGATCTTTCGAACTGACGTGAGACACTCGCAGAAGGCCGCCTTGTACTTGATGTCACACAAAGAAATAATCCAGAGCCAAATGCTTCATTCGCGAGTGAAAGTCTAGATTTGCGCTCAGATAAGTGAATTACGAGCATTAACAGCATTGACAACAACTTTGTATCCTCTGATAGACCATCGAGGACATACTCTAGTAGATCTTCATGATCACAGGTTTTCCGAGAAGAGTTAGTTCATTGGCTTTTGTGGTGACTAACCGCATATATTCATCAATTTTCTAACTGCCTTTAGAATATTGTTTGAGATGATCTTTGAGTTGACGGATATTCCATATATGCCCTGTGAAGAGAAATTCATCACGATCGCCAGCGCAATCTGCATCACTAAAGGCATGAAGAGATGGAACATTAGAGGTAGAGAGAAAAATACTCGTGTTGCGAGTACCAGCTAAATAACGCAGGACCCTTTTTGTAGCCTGCTTGTGTTCTTGATTCGGCGAATGCATAAACTGGGAAAGATGATTAACAACAAAGTTGATGTCTGGTCTCGTCAATGTCAGGTACTGAAGACTTCCCACAATCATTCGAAAAGAAGTAGGATCAGCAGTACGAGGACTTGAGTTCTGAGTCAGACGCAAGGTGGAAGCCATGGGAGTATGAACAGATTTTGGTTCAGCAAAGTCAAACTTGTGAAGAATATCTGCAATGTATTTGCTTTGTGTCAAAAACAGACCAGAGGAGTTGTGTGAGACCTCAATACCTACAAAATAATGAAGAGGGCCAAAATAATGAGAGTTGTTGTTTGAAGGGAGCAAAAACCGGGTTTGGTTGCGGAGTACCATTGATAAGGATCGTCGCAGCAGGAACAACCGAGTTATATTGGATGAAGCAGTCGAGGCGGTGGCCTTCCAGAAGAGCATGAACTTGAATGCACCAGATCAGTAATTGATTGGCGTTAACTTGGTCACATTGGATATATTAATGGAGAGGACACCTTGAGGCGGTTGAGGGTTAAATACAAGGGCTGCAGCAGTGTTGGAAGACAATGAATCAGTGTGTTGTG
This sequence comes from Gynandropsis gynandra, assembly GCA_036759665.1. NCBI lineage: Eukaryota > Viridiplantae > Streptophyta > Magnoliopsida > Brassicales > Cleomaceae > Gynandropsis > Gynandropsis gynandra. The sequence goes on from CM071863.1 coordinate 48,213,806, forward strand.
ATGTGTTGTTGGTGGTCATGATTGAACTAGGAGCAAAGGGAGGATTCAGTGGCTAGGATTTTTTTAGAGACATAAGGTTCTGATACCATATAGTGATTTGGAGAATATTGTGTTTTATTCATATGATAGGTGAGTATATATACAGTTTACAAGAGATCTATTTTAGAAAAATAGATTAGATCGTAATCTCTGTACAATGTATACTTATATAATGGTCGTTTAGTGTTTAGAATTACGATTGTCTATAACACTTAAAAAAATAATAAAAAAAAGAAAGTTAATGTGGATTGGTTGTTTGAAAATTTTAGAATATCAAATTTCTATTTTTGAATTTAAACCATAGTGGGTATCAAAATTTCCTATAATGAGAAAATGTCCAAACATCTTATCAACCATTTTACATTGAAATAATACTCTATTATTTACAATAAATTAAGAATAAAGATATATATATATATATATATATAATTTAGTAAATATCATTAAATTGTTTTAGGAAAATGTGAGGTGTTGAATGTTTTCTATGTATTTGGATGTCCGAATTTTTTAAATGAAAAGTTCGAATTTGTATTCAAATTAACGGCTAATATATTTTAGTCATCATAGCATAATTTGAAATATTCAAGTACCTCATTTCTTTGTTTGAATGTGGGATGAATGTCATATCGAATCGGATCAATCGAAAATTTTTGCCAACTGTTGTTTAGACCATGCGACCTGAATATATTTAGGTATGAAGTTTGCATTTCATTATTGGACAACAGGTAAAAGACAAATCTTTGAATATGTATAGGAAAAATATATAATTAGAAAATTAGTTCTAGGCATTTAGGTCACATGTCATATGATATATATATATATATATATATTTATATATAGTCTAATGCCATTATAATAAATTTTTTAAAATACTATTATGGTATCGGATTTTTGTGTATACGAGATAAAAACAAATTTTATCTCGATTCACAAGCTTTGTAATTTTATTTATGTTTCAATTGATTTTTTTTTCTTATGATTGTAGGTAAAAGATGTAAGTACGGAACAATTATAACACAAGAAACAGTATGGTGTCTTCGAGCCGAGTTACTCGTCTACCCATAAGTCTCTTACCTCCATTCATTTTGCATTTAAACCACTTTGTCTAAACACATTGTTATTATTAGATTATCCATTTATTATTATTTCTAAACACATTGTTTCAAATTTTTCATTATCATTGTCACAATCTGAATTATCTTCATTATATGTAAAGTTTGTTCTAACAATACAAGTAATAAAGTCTCATTTCTTAAGTTTACTATCAAGTCTTGTCATTCATTTGAAATCAGTTTTTCAAACGTTTGGACATATCTTAGTGTTTCTTCGGATGGTTTCAAATGCTACGTTATATTTGTGACCATTTTAATCATGTGTGGTTGTATCCTTTGAAGTAAAATATAATGTCTATCCCAAGTTCACTTAATTCAAAGAATTAGTCGAAAACAAATTTCACTTCACCATACCTCTACCTTCACCCTAGAAAATTGACATCTCTAATTGTTGTCACCGTCATATTGCTCAAATGAGTTTATCCATATTTTACCATGTGTTTCTCCCGACTCGCCTTCGTTTTGTTGCCTTTCCCACCAATGTCTATCTAATAAACTGTTTGCTAACCCAAACCTATCTCATTTGTTACCCTATAAACTTCTTTACTAACATCCACCAAATTATAGTAAACTATGAGTCTCTGGATGTCTATATTACCATTAATTATGTCTGCATTCCACACACAAATTTAACCCTTGCTTCTCCCCATGTGTTTTGTTAGGTTACTCTTCCTTGCAGAGTGTTTACCTATGTCTAGAACCTATTAGGAATCGAATCATTGTGTCGTGCCATGTTAAATTTCATGAGCTTATATTTACGTTCTCATATTTCCCTAGATATTTTCCTTTACTCAGTTTTCTATTTTTATGTTTGTTAACATATATGTCCCATTTTAAAGGTTTATAGTAAAAATTTTCAAATAAATTTAATCATATTCCAAACACTGGTTTATTCGATTTATTTTACATTTAGTTCGTACAAGCGAATTTAGATAATTTTGATTCATTTATATTATTATTAGAGTTGTAAAAGTCGTTATACGGTAGTGGATGATTAGTAGATATCTATGTATTTTTTATTTTTTAATTTGTTGTAAAATTATGAACATCAATTTTTTTTACAATTTCTTTTAAGGTTTATGGTAAAAAATAATAAATATATTTGTTTCAAATTGATTTTAATTTTTATGTTTTTTATAAATATCAAAATGATATTGGTTTAGACAAAATTTTTATAAAACAAAAATCTATTCTTATAAATTGGTATCTAGTCAGTCGTTGAACGACCGTCGTCTATCCAACGCATAGACGAAGATTAAAGAGAATTTGATGAAGATTTTTAGAATATTGATTATAATTAATCATTTTAGAAAAAAATAATTGTGTAAAGTTGGCATGGAAATTTTTAATTTGGCATAAAAATTTTAGGATTAAACCAAATTTATTTGTCTTGATCTATATACCCCATTTTCACGCACGTACAAATTGTGTCTTGGGACCAACTTCTAAGGTCCATGTAACATATTCACCTCATTTTATGCTTTTCAAAAATCATTTCATAGTCGGTTTAAAACTTTTCCCCGGTGGATGGGTATGTGTGTGTTTTATCATATAAAATATCCATATTCTTAACTTTATATTGGTAGGGATTCAAAATAGATGAGTTTATGACGATATTGACTATGTTGGCATATATCGAACTACTTTCGGCTAATATGTTAATCAAATATTTTGATGTATTCTTCCTTTGTTTGAGTAACACACACAACATTATCTTCATATAGTATCGTTGGATTGATATTAATCGATAATACACATGTTTCTTGTATGTGTCGAATTATAACTCTGAACAATACACTTTTTACTTGCTTCATGAAATGTGATGATTTCAGCATGATTTATAGATGTTGCAACTAATATTTGTTTATGAAAATGCCACGATATTGTTGTGCCTCCAATTATAAAAAAAATATTTCGTTTGTGATCGAGCTTTATAGGAATTCGATAAATAATATACATCTATAAAACCAACTGACTCATGCTTGAAATCCTAAAATAAAATAATCATAAATCAATCGTCCCTTGTAAAAAATGAAATATATGTTTAATCCATGTCCAATGACGATGTGTAGGAGAAAATTTATATTGTACGAAGAGATTGGTAACAAACGCTATATCAAGACGAGTACAATTTGTCAAATATAAGAGGGCTCATACCGCATTCATAAATGATACTTCTTGCCAGAGTATCTTTTTATTTTGTGAACAAAATATATATTTCTTTAACATTCAGAGATCTACAGACTATTGGTGTGCTTAATAAATTTGTTTTTCGTGATAAAACGTTTTAAGATCCTTTTGTATAATTTAATTGATGCACGAATATTCCACTCTTTAGATGCTTTAGTTGTAAACCAATGTAACTTTTTTTGTTTGTCCAAAGTTTTTCATTTCAAATTCTTATTTTAGATAATTTTAAGCATTCTAAATCTCTTTGGAGATCCCAATTATATATTTAAATCATTTACATAAACTACTATAATAACAAACACACTTTTTGTTTTCTGGATAAATACACAAGGACAAATTAAATTTTTCACAAATCCTCTTTTAAGCAGATATTCACTTAGACAATTATAACACATACGTCTGAATTATTTTAATCCATAAAATGAACGTTCTAATTTGATCGCATACACATTTCTTTAGGCTTTGCCTTTGGTATTTTCCAAATTCTTAATCCTTCGGGAATTTTCATGTATATATCATTATCCAACAATCCATATAGATATGTTGCAACCACATCCATAAGATAAATTTCTAAATTTTTGGATGTTGTTAAACTTATCAAATGTCTGAATGTGATTGTATCCGTAACGGGAGAATATGTTTCCTCGTAATAAATTACCTGATTTGATATTTTCTTATAACCTTTTCAACATGGATATAGTTAATGAAAACTCATTGTTAATCTGTATGCTTAAAATTATTTTCATCATTTTCATTCTCAAGATCTTCTTCATCATTTATTTCCTTTGGGATGTTCTCTATTATTTCAGAATCGATATCTTTGTCAAACTTCTTTTATTTTCGAGGATTTTTTCTCTAGAACCAAGTGATTGCCCACACTTGAAATGTATTGTAGATTCACTTGAAATTATTTCACATACATGAAATTATGGAATATCTATACGATCAGGTGCATTTGAACCTGATATATATATATATATATATATATATATGATTTTGTAACTAGTGTTGTATCATTGAACCCACCTAGCAGTTTGTATCATTGCGATATTTTGCAAGTGTATGATCTTTTGTACTTTTGGATTACATTTTTTTAAGAGAATCAAGATATAACAATGATTGTGTTTTCTATGTTAATCTTGTTAGGTTGTTTTATTCCTCCTCCTACCGTTGAAAATTCATCCGCATTAAAATGACAATCATTTAAGTGATATGTGAACATATCACCCGTTTTTTATTTAAGATATCTAATGATATATGGTGAATTATATCCAACATCAATTCTCAATCTACATTGTGTGCCCATTTTTGTTCATTTCGGGGGAGTAATCGGAACATATATTGCACAACCAAAAGCCCAAAGATGAGATATATTTGGTTCTTGGCCGTTTACTAATTGTATTGGAGAATATTATTGGTAAGAATTTGGTTTTATTTGAATTAGTGTTGTAACATACCACTACAAAAAAAAACTTGCAGTTTCCAATGGACGAGGCAACGGATATGTCGGTTGGAAACACTTACCAACGCATTTTAACGGATTTGGTGAAATTTTCAACGGGCAAAAATATGTTGCAATCCGTTACAAATTCCAACGGAATTGTAACGGATATTATCCGTTGTAATATCCGTTGCAATCCGTTGCGATTTTTAACGTAGTGTAACGGATTACTTCCGTTGGCCTTGTCCGTTGGAAGGTTCGTTAGAGACCGGGGAGAAGGATTCCAACGGGCGTTTGTTGCACTGTCTAACCGATGCCCTTTAGAAATAGCAACGGATGCCCATTGAGATTGTGAATTTCGAGGTTTAACTGTCGAATTAAATTACCGCGCAGGAGCAACGGGCATCCGTTGCTATTTCCAACGGATGTCCGTTGGAATATTTGCTATTTATATCGAAACCTAGGGTTACCCCAAATCATCAATTACAACCATCTTAATATCTACTGTTGAATCCAAAATAACTTTTATGAACTGTTTCACCGCCGGGATCGGGAAAAGGATTCCCGATGGTGTTACAATTCATAAAGGTTGTTTTGAATTCGATAATAGATATAAAGATACCGATTGTAAAACTAGAGTTACCTCAAATATCTTAATGTCTAATGTCGAACCTAACAACCCCTTCTGAAACTGTTTCATCGCCGGAACCGGGAAAAGGAATCCAGAAGGTGATTTAGTTTAAGAGGGGTGTTTTGGTTTGATAATAGACGTAAAGATGCCGAGTGTAAACCTAGAGTTACCTCAAATCATAGGTTCAACAAATATCTCAATGTCTAATGTCGAACCTAAAACACCTGTCTGAAACTGTTTCACCGCCGGAACCAGGAATTGGAATCCAGACGGTGATTCAGTTTAAGAGGGGTGTTTTTGGTTCGATAATAGATTTAAAGATGCTGAATTTGGTTTTTATTCGCTATTAGACATCGAAATTAAATGAATTATAATTATGAAATCGTAATTCATAAGATCTAACTATTGTAATATGAAAAAATAACGAATTTGTAAGCACTTGCATTAGGCATTAACCCGTTGGATAAGATTTCAACGGGCATCCGTTGGAATTGGCAGCGGATGACCGTTACAATTTGCAACGGATGCCCGTTGGAATTTTTAATTTCGAGGCCACCGATTGAAATTAATTCACGTGAACCTTCTTCAGCGATCATCCGTTGCAATTTCCAACGGATGACCGTTGGAAATGTCACTATTTAGATCATACCATAGAGTGCATCAAACCATCCATAACAAAACAATTTTCAAAAAATGTCGTCGTCTTCGAATCGAAATATATATAGATCAAGAGAGTTGATGTATAGAAGAAAAGATCCTCTAACCGAAGAGATAACGCAAGAATTCTTACACGGATTGGAGCAATTCATGAGTTTTGCATCGATGCAGCCTTTGTGTCGAGAACGCGGGACAATGTTATGTCCATTTAAAAGATGCAAAAACATGAAGTATCAAAGTCAAAAAATTGTTTGCAAACATCTTTATAAGGTGGGTTTC
>CM071863.1:48235334-48253009 GCA_036759665.1 Gynandropsis gynandra
AAGGGTCGCAATGGTCGGAGGGGTCGCACGGGTCCAACATATTTTGATTTGAGCTGTATTTTCAAATTTTATTCATATTATGTGTAAATAATTTGTAAATAATAAATTAGTATCGCAGGGGTCTAAGGGTCGCAGAAGGACAAGGGTCGCAGGGGTCCAAGGGTCGCAGAGGAACAAGGGTCGCAGAGGGACAAGGGTCGCAGGGTCAAACTGGGTCGCTGGATCAAACTGGGTCGTAAAGTCGCAGGGATATTTTGGGAATATCAACATTTATACGGGTACTTTTGAAGTTAGAAATATTTTCTTTTTCGGGAAGGGTATTTTTGAAGTGTTTTAGCCCTATATTTTTGAAGTTACCCCTGCACAATAACATTAATAATATATATATATATGTGTGTGTGATGCCTCTGTATGTATGTAAATTAACACGATATGTATTAGGTATTATATATAAATATATGTATTTTATACATTAATATGTATATATGTATATCATATAAAGGTAACGAGATATGTATATATACACAATAATGTATATATATATATATGAAAGTAGTCGTAGTATATAATATATATATATATATATATAATAATATTATATATAATAATAATAAAATATAATATTAATAAATAATATATAATAAAATAAATAAATGTTTACCAGAAAAGAAAACCAGAATGAGAGTTTTCGTTTTCGTTTTTATTTTTCTGTGTTTCAAATATGAAGAAATTAGGAAAAATAAGATATCTTTCTGTAAGATGAAAAATGAAAAAAAGGGTTAAAGAGCAAAAATAAATTCCAAAACATTCAATTATTATAATAGAAGTGAAATTTTTGGAATTTTGTTTATGGATTATTATGGAGTATTAAAATATAAAAAATGGGTTCAAAAAATATAACGGGAGAATATTCATTTGATATATTTGATATGCTTTTAGGATTTTAAGTTTACTTTTTTTTATAAAAAAACTAACTTCAACTCTGCTTTTATTTGATAACTCCGTATTATTCTTATCATTTAATCGATAGTTTTCTCTCTCTTCAAAATCATTTCGATTTTTCTCTCTTCTAACGCAAAAATTACTCTTCTCCGGCACCACATCAGATTTGCTGTGAATACGTTGAAAATCTGCATCAGATTTACCGCGAATAACTTGAGATCGGCATCAGATTCGTCGTGCATAGGTTGAAGTTGTTTGTTGTCGACAAAAAAACTTGGAATTAAATATATTCCGTAGAAAAATTTGGTATATATTTAGTTTTTTGTGTTTCTTTTGTGAATTGGATAACACAAATAAGTAGTGAGTTGGATAACACAAATAACCCATTCGTGTTATAATTTAACATTTCAATCTTGATGGATATGGATTTAATATACTTGGTCGACTTGATCCGTTGTAATAAACATATCACAGATTGCATATGATGGATTGATATCAATTTCCCATCTCATAGAATTTTTTTTTATGTGTCATGTCTTACAGTTGGATCGAACCATTGATATTTAAAAACGTATTTTTTAATCCAATTATATCAAGATATTCCATTTGTAGAATTTGAAAAAAATTCCGTACAATTATTTTCATCTGATGAATTACTATTAATGCAGATGTCTTAATTGTATATATTCTTATGTTTATTCTGGTCGTATGTGTCAAATGTCTAGACCACGATAATACTTTTCTTGCAAAACCATTAGAACAAATTTGCAACCACATGAGATATCTCTCCTTGCTATACTACACCTTTAATATAAATAAATGTTGTCAATATACATATAAGAGTTTTAATATATGTAAACAAAATTAACTTTAATTTATTAATACATACAATAGTATTTAAATAAATAAAGACATGTGTTCAATACTTTTTCATAAAAATCCGATTATATTAATATAATATACATAATAAATATGAAAATAATCGATATACATAATATATGTAAACACGTTTGGATGTGATTATGTCTATATTTCAAATGACAATAACTCTACATAATTTAATAAAATGTATGTGTAAGCGTGATGCACAGTATGAGGTTGAAGCTCTACAAAAGCAATTGGGATAACTTATTGTATGAAAATGTGACGATCATTACTCTTTTTGTCCGTAAGTTTTGAGTTCACAATATCTATACATCGAACGATGACATCAAGACATATCCATCGGGTAATGTCACTTTAAGAATACATTCTTCTGAGGACCAAATAATTTGAATATTGGAAATATGCTTCTTTCGATCCTGTAACTCTAATTTTGATCTTCAATATTCTATCTTTAAATCATTCTTCAGTTGAATGTTATCATTCGTTTTACTCGTAATAATCAATGTCGAGTTGATAATATAATCAAATAAGTTTTCTCGATATTCATTACATCGAAGCTGTATCCACAGTGTAAAGATCTCCAATTAAATAGATCATAAAATAATGTTTTTATATCAATTATGTCACTCACTTTGATCTTGAAGTTTTTTGTGGTCATATTACCTTCATAGTCAACTTATTCTTGTAAATTACCTTTTGCATTTAGGCACCAGTTAAAACTCTGCATCCAATTTTCATAAACCACACCTTTTTCTTTTTGTGAAATGGCCTAATACAAAAAAAAACAAGTATTATTATTCTTCTTCTCTCGCCAACTTGTGCGATTTTGATATGAAACACAAGTCAAGATACGTTTCAATTTCGATATTAATTTTTCTATTGGTGCTCATGTTTTCGTTAAAAGAAAAAAAGCTAAAAAGAAAATATGGAATAAATTATTTAGTTTAGAGTTAGTTCATATATATATATACATATATATATATACATATATATGTAGATATTTAATCAATAGAGTCATATATTATATTTGGAAAAAAAATCATATATTTATATTAGACAATCTCAAAATATTCTATCAAAATTGAACATGTATAAAGCAAACAATATATAAAAATAAGAGAAATTTAGAAAAGGTCTTTATCGGGGCGGAATATTAGATATATCTTCGTAGGATTAAAGTGTTTCAAAAATACTCTCGTGAAAATAATTATTAAATAGGAAAAAAACAAGAGAAAAGATAAATTTACCTTTTATTTTTTAAAACGAAAAAGCACACATTCTCCAGTTTTTCGACGTGAAAAACTGTCAAACCGTATCAAAAGCAAGAAAGACGAAATGATTTCGAACTTAAGAGGAATCGATTTGAAGTTGGCAAGAATGAATAGACTAGAATCAGCAGCAACAGTGAACAAGAGAGTACGAGTAAATCTTCAATGGCGTCAATAAGTGTAAGTAGATCGATTTCTTGGGTTTTGCAGGTTGTCGAGTCGAAAAATGGTTTAATGATTTGAAATGGGTGTGAGTGTCAGTGAGTATGTTGAGTCTCAGTGAGCCGGTTGAGTCGCAAGGTTCGGTTGTTTCAGTGAGTCGGTTCGGGTCGCAATGGTCGCTTCAGCGTCGCGGGGGGTCCAAGGGTCGTTTGAGTCGCTTGTCTCAATGTGTCGGTTTGGGTCGTAATGGTCGCTTAAGCGTCGCAGGGGGTCACAAGGGTCGTTTGAGTCGCATGGGTCGCTTGATATTATGCCTCGTAGGTCTCTTGAGTCGCATGGGTCAATTGAGTCGCATGGATCGCTTAAGTCTCAATGAGTCGGTTAAGTGTCGCAGAGGGTCTGAGGGTCGGTTGAGTCGCATGGGTCGGTTGAGTCGCATGGGTAGCTTGAGTCGCTAGAAGTATAATGTATTCTTAATTTATTGGTCATTTTGCAGGTAGCGCCAAAGCCGAAGTTTATGTATGAACTCAAGCACATGGACAGAATACCAAAGATCACCACCAAGTGTTATCCTCACGAGACAATAACAAAACTGAGAGGAATCTTAGATGAATACGAGTTGCATTACGTTGAGAAAGAGTCACAATTTAGGCATTTATTTCATTTCCAATGTGACTCCACATTGACGAAAGTTCAAATATCTATCCTCCTAAATTACTATGTGATTGTATGGGATAAGAAGGAGTTGTGGTTCGTCTTAAACGGTGTTTCCATCTGGTACTCTATAGTGGAGCACACACTAACTTTTGGATTGAAATGTGGACCATATCCTAAAGGATGGGAGTCCAAAAGGGGTTATACATTCAGGCAGAAAAAATACGGTCGTGGAAAGGTGACCCCCGCACAAATCATTGAAAAGCTTGTGAAGGCGAAGAATTCCGACGACCGGACGAGGTTGGCAACTTTGATGTTGTTGGCGCAAGTTATGGCTCACAAGCCTTCATCAGACAACTTTATCAACCATGATCTCATTGACATGGTTGATGACTTGGAATTTTGTGAAGGCTTTCCATGGGGGCGTTACACATTTGAGAAGATTATGGATACTTACCGCAAGCACGTTAGCGGGGAATCACCGAAACCAAAATGGTATTATAGCGGTTTCATGATCCCACTAATGGTAAGTTGTTATATTATTCGAATAACTTGAATGTTTTCGTACTTTTTGCATTCTTATTATTTTATTTTAATATTTCAGTTACTTACATTCGAAACCATCCTCAGTTTGGGCGGAAAGGGATGATATGTTGATGTTATGGATTCGGATCCATCATGCCCAAGAATGTGCAAGAAGATGGTTAAATCCAGTATTAACCTGAAGTATGTAGATGTGATAAGGCTGATTGGAGATTCTAAGTAAACAATTACACAAGGGTCACAAGGGTAATAATTACACAGAGGGTAATAATGGTTATTTTTTATTCTTCATGATATCGAAGTATTCTTCTTGCTGAAGACGAAGAGGAAGCTTTACTTTTTGATCTGGATGATTATAAGGGATGCCATGATCCCAATGTTTAGATATGGATGGAACATCTTCGTAGAAATTCGAAGGGTATTTGTTGGGAGGACATCCGTAAGCAAGAGCTATTGACGCGAAAAGCAGTTCTTGGTGATCAAAAGAAGGGGAAAGGGAAGGGGACTAAGAGGAAAAAGAGCGTGGGCAAAAAAATAATAAGGATTGAAGATGACGAAGATGAAGGAATGGTAGGTGTTGCTGAAGCTGATGAAGAAAGAGAAGGTGATGCTGACGGTGATGCTGAAGCTGAAGCTGAAAGAGAAGGTGAGGATGAAGCTGAAAGAGAAGAAGCTGCAGTCCGTCTGGCACTGGAGCAGAAATTAAGGAAGGAAATAAAGAAGTCGGAGAAAAGAATCATCAACACCGTAAGAGATTTTCTGAGGGATGTCGGGTTTCATTGTCTAATCTAAAAGTAAAGGCGGCGAATCCCAAAGATGCTGAAAAGATAAAATCAAAATCTACCGAGAAAGATGCGAGCACCGCAAACCAATCTTGCGACGCTGTTAGAGATGATGATTTTGAATTCCTTCGACGTCTTTATCCAGTGTCAAGAAAAGAGTCGGTTGAGTCAGAGGCTGAAAATGACTCAAGAGATGCTCAAAAGAGGATTTGGCCAACATTTCGAGGTTAAATGAGAATATCACATCTGGCGCCGCCATTCCTCTAACTGAATACATTTCCGGAGAGGTTACTACAGTCGTTGCTCCTGATAATGTTTTACCAAGTAAGTAATATTTAGTGAAAAAGTTCATTTGAGTCAATTTCCATCGAGAGTCGGCATGGATTGAAAGAGTTGCATGGGTCGCAGAAGACGCATAAGTCGCATGGTTGTATAAGTCACAGGGTCGCATAAGTCGATGGGTTAGTAGAGTTGCATGGGTCGCATAGGTCCCATGGGTCGCCAGGGTCACATGATGTAACGAATGATGAGTCTAATGAATGAAGTAATTTTATGCAGATACTCCAGTGGGTACTGTCGATGAAGTCGCCAAACGAGAAGGTTCCTGACGAGGACCCCGCTAAAGACGTTCCTGCGGAGTATACTCCAGCATATCCTGTCCATGTCCCCGACGAAAAGGTTCTTGTCGAGGAAACTACAGTGGATCCTGTACCACCAAGTAAGTACGATTTTTTGAGTCATAAAGGTCGCAGTGGTCATATGGGTCGAATGAGTCACAAAATGTCGTAGAGTTCGTAGGTCGCATAGGTCGCATGGGTCACAAAATGTCGTAGTTGTCGATGAAGTTACCCACGAGGAGGTTCCTAACGAGGACCCCACTAAGGACGTTCCTACGGATCATGTCCAATACATCCTCGACGAAAAGGTTCCTGTCGAGGAAACTACAGGGGTCCTGTCAAAGAGGTCGCCCCTAAGGAGGTTCATTTCTTGGATACTATAGTGGATCATGTCGAAGAGGTCTCCTCTAAGGATAAGGAGGTTCCTTCCGAGGATACTACAGGGGATCCTGTCGAAGAGATCCCCTCTAAGGATAAGGAGGTTCCTTCCGAAGCACCACCAAGTAAGTACGGTCTTTTGAGTCACAAATGTCACATTGGTCTAATGGGTCGAATGTGTCACAAAAGGTCACATAGGTCGTAGGTCGCATAGGTCTGCATAGGTCGCATGGGTCACAAAAGGTCGCATGGCCGCATAGATCGTAGGATCGCATTGGTCGCCATATGTTTAATGAAGTAAATTTTATACAGGTGTTAGACCTTTATCGAAGGAGTCTACGTCATATGTTGAACCTCTGCCGGTATCTCAACGAGTTTTAAGACCATAGAAGGCGTATGTTGAACCTCCGCCGGTGAAAAAAGCAAGAACAGCCTCTTAATGCCATCAAAATGATACATTGACATCGTACTTTGCTTTTACACGAGCCATCAAGTCTTTTGCTGGAGGTGTTTCATAATTCTCGGCATATTCCTCTTTCAAATAATCCTTAACCATTTACGTTGTACCCTTTATAACTTCGGTCCATTTAGATACAGGTGAACAGTTATGAATTGGATGGTGTGTTCTCACACTAAGCCGTTTGGAATTCGGGATTGTTGTCACGCGTAATTTCCATTTACAACCACTTCCATACTTCCCACAGTTTCGTATCAGATCTCAATATTGTATATCTAAATGAAGCTTCAATTGAACCCTTCTTTACAAATGTCTGTACATTTTTTTTGCTATCAAACTCTTGCCTAATTTTAAGATCCAATCCATCTTCGAACTCGAAGATATTATTTTCCCTGTCGTGAACTACCATTTCCGAGTTGTTCTCATCGTCACCATAATTATGCTCTGTTGGCACATCGGAATCAATCCTTTTGAGCATCGCATTTGCCTCTTAATGCCATCAAATACGATACATTGGCACCGTATTTTGCTTTTACACGAGCCATCAATTCTTTTGCTGGAGCTGTTTCATAATTTCCGGCATATTCCTGTTTCAAATAATCCTTAACCATTTACGTTGTACCCTTTATAACTTCGGTCCATTTAGATACAGGTGAACAGTTATGAATGGGATGGTGTGTTCTCACACTAAACCGTTTGGAATTCGGGATTGCTGCCACACGTAATTTCCATTTACAACCATTTCTGGAAAACTTGCATCGTACTTCCCACAGCTTCGTATCAGATCTCAATGTTGTATATCTAAACAAAGCTTCGATTAAACCCTTCCTTACAAATGCCTGTACATCCTTCTTGCTATCAAACTCTTGCCTAATTTTAAGATCCAATCCATCTTCGAACTCGAAGATATTATTTTCCCTGTCGTGAACTACCATTTCCGAGTTGTTCTCATCGTCACCATAATTATGCTCTGTTGGCACATCGGAATCAACTTTATTACTGCCACAAACAACTCCATCAACTACCACATTCATGACACACCCACCATCTTCTCTTAACCCGCTTGTATGTTCACTACCAGAATTATCCGAATCCAAAATATTTATTGTTTCCGGATTACTCTCAACTCTACTTTTGTTATTTGGACATACAATAAAACAATCATCATAATCTACAACACCTCGATCCTCACCTTCTTTACCAATGCTTCCAAAAGCAGGAATTAGAGGCTCAATTTCCCTTTCAATTTCGATTTCACACTTCACACTTGCCGATTCTATCTCCATATACAACAGTGGTCGAATTCCTCTTATGTGATCGAACAGATAACAAATAAGATGTTTGTCATTCATTATATATGTCGGCTTCCTATTTTCACAAATATTAGGCAAATAGCTTAACTTCAACTTCGTTGTATTATTTCCCACCATCATCTCTATGCATAATTCATCAATCAGTTGCTGGTATGTCAGACTAACCGGGATAATAGAAAAATACTCTCTGGTTTTCCTGAACTCTACCAACCCATTAAGACTCTCCGTTTGGGTATTTTTCCCATTTACCATCATACAAAAAATAAATCAGTTTAATTTTTTCATCCACCGTATCCATTACATCTGTAATAAAAACATAAAAAGAGGGGTAAATTATGTGACCCACTGCGACCGTGCGACTCGATGAGACTCTGTGACCCAGTGCGACCGTACGACCCTTGTACCTCTGCGACCCTTGTACCTCTTCGATTCTTGTACCCCTGCGACCCTTTGACCCCTCTGCGACCCTTGTACCTTTGCAACCTTTATACCCCTTTGCGACCCTTGTACCTCTATGACCCTTGTGCCTCTGACCCTTGTACCCCTGTAACCCTTTGACCCATTTGTGACCCTTTACCTCAACGACCCTTGGACCCATGCGACCCTTTGACCTTTGATCCCTTTGACCCCTCGATGAGACTATGTGACCCAGTGCGACTATGTGACCCAGTCACTAATTGCGATTATTTGACATTTCAATAAATATGACTCGTTTAGACTCATTTTCAATAAACGAGTCTTAATCTCTCCATCATCTGAGAAATTTAATTTTATCAAAACCAAAGTATCTTTGAAAATGCAAAGCACAACATAGCCCCCTAGGGGAAGCATCTGGACATTTTACCTCTTCATCAGCCTGCAAAAAGGTCCTAATATCCTCACTCTATTGAAGCTCGGGATGTGAAGCTATTCGGTTCTACCATATCACTACCTTTCCTCATCACAAATATTCTTTGTTGTGAGATGAAAAACCTCTCTTTTTATATATATATATATATATATATATAGTTATATTTCATTAATTTACATTATAAAAAATTGAATTGTTACAATGGAAATTAAATTAAAGAATAATTACAATGGATTTATAAATTTAGGTTAGTGGCTATAATGAATTTGTAATGGAGAATAAAATTAAATTATAAATTAAAGTACAATATAAAAAAATTTAATTGTTGCTGAAATGAAGCAAGGAGAATGCATCATTTTATCTTTCTTTTTATATATAGATTTTATAAACATTTTTATAAAAAATATGATATTTTGTAAAGATTCTTTTGTAGATTAAACTTTTATCAAAAGTAAATGTAATTTAAGTGCGAATAAATGGGTGAGAATAAATTTTATGGATAGATTTTTTTGTAAGGTAAACATTTAATAATCCTTGCAAATCAAAAACAAATTTTGATATTTAAGGTGAATCTGTTTTATAAAAATATTTCTTTGTAAAGATGATTTTATAAACATTTTTATAAAAACAAACTATGATATTTTGTTATGATTTTTTGTAGGTTAAATTTTATCAAAATTAAGTGGAATTTAAGTGAGAATAAATGGATAAAAAGAACGGGTTTTTATGGATATATTTTTTTGTAAAAAGAAAGGGTTTTTATGGATAAAAAGAATGGTTATAGTAGTGGGTTTTGATATGTTATTTAGGGGCATCTTAATATAATTAACAAAATCTATTAAATATATTAAATTATTTAAACGTTTTAAATATATTAAAAACAATTTAATTATTAACTAATTATAAAAAAATATTAATTTTTAAAAACAACTTATATATATATTATTTCGATTTATGTTATTATGTATATATTATATATATTATTTCGATTTATGTTATTATGTATTGTATTACAAATGTAAAATTATTATAATTTAAATTTAATATTGGTATAAAATTTAGGATATAAATTATTCAATGAAAATAAATTGTAATACAAAAATTGTTCTAATGTATTCGTAATAAAACAATTTGAGTTTTATTGTTTCGCATCAATTTAAATTGGATCACACAAAAAAGGTATATATATATGGAATAAATTTAATTTGAATTTTATTGATTTCACATCAGTTTAAATTGCATCACGCAATAAAATTTTTCTTTTTATTTCAGATTTCGTTTTGTGGTTTTATGTATTATATTTACAAATATAAAATAATTTTAATTTATTTAATATTTGTATAAAAGAGTTCATCTTTTCATCTTTTCACATTTTGTTTACGGACATTCTAAATAAAAGAGTTCATATTTTCATCTTTTCACATTTTAATTTTAATTTAATGTTTTTTCCATGTGAAATTGAAAAAAAAACATTTTGTTTACGAACATTCTAAATAAAAGGGTTGTGCTTCTTGCAAATGCAAGAACTTTTATATATATATGATTGTATTACAAATTTTAATTATTATAATTTAAATTTAATATTTGTATAAAATTTAATATTTTAGGATATAAATTATTCAATAATATAAATTATAATACATAAATTGTTTAATGTATTCGTAATAAAATAATTTGAGTTTTATTAATTCCACATCAATCTAAATTGCATTTAATTATTGATTTGATTATATATATTAAATAAAAAAAGTTTTTGTTGAAGTGATTTCACGAGAAACCTCTTTTTGTAAGAAATTTTATATATATATTAATATTTTAGGATATAAATTATTTAATAATATAAATTATAATACATAAAATGTTCTAATGTATTCATAATAAAATAATTTGAGTTTTATTAATTCCATATCAATTTAAATTGCATTTACTTATTGATTTAATTATATATATTAAATAAAAACAATTATTGCTAAAGTGGCTTCACGAAAAACTTTCTTTTTGCAAAAAGTTTTATATATATAATTTTAGAAGTATATATTTTTTTTGTTTATTTGTATTGTATCTGTAATTATATATTAGAATTAAAAAATGGTGTATATTTAATATTATAAATTACAGGATAAGATATAAATTAGATAATGTAATAATAAAAATTAATAACCATTTATTTGTATATGACAAAAAAAATATTGTTCTCACGTTAAATGGAGAGTGTGACAATTCGACAACTCATATATTAAAAAAATGGGAAACAGAAAAAATAATATTTTAAAACGAAAAAAATGTAACAAAACCACTTTCGTCTTCTTCGCCATGTATTGGTTCGACTAATCGTAAAGGTCCCCGCGAATCGCAGCCATCTTTTACCTTTCTCCAAACGTAAAGGAGGAAGGCAACGCAAAAACCTTGGATTTCTCGGGGGGTCCGCGAAATCCTTGGTTCAATCCTCGCATAGAGTTGATGGACGATCTTTGTAACGCCGCAGAAGAAACTAGGTGAGGCACATTGGACTCAATCTCTTCATTATCGCTTCAGAATTTGACCATTTCTAAAAAAGTAAGTTTAGGGTTTATGCTCATACCGTACGATGGTAAAGACTTGAAAATGATATGGGTATTTCCGAAAGATGGATTGTAGTTGACGGATCAACGAAAACCCGGGTTTTCCAGTTTATTTTCGCCTGTCTGTGAAGCCTCTTGGCCGTCCTCTCTTTGTGAACCATGAATGAGGGTTATTGCGCGTAAAAAGGAAAAAAAAAACAGAAAGAAAGAAATTGGCAACTTTTCGTATCTGGAGGGAAAAAAGAATTAGTTATTCATCAAAGTTTGAAATGGCAAGTGATGTAGCAGACAAAGGAAGCAATAGGGTTACTCGAAATAAGCTTGGAAATTGATTTGCCTTTTAGATTCTCTTACAAAGTACGGTAATATTACTGAACTTCGGCGAGACGTGTCTTTGTGTCGGTTGCACTCAATGGGACGAAATAGTGTTCAATAGTTGCAAACAGTAAGCGCTTAAAAATGTACGATTTTTTTGTGCGTTGGAGATATGTTTTCATAAACTTTTACGTTCCTCCTTTTTTCCCTGTAAATACATAGATTGGATAAGCTTTGATTTTTGGAAGACGGGAATGGAGGTTTGCCTTGTTCTTGTTTTGATATTCAATGTGGTTGCTTCTGATAAATGGAATGCATCTTGTAATTTTTGGTGACAGGATGGAGAATGAATCTGATGATTTAGCTTGCGATAATATCGCTGAGATTGATGTCAGTGATGAAGAGATTGGTGCTGAAGAACTGGAGAGACGAATGTGGAAAGATGGTGTCAAGCTTAAAAGGATTAAAGAACGTCAAAAGGTCAAGGCTCACGGAGCTGATACCAAGGAGAAGCCCAAGAAAATCTCTGATCAAGCTCAGAGGAAGAAAATGTCAAGGGCCCAAGATGGCATCCTTAAGTACATGTTGAAACTAATGGAAGTCTGCAAAGTTCGCGGGTTTGTATATGGTATTATACCTGAAAAGGGTAAGCCTGTCAGCGGTTCCTCTGATAACATAAGAGCTTGGTGGAAAGAAAAAGTGAAGTTTGATAAGAACGGTCCGGCAGCCATTGCAAAATATGAAGAGGAATGCTTATCATTCAGGAAATCAGATGGGAATGGAAATTCACAGTATGTTCTCCAAGACCTGCAAGATGCAACGTTAGGGTCTCTGTTGTCTTCTTTGATGCAACATTGTGATCCTCCGCAAAGGCGGTATCCGTTAGAGAAAGGGGTTCCTCCGCCTTGGTGGCCAATGGGGAATGAAGAATGGTGGGTAAAACTAGGTCTACCCAAAGGCCAGAGTCCCCCTTACAGAAAACCACATGATCTCAAGAAGATGTGGAAGGTTGGAGTTCTAACAGCTGTAATCAAACATATGTTACCTGATATCGCGAAGATTAAGAGGCATGTTCGCCAGTCAAAATGTTTACAGGATAAGATGACAGCTAAAGAGAGTGCAATTTGGTTGGCTGTTCTGAATCAAGAGGAATCCTTTATACAGCAGCCAAGCAGTGACAATGGAGCATCTAATGTAACTGAAATACCTCGACGGGGTATTGCTGATAAGAGAAAACCTGTCATCAGCAGCCACAGTGACTATGATGTTGATGGTGCGGAGGATGTTTCTGGATCTGTGTCATCTAAGGATAACAGAAGAAGTCGATTACAAGAAGGAGAAGCAGCAAACATCTCCAGTGATGCATCTCATTCAGGAAGAGATAAAAACAATGTAGAAAAACACCGCAGGGGGAAAAGAGCGAGATTGAGATCTGAAAATATTGATCTGCAGCTGGATCAACAGGAAAAACTACAAGCCGAGCGAAGAAATATATTACCCGACATGAATGATGTTACCGCACCGCTGGTTGACTATAATATGAGCAATGCACACCTAAATGATGATTTAGAACCCAATATGGCCTTAGGACCAGAGGGGAATATTCTGGATGGTCAATCTCAGCTGCCACCTCCTGAGTATAACAACAGTTATTCATGTGTTCCATCTGCCAGTGAAATGCCTAGACAACCAATCATGTTTGTTGATGAAAGGCAAATGCTTTACACAGCTGCGCCAAACCACGGGTTGCAGTATGGAACTGGTTATAACTTTTATAACTTCTATAATCCGCCCATCGAGTTTGAACATAATCACCATGAAGGCGTGCAGAAACACATAGAAATGAATCCTTCTCATAGGAGGTTTGAGGCTTCAGGGGTTGAACCCCTTGGGTTGCACAGAAATGAAAACGATGCAACTGGAAGCGACTTGCCTCAGTATGGGAAAGAAACGTTTCAAACCGAACAAGAAAGGCTCTTGGATAGTGACCTTCTTTCTCCAATCAACAACTTGTCATTTGATTTTGAAAACTTTGGCTCTGGATTTGAGAACTTTGGTTTTGATGATTTTGGGCTCGACTACTTTGGAGCATAGTTTCTTATAGTTTGAGATTTAGATATACTACATGGTAAGATTTGATTACTCCCGTCTTCTCATTACTGCTAATATTTGTTGTATTTATTTTATCTCATGATTCTTGTCTGATGCTATTTTAGGGCTCAAAAGGACATGGGATCAGCCTTGGGTTATACACTTGTGCTCTTTTGGTAGACATTGACTGAATGCTCAGGATACAGTAAGTTTCCCTTTATTTCTCTTGATTTTTAATTTTTAATTTTTTTTTATTTTGTGAAGAAGCAGAATTTTTGTTTTAAAAATTGCTGTGACATGCTGCTTCTCCTGTTACTCTGGACTCCAGGGCAAGGAGGGATTGAATTTTATGTATATTTAACCTTTGTATAATTCTTCCTAGATTCTGTAGGCACTCTTACAGTTTATAATACAATGGTGATATCTTTTCTATCAATTTGTGCCACATTTTGCATTATATCTGTTGCTCATTTGCTTTTAGGAAATACAAAATCCTTTTGGCCTGAAACTCTTGCAAGACTTTTACAGTGTCACTAAACTAGGCTTAGTTTCCATGGAGTTTTGGCTAGGGTTCTCAAATTTTCTCATTCCCCTCCAGTTTTACTTGGCAACTAGCTTTGTTTGGAGACCCACGTTACCAATTTCTCTGTTACTACCATTTCCATGTGTTTCCTGGTGTCGTGTGTATCGTTCATAGGTAAACCAAATGCTGATACGTTACATTCATGAACTGTGTTAGTATATCGCTTAAGTATCTATATATATATGTATGTATGTATGTATGTATGTATGTATGTATGTATATGTAATGTATATCAGGCACTAGACTGTAATGCTTCATAGAACCCCATGATTTGTCTGTGGACCAACCTGGTTTAACAGCAGAGCAGTTGAACCTTTTAATTCTTGTTCGAAATTGATGCATGGGTTGCTTGATACATTTACTCAAAAATCTTGATATTCTTGGATTCATCCTTTTTCTTTTTCATTATTTTTCAGGACTTTGTCATTGGAAAAAAATAAGTATATCTGCAAGTCTTGATGATGTTGATGCCTCTTTGAGTATGGTTTAATGTCGCGTGACTAGTTCAGGAATTCTTTGGAGAAGCTTCTGGTGTTTCATTGATCTTGGTTCTGAAGCAAAATTCACAATTCTTACAAATATTTTGAGTACATATATTTACATACACCAAGAAAGAACACAGTATATATTATGTAACTATCGCTGTCGAGCAGATTGTCGCTGTAATGTGAAATGGGGTCTTGAAATATATAAAGCTTGCTTCTTCCTTGTTTTGTTTTCGCACTCTCTCTCTCTATTATATATTATGTATAGCAAAGCTAAAATAAGTTTAGGGTTTTCTTAGATTCTCCAACAACATACAATAACAAGTAATAATAATCAATTTTCAAGAAAATGTTAAGCGATAATCATATAATGATTTAACAAATAGTGTTTGTAATCCAAATATTTAATTTCAAATATTCATTAATATATATATATATAAGAACAAACGAATAGATTAAAAGCCAAAGAAAATAATATTCATAAATAGTTTATCAAATTATCTAATGTCATTTGTTTATATTCTTCATTAAATTGTTTTTTTATCGGTAATTTCTTCTTTGGAATCAAAATCATATTTATCAAATTCTCAGACCACAAGCAAATCATTATCTTAATCTATTGAATCCTTACACGTTACCTCATATGATCTAGATCTTTTTAATATTTATTGTTAAAAAGTTACATTTTTCTTGATATATGTAGCTACTTTTTTAGCATTTTTGTGAACCCATGATTCATCTTGTTTTTTATGGATCTTTTGCATGAACTCTAAAAGATTTGAGCTCGATCCAAATATTTTTGTCGAAAAAGTACAAATAATATTATTATATATTATATAACAAAAATTCTTTGAAAATATTAAAAATTTACTATAAAAAGTTTTGTAAACAATTTTACACCATATACGTATATGTGAGTGGTGCTAATTCTAGTGCAATGAGGGTCTTTCGACTTCTGTTTATTTTTTCGTTCTATTTGAAAAACTCTGGACTTGACTAGTGGACGACATATACCTCCCAGATCTCTATAATGATGAAATTAAGAAGATACTTTTCGAAATGCGGAACGACGAGCTATTTCTTCTTCAGGCTCGTGATTAGTGACTTGAGGTCATTTTTCATTAGATTTTTCCATCTATCATATATTAAGTTATGGTATTGGAGTTTCTAATACCATTTTTTTCTGAAATAATTTTTTTTTAAAAAAAAAAGTAAAACATATTAATTATAAATATTCATTAATAAAACTTTAATTGGTGGTTTACCACAAAAATAATTCACGAATAATCTTTGGCAGGCTACGAGGTAAACATATAGGTCGTGTACGAGCCAAAATAGTTGGTCCTGTTGCATCGAGTAATTTTGGACCTGACTGTAGCATTTATATCAAACCTTAAAACATAAAACAAAATACAACTAAACATGATCCTTGAAATTATAGTTTCAAAACTTACTAATATGTTGATTTACCTTTTGAATTTGCTATTTTCTCCGGATGTAACTAACACGTAGATGTGAACTCCGGATAATACAACAGCTCGACGACATCCAAAACTGCCGGTATACAAAAACAATAATCTTCGACGGTGTGAGGACACTGCGAGAAAGATGTAGTCGGCTGTCGCTATGATGACATCTAAGGGGGTGGAGGGATACATATTGTTGTTGTTGTATGGCTGTGATTTACTAGTGATGTGTGAACTCCCTGCAGAATTTGAAGTCTGTGACGAGAACAGAAAACCCAATTAATGCCCATAAGATCGACAAGACATGTTGCATAACATTTAGAAAATAATTAAATTTATAATACCAACTCAATATCAACTCTAAACCAACCCCAATGCCAACCCAAGCACACCCTAATCGAACGCTAAATCGAAACTACACCTAAATCGTCAATAACTGAACATAATTGAACACCAATCAAATGTAACTGAACTCAAATCTTAAAAAATCCATCAAAATTTATACTATAAACTAGTAAATTCGTAGTAACTTAACTTAATAAAGTTCACTTACATCTACCTCATGCAAAACAATGTATAAAAAAAATAATCCAACTAAATCGAAAACCTAAAGTTTCAAAATATTGCTTCTCTTAATGTTGATTCCGGTGAAAAGTTTGAATAAATAGAAGAATTGTTCGGTGACAGTGAGAGAAAAAGATGATGACGGGAGAAAATTATTCGTTTGCAAATATTAAAAAATAATAGAGAAGGAATCATCAATTTGAGTTTATGAACTTTATCAACGTAATTGTATTGAAACTACATTAGGATACACAACGCAATTCATCATAATCTCAATTCAATCACACGATGAGACGCCACATTACTTCGGCCAATGTTACACTTATGCAAGCACATTAGGACTACCAACATTATTGCGTTATGCCTCTGGAGAATCACATTTTTAATGCGTTACACCTAATTTTACACCTAATTTTATTTTAAATTTACATTAGGTATCATAATAATCTTCTAAATCATCACATTGATCTTCTATCTCATCACATTCTTGAATTGTCCTTGTCCTCTTCATTTGGTATTACATCAAAATCATTACATTCATCTTCAACATTTTATTTCATCAGTTTATCCTCTGTATCATCATAATTGAGTAAATAATTACATATGTCAGATGAACTTAAATGACCACATTTCAATTCTCACGTTGAATCTTTTTGTTCGAATATATAAGAAAACTTTTTATAAGCTAGCAATGATAAGATGAAATGATCGTACTTTGACATGATATTTGAACATCATAACATTCACTTTTATTTCTCC
>CM071863.1:48253174-48263405 GCA_036759665.1 Gynandropsis gynandra
CAAATCACAATTAAAAAGTATCTCCTTTAGTCCAACAAATCTTTGATATTCGACCTTGCAATCTCCTTAAAATATTGTAAAAGTATTGTTCTTCAAAGGAATCACAATAATTAATTTATTTTAAATAAATACTACAACTACTTTAATTATGTTTGAATGATGACCAAGTGTATGAAAAGGGTTGTCTCAGGGAATCACAATAATTAATAGACCAATATTCCATTCTTATTGGAGGTCGTACTAAATCATCTAACCATGCGAACGAGAAAGTATAACTTGTATTGTAATTATAAACCTTAAATAAATATTACGGCTAGTGATCATCATGTATAATAATTACATAATTTTAAACTCCGTCTATATATAATACTTTAATAGTTTTACAATCATGGTATTTATTTATTCTTTCATTGCAAGTAGATCATTATCCATCAAATATGGATTATTTCTTCATGCCTCATCATAAAAAACTACATATATATCCACACACGCGAAATACAAAGTTTTGTACTTTGCATATATATAAACATAAATATTTTTTTACTTTACCTTTCATATTGATAGAGATCGTCACAATTTTATAAAATATATGTGCATGATGAAATTTTTTATTGGAAAACAATCTTTGCGTAACTTTATCATTCAACCATCCAATTTTGAGGAACAACTAAAGAATATCTGTAAACATTTCAACATATTCTAACAAAATATTTTCATTCTTGTTTCGCGATACGTGTTTGATTTTTCTATGTGGGAGTCGAAATTAATATTATTTCGTGACGTGTGTAATTTATTTGTTATGTATTGTGTAGACATAATTAAACAAATATGTCGAAAATTATGGCATTCCCATGATTATTTCACCTTTATGTCAGATTTCTAAGGCAATTGGGTTACCAATGCTAACATGGGAGTGTTTTAAAGAGTAACACCATTTGAAAAAATTATGCGTTAGCAATGGCGTTGCGTGACCTGAACGTTGAAAATTCCAATGGAAATTACTATGCATTGTGTTCATTAAAATGGTGTTACAATTACTTTACAACAACAATGACAATAACAATGCCCTTTTAACACAAATGTTGTCATTGTCACATCATTGCACTGGTGTTACAATTGCATTGAACATGCCAATACACATGTCGTCGCAACATTGTCATTTTCATGGCGTTACAATAGCATTATCGATGTCAACGGCAGATCCACACAATTTTTTCAATGACACTACGTTGAGTTGGCGTGAAAATTGCATAAGTGATTGCAATGCTACTCACACGTAGAGCTTATGCAGAACATGTGTTACAACGACACGAGATTGGCACTAAAATGGCATTAAACCAAATTCGCATTGCCCTTAGTATTAGCCAACACGTGTTTTCTGGTGATGCATATGTGCCTCACTTAAGCAATCTTTAGAAGAATGAATATTGTGTCTTTCTACAATTGGTGCACAAATTCATGATACTCATTTCTTATTTGTCAAAACATCTTTCATAATCAATCATCCACTAAAAATTTCACTTTTCTTTTTGTTTTTTCATTAGACCTTTCATTCTTTCAATCTCGACTTTCAATAATGGCTCTCTTGGTTGATAGTGTTTGGTGGTGTAACACCGAATCTATATAATACAGTCGCTTCAATCTTATCTTGAACTCATCATTATCAATTGAATTAAAAGTAATATGACAAGTGTAAAGACATCTAACACTATATTCATGAATTTTTTCTCAACCTTTCTTGTTAAAGTGCATCCAAAATATTTTGTTGTCTTTATGTCAATCCTAAACTTGAATGAAATTTCAAATTAATTGAAACATATCTATCTATAGAACTAAACTAACGATATTTCTTTTTCTCCAAACCTTCAATATCTAATTTTTCTGTGATTCTTTGATTGCTAGCATATATTATTCATGTTTAAAAGTTGATTTAAAACATAGACACATTTCTTTACATTTTTACTATACGTTTTTAGCTTATAAAGTATGGTTTAAGATATAGATTTCTTGAACAAAGAATGACATGATGTTCTTGCTAAGGCCAAATTCTAGCATAGTTTGTTTTAAGGGGAAAGGAGTTACAAAATCTAATACGAGCATTCCAGTTCAGAGATTTCCTAGATTCTACACTTCTCTCACTTGCAAATCCAAAAATCTTTGGAAATCATAAACCATTCACAAAAATGATCGGCGAAATGGAAAATATGCATGTTGGTGATTAACTCAGGGCTTCCATAACTTCATGGTGCAATCTTCGCTGTATGTTGCCAGGAGATTTCTGTGGGGATGATGCGTTACACCGATCACATCCTTTTCATGTACCTGTAGTGCCCAGAACAAGATTCAAGCCATAAACAAAGGAGACATCGATGATGATGACATTGTGGGCTCTAAGTTCAAAATAGATAGTATACACAATTGCATTTGTGTTTATGTATATATGTTTCTAAGGAAATCCATTTTTGCACGTGCAAGATTTATGTTCAGTTGGATTCGACTTTTCCCAAGCATCCATCAAGAACACATACTTACCGTCATTAAATGCTCTAGTTTACCGGTTTGATAGCTGAAACAGTACAATTTCCTGGAAACGATGCAGACAACAGGTGTCAGAATTATATATTAACTATGTGGCATACATTAACGAGTTAACTTAAAAGTAATTATGATAGTTGGTATATTATTTTGGAAGTAACATGATAATCTATGTATAAAAATGGGAAAAAGAATAGTTCATGTATAGTTTTAAGACTTTAAACCATGTATATTTATGATATTTTCTCTTGATTATTAATTGAACGTTGTTCTCCATTATGTGCAATGGAACAAGAGAAGATGGAAGTAAAAAGAGAACTTTCAAAGATAAACCTGTCTTCAGCGACACAGTATATCCAATCACCCTTAGGAGATACACATGCTGCCACAAAATCTCCTCCTTCCTTCTTACCTGATGAGAAACTCTTCACAACCTACACAAGCAAATTGCGTAGCTTGATAAGGTCAAGCATATCTAAACTTTCCCTGGAAACAAGATTCCAGAAATGATATCACGATGCTGTCAGCATTTGTTGTGATGGAAAGAAGCAAGTGCTCCATTATAGCTTCATTGGTTCTACGAGATTTTGCACTGTTCTCCATTTCAATCACCAAAGAACTACGATTTGAATAATACAATATTCGAGGGCCATTTTAGTTTTCTATAAAAGAGTTTAACCAGAAATTTGTTGTTAAAGAAAAGAAAGGAATGTATGAAAGACAGAAAGCCATTTATCGGACTATCGACATCAGAGAAACAAAGGCATGAGCAAGATAAATAGAATCAGACATCCTCGAAGGATGTCTAGTGCAATGATTTGGCAAGAATTTTAATTTATGCAACATAGAATGGAATGTAGTGATTGTAACTAATGTACAGTGAAAATTGCACAAAACCTTTACCTGCCCTTGGAGTGTCATGATGTATATAGACGATGTCTTGTTACACACAACAATGTGATCAGGGTTTTTCGGGAACAGATGAACAGAATTGACGGACGCATCACCTCCCTGCATTTCATAATACGCATTTAGATAGTAAAAAGGGAAACTAGCTAAAAAAACAGAAACAATTCAAATGTGAATTCAGATATGACGAGAATGGATACCCGCAAAGGAGGTGGTGGCTTGAATGTTTGTATACAATCAGTAGTCTTCACATCCCAGACCTACTCAAGGAATATAAATTTGGCTTAGCGTGGACAGAGGAAGATGCAAAATCAGATATATCAATGCCTCTGGCAACTAAAACCCATGAATACATTAACATGACATACCTTCACTGTGCAATCACTCGAGGCAGATATTATACGACTACCATCGCTTGTAAAGATGGCATCATTTACGTAAGATGAATGACCACGGAATTCTTTTAACAACTTTCCTGATTTCATACCATGGATTCTGCACAAAGTACAACAGATTATTATGTGAAACTGATGTTTTGATGACCCAGATGATTTAACATTCAGCAATGAGAACTAGCATATGGTCCATGACCATGGAGGGGGAAAAACAACAGAGACAAGTAACTTAAGAAACCAGAAGAAAGGAAATCAACTTATATCAACGGATATAAAACATATCAACCGCATCAAGCCTCCCACTTGAAAGAGATCTGTATATCAAGCAAGGAAAATAATGATGCATTGAACAAAACCTTGCAGTGCCGTCGAAGGACGTACTCAGCAATTGGCTACCATCACGAGAAAAGGAAAGACTTGTAACTCCTTGAGAATGTGCACGTTCAAGACGACGCAAACATTGACCAGTCCTTATACGCCAAACCTGCAAAAAGAATCATGCATCCAAGTCTAGTTCCTCCTCATCGTAAAAAACCAGGTTAGATAGAAGGCAAGCGCGTATAAAATGACATATTATCCAAACTGCAGGAAACTTTAGCTTCAGAGAGAAACAAAGAAATTGGAAAACATAGGAATCGTTCAGGGCGTATAACTCTAACTTTTAACAAAATTTCTTGAGCTGGAACTTACTTTTATCTTTCCATCCTGTGACCCAGAGGCAAGCATCTCTGAATCTCTGCTAAAATTAACACAAAGGACTGGATCATCATGCATCATGAAAGTTTCCTGTAAGAATTTATCATTAGTAATAGTCGTATGACCTCAACTCAAGATCAAATAACTTCCAAAAGCAAGTCTAAGAATATGTGCAACAAGAAGTCGTTTTCACAATTTTTAGCAATTAAATGCCATGAAAAATCCACCAAAATATTCCACATAACTTGCCACTCAATTCACATAACTTGTCACTCAATTCAATTTGAAAATGCTGTACCGATATTCTGCCTTCATTCGAAACCCTACTAATAACTCATTAAAGCTCGCATTGACATAGAAGAAAACCAAGCAAGGTAAAAGAGCCTGCTTACATCAGCCTGATATTGCAAATCTTTCTTGAGCTTCCCACTGATGTAATCCCAAACCTGTGACAATTGTCAAGTCTGAATAAATTTAGTCTAAAAAAAGAGTAGAGTTAGCTTTTAAGATTAAAAAAAAAAGGAAAATTAATACCTCAATAAAACCATCCACAGAACAAGAGACAAGAAATTGTCCGTCTGGCGAAAACTGAGCACATTCTGCATGACTCTTTGTACCAAACTGCACCCAACACCAGTGATGAGAAAATTAGATAAGAATGACTAGAAGACACAAAATAGCAGACACAAACAATAAAGGTAAAGCCCTCAAGCTGGCTGAGCAGCTAAAATCAACCTTTATGGTATGATTAAGAGACGTGGGATATGTGTCTTCCACATCTTGTTTCATAGCAGCTGTCCCACGGAAGAGATCAAACTGTGTTCCTGGAGGAAGCAAGCCTGAAAACAAGTGCCTCGTTCAATCCAAAATTGCAATATGAGTAAAGATAGATATCCGATCGATCTGGTTCTATACAATAAACTTGGGGATTCCCATTGTTAAACGGTAATATCAAGAAGACACTAAAGAAGGTTGAAAAGGAAGATGGGAGACATGGTGTGAGGGATCTACGAGCAACTATAAAAAATTGTACTCAAGATTCTAGGCAACAGCTTGATCTCACGCAATAGTGTAATTTTTTATAATAATCTCTAGATGCTGACCTTGATGTTGTTGCCACTTCAAAGCCTGACCTATCAAAGCCATTAACCGTGAAGGGGGTACCACGGTAACCTCAGCAGCCAGAGCTGAAATAGTAATCACAGAAATAATGAGTACATATTTAATCAGAGTTAATAAACTTCAATATGTTTTTTAAGTAACTAGACAATCTTTGTTTCCAAGACAGTCAACAATTTTGGAAGATCCCTTTGTTCCTCCAAAGATCTAATCCCCTCAGCTACTTGAGAAAAGGTTCACGCCTAGAGATGGAGCTTTATGATAAACAGAATAGAAAATCTAACCTTGAGCAATCTGGGCACGTTTTTTTTCTTTAGTCGATTCCCCATAAGCCTGGAAGAATAGGCATATTAGCAAAACATGTCTGTCAAACACAACAATTATATAAAAGGTAATCATCTACTAGAATCCCACATTGGTTTAAAAACCTTAGTTGATCGCTTATAAGATCATGGACACCCTTCCCCAATAAGCTGACATTTTGGGGAAGATCCATGGGCCTTATAAAGATTGGTTTGGCCCTAATATGGGATAAATTTTTATCAATTGGTATTAGAGCCTACCCCACACTGATGTCACAATTCCACGGAAGGGATGACCCGGAAAGGGCGACATGGGGACGACAGAGTGAGCCGGAATTATAGTGGCATGTTATGGTCCCACATTGTCTAAGAATGAGATTAATTGATGCATTATAGACCATGGGCACCCTTCTCCATTAAGTTGGCTTTTGTAAGATCCCTTGGCCTTACAAGGATTGATTTGGTCCTAATATGTGATAGGCTCTTATCACCATCATGTGTAGGCAATACAAGAATAAAATGACCAGAAACATCAAAAGACTAAATAAAGTTCAGTTTTCTCCACCATGATGGAGATACTCATGAAGTTGTAAATGAGCTAATGAAAACCTGTAGATAATTCTGAAAAATTTAACTCCATACGTGTGACCCATAAATGAGAAACAACATTATAAGCTACACCATATCTAACTAAAGATATTAAGAGATACACATCCTGTACAACTAACAGCAGATTAAAAGCAAGAGATGTAGACTTTCTATGAGACATATCCACAACGTTTAAACAGGTACAACCAATGGTACATAAGACATGAATAAAATATTGGTTTCCTACCTCGTGCGGATCAAAGTAACTTCTGACTAGAAGATGCTCTAGTCGCAAATATCTTTCCGGTTGCTCCTGCTTCATGACACCCATCACCTGAGTTTGCCTCAAAATGGCCCTTGCCGTGTCCAACTCTCTAAGTTCTATCATCTCCAGTACAATCTGTATAAATTGCCACCAAAGGACAAACAAGGCTCCATGAAACATTGACTGTCATTAACCAATACTTAACAAAGCATTAAAATCAGATAAGCACATTCATCAAACTATAAACATTGAAACAAACAATACCTGTTCGTACAGGTCCTCTAAATTATTTCTGGGAAGCTTAAGCTGTGAAACTTGAGGCAGTATTGAATCCCATCTCCCACTATGAATGTCGGAAACAAATGTCTCAACACTGTCGACCGTATTTAGGGAAACCTGACACTCATTTTGTAGCGTCTGAAAGGTCTGATGCAACGAGTTCTCTTTGCAGAACTGAAGAACAATCTTTATCACACTGTAATATAGGACAAGGTAGAAAGCAATAAGTGATGAAGATGATATACCCAGAGCTAAATTATCAAATCTCTTGGTAGCACCATTGTCAGATACGCCGCAAATGGATGGATATCCACAAAATCATAGAACAACACAGGCAAATGAAAAGGAGAGAATATACAGCAAAAATTTGTTACCTAAACCCTAACCGAGAACTGAAGAACATAAAACATAAAAAAAAAAAAAACAAACAGTTGGACTCCTTCAAATAAAGCCTTACATTCGATACGCCAAGTTACCTCAGAATCATAATATTTTACAGTTACCTCAAAACATCAACTTAGCTCAAGAAAAAGAAAACATC
The DNA here is from genome assembly GCA_036759665.1 of Gynandropsis gynandra. Taxonomy (NCBI): domain Eukaryota; kingdom Viridiplantae; phylum Streptophyta; class Magnoliopsida; order Brassicales; family Cleomaceae; genus Gynandropsis; species Gynandropsis gynandra. The sequence goes on from CM071863.1 coordinate 48,260,804, forward strand.
GAACCAAAATCTGGGTACCGGAATTTGAAACGCAGAGAAAGTAGAAACCCATCAATGTACGAAAACTCTGGAAGGTTTATCGGAATACCGAACTTCAAATCCACGTGAACATAGAAAAAACAATGGCTTTATAGCATAAATTGCTCGAGAATAAGAAAGAAAAATTGAAATGAAGTTACGCGATAGATATTAAAGCTTACTCTCGGGCTTCGATTTCGAGCGCCATGGTCCGTCGTGGGTATTCGTCGGAGTCTGGAACAGCATACGCAGCTAACGAGTAAGCGGGAGGGTTAGACGGGAGAATATCACAAATGCCCTCTAAAACAATTTAAAACTACCTCTAAATCAAATGGAAAAAAAAATAATGGAGAAATGAAACATGTGTATACAAAGGAGGGAAAGCAAATATGAGAAGATGGAAAACGAAAATTGAGAGGAGAGAAACAAATTAGAGAGCTATTTCTTTTCATTTTCGAGTGTTTTCTTTCATTTTCGAGTGTTTTTTTTCGTTTTCGAGTGTTTCCTTCTATTTTCGAATGATTTCCTTCAACTTTTTCATTTTCGAGTGATTTCCTTCTATTTTGAGAGGTTTGCAGCAATTTTCGAGCGATTTCCAACAATGTTTCAATCTTTTTCAGTGATTTCTGGCAGCAGGGTCGCAGGGTCGCAGGGTCGCAGGGTCGGACTGGGTCGGTGGGTCGAACTGGGTCGCTGGGTCGCAAGGTCGTAGGGTCACTGGGTCGCAAGGTCAAACTGGTCAAACTGGGTAGAAGGGTCGTAGGGGTATTTTGGGAATTTTAGCATTTATAAGGGTATTTTTGAAGCGAAATTCATTTTTTTCGGGAAGGGTATTTTTGAAGCCTTTTAGCCCTAGGAGGGTATTTTTGAAGTTACCCCGGGTTAGACGGTACAAAGACGAAATTGGAATTTCACAAGGGCTGAATATCAAATATACTATAGTATATCAAATATACTTTATATATATATATAAAGTATATATAAAAAGTTTCAAAAATACCCTTTCCTAAAATAATTATTTAATGGAAAAAACTGGAGAAAAAACAAATTTACTCTTAATTTTCGAACGTGAAAAAAACCCGCATTCTGGGAGAGTAAAAGCCAAACCCGTATTCTGGGAGAGTAAAAACCAAGAAAGAACAAGTGATTTCGAACTTGAGAGGGATCGATTCGAAATTGGCAAGAAGGAAATGGCTAGAATCAACAGCGGTGAAGAAGAGAGCACGAGTCAATCTTCAATGGTGTCAATAAATGTAAGTAGATCGATTTCTAGAAAATGGCTAGAACCAGCAGCGGTGGAGAAGAGAGCACGAGTCAATCTTCAATGGCGTCATTAAGTGTAAGTAGATCGATTTCTAGGGTTTTGGAGGATGTCGAGTCCCAAAATGGTTTATTGATTTGAAATGGTGTGAGTGTCAATGATTCGGTTGAGTCTCAGTGAGTCGGTTGAGTCGCAAGAGTCGGTTGTCTCAGTGGGTCGGTTTGGGTCGCGATGGTCGGTTGAGCGTCGATTTCTAGGGTTTGCAGGCTGTCGAGTCCCAGAATGGTTTATTGTTTGAAATGGGTGTGAGTGTGAGTGAGTCTGTTGAGTTTGAGTGAGTCGATTTGGGTCGCAATGGTCGCTTGAGCGTCGGAGGGAGTCTAAGGTTCGTTTGAGTCGGTTGTCTCAGTGAGTTGGTTTGGGTCGCAATCGTCGCTTGAGCGTCGCAGGGGATCTAAGGGTCGTTTGAGTCAGTTGTCTTAGTGAGTCGGTTTGGGTCGCAATCGTCGCTTGAGCGTCGCAGGGGGTCTAAGGGTCGTTTGAGTCGGTTGTCTTAGTGAGTCGGTTTGGGTCGCAATCGTCGCTTGAGCGTCCCAGGGGGTCTAAGGGTCGTTTGAGTCGGTTGTCTTAGTGAGTCGGTTTGGGTCGCATGGGTCAGTTGAGTCGCATGGGTCGGTTGAGTCAAAGGGTCGTTTGAGTCGCATGGGTCGCTTGATATTATGCCCCGTGGTTCGCTTGATAGTATGCCTCATGGGTCGCTTGAGTGGCATGGGTCAATTGAGTCACATGGGTCGCTTGAGTCTCAGTGAGTCGGTTCAGTGTCGCAGAGGGTCCGAGGGTCATTTGAGTCGCATGGGACGCAAGGGTCGGTTGAGTCAGTACAAGTATAATGTATTCTTAATTCGTCATTTTGCAAGTGACGCCAAAGTCGAAGTTTGTGTATGAATTCAAACACATGGACAAAATGCCAAAGATCACCATCAAGTGTTATCCTCACGAGACAATAACGAAGCTGAGAGGAATCTTAGATGAATACGACTTGCATTACTTCGAGAAGGAATCACAATTTAAGCATTTATTCCATTTCCAATGTGACTCCATATTGACTAAGGTTCAAATGTCTATCCTCCTAAATTACTCCGTGATTGTACGGGACAAGAAGCAGTTGTGGTTCGTCTTAAACGGTGTTCTCATCAGGTACTCTATAGTGGAGCACGCACTAATTTCCGCATTGAACTGCGGACCATATCCCAAAGGATGGGAGTCCAAAAGGGGTGATACATTCAGGCGGAAGAATTTCGGCCGTGGAAAGGTGACCCCGTA
>CM071863.1:48282800-48320025 GCA_036759665.1 Gynandropsis gynandra
ATTAGACTTTGGAACCTAGCCATGATTTAGGGTTTAATCGGTTTAGAATCTACGCCAGGTCAATCGATTGAATCTAGGGATTAGGATAGCGGTCTTAATGCATCTATGTATGTGAGATGCGCAATAGATATATTGGTATACGCATGCTAGATAGTGGACAAGTCTACGCCAGTCGGTTCCTATAGGAGAGCTTGAATTCCCTGAACTCGTGATAGTACCTAAGACCAATTATCTTGTTAGAATTTCGTTACATCATTGTGCAACTCTCGATACCTATGGTGCTTAGTCATAAGTTTATCTCGTTATTTAGTTTAGCTTAGTTCATTCCCAATCCTTCCATAATTCAAATTGCACGTCTAATCGATTAGTTTAATAGCTTTAAGGTTGCATCAATTCCTTGTGTTCGACCCTAGTTACTACACGATCCGTATTCTTGCGGAAACGTTAGATCTAGGTAATTTATTACTTGAGTTAACGCATATCAATACTCGAGTATTGCTTTAGTAATGTGTTTCCCTTTCCCAAAACTTAATCTGATTGCTTTTCCAATTATGGAGTCTACACACATTTCCAATTTTCTTATGTGTTTGTTTGTTAATAACCCATTTTTTACAAGAATATCCATACATGGAGTGCTCATGTGTTCTAGTCTTATATGCCATAATTGTGCCCCATCTTGATCCTCAATTATAGATTGAGCTTCACGTGAGATTGTCTCTCCAAATAGCATATACAAACCATTTACCAATTCTGCCTTCAGGACAATCAAAGCACCCTTTAAGACTTGCACCTCTCCATTTGCAAATTCATAGGTATAGCCTTGTTTATCCAAACTTCCAAGAGACACTATGTTTCTTTTCAAATCAGGTATGCACCTTACTTGATTGAGCAACCTTTGAGAGCCATCATGAAGTTGTATTGTAATTATGCCAATTCCTTTTATGTTACAGGTCTGATTGTTTCCCATCAGAACCTTTCATGTATTCACGACTTGATATTCTTCAAAACATTCTTTTCTTGGTGTCATATGAATGTACAATGTGATGGTTGTTGCTTCCCCTGACCCTTTGATCGTCTCATTTTCATATGTGTTTCTCTCATGATTGTAGAGATGTTTATGATGATAGATGTGATGTTTACGTGTGATTTTGTATATTTTTTACTCGTTTTCGTGTTTCGTGTTCTTACAGATTTTAATGCAAATTTGGCTCATTTCGGAGCTAAAGAACATACACGAGACAAAGTACTAGCATCGAGGATCATAACGAAACAAAAGAGACGAGAAACAGCACGGATCATCAGCTCTAACACAACCCACGCGGGGTGGAACCTATAGCCCGCACGGGGTACAACCTCCAGCACGTTCAGCATGCCTCGGGCTGAACATTAGCCCGCACGGACCTTGAGCTGCAGCACAGCCCGTGCGAGGCATTCACCTAGCTCGCACGGGCATAACCTTTAGCAACTCCAGCACGGCGTGGGGCACTCATCAGCACGCGCGGATGCATCTTCTCCAGTGGAGCCCACGTGGGCACACTCACCAGCCCGCGTGGGTCGCGTCCGTCGCCTGTAAAATCAAGAAAAAGAAAGTCGCAGAAAAGAGAAAAGAAAGTGGTTAGTTGTTTACACAAAAAGAAAACATGGTTAGAGAAGAGGAATGAGAACAATATGGCTGAAAAATAGAAAGGAAACATTACCACTTATTCAAGAATAGAAACTAATGCAAAGAAGAATGGAAAACACGCGAAAAAGTAAAACTGCAGTTGCTGCAACAAGGAGAACAATAAATGAACAACTAAAGAGGAAAAAGGGGAGAAAAGGAAAGAAATAAAAGAGGAAAGGAGATGAAGAGAGCTAGGAGTCGAGTGGAGTTCAAGTGAGAGTTAGAGAGCACACGAGAGAGAGTTGCAGAGAGAGACTAGGGAGAGAAGGTTGCTTCGTGAGTTCTTGGAGAGGAGACATTCAAGGAGCATTGAAGATTGAATCCGGACTTCAGTTTCGTTTGGTTTTGATGTTCTTTAGACTATCTAATTCATTTATGTTGTTTATTTTCGAACTCATGAACGAGTAGTCGTTTTGTTCTAGGAGAAGGGATTAGCCCATGGCTACCCCAGAACCTATTTGATTTATCTTTAAATGCAATTTCCCGTTTTCGTTTATCTATTCTTTGTCTGAGTGTTTGATTGACTTGTATTTACGAACACCAAGTAAATGCACGTTTTAGGAACTTAGGAGAAGAAAAAGGAGAATTCTAATTCCAGTGATCAGGCTTAGAACAACCGAGACTAGGTCATGAAAGTAGGTTAGTAACGGTTGAGGGTTAATCGGATGAATCATAGACCTATGGATTTAGTTAAGGTATCAGCCACGAAAGTAGGGGATAATTTAACTAGATCACGAGTCTATGCCTTGAGAGAGGGCAGATATCATATTAGGATCGTCTGCCTTAGATAACTTGATTGGGAATGCATGATTAGATAGGTTGATTGTTGGTTTTGGAAGTCTTTTGGTGAAACTGTATCCTAGAACGTTTGTCTCACTGTTAAGAACTCATTAGTTTATTGTTTTTAGTTATTTCATTCTTAAAACCAATATTCGTTGTTTGTAAGTTTGATTCTTAGTTTGGATTTAGTTGTGTTGCGTAGTCCCTGTGAGATCGACACCTAGAGTATTATACACGTGTCGTGCACTTGGAGGTAGTTTAATTTAATTTAGTTTAACTTGGAACGCATCAAGTTTTTGACGCATTTGTCGGGGACTATTGTCAACGCATCTTAGATTCGAACCTAGAGTCATTCTTGTTTTGTTTTTCTTTTTGTTTTCTTTTCTTCTGTTCTTTCTACCTAAATCCTTTTACTTGTTCTTTATTTGTGTATGACCAGATCTCAAGGCACTTCGAGCCTATTCCAACGCCATCCCGAGATCGAGAGAACCTATAGAAAATTGAAAAATGGCAAGGAAGAAGTGACATCAGAACCATCAGACGACAAGAGATGAATAATCAAAACGACATGTTGAACGGTCACGAACAACCTCAATTACCCTTTGGTAATTTGGGACAGTTACAGCAACAGCAACTCGTAGCCCAACCGCGAGAACCACAGGCTCCCCCTCAACGTCTCCTTAGAGATTACGTGGTACCAAATATAAATAACGTTCAAACCGCTATATGGATGCCTGCTGTTGCAAGAGAGCGGTTTGAGATTAAGTCTGCGATGATCAACATGCTTTATTAGAAGCAATTCATGGGTGGAAATAACGAAGATCCCCATCAGCACCTCAGAGACTTTTTAGAGCTTTCTGGTACGTTCAAGATACACAGAGTCTCGGCGGACGCGATTTTGTTGCGCCTCTTCCCCTTCCCAATTGGGGGATGAGCAAAAACATGGATGTAATCGCTTCCCGCTGGTTCAATCACTACTTGGGACCAACTCTGCACATTGTTCCTATCACGATTCTTTCCTCCTAGCAAGATGATACAATGAGGGGAGAAATCATGATGTTTAGATGCAGAGATGGGGAAACATTGTTTGAAGCATGGAGAAGGCTTAAGGATCTTCTACAGATGTGTCAACACCATGTTCTCGAGCAATGGTATGTTATCCAAACCTTTTACAATGGGATTTCACATGAACATCAAACGACGTTGGATAATAATGCTAGAGGATCGTTTATGGATCTAAGTGTTGAGGAGACATAGGGGCTGATTGATAACCTCGCCATGAACCACACCATGTGGTCAACACCGAGAGGTATGCCAAACAGAAATAGAGGCTTGTATGAGCCAAATCTGAGCAGAGCAACGAGCAATGCAGCAAACGCTATGTACTGTGTGAATTATGGAGATACGAAGCATGTAGCGTACCAATGCACGATACAAGAGAACATGGAACAAGTGAATTATGCCCAGCAACAAGGAAACACACAATTTGGGAATACCTACAACCCAAAACTGAGGAACCACCCGAATTTCTCGTATCAAACGACTCAACCGGTGAAATATTCGGGATTTCAACAAAGACAACAACCATACCAGCAAGATACCCAACCATCCCAGCAAGTTCCGCATGCTCCTCAACCTCCTCAAGCTCCTTCATCAAGCCTTGAGGCGGTGATGATTGAATTCATCAAGGAACAAAGGCAGCAACAATCGATTCAAGCCAAATTCAATGCGGATATGGAGACTGCAATCAACGAGCTCAAAACACATATGAAGATGTTAGAAAACTTCATAGCACAACAAGCTGCCTCATCCTCTCGAAATCCCGGACAGCTTCCTGGAAAACCCGATCCAAACCCGAGAGAGTACATGGACGATATTACCTTGTGCAGCAGTGATGTGATTGAGCACCCGCCCTCCAAAGAGCAAGAGAAAGCTGCTAGAATGTCTATGGAAAAAGGCAAAGGCATCATCGCAATTATGCAAGGAGTTGAACCAGATTTGGAAAAACCATATGTAGTTCCACCGGCGTACAAACCTCTAATATCGTTTCCTCAACGATTGGTGAGTAGCAAGAACGAAGAGAGAGTAGGCGGATTTCTAGAGGACCTCAAGAAGCTCGACATCGACATCGCATTCTTGTAAGCCCTCCAAAAAATGTCTAATCATGCCAAACTCCTCAAGGAGGTTCTTTCCAACGAGAGGCGTATCGAAGAGAGTGAGACAGTAGCACTCACCGAGGAATGCATCGCCATTCTTCAACACAAACTGTCCCCGAAGTTGAAGGACCCCAAAAGCTTCCCCATTCCATGCACAATAGGAATATTGACATTGAAAAAGCTTTGTGTGATTTAAGAGCAATCATGAGCCTCACGCCACATTTGGTCTTCAAGCGGATGGACTTTGGAGATCTCAAACCTACCAAGACGTCTCTATGACTCACGGATCGTTCGGTAAGATATCCGGTGGGAATTGTTGAAAATGTTCCCACCAAGGTAGGTAATCTTTTTATTCCCGCTGATTTTGTTGTACTTGACATAAATAAAGATGCTAGGGTACCCATTATTTTTGGTAGACCTTTCTTAGCTACTGCAGGTGCCATGATAAAAGTACAACAAGGAAAGCTCTTCTTACGTGTCGAAGATGAAAAGATAGAGTTCAACTTGTCCAGCTCTATGAACGTACCTTCCTTCAAGGAGTCTTACTTTAGAGTTTATTTGTTGGACGAGTTAACGAATGACACGCTTGATCAAGTAAGTATTTTTGATCCTCTTGTGCGATGCTTAACACGAGGTTTCAAAGATGCAGGGCTCACCGACGAAGAAGCCGAGGTCTACGCGGAATTTATGAGTGATATTGAAGCACTAGAAGACACCCTACGTGAGGAGATACCACGCAAAACACACGCTGATTTTGTAGTGGAGAAGACGTCTAAACTTGAGCTCGAACCTCTTCCTTCTTCTCTTCGGTATGAGTACATTGAATGCAATAAAAGATATCTTGTCATTATAAATTCTAACTTGAGCGCAGATGAGATGAGAAATCCATCCACTCGCCTAAAGAAGTGTAGGAGAGTAAGCTCTTCAATATGTACGCACGGAATTTCTATGGAAGACAGCCGCAAACCTTCCACCGAAGCTGAAAGAAGGTTGCACCCGCACTTGAAAGAGGTAATAAAAAAAGAGTTCATAAAACTTTTTGATGCAGATATCATTTATCCAACCTCAGACAGCGAACGAGTGAACCTCATGCATGACGTGCCAAAAAAAGAAGCAGTGATAGTCATCCGCAATGCGAACGGTGACCACGCTAAAGGATGGCATGACAAGAAGATCCTACCTCATGACTTCCAGCCAGGTGACTTAGTTCTACTTTTCAATTCTCGTCCTAAGCTTTTCTCGGGCAAACTATCGTCCCGTTGGTCTGGTCCTTTTCAGGTACGAGAGGTATTCCCGCATGGAGTAGTATAACTTTGGAGCGAGACGAGTGGGACGTTCAAAGCTAATGGGCAGCGACTAAAGCACTACCAAGCCGTTCAATCAATCTAAAGCGAAAACTTCATTTCCCTTTCCGATCCACCCGTCGCGCACGCATGAGGCATAGAGACGTCAAGCTTAAATACATTAAATAAGCGCTTTCTGGGAGGCAACCTAGCACTTTGTTTTCTATTTTTCGTAGTTGTTTAGTTTAAGACTCGGTTTACTTATTAAAAGACCACAAACGTGACTTAGCTTTCCTTACCCTCCATCGGAGCTTCACGTCGAGGACACTGTTCAATTCAAGTCTGGGGGAGCAACTCGCATTTGTCAGGTGACTTCGTTTCATTTTCTTTATTTTTTTCTCTTTGATTTTGTAGTTCTTAGTTTAGTTTTAGTTTGTTTTTGTTTTCATTAGTTAGAGTAATGCAAAGCACTTGTCCAGTGCCACATTTTGAGATGAACCTTGGACACTTAAGAAGCTGGCCTTTTTAGTGATATTTTGCATGTTTGAGCTAGGTTTTTCCTAAGCATTAGAGCTTATTTGTCGGTTGAAAAACAATATATCGTAATTCTTAGGGAATCCTAGTGTTGTTTGTGGGAGGTTTAGACGAAGCTGCTATGTTAGTTGCTTGTTTATTCTCTCCATCCAGATGATTATACTTTGTATAGACTATGCTTCACTTCTTTTCCATGAGGATTATTCGATCGTATGAAAATAAGCTTGGTTTCTAGAATAAAAGCGCACACTAACACTCCGCTCTCGATTAGGAATATTGCCTAAAAGTATAATCTAAAATCGATATGAGTGCATCGACCTTGATACTTTTTCGATGGTTCAAGTCTAAGTAGTGGGTTGGCGATCATCTTTCTACGTCCTAAGGTCATGGCACAATAAAAACGCCACCTATTTCGCTGCACTCTTGAACGAGATGCATGAGTATACCGTCATAGGTAGTCTAGGTCTAAGTAGAGGCTGGATCCCTTTAAATCCGACGTCCTAGAAACCTAGTGTGTCTGCACAATATAAAAAAAGAGAGAAAAAGAAGAAGAAAGAAGAAAGAAAAAAATAAAAAAAATAAAAAAATAAAATAAAGAAAGAAAGAAGCTCAGAAATGAAACAAGTATCCTCGTTTGTTCTACGTTTAGCATTTGTGCGAAGTCTTGTTTGGTGGAGAGAGTAATGGTTGCTTGTTTAGTTTTCCTTCGATTTGCTTTGTTGTAGGTAGCCACAGTGAACCTAGTATGAAGACTAAATATCATTAGGCCGAATTTTCTCTCAACTTGCTAGTTGATCAATTAGGTTCGCTTTATCGATGTTTCTAGGAGAAAAGGGGATTCTCGATTTGTGTATACCCACGTGTTCCACGTTTACGTTTGCTTAGGGACAAGCAAACATTCAAGTATGGGGGATTTTGATTGTCTCATTTTTATACGTGTTTCTCTCATGATATTAGAGATGTTTATGATGATAGATGCGATGTTTACGTGTGATTTTGTATTTTTTTACTCGTTTTCGTGTTTCGTGTTCTTACAGATTTTAATGCATATTTGGTTCATTTCAGAGCCAATGAACATACACGAGATAAAGTACTAGCATCGAGGATCATAACGAAACAAAAGAGACGAGAAACAACACGAATAATCAGCTCCAACACAGCCCACGCGGGGTGGAACCCATAGCCCGTGCGGGGTACAACCTCCAGCACGTTCAACATGCCTCGGGCTGAACATTAGCCCGCACGGACCTTGAGCTGCAGCACAGCCTGCGCGAGGCATTCACATAGCCCACGCAGGGAATAACCTTCAGCAACTCCAGCACGGCGCGTGGCACTCATCAGCATGCGCGGATGTATCTTCTCCAAGGGAACCCGTGCGGGGCACCCTCACCATTCGCGGGGGTCACGTCCGTCGCCTGCAAAATCAAGAAAATGAAAGTCGTAGCAAAGAGAAAATAAAGTGGTTAGTTGTTTACACAAATTGGAAACATGATTAGAGAAGAGGAATGAGAACCATATGGCTGGAAAATAGAAAGGAAAAATTACCACTTTTTCAAGAATAGAAACTAATACAAAGAAGAATGGAAAACACACGAAAAAGTAAAACTGCAGTTGCTGCAACAAGGAGAAAAGGAAGTGAACAACCAAAGAGGAAAAAAGGGAGAAAAGGAAAGAAAGAAAATAGGAAAGGGAAGGAAGAGAGCTAGGGGTCGAGTGGAGTTTAAGTGAGAGCTAGAGAGCACACGAGAGATAGTTGTAGAGAGAGAGTAGAGAGAGAAGGTTGGTTCGTGAGTTCTTGGAGAGGAGACATTCAAGGAGCATTGAAGATTGAATCCGGACTTCAGTTTCGTTTGGTTTTGATGTTCTTTAGACTATCTACTTCATTTATGTTGTTTATTTTCTAACTTATGAACGAGTAGTCGTTTTGTTCTAGGAGAAGGGATTAGCCCATGGCTACCCCAGAACCTCTTTGATTTATCTTTGAATGCAATTTCCCGTTTTCATTTATCTATTCTTTGTCTGAGTGTTTGATTGACTTGTATTACGAAGGCAGTGTAGATGCATGTTTTAGGAAATGAGGAGAAAGACCGAAATGAGAATTCTAATTCCGGATGATCAGGCTTAAAACAACCGAGACTAGGTCACAAAAGTAGGATAGTAGCGGTTGAGGGTTAATCGGATGAATCATAGTGGTGAATGATACAGTCGTCGGTGACTGTAAGATGAAGGAGATTTTGTTTAACACTGGTGAATGATACAGTCGCCGGAAAAACCAAAAATTCTCTTTACAGAAGATAAAAGAAGAAGATGAAGGAGATTTTGTTTTATACAATCTTCGTAATGGCTTTGTCCCCTAGTCACAGGCTTGTCTTCCTTCGTCTTTCTCTCATGATTTCTCCCTCCAAACCTTTGATGTGGACGGTTTCTTTCTTATTGCCCTCGTTGGAATGTCGCTGGTTAAATCTATACTAGAGAAAATGAGCCCTTAATTTTTTATGGTCTCCTCAAGACTACCAGTATCTTCGGTTGTTGAATCCTTTACAAGTTAAGTTGTTCGGCTAACACAACTGAATTGTCATCGTCTTGCTACTACTTAATAAATTGACAACAATTAAGCCAGAAGGGAAGAAAGAATCAATATCGAATGCTAGAGTCTTAAAAGTTTTTTTAAGCCTTTACTCTCACTCTAGAGTATTAATCCCATATAAGGGTACAAAATAGTTTGGCCTTGTCCAGCCCAACCCAGTCCACTATGGGCTCAGTTATTTTTAAGTTAGTTCAGCCTAAATCATGTTTTGTATAAGTTGTAATTTTTTTAATGAGTCCAATCCACCATAAACCGCAGGTTATATAGACTGACCGACAGATTGAAATTTTTTTATATAATTATATAATAAATAATTTATAAAAATATCAAAATAAATGGTTAAAAATTCAAATAAAAATATTTTAATTCTTTTGAAACTTCAAAACATAAAAATAATTCATAAGAACATAGATAAACCAAATAAAAATATAAAAATTCATATAAATACAATATTTAACTAAATATTTTGAAAGTTGAAACTTCAAAATATTATTTTCATTTTCGTGGATGACTTACAACTATATTTTATGTTCTATAAAAACATATAATAATTATATGTTATTAATATTAAGTATATAAATTATATATAATACTTTGAAATTTCAAAACATTAAAATAATTAATAAAAGGATAGATAAACAAAATCAAAATCTAAGTTTTCAAATAAAAATAACATTTAACTAAATATTTTAAAGTTAAAACTTCAAAACATAATTTTCATCTCTATAGATGACTTACAACTATATTTTGATTTCTATAAAAAAATATTATAATTAGATATTATTAATATTATGTATATAATAAATATATAATTTTAATTTAGTTTATGGATTAGCTATAGTCCAAATGAACTAACGGATTGACTAAAATTCTAGCTCAATCCATAAACCCAATTTTTATATAGACTAAAAACACTTAATCTAACATATATTTATGGATTAAACGAGGACCAATCTACGGATCGACAATCCATTTTACACCGCTAATTTTATAACAGTGCTCTTGTAAGCGGGTAATATCAAGTACTGAATAAAGCTAGTCGTGTTATAAAAATTTCTTACGGGTTTTAAGAGTACTAGCGTTTTACAAGTTCCATTCGGGTAATAAATTATATTACTGGTGCACACCCATAGTTAATGTGGCTCGATGTTATCGATATTCATCCATGACGGTGACGGGTTCTTGATTCTCTAATTTTTATTTTTGACATCGTGTGGTCTTATCAACTCGTTGGATCGTCCCTTGGATACGTGTGTTACATGTCGACATCTAGGTGATAAATTTTGTTTTTTCCGCTTTGTTTTCCATTGTATGATAATTGCACTAACTTTGTAGATGTATTTGCAGTCATTGGATCTTGTGTTTGGATTGTACTCGTCTAATATTCTTAAACATACGATTGATTTATAGTCGTTAGATTTAACTTAGGATTTTGATAATTTATTTCTAACCATAGGATGATTAAAATAATGTATCTTTATCGTCACTATTTATTTTTAAAATATGCACATTTCTGACCATATGATATACTTGAGGCCTTTGTTGTTGTTCGGTTTAAGCTTGACAGCACATCTATACCGTTGGACAACGTTTTAGAGTACACCTCTTGTTTTTTTTTTTCATTTTGAGTCGTTTTTCATTATGTGCCTTCTTTTTTTTCTCTTTGTTTTTCCCCTTCAGCCTTGTGAATGCATGTGGATTGTTGCGTCGATTTTAATCTTGTTGTTTAATCTACATTAGGTTGGTATTTTATACTATTTATTTGTTTTTTATATAGATTTTGAGGTTGTTTCTTCATTTTTGATGGGTTATGTGTATAAGTCCACATATGTGTTGTGTTTGCTCGTTTTCTACATATGGGGGAAAATGGACAGAATATTTGCTAAATAATAAAAAAAACCTAGGTACAAAATACATTTTGTTATTACCATTCCAAAGGTATAAAATGGTCACATTCAAACTTATTATATATATATATATATATGATCATATCATTATGCTCATTATCGTTGGTTAAATTGTTTTGTGATACATATTTAATAATAAAAAAGTAATGTGCACATTTCCTCTTTCATGAAATAACAAAATGAAAATCTAATATTATGGTTTATGGTTGAAAAATTATAAATATATATATTTATATTTAACTTGCATTTATTTACATAACATTTATATTTAATCTTCCATTATTATATTATATGTTTAGGGTTACAACAAGAGATAGCCTATATGATTGGGGATTTTGCTAACGGTTCTACAAGAAACATATTGTAGTGACCAATGATATTTATGTGGGGTACACTTTTCATCCATACCACCACATAAAATATAGAAACACATATAATTATAACGTTTGTGTTAATAATTATACATAATATGATTAAATTCTACAATTGAATATTTTAATCTAGTTAGAATGAAGATAATGTTTTTCAAATGTCAATGATTCGACTCAACTGTATGTAATAGTACACAAAGAAATGGATGAAAAGGAATTGACATCAACCTTTGACGACCTCACGTAAAGTATGATCCATTTATCATAACATATCAAGCCAATCAATTATGTTATGTTCAATATCCGTCATAATTGAAACTTCAAATAGAGGAGTGGTGGGCTATACTGAATATTAAATCGCGAGGAGTTTTAAACAAAACAAAAAAGATCCATTGTAAATTGTAAACCCTGAACCGATATGCTTAATTGAATTGAAAATCGTGAAGAGATTTTTGAGAGGATCGACGTACATGATGAATACAATGGTGGTTATGAAGACGTTGAACGAGAAGATAATGAAGATGAACAAGGCGACAAATTCAATGCACCATTAAAAGAAGACACATCAATTGAAGAATCAATATAAGAAAAAATGTTAACTTTGTAATTATAAGATTCAAAAATTTTTATTTTTTAAAGAGATTCAATTGTAACCTTTTTTGTCTTCTCGTTTCTACTATCAACATACGTATGTTTTTATTTTTGCATTTTTCAACGGATCACTATTGATAATGTTGAATTTTTTATTTTAACTTAGATAAAAATTGCATTTTGTACATTTTCAATGGTTATCTGTTGATATCGTTGAAAGTTTTCAACAGATGCTCGTTAATAAGTCTACACTCTTCGTGACTTAGGCTAAATTTAGTGGGTTTTTTTATCGAAAGAGTATTAACAACCATCTTTTTGTCCAAAACTGATCAACGAATGTTCGTTGATACTTTTAACAAAATGCTCATTAGAAAATGCACAATTTAATGATGTAACTATTATGTGCTTATCAACAGGCATTTCTTAAAACTTTTAATGGTTGCCCGTGAAAATTATTAGTATTATGAATGTCTGCATCACAACTGTTTGTCATTATCAATAGGCACCCGTTAAAAATATTAACAAATTGTCGTTGACAAGTCATAGTCCTCTAACTCTATATTATGTTGCCTTTAGAATAGGCTTTTTAACTTATGTCCATTGAAATGAAAGAGGAAAGGTTGCAATTTTGCTGTCCATTGATTGATGTCCATATCAATAGGCCTCCATTAAAAATTTGGTTATATAATCCATTGAAAAATTCTATTTTAAATTATTTCAATTACAAAATTAAATAAATCCTTCAATCCTCTCACTCAATTACAATCCAAACACTTTAAACAAAGAAATGTCGTTGATGTATTGATAACAAAGGGATGTTGGCGGTTTTTCTGGAACTCTGCCACCACCTCATTCGCCACTAAGATCATCCTTCATTACCTATATCATCACCACTGATATTTGACGATGACGATAATATGATGGATATCGATGATTTAATCGATAGTTTTGATGAGCGTGATAGCGTTCCAATCATTGACCCTAAAAGACTAGATAGAATATTGTAGTAAAATTCTTTTTCTTATTTTTGTTCTTATTTACATAATTTTAGAAGTTATATATCTAATTGTTTTTTCATATGTAGATTTGATGTGGATTATGTGCTTAAATATACAAACAATCACATCATTCAAACTTTCATGCATGATTACCTCTTTTACTCCTACGAAGTGACACCAAAAGTTATACGACGCAAATGGAGGTGTAGCTTCATCTTAAATTATAAATTTTTAATATTTTTAATAAGTATTTTTTTAATTTATTCAATATAATAATTTTATTGTGTTCCACATTATATATAGCCACACACTAGGCATCTAACTATGTGGTTACACGATATGCAATCACATGTCAAATTAACAATGAACAACACCAATAGAAATTACCTCAAGAATAACGCCAAACCAATGTGGGCTATATACATGCTCTTCAACAATTCGTCCAACATTGGGATTCATAAAACATCAAGGCTAAGAGTGAGAAAGATAAAAAATGCCGATACACGCGAAAGATGTTGGGATGGTATGATCGCAAACACATCAAAGCAAAATAATTTTCAAAAAGTAAAAAAGAATTGGTAAAAATAATCGAATTTATAAATGTTGCATATGTCCATTTTCCATTATATCTCCAATATCCGTTGAATATTGCAGATGTAGAGGATGAAAAGAGAATGAAATTACTTGAGCTTATGTTTGAGACATATGTCAAAAAGAAGTCTGTCACCGAGGAAGAGATCGAAAAACATGCCTTTGTCGATCCTCATAAAGAATGGATGGTTAAAACTATAATGGAGAAGATCACACAACCATCGAAAGTTATCATTTTATCTACAAATGAACTTACTCCTCTATAGGAGGATACACTTTATTTATTGGTAAAATTTTATGTATTTAGGATAATTTAGTATAAAAGGCGACTTGTATGGTTTGGGTTCTTTACAAAAGAATATTTTAAAGTACGCCACAATGGCATCCCCCACCACGGTTCACGAGACATACGCCAAAAAATTATGCATCGAGCAACTCGAGGCCATGATTCGAGATTATACGGTGAAGATGCATTACATGGAGAGTATTATCAAACTAACGACCGAAAAATTGTATCAGCCACCACCACCTTCACCATCTATAGATAACATAACATCGAGATGACAAAAACTGGTGTTTGATTTAGACGCAACCCCTTCTCGAGGTGACAGAGGAGGCTGAGAAGAATATGGTGGCAGTTTAGATGATATAGAGGATTTATAATTGTAATTTTTGCTTTTAAAATTTGTATTAAAAGCATTTGTTGGTTATGTTTCATTAATATCAACGAACATCTGTTTATATATTTAAATTTCGTGTGAATTGATTCAACTGATGCTCATTGATATGTTTAATTATTTGCCAAGATAATCAATGGATGCCCATTCATAATGGCATGCATTATATTAAATGGTTACCCGTGGATTTATCTCGCAATCATACCAACAAATTCCCATTGATCGGTTAAATGGAGGTTGCAAATCATAAAACAGATGCAAATCACTTATTTGAGTGAGCTTTATAGAATAAGTGATTTTCATCCTTTGTTCATGAGCCTCCAATATCTATTTTTGTTTCCCTATGGTGGATATGGGTTCCATGAAGATATCTCTTACACTTATTCAACGAATAAAATTAAGTGAGTATTTGTTACAATGGTTGAGTACTATGCTTACCAAATTCAAACATATTTGTTTGAGGGGATGACAATTATCAAAGGATGTCATCTATTACAATAATATATTGTTGATGTATACACCGAAGTTGAACAGAAGAGAATTCGATGGGCTAGAAACAACCAAAAGAAACTCAGATCAGATTTCTACAATAATATTTTTGACGTGGTCGGAAAGGGTGATAATAGTGGAAATTCGTAAACGAATCTTTCTGCCGCCTTCATTTATAGAAGGATCACAATATATGATTGAGAATTATCACAATGTTATGGCTATATGTAGATGATATGGTAATCCAGATCTGTTTATGATGATGATAACAAGTCCCAAATGACAAAAACTCTTGGACAATCTTAGAATGTATGATGGAGGAGCTCCAAATGATAGACCATATATTGAGTGTAGAGTATTTAACATAAAGTTAGATTCTCTCTAGGCTGATATCAATGATGAAATTTCTTCCCAAATCCTATATCAAGTAATTTTTCCTTTTATGTGTCTTTTCCTTTAGTTTAAAAATCATTTTATATTACTAACACAAATAATAATATCTAAATGATTTTCGTTTGAACAGTCATATATACCATAAAGTTTAAAAAATAAGGGTTTCTGCATGCGTATATCCTAATTTGGTTAGAATCAACATTTAAAAATCCAATCGTCGAGAATATTAACAAGTACATCCAAGTAAAATTACCAGATAAAGAACAAGGTTGTGAAGGTTTCCTACTGGTTGAGCAACATATGATGCATGGATCGTGTGGATTAGATAGGCCCTACTCACCATGTATGGAAAAAGGGATATGTACTAAGAAATATCCCAAAGCTTTTATGGACTACATGGACGTGGGTCATTCAGGGTATGTCACTTACATATGCTCACAAGATGACGCAAAATTTGTCATGAAAGGTGATGTCAAGTTAGATAATTGTTACATTGTTCCCCATAATATTGCAATTCTAAAGAAGCATAGAACACATATCAACGTTAAGTGGTGTTGTAGATCAAACACAATCAAATATATTTTCAAATACATCACAAATTGGATTGACAAAGCAACACTTTTAATTGAAAGGGGGACCAATCTTGAGACATCTCAAAGTTTAGAAAGTATGTTTAGAATTAATACGTCCAGTTTCTAATGAAGTTTGTTTGGCACATCACATACAAGTTTTGGTATCCTAGGAAAAGAAGATTAACGTTGGGCCGAATCGTCAACATCCATCCTACGGCTGAAGAACTATATTATCTTAGAATGTTTTTGAATGTTGTAAAAGGTCTGTGTAGTTTTAACGGCAAAAAGAAACCGTTGAAGGGCTCAAATCCTCAACCTACAAAAAAGTTTATGTTGCGAGAGGGTTACTTGATGTTGACAAGGAATGGAACTAGACAATTTCTGAAGCTGCTAGGCGGGCTCTGCCATTACAGTTGCACCATCTTTCTGTGACATTGTTGTTATATTGTGAGGTTAGAAAATCAATAGATCTTTGGAATAATTGTTGGAAATGGTTGTCTGATGACTTACACATCAAGAAAAGGAAAGAATTCAGATTTGATGCGTTGTAGCTTTCGGAAGCTCATGTTCAACCGTACATTCTAATATAGATTGAGGTGCTTTTGACATATTTCCCTAATATACCATCACCAGATAATAGCATTTTGCAAGGAATATCCAATAATTTATTACGTAAGAAAATTCAATTTGACCAAGAATCAGAAAAGTTAGAGCATGAATGATTGTTTGCCACTATAAATGATGAACAGTTGGAAATATTTTCTAATGTTATGGATTCGGTGGAACATTACAAGAGAAAATGTATTTTTCGTTTATGTTCCAGGTGGAAGGGGTGAAACCTTTTTGTATAGGACGCTTATTTCAAAGCTAAGATCAAAATGCAGACTCGTTATTCGAGTTACATCTTCAAGCATAGTAGCACTACTCCTCCCTGTGGGAAGAACTATTCACTCTCGCTTCAAAATTTCTATTGATACACTATGTGTACAAAATTTGATACACTATGTGTACAACCTAAAACTCCAAACCATACATACGACTTTCATCGAATACGGCTTAAACACTACAAGAAAATCATGATTTAGGGACTGAAGAATTTGTCCCTAAACATGTTTAGGGACAGATTAGGGACGACCAGTGGTAGTTCCCAAACGCGCGTCGCCAAATGTCATCCGTCCCCAATCCGTCCGCAATTAAGAACGGAAAATTCAGTCTGCAAACGGTCCACATTTAAGGACGGATACATCCAACGAAATTGAACTGGACCTCCTAATGCGGCTTCGTGCGGTAAATGAACTGTCAAATGTTCCATAACATCGAAGAATGATGGTGGAAAAATCTTCTCCAAGTTACAAAGTATAGTTACTATGTTATTTTCCAGTCAACGAACCACATCCATACTCAGATTCCTCGAAAATAAATCTCGGAAGAATAGGTCGATACCTATAACATGAAAGTATTATTAGTGTATTTAACAAATGTTATTCACACTACATATTAATAAAATCAACCATATACCTCCAATTGCATTTGACGCATGGACAAACCAACATACCCGTTTCTTTGTAAACTTGTTGATTCGTCGCCATTGTCATAAATTGTGTGACGCCTTCTATAAACTCTTTCGATACGCTTTGAGATTCTGGATCAATTCTTCTGTACATCCATTGTCTAGAAACGAAAATGTTCGATCTTGATGAAGATGCCATTATAATCGCAAACACTATAGAAGATATGCGGTAAAAGATATGAGAGTTGCCTGTGAAAAACGGATCAATAGTTGAGGGGTTAAATAGATTATTTATAGACAAATTAGGGACGGATTACGGACTAAGAAAATAGTTTGCCGAAGAGTCGTCCCGAATCCGTCCCTAAAATGGTTTTTTAAAGTCCTTGATTAGGGACGGTCTCCGCGTCGTCCCTAAAATTAGGGACGAAAGGAGATGTTGTCCCTAAAATTGGGGACGGAAGGAGATATCGTCCCTAATTTGGGGACGGATGTCCGGCCGTCCCTAAATTTGGGATGGAAGGTGCTGTCGTCCCTAAATTTGGGGACGTCTGTGCTCTACCGTCCCAAATCTAGGACGGCCTACTCATCCGTCTCTAATCCGTCCGTATTTGCAGACCAATTAGGGACGGTTCTTCGATACGCAAAATTGTTGATGGATTCGGGACGGATTTCATTATCCGTCCCTAATCCGTGTATAATTCGTCCCCAAATTTAGAGATGAAAATTTTAGTCCCCAAATTCCGTCCCAAATCTTGAATTTTCTAGTAGTGAAATAATAATAATAACATTAATAATTATAATATTGAGATTTCTGTACAACATAATATACCTTATGATACAAACTAGATTATAAATATCAACAATAATAATAAATAATGCTAATAATAATAATAAATATTAATATCTAATAATAATAATGCACATTAATAAAATCTTATATCAATAATAATATTAATATATTCTATATTATTATTATTATTTTGAATTGTAGTTGTATACGTGTCGACAAAGTTGATTTAATAATAATAATTTATTATTATTGGTTGTACACATATTGTACACAAATATGTACAACGTGTGTACATATTAATAAATAATAATAATAATATTATATGAACCAATTAATTTTTTATTATCGACCAATGAAATCGCATGAAAATTAGAAAGAAAAAAAAGAGTATTTTGGGGTTAACATTATAATTATAAAAAGGAAGATTAGATGTGATTTAAATTTAGTCAAAGGTCATCCAAGAAAAATTTCAACCTCATTAAGATCATTACACAATAAAGCCCGAGGAAGGATGAAGGCTACGAGAGAGAAAATATTTTTAGAGTTTTTTTCTGAGGGCCTAACTTAAAAATTAGAAGGAGAATACATAAAAGTATAATTTTAAGTTTTTTTCGGTATCCGTAGATACTACATGAAAACTACAAATTTTTCTGTATATAACTCGATATAACCAATAGAATGAAGGAATAATAGTTTGGATGTTACAATGTAAATAATTCTGCACAATAATATATATTTATCAAAAAGAATATTTTGAGAACCTGATAACCTAAGATCTAGAATGGGATATGATACTTTTTAATGGGTTTTTATTCCCTGCGATCATACATATGAGCATTAAACTAATACAAACTACCAATATAATTGTGTCAAATATATACAACATTTCTCCCTCGACAATTACATTCAGAGGTCGCACAATCTTTAAATGACACCGAAAAATATCAAAAAATATGTACTGGACTCAAAACTTCAACTCAAGACAATAGTCTTCTGATTTGATATAGAGTGTGGTAGGCCTAACCTCACCAAAAGCATAGAAACTAAAAACTAACAGTCTTCTGATTTTGAAAAAGATGAAACTAAGCCATCTAGTTTCCCGTGAATGTACCTGTGAAATCAATTATTAAACATTCAATCAGATGCATCAACACTTGGATGTTCGCACTTACATTACATCACACAATCTTTAGTCCAAAACATTCGAACCTCATCGATATCATCCTGATACTAACTGTGAAACAATGGCTACCTGAGAACTCTGTCGTAAATGCATAGAGGTAATCATATGAATCAAATAATATATCTATTTAAAGAACTTAATAAGGTTGAAACCATTACTCTAAGGACCATTTCTAGTAGCAAAGATAGTAGTTGAAACAAAAATCATTCATTTCATTTCCTTTTTCACTCCCTTGGCATTTTGGCATTTTGGGATGAGTGCGAAAGATGTAAATATTGAAATGAGGTAATATGAAAATGAGTAAAGAATCAACCAAAATTCAATGGATGGAAGCATGAATTAAGGAACCTCCAATTACCATAAAAACTTACATAGTCAGAATAACCTTTCCATAATAACTTGTATAGTCAGAATAACCTTTTGGGGACTTACTTTATCATAATGAGTTCACGTGCGAGAACATTTAAATGTAGATAAATGTGGTCCATGAGCAGTCCTGGTGGATACATAATGATTTGTTGAGGTGAGAACAAAGCCGCATGAAGACTCATGTTATGCATAGATGTTTTAGATGAAATATGAATCATTCATAACTTCCAGTAGAAATGGTTACCAAATCATCATAGCCGAAGGAATAAAAAATCTAAAGAAATACTTGATGTTAGACAAAATCTGCTATAGAACAAAAACGATTGACTTTTCACAGTTCGAGACCAATCCTTGTAGTTTTCAGTTTTCGAGATCAATTGAATCTACAAAAAGAAGGGTGAAGAAGGAGAGGGATAACACAATACAAAGCTCAAAACTTGGAATAAATCTGGGTGGATTTATTATTCTATCATACTCATTATCCATGTCTTGTCTATGACCCGTTTCGAAATCTAAAATCAACCCAGAGCATGAACAATCTTTGTTAAAAAGAGCAAGAAAGATTGTAAAAGTGAAGCAAATAAATTATTCAAGTACTAGAAATCGGATAAAATCTGAATGCTTTGAAAAATTCCATAAATTCAACCCAAGTCTTTTCAGGAAAATCTCAACTCAAATCGGATAAATTTGCGATAAAACTCAGGTGTCTAACCATCCTAATACGTAATCTCCACAAAACACATCTCAACAGTCTAAGAATAACAATGTGCAGACTTTCTCCAACTCATCCTAAAGCTCTAGCAACTTCATTCTTAGCTATCATACAATATCTTCAATTCACCCTAGATCAATGAGCAGTTAAAATCAAGATAGGATCAATGAGCAGAACCATACATAACAAACAAATTTAGAGAAAACATGGCATATTAAAAAGAGAAATAAAATAACATCAAAAGAAAATTGAAAATGATCATATACATTCAACAGTTAAATGGTCATTTTTGTCGAGTTCAGAATGATGGTGGGTTTGCTAAGCACTCAAAGTGGAAGTTATACCAATTGAGAATTTAAAAGCTTGAATTTTTGCATAAATCCATGTGGAGTCGGGGATGCAAATGTACCTCCACCTTCATACTCTAGCGATGGCGACGAAGCCAGCGTCGAGACACAAATGCTCGTCCGTAAATTACAGACGAAGATAGGAGGGGTGTAAATAGGTAATTTCTGGACCGATTAAGGACGGATTACGGACCAACACTAATATTTACCGATGAATCGTCCCTAAAACATCCTTAAATCCAAACGGTTTCCTGTCGAAAAGCACCCATCCGTAACTTTACGGGCCTTAAAAATGTGGATGGGTCTGTGCCGCCCACAAATTTGTGGACGAAAGCAGACGACATCTGTAAATTTGCGGATGGACACTATTGTCATCCGTAATTTACGGACAGGTTTGATGTCTGTCTGTAATCTGCGATGACCTGTGTATCTGTCTCGGGTCTGTCCGTAAATATGGACGACTTACGGATAGATTACAAACGAATTTTTTGTACCGTGGGTAATCTGTCTGGTATTTTACGGATGGATTTATCTGTCCGGAAATTCCATTTAGAATTTCCAAATTTATAGTAGTGACAATAGAAGAAGTGTGATGAATAGCACCCCATCGCGTGATGATGAATACCTTCAATGGTGAGGAATGGCATTTTGACGCATGTGAGAACAAAGGGATGTGTTTCTCGGTGTACTCTCAGATGTGCTAAGGGCTCTCAGTTTTGAGCTCTACCGTCCCCTGCAGATCCTCGTGTGATTTGCATAAGATGTAGCGATAGAGTTGTGGATGTGTTGGTGAATTTATCTTCTTTTATGGAAGATCAAATGATTAAATTTCTAAATTCGATCATTAAAGTAGAATTTTTATTTTTATTGAGAGTAACTTCATATTATTAGAAGTAATAGAAACAAAAATTAATGGTCTTTAGATATTTTTATAAACGATTAAAATTTAAACGTAAAAGCTTGAACAATATTCATCAACATGTAATAAAATAAATTTTAAAAAATTGATCTAAAATTAAATTTAAAAATTGGTGCTTGAGGTGGTTTAAGTAGAAGACTCCAAATTATTCTTCTTTTTATATATGGATTTAAAATCAATAACAAATTTAAAATTTAAAATATTCAATTCTATATATTATAATTTGAAATTAAAAGTATTTAAATTTTTAAAATAAATTTAAGGTATAGAAAATAATTTTGTAATATTAATTTTTAAAAGTTTTTAAAACATTTTGTATAAGGGTTGAGCAAAATATTCAAAGTATTCGTATCCCATTCGTATTCGAACCGAAAATTCGAATATCCGCTGATCCGAATACAAATATAAATATTAGAAATCAGATATTCGATAAATACAAATACAAATAGTAGACTCAATTATTCGAGCTATTTGTATCCGTAAGTACTAAATAAAAAAAATAGTTAATATATAGATACATATATAAAATTTTTTATTATAATGATCAGATTGGAAATAAAAAAACACTATTAATCTTATTTAAACAATCATTATATGAATATATGGACAAATATACAATATATTTATGATTGGAGGATTAAAATATCAAATATTTTAAAATAACTAATTTTGTTTAAGATCTAATTTGCACTCAAGATTGATTCTAATCTAATGATTTGGATAATGTTATATAGACATTACAAGATATGATGCAAATTTTATTCTAGTGTATTAATTTGGTAATCTAACAATTTATTTCGTTGTTTTAGGTGAATTGACGATATTCATAGTATCATCGACAAAACTAAATTTAAATGACTGATGTGAAGATAAATATGAAGATTTGCTATTTTGTTTTATTTATATCATGTATCTTTGTGCGATTTAAATTTTAGTTTTAGATTATATTTGATAATTATTTTTTTATTAAATATATATATATATATATATTTGTATATATTTTACGTTAAAAAATTTAAATTCGGATACAAATATTTATATATGACATATATGTAGGGTTGATTTGATTATGCGGAAACGTGTTTTAATCAACCCGAATAACAATCTAGTCATGTTTACGATTAATTGTTCGGTTTCAACGTTAAACGACTCAAGAACAGTTTCTGAGATACCTGAAACGTTGAACTGAGGATCGGATGTGAGGCTTGATAGTACAAGCCCTCTACGCGTATCCACGCCGAGATCGGGATCTGCCTTATACCTTTTGGTGCGGAATTCGGAAGAACGAAAACTGTTTTCGTTCTTCGGGTTTTCTGTTTGACGACTGCGTTTCTAGAGTTTAGATTATTTGACTGATCGTCTGATAACGAAAACCTGTTTTCGTTATTTATATAATTATTAACACTTTTAATAATTACAATTAAACCCTCAACTTATTCAATATTACATAATAGGCATAGGACTTTCATGAGAGATATCCGATATTAATTCTAAATCCAAAATTCTCATTTTCTTTCTTTGTAGGTGGATGAGAATTAATATTTAGGTGGATGGGAATTAAAACTTTCCAAAAAATTGTTAAAATATATTAGAATCTAAAGTGAATTTAGATTAACTATGACATGTTTGTATAATTACATTCTGATTTCATTTTAAAATTTGAAGTATATACATATATAACTTTTGTTAAGTTTTTATTTTATACTTTTGGATTTTTTATTTCTTTATTAGACATTATTTTAATATCAATAAAGATGTTATTTTTCAGATACTTTGAAATTATATATGCTCTACGTATAATTAAAATATTTATTAAAAAATGAATTTAAAATTAATTAATTACATAATAATATTATATATATATATATATATTATTCACAAAAACATAATTTTTACAACGAGAAGTTAAAAAATGAGAATTCATAAAACAAGTGAAAAAAACCAAAGAAAATAACACTTCTCTATAGATTTCAACCGCGTTAAACGTTAACGGCGAATTCGATCTCAGTGTAGATGATTCACGGAGGTCTCGTGCGATCTAAATTACATCACATATGTCCTTGAAGTACTTAAATGTTATATCTCTTGCGTTTAGTTTTGAAAAAATTATAACCTCATTAACCGAAATCATCAAAACGGACTATATCTATATTTTGATTGTAATAAAATGCTATGTTGCCCATCATACAATCCAATATTGGTGTAAGAGTTTTTAGCTGTCTATAGTGATATATTTCAGCATGTTTCGAAAGAAAATTGCTCAAAAGCGACATTTTTGTGAATTCTAGGTGTGTGCTCGACCGAACAAGTTGTTGCTCAGACCGAGAATCATTTTCGATTATGTAAGTTAACACAACGATGCATCCAACTTGACCGAGCGATTATTGAGCATGGGGCGTTCAGATTCACAAAGACATTCAGGTTAAAAGAGTTGGAAAAGTACAAGTTGTTGATAGGATTGAGAGATGTAACGTACTAGAACTAATTCTATTCACTACAAAAAAAACAACTCGTTTCCAACGGATAGTGCAATCCGTTGATGAAAAATGGCAAGGGATTGCAACAGATTTACGAGAACTTCCAATGAGCAAAAATCTGTTGCAATCCGTTACAAACTTCAACGGACGTGTAACATATATCGTCCGTTTCCATTTTCGTTGCAATCCATTGCAACTTTTAACGTGATGTTAACAGATATCTTCCGTTGCAAATTGTAACGGATGCCAAAAATTAATCCTAAACATGCAGCCAGAAGCTCTGATACCACTGTAGGGTTGAATTTCATGCGGAATCGTGTTTTAATCAATCCGAATTAAGATCTAGTCATGTTTACGATTAATTGTTCGGTTTCAACGTTAAACGACTCCAGAACAGTTTCTGAGATACCTGAAACGTTGAACTGAGGATCGGATGTGAGGCTTGATGGTACAAGCCCTCTACGCGTATCCACGCCGAGATCGGGATCTGCCTTCAACCTTTTGGTGCGGAATTCGGAAGAACGAAAACTGTTTTCGTTCTTCGGGTTTTCTGTTTGACGGCTGCGTTTCTAGGGTTTAGATTATTTGACTGATCATCTAATAACGAAAACCTGTTTTCGTTATTTATATAATTATTAACACTTTTAATAATTACAATTAAACCCTCAACTTATTCAATATTACATAATAGGCATAGGACTTTCAATATATCCGTATATCCGAAAAATATTCATATTTACAAATATCCGATTTTACAAATATAAATACAAATAATAAATCTAAATATTCGTCAAATATTAATACAAATAATAGGATGTTCCAAATATTCCTTATTTATCCATATCTATATGTAAACCAAAACCAATTCGTGTGATTCATTTTGGGCTCAATTCTTTAACTCGTATTTTAAACCGGTAACGGAAAACGAAACATAAATATTCAGCTCGAATCCTTATAATCAGATTTAGAGCCGACTTAGAGCTGGCTCGTCAGCGTCCCAGCTATTTTACACCCTAGTTAAAGCCTCTACTAGTTTTTCATTCAGGGGAACCAAACTGAGGAGAAAAATTTGCGTAAGAGTCTCCAGAGAACGATTTCTGAGAAACGAAGAATGACCGACAACGCAGTTTGTTCTACTGAAATGGATAAATCAAGCATCGAATCGATTAACAAGCGTGAAGTAGAGCCAGATTCCGGCGAGGACTTGGTTTTCCCGGCAAAGAAGGCTAAAATGACGGCGGATACAGTCGGTGGAGCATCGAGTGAGAATACGAAAGATTCCGTGCAACAGAGAGATGAGAAAGACGAGCAGCGGAATAACTCCGGCGAAATCAACGGCGGACAACCTGGCAGCAGCGGCGACGGCGATAGTAATAGATGTGCCCAGGAAGATAATCCAAGCTGTGGAACTGAAGTGGTGAAGGGATTCGACATTGAAGCTGATGTTGCTGAAGATAAAGGATCCAGGCATACTATGGAAGATGCTTGGGTGGTTTTGCCCGACGCTTCTTTTGATTTCCCGGGAAAACTAAGGTAAGATGCGCTTTCCACGAACAGCCTTCGGCCTTGAACATTTTTTTATTGTATTTTTGCATATATCAACACCAATGTCATTGAGCTCGTTCAACTCGCGTAGAATTTAGGGTTGAGAAAAGTCCACTTGAAGATCGT
Organism: Gynandropsis gynandra; assembly: GCA_036759665.1. Classification (NCBI taxonomy): domain Eukaryota; kingdom Viridiplantae; phylum Streptophyta; class Magnoliopsida; order Brassicales; family Cleomaceae; genus Gynandropsis; species Gynandropsis gynandra. Next base: position 48,308,371 of record CM071863.1, read on the forward strand.
TATTCATGGAAGTTGGTTAAGAACTTCCCAATTTATATAGATTTCTCTTGAATTTGTAAACGAAGATGATCCGGAGACACCCAAGTTACTGTCTCCAAAAGAAGATAAACCTTGCAGTTAAAACTGTCCAGGTTTAGGTTACCTAAATTTTAAGGCATGATTTTATGGTATCAGGTCCGTTCAGTGTGGAACACCTATAGATTTGTTAAACAGTCACAGTAGTGATGACTCAGCTTTATAGGACTTGGAGAATTGAGAGAGTATGTTAACGACTCTGGTCCTGAAGATATCAAAGTGCCTTAGTAGAAATTGTTTCTTGACTCTATATGCAGAGAGCAGTTTGGAGTGTTGTTTACTCGAGTAGGAACTATATTCTTCTATATTGCTTTCTTCTCTTGCAGGTGTGCACATTTTGCAATTTATGATGGACATGGTGGCCGTTTAGCTGCAGAGTTTGCTCAGAAGCAATTGCACCATAATGTTCTTACAGCTGGATTACCACGTGAGTTGGTGTGTTTTGTTTGGTCCAGATTTATGTATTTATTTCAGCAAAAGCTTTTTGGTGCCACTCTGATGTCTTAGTGTTCTTTCATCATCATCCTTTTTGTCAAAATGTTCTATTTGGTACCTCAGCTGGATGTCAAAGCTGCTAAAAAGGCCATACTTGAAGGTACAGATTGAAATCAGTTCTCAATTTAGCTTTCTAGTTGCTCCTTTACGTTTTTAATCAATTTTATTCTGATCCATTACTGCAATTTGGTACATTAGGATTTCGGAAAACTGACGAGTCACTGCTCCAAGAAAGTGCTTCAGGTGATCTAACAGTGTATTATCTTATGACATGATTGTCTTATAATTCATCTTGTAATATGCAAATGTCTTGAAGTAAGATTGTAGTTGTTTAGTTTCTTTTGTTGATTACTTTGGTCAGATAAGTAGTTTGGTTAAAAAATTGTGTTGCATCGTATGTCCCATTGGGCAAAGTTCTCAACCATTTGATTGCCCTTAATTCGTTTTCCCCTTTTTGTGTTCCCTTTCACAACTATGGATCTATTAACTCATTGTTCCTTTTGCCTCCTTCATGCCTAAGTTCATTAGAGTTTCTGCTAAGAATATTTTCCTCACTCTTATGCCTTCCGTAGGAGGATGGCAAGATGGTGCCACAGCTGTTTGTGTCTGGATATTAGATCGAAAGGTATGCCTGAGACGCTTTTTTTTACAACCTTAGTATATGGCTCAATCAGTGCTTGAGGTCATTAACCTCTTTTTCACGTACAGAAAATTAAATGAATATAGGATAGCCTGTTTTAGGGGTAAACTGAATGAGATTTTTTGTTTGTTTTGTAAAAGCAGATTAAATTTTGTGAATGCTTCATATATGGATTTTCTTATCTCAATGAGATTTAAGCAAGAACAATGAAATGGAAGTAGATTTAAGCCTCGAGATGAAGATCTGTGAGAAAGCTCTGCATCTCTATCATCTTGGTTTACTATACATAATTTAGTGAAAGCTTGTAAATTCGTGCACTCTAACAAATAAATGTTTTTAACCTGATGATCACAACTGCTGGTTCAGCGATGAAAGTGGAGCTCCCTTTAATTGCTGTTATTTTAGTGAAGGGTGATTTTAGTTCAACTATTCCCTTATGGGGCGGGCAGTTCATCATTGGGACGGGCTAATACAATGAGTCTTTTTCTACATCTTATAAGTCATAAGAATTAGCCTATCAGCATCATTCATAAACAATCTGCGGATGCATTTTAGGTTTTTATTGCCAATATTGGTGATGCTAAGGCTGTTGTGGCAAGATCATATACCAACAATGGATTAGAGAGTCCCTCAAAAGAGTCTAATTCACTCAAGGCAATTCTTTTGACTCGAGAACACAAAGCTATTTTTCCACAGGAGCGTGCTCGCATTCAAAAGGTAGTCTATGAACATCTCTGAATTTTTCCGGAAGACTAAGTTTTTCCTCATTTGATTTTATTCAATTTTCTTTTCTTAAATTTCTACCATGTGTTTTCCTGTTGTGAGGTGGCTGATCAGCTTGTTATGATTTGACAGTATTGTTGTCACTAAAATTGTGAATTCCCTTGAAATCTAAGTCTAAATATCTGAATACCATAGTTTGGTCTTCACAGTCTGGTGGTGTTATTAGCTCAAATGGACGGCTACAGGGGCGTCTTGAGGTTTCTAGGGCTTTTGGAGATCGTCAGTTCAAGAAGGTAATGATCCTTTGCCACTCTGTTTCTTACATCTTAATTTCGTACTATCCTTATATATGACAAATTCTACACTTTGGAGCCTAGTGATATACTTTTTTGCTTTTACCTTGTCTAAAGTGTACGTAGTATTCTCGATCTAAAACACAAACGTCCACATGATTCATGGAGATGATTTTTTTCTTCTTAACTCCTCCAATGTATGAGTAGAGTGTGACACAGGCTGGTCATCGCTGTACATCCTCTGCACACTCGTGGCTTTAGTGTTGGGATTAGTTACTTATCATATGTCATTCCAATTCTTTTCTATGTTTTATTCCCATCTAACCATGAGTCGCTGTGCCCAGCTTGGTGTCATTGCAAGTCCTGATATCCACTCCTTCGAATTAACCGAGAGAGAACCCTTCATGATTCTTGGTTGCGATGGACTGTGGGGAGTACGTCTGATTCTGCATTTTCTTATACATATATCAATGGTCTTTTATCAATGAATTGAAGAATCGAGTCAATGTTTTTCCTCTGTTCAGGTATTTGGACCAAGCGATGCTGTTGAATTTGTTCAGAAACTATTGAAGGTATGAACGTAGACACATGCCAAATCGCTTTCTATGCAGTATTTATGCCTTAATCTTATGGAGTGAAACCTTAAACAAAAGCTTTTTGTCATTGCAACACGAGCTCTTGCTCCATAGAGCGTGTAGCATATATGAATCAAAGAAGCATTATGAACTTCCATTTTCTTCTATGTGCTTGTGTGTTGTCGGAGGCTGAGAATTGTGATTTCACAGGAGGGTCTCCCCGTAAGCACGATAAGTCGCCGCCTCGTAAAAGAAGCTGTTAGAGAACGGCGGTGCAAAGATAACTGTACGGCGATCGTGGTCGTTTTCAGGCACAGATGATCCGAACACAACCAAGATGTTATGTTCGCATTGGTGTTGGTTTTAGCACATTCGGAGTAACTACTGTTTATCTATTTGGGCTTAATATGCCTTTGGTCTTGACCTCAACACTTTTCTATGCAGTTTTGTCTAAATCTCACTTTGAAAAAACAAATTCCAAGTATTTTGTGTTTTTATATATGCTAATAGATTAAACATAAATTGAAAAAAAAAAGAATGTTGTTAAAACAAATTAATAAAAGCGTATGTTATTTATATGTATCATCTCGTATTTAACTGTTTATAATTTATCTTAGATTAATGCGATAATATGTATACAACAACAATTATGATTTTGTATATTAGTAATATGAATTTTAATATTTTGGATTATAAATAGTATAATTATTTAATCAGAATTATTGTATATAAAACTTAAAATATTTGCGTCTTTCTGTAGACTAATCTCTAATTTCTATTTTCGTTACATCAAATTTACTAGGACTGGAGTTTTCATGAGGTAGTCTTTTTTTTTTTACAGATATATGATATTTTTACTAAAATACATGTCAATATTTTTTATGCAAATATCATACATGAATTAGTTTCTAAAATTCCAAAACTATTATAAAATTTCGAAAACTGTGAAAAGTTTAAATATAAATTAGTTCAATTTTTTAAAACTGTTAAACAGTAAACATACTAAAAACTATTTTCAAATAGAAATATAAATTTTAAAGTTTTATCGAAAATTTTCATGATCAGAGGCAGTGTGGTTGTATTGGGGCACATGCCCAATAGATTTTTAAAATGTTAAAATTTAATATTAAATACTAGTATTATTTTAATATAGAAATATATTTTATGATTTTGGTTCTAATTTTAAAAAAAAGCCTATTTTTCATAAATTTTACCACTTTAATCATATTCATTTCTCAACTTTCCTGTTCATCCGATTCCTCCTAAACTATCGTTACTCATCCTATTCCCCTTAACTTTAAAAATTCATCCTATTCTCCGTTCTGTTAACTTTTTGTTATTTTTTCTGTTAAATATTTTTAAAACAATCTATTTTCCTCCAAACTATATGATTTCCAGCCTATTCCCCTCTATGAATTCTAGCCTATTCCCCGAACTATATGAATTCTGGCCTATTCCCCCCAAACTATATAAACTATAGCCTATTTCTCGCGAACTATATAACCTCTAGTCTATTCTCCCATGAACTATATAAACTCTAGCCTATTCCCCCCGAACTATATGATTTTTCTAAGAGCAACATATTATCTTTAATTTTAATGTATTATTAAATTTTTTATATTAAAAAATATTAAAATAAAAAATACTTTAAATTCTAACGATTATAAAAAATTCTATATGATTTCTCTAATAGTAACATAATTTTAATATAATCATATTTCACCCAAATTTAACACGATTTCACCGAATTGTAACCCAATTTCACCGAATTTTAACCCAATTTCATCGAAATTCAACCGATTTCACCCAATTTTAATCCGATTTAACCCATTTTTTACTCGACTTCACCGAATTTCAACACAATTTCTTCCAATTTTATTCGATTCACCGAAATTTAACCCGATTTCACCGATTTAATCTGATTTCACCCAATGTTAACCCAATTTCACCAAAATTTAACTCGATTTCACCGAATTTAATTCGATTTCACCCATTACACCCAAATTTAACCCGTTTTCACCATATTTAATCTGATTTCACCCAATATTAACCCAATTTCACAAAAAAATTAACCCGATTTCACCCAATTTTAATTCAATTACACCCAAATTTAACCCGATTTCAACGATCTAATCTGAATTCACCCAATGTTAACCTAATTTCACTAAAATTTAACTCGATTTCACCTAATTTTAATCCGATTTCATCCAATTGTTATTCGATTACACCCAAATTTAATCTGATTTATTCTGATTTCACCCAATAGTTCGAGTGACACACTATGGCGACGCAAGTCTCTCGCCGTCGTGTGTCACTCTATGATTCGGCTCTTGGTTAGTGCCTAGAGGGTCAGGTGCATTTTAACTAAATTTCACCAAAATTTAACCCGATTTCATCCAATTTTAATCCGATTAAAATTGGGTTAAAATTGGGTGAAATCGGGTTAAAATTAAGTGAAATATATTTAAAATTTGGTTAAATCGGGTTGAAATTCGGTGAAATCGAGTAAAAATTATGTGAAATCGAGTTAAATTTTGGTGAAATTGGGTGACATCGAATTAAATACGAGTGAAATCGAGTAAAATTTGGGTGAAATTGGGTTAAAATTGGGTGAAATCGGGTTAAAATTGAGTGAAATATATTTAAAATTTGGTTAAATCGAGTTGAAATTCGGTGAAATCGAGTAAAAATTAGGTAAAAATCAAGTTAAATTTTGGTGAATTAGGTGAAATAGAATTAAATATAAGTGAAATAGAGTTAAAATTCAGTTAAACCGGGTTGAAATTCGGTCAAAATCGAGTAAAATTTGGGTGAAATTGGGTGAAATCGTGTTAAATTTGAGTGAAATAGACTGAAAATTCTGTTAAATTGGATCGATATCGAGTTAAAAATCGGGTATAGTACTTTTTTTATCAATCATTTGTAATCGTTAGAATTTAAAGTATTTTTTATTTTAATATGTTTTAATATACAAAATTTAATATATTAAAATTAAAGAAAATATGTTAGGTATATAATAACCATAATTTAAAATTATTTTATAAAAATATCTGCTAATTTCAAGTTTGTGGAGAAATGGTAGGTCGTAATGGTGTTAGTTCGGATCGTATCACGATCGAAATGTCAACCTACCTCTATGTATTTTGTCCGTTCATGGAACACCAGATTAGCAGTAATGTGTATGACAATCTTCCTATCACAATGTAGAAGAATGAGATGGCCATGATGGATACCTATGTCGACTAGTAAGGCCTTGAGCAAAACTAATTCACAAATGGTCATAGTCATTTGCCAAATATTCAGTCTGGACAGATGAATGGGAGACAACCTATTTCTTCCAAGAAATAGGGGATGAACCATCCAATAAAAGACAGTCGGCTTAAAGGAAATCTTGCCCAATCAAGACCACACCAAGTGTGAAGGCATAAGTCAAAATCTAAACTACATAATATACATTGACCCATATTTATTTCAAATATCGAATGACCTCAATGTGGTATCCCAATGTGTTTGTCGAGGTTCATGCATACATTGAGATAAGAGATGAACCGAGTAAGACAATTTTGATCGTATAACAACCAAGTATATGAGTCTACCAAAAAGTCACCAATAAGAAAGAGGATCAAAGGTGATGTCCTTATAATCTAGTTGCAACCGATGATTTTCGTCAAGGATGATGTCCCCATATGAAAACGTGGTTCGAGGTATTGCTTTTATTGATTGTTTGAGATGAGTTTCATGTGATAATTTAATCATTAATGTAGATCAAATCATCCAGTAAAAAACCAAATATAATGTGAATAGTGAATTATTTGAGGGAGAGGACCGAAACCCGTAGTCCTTTAAAGCATGGTTATGAATTTGAGGGAGAGGACCGAAACCCGTAGTCCTTTAAAACATGGTTAAGCTTCATAAACCAACATCGTGGAGCATGTTTCAATCCATATGGATTTATGGAGACAATAGACCTGTGATGTGTTCAATAGATGGAATCTTGGCAGTGATTTCATGTATACCTCTTCAAGTAAATTTTCATGAATAAATACATTGTGTATATCCATTTGATGTACTTTGCATGAATGAACAACAACAATGACAAGAAAAACACGTATGGTTACATTTTTGCTATAGGGGCAAAACATTTTTCGTAGTCAATTCCTTAAATTGATTTATTAGAAAAATACTTGATTGTATAAACCCATTTACTGACAGTTTCTTTCTTTTCGGGAGGTAAAGATTGCAATGCCCACATTTTATTATCCTAAAGTTGACGGATCTTAGCTTTCATACCTAACACAGATTGGCGCTTCTTGATACGAATGGGGCTAATAGCCTAATGTCACAACAACAACGAAAGCATAGAGGCAACATGGAAAATAGGAGGAAGACACATAATTCGATAGCGATTACACTGAAGAAGACAGAGTTTGAACCAAGTCCATGTTAATGACAAACTTACGTAGTCTTGTTGACAGAAACTTCTCTCTTTGGCCACAACCAAGAACCAAATTGATTGATGGCGAGAGATGTATAATCAGATGTATCAGTGAGTGATGGATAGTAAGCATCAATCGAGAGCCTAGAAGGCCCCCATTCTATGATCTATTAAATGGCATAGTGGGCTACGATGAGTGAGTTTCCATTACGGAATAAGATGAATCTAAATGGGAGTAGAAAACATGATCCTATAAAGAAAGCCATGTCCCAACCGAGAGATATGGAAAGCCAACATTCTCGTTGGTGTCAGAAGCTGAGATAGAGAAATATGTTTTTACGAAATAGAAAATCATGTGAGATGAAGAAGATATCATGATCTAGCTCATATAATCATCATCCCCTTCCTCCATTGATGATATCAAATTAACAAACAACGGTGACTCCGACTACCAAATTTTTTTCCAAGTGTATTTTGATTGTGTGCATAGCAGAGAGTCCTAAAAAGCTCGATGATTCGCATAATCTAGTACAATACGATATAATAGATGAAACAAAATTTTACAATTAAGCATATGAGTTGGTGTATGATGTATACGAAAAGTCGTTGTCAACACTAATTCACCCAAAAAAGTGATTAGAAGATTGGCTTGAATAACAGAGATCGAACGATATTAGTAATGTTACTATGTTTACGCTCAATTTTGCCATTCTGTTGTGGAATGTCTACACATGAAGTCTCATGCTTGATTCCTTTGTCCAAGAAGGATTGATGTAAATATATAAATTTTTTCTCGTTTTTAGAGTGCACACACTTTACCATTATATTAAATTGTTTAGTTGTCATTGTAATAACCTATTAGATATGTGTAAAGACTTCATCTTTGGTGGTCATAAACAAAATCCATACTGCACGAGAATGATCCAACAAATATGATATTTTGCTCCAAAAAATGAAAGTGTATGGTAAATATCCCAATATTTCGCTCCAAAAAATGAAAGTGTATGGTAAATATCCCATATGTCACAATGTATCATATCAAAATTGAAAGACGTTTTATTCCTACTGGTAGAATAATTATCTCTGATTTGTTTGGCACAAATACAAACGTCGCACATTTTCAGAAAATATAAATTTCGGTCAGTACTCAAATCATAAATAACTCTAATATGTTAGAATATGGATGGACAAGCCTTGAATGCTAAGTATCCGCTAAGCATGAATATCGAGATCTAACAACCGAAACCTACTCCACATTTCTAAAATAATAAAGTTCCCTCGTTGTTCACTAGCTCTAATCATCATTTTGAAATGTCGATCCTAAATGACACAAAATTTATTAGCGAATTGAAACATACAATCCCATTGTACAAGTAACAAAGATAACAATTTCAGGTTGTAGGTAAGCCTTTATAAGAAGAAAATATTAATCAGATACATATTAGAGCTTAATACAACAACCCCTTGTTATACATCCAAACTCTCATGACCATCCAAAAGAATGATGGAGCAATGTTGTATGACAATGATATTTTGAAGAGAATCCAAGTTTCTTGTCATATGGTGAGAGCATCCTAAGTTAAACTCCACAATATATCAAAAGATTTACCCAAAATTGTCTACGTTGCTCTTATCTTTGAAGCATTCAGGAGGGCAACGAGCGTTTGTCACTACTCATTGTTGATGTTGTTGACTGCTTCTTGGTCGACTAGAGATAATATAATTGATGCTACTGGATTTAAGGAAATCAGTATGGCTTAGGTGACATTAACTCGAGTGGTGTAGGTAATCACACGACCTTTACCAGTCATAGATAGAGAAGTAGAAGAGCCTTGACCCCTTACGTCTCTCACAAGCCAAGATAGCCAACATTCAAAAGCGAGAAAACATATGGTTGGAACAACCAAAAATGAAGTAGAGGATGTGTGAGTGGTTTTTAGTGGTTGAGCGAGAGGAATACCCAACTTTGACGAAATATGTCATGATATTGCTTCTATCTTTATTCGTTTTGAGTGATGTCCGAGATCTTTCGTCCTTAATAACGAGGTTTTGAACGGTGTCTAGATCAGAAAATGGTTCGCGCGATAATAAGCCGGAACTTGGTGCGAAGATGATTCCATAAATCAGATGTTTTTCGTACGATGAGTTATACCGATCATAACAAAGTTTTAGCTCAATCAAATTCTTAATTCAGGAAACGACCAAATAGTTATCTGTCTCTCAATTTTTAAAGTTAGTGGAGTTGAGAGGTGACCGAGAGATTTTCCATCTGTAAAGCCAAATTTTTTGTGAGATTTTAGAGTACGAGGGTTGTTGATGTCTCATTCATCATAGTTATCACCGTAAATAAGCGATTTTGATAGAACCAAGTGGGGTTATCGCTAGATGTTAAGTGATAGGGTTATATCGTCCTGTGTTGAACGATATGAGATTGAGATTCGATAGTTGTGTGTGTAAACATGGTCAAAGATCTAGGACGAGGATTGAATATGATCGATTTTTCAGATTTCTCGTCGAAGGTATCAATAACGAGTGTCAGTTTCTGGTCAATTTATTTTGTGCTCATCGGTATGAAATCATAGATTTATGGGTTCAAAGGTCAAAAGTTTGTAGGTTTCTAGGTTCGTCGGTCATCGGTCTCTGGGTACATCGGTTTAAAGTCGTTGGAGTCGTTTTTCATATCGATTTTTAAGTTAAAAGTTTCAAAGTTTGTCGCTTTTTGGTGAATTTGAGGTCGATTTTTTTGTTCACGGGGCGAACACTTAGGGGTTCGATAATAGATCTGAGAGATTTGGTCGAGCATCAGATTCAATGGAGGTCAAAGGATTGTAAGTGGTCGAGCAAAGAGACAACGATTAGTTAGAGGCTGAATGAAACAAAGGTTACACAATGTTTTAGGATTGTCGATTGCTGGGAAAAAGTGTAATACCCCTATCCCGGAACAACCTCGGGACTAGGAGTGTCCACCATCACCTCCAAGAGGTGGCTACACGTGTCATCGCTCAAACGCATTTATAAGATAAATATAAATGTTTTATTCCGAAGTAAGAGTGGTCTGGACGAAATAGCAAAACAAATATGTAAATATCATAGTCACGATAAATAAAATAAATCAGAAATGCAAAATATAACTCATTGAAACCTCGTGCACGCCTCTCCCATCAGTCCGCTGTGAACCCTCATGTTGCTGCTCAACCTCATTACTTTTTCTCCTCGCCATATCTTGTCCATCCACGACAGCCCAAAAATAGGGTGAGTACGAAATACACACTCAGTGAGATCAATACGGGTACGTACTCTGTACCACGTATTCTCCTGCTCGAACTGAATATCATAAAATAACATATATCCGAAGATATACAAATCACTCTACACAACCCGGTTAAGTATCCAAAATCTAAGACTAGTACCACACTGGATCATAACACACAGAGTCCACACGACTCTAGCTCGGGCATACGCTCGCAAAGTCCAAAGGACCCCAGTACACTAAAAATCTCGCAAGGTCACAACGTACCCCAGCTATCAGTACAATACACTGAAAATCTCGCAAGGTCACAACGTACCCCAGCTATCAGTACCATACAACGCTCCGTCGTTTGAAAAGTTACCACAACCCCAACATGGTACGACGCTGGCAGATCCACTGATCTGACTAACTCGACGCTCCGTCGCTCGCAAGGTTACCACAACCCCAACACAGTATGACACCGGCCCAGATCCAAGTGTCGCAATACTAACATCATCGACCCGATACTCCTCACGTGACAATTCTCACCAACGCGCTCGCACACGCCTTCTTCCGAAGGTTCGAGTGTGAAACCACCCGATCGAGCACACTAACAAGATATTCACTCGGATTAAACACCGAACCCAAATATCGACGTTCTCTGACCCCAACACTTGGTCGCACGTCAGTTCTCTAGATCATCTCTAGTCACTTATACAACTTATATACTTATCATCAATTCTCATACGACAAATTTAGAGTTTTCATCCAATTCCATTTGTAACGTCTCATTTTTCCCATTATGATCCTATAAATTCTATCGTGATCATGCCCCATTTTAAAAAATATAATCTCTTCTATAAGTCAATCACAAATTCGAGATTAGGGTGGAGAAAATCATCACCTTAGCTTCCCGACGATTTGATGATTCTGGCTAATATTGCTAGCAACAACACCGACCAATTTTTCCCTGTTATAAATCCATTCAATTCCATAAATTTTCATAATATAAATATTCGAATTAAGTGAATAATCACAACGAATCATTTAGAGATTTACCAAAAATCGCGATTAGAATCCACCCACGAAGAACGCGATCAAAATTGAAGATCCTTCTTCAATTTCTTCTACTTTTTTTCTTCTGCTTTCTTCTTCCCTTTTCTCTTTTTTTTCTTCCTCTCTCTCGGTTG